>CM051824.1:99122882-99722882 GCA_028451465.1 Erethizon dorsatum
CTCTCGGTAGGTTGCAAGTTCTGTAGACACTGAGGCCCCTCCCTCCTTGGAATTGTGTCCTCCCCTGGTTTCTAGGCACAAAGCCCCTTGGCTTTCACGTACCCCTTGGGTGGCATCTGTTGTGTCTCCCTAGCTGCCTCCTCTGCACAATGCGACGGACAGATCTTCGTGGTTTGTTCTTAGCCTGTCTCTCCTGCCTCGCATGCTCTCCCCAGCCCATGATTTCAACAGGAGCACAAGTGATGCCCCGTGGGACGCTCCAGCTCCAGCATGTCCTCTGTGCCTTGGACTTGTCCGTCTCCTGTCTTCTTGGGCTCTTTCCCGGCATATCTCACAGGCATTTCTGGTTAAAGGCAGACAAAACTGAAGTCCCAGTCAGCGCTCCCACCTGCCCTGTGATGAACTGTTCCTCATCTCAGTGCGTGCTAGTACCTTCTATCCTAGTATGGCAGCAAGAGACCTAGTGGCCAGATCACTTACTTTTGGAAACGCCTTCCTTAACCACTCACCGGTTCATCACCAAGTCTGGTCATTCCTGCTTGCTAGATGTGCCCTAAAATTTTTCTTTTCTTCAATTACACTGCAATTGTCTTAGTCCCTTCTTCCCTCATCTCCAGGCCTGGTGACTGCATTAGTCTTGCAAATGGCTTCCTATGTCAGTTCCTACTGCTCCTCATACTGCCAGTCACCATACCATAGGTAGGCTGCTCCTTGTGGAAGACAAACCTGGCCATGCCACCCCCCCCACACTGTTGCTCTTAGAGTGGGTACCAGCATTGTACCTAACCGCCAGCCATGTGTCATCACAGTCTCCCCCATGCTTCCCACACTTTCTGTTTTCCAACTACGATGTCCTTTAGTTCCTCACAGGACCAGTTTTGTCTCCTTTCTGGACAAAGGGCTTTTGCATATGCCTTTTACCTTACCTGAAATAGTCTTCCTAGCCCATATTCACCTGCTTCACTCCTACTTGGTCATTAGATTGCTTTTCAATCATTCATTTCCTCCCTGGCTAGATCAAATCCTCCTATCTTAAGTATCCAGAGGACTTCAACAAAGTCATCATTTTACATTTGTTTGTGCGATTCTTTCATTATTGCCACTTCTCATCTGTAAATCGTAAGCCCCATAAAGACCGTACTATTTTGCTTACCATTGAACAGAGGCGTCTAACAGTCTTTCTGTCACATGGTAAGACTTACCGCAATAATCACTCCTATGCCTGGCACTTAACACCCAGGCTAGCACACAGTAGGTGCTCTGCAAACGTTGCTGAAAGGTTGACTGACCGCATGGGCTCTGAACATGCTGGTGCCTCTTCTATACTTGAAGAAAACTAGAAAAATTCCCAAAGATGCTCACTCTTAAAAAAAAGACTCACAGTTTTATTAAAGAGTTTGTCATGGGCAAGGCAAAATACCAAGAAGAGAAGACTCAGTTCAAACCGTTGTTTCCTCCTCCTGGGACATTTGCTGGACGAGTCATGAAGAAAGGGTATACGGAGTTGCAGTGATTAATTCCCCCAACCCTTCGAGAACTGACCCAAGTGGACACTAGGTGACCTCTGGACTCTTCCAGGCATGAGTAATCTAATCTGGAAAACATGGTGAACTGGCTGTACTTTGATGCTTTCACTTTTTCATAATATTTTCCAGACTGTTATCCAAAGTATTATATCTGACTCATCTCTAGGTAAATTAGGTCACTTTCTCCCAGTCTATCTGAGACTTAAAATCTCCAAGTACGAAGGCTGTTGATGCCGAGTCACTCCAGGGCACTCGGTGTAGAGGTTGCTAAGCATGTGTGTTGTTTGTTGGAAACTATACAGTCTCCTCTTCAGGAGGGGAAAGGGGCTGTCTTTTAAATATGGTGATCATTTACATCCTTGGGGTTAGGTTAAATGATCTCCTACTGAAGGGGATCAGAGCGATTTTATGAGTTCCCAGGTCTCCTTTTGCGTTGATTCCATGATCCTATTAATGTTTGACAGAAGGGCAAGTCTAACGGTGCAATTCTGTAAAACCTTTGGGCTTTCTTCTGGGACTGAAATTGAATAGAAAATGAGATATATCACAGTGATGGGAATCTGGCTGTGTGTTTTGGAATAGTAACTAGCTGCAGGGTTTTGTCACCTTGGAAACAGGCAAAGCCCAATATAGGGCTCTTGAAGGGCTTGTGCTACTGAGTCAAAATTTATCTGGATTTGGCTTCATGGTGGGTGGGAATATGTGTGATATTTTATCTGTGAGTCTTGCAATCCAAATGGTGTTCTAAGCAATTTAAGAAACCAACAGTGCATAAACCAAAAGAACAAGGTGCAACCACTAGCTTTAAGTTATAAAGGTGGGAATGTGGGTTAGTGGGCTGTGGAAAGTTTAGGTTGTTTTTGTACATGAGGATAAATATCAGGATGATTCATGGGAATAATAACTGCCAAACAACTTCCCGTTTGGTTTACATGATGCCAAACATGGAGATATTTGAAAACATTCAAATGTCTGGCGTTAGAATGACACATTCCTGGAGGAACAGTTATGTGCTTTTTACCCCAAATTCTCTATTTTGATGCTGCATAAGTAATTTTTGCAAAGTTTCTTTATTAAAGTAACTGGAACTTACAGTGCATATCCAGAGCTTTCTAAATAAACACATTCCAACTCTATCATAGAATTTTTCCCAAGAGAAAGATGGTGGAAACTTCAACTTGATCCCTCAGCAGCAGCACCCACCCTCGGCCACACGCTCCTCCCCTTAGCATCCATGACATCATCCTGCTGGGTTTCCTTCTACTTGTCTGTGTACTACTTCTCAGGTTCCTTTGCTAGATCCTACAGATCTGTCTGACTTACAGTGTTAGATCTCCCCACCCTTCTCATTCTTCACTCATTTTCTTAGTGATTCCCCTATGCATTCTCATGAATACAAATGCCATTAAAATATTGATTATGTCTATATTTATATATCTGATCAATTTCTTCAGCTGAGCTTTACTCCCAAGTCTAACTATCTGCACAACATTTTCACTTGAACCTCTCAGTCATGTACCAAATTTAGCATTCCCAAAACAGTAATTATGATCTTCGTCCCCAAACCTGCTATTTTTCCCCTCAGGTTTCTGAATAAATTACCTCACTATCCACCAAAACCCAAAGAGTCATCTTTTATACCTTCATCTCTTCCACCTTTCATACCTAGTTATCACACCTCATAAGTATTTCATGAGTTGTCCCATTTTCTCCATCTCCAGTGTCACTACAATGTCATTCAATGTCCACCCAATGTCATCGCTGACCTACATGATTTACAATAATCTTTTAACTGTCCCCTCTACATTCATTTCTCCCTTCTAATGACTTACTCTCTGTACTTGATACAGACTTCTTATGGAAATCTGAGCCAGATCATTTTACTACTCTACTTAATCTTCCTGTGGCCTCCCAACACTTTAAGCAGTAGCAGGAAGAA
Source organism: Erethizon dorsatum (assembly GCA_028451465.1). Classification (NCBI taxonomy): domain Eukaryota; kingdom Metazoa; phylum Chordata; class Mammalia; order Rodentia; family Erethizontidae; genus Erethizon; species Erethizon dorsatum. Next base: position 99,126,348 of record CM051824.1, read on the forward strand.
TGGGCTAGTAAGGCAAGATAGAATTATGACTTAGAAAGGCTGAGCTCAGAGTACTCGTGGTACATTCAAGTAGAGTCCAGGGGGCAATTGCAGATAGTGTTTCCAGCAGGAGATTGTCCTAGTGTGGGCTGCTGTAACAAAATTTCATAAACTGGATGGCTTATAAACAATAGAAACTTATTTCTTGTCATTCTAGAGGCTGAAAGTCCTAGATCATGGTGAGAACATGATGGCTGGGTTCTGGTGAAGGTCCCTTTCTAGACTGTGAACAGTCAGCTTCTCACTGTATCCTCACGTGGCAGGGAGAGAGGGGAAAAGGAGGTGGGGAGAAAGAGAGAACAGACTAATCTTATTCATGATCTACCCTTATGATCTAATTATCACCCAAAGGCCCCACACTGAAATACCATGAAAGACTCAGATTTCAGCCTGAATTTTTTTGTGGGGAGAAGGAAATATTTAGTCGATAACAGAGAAGCAACGATGGTAGTCCGTGCGGTAATCAGAAAATTAAGGTGCTACATAGGGTGTCCTACAGTCAGAGCCTCAACAGGCAATTATACCTGAGTGTGGACACAGCATGGAAGAGGTTTTAGAGAAATGGGAACTCTAACTTGCTAAAGCCCCCAGAATTAATCAATCTTTTAGAGGCTAATTTTGTATACTCCTAGCTTATAAAAGATTGGTGTGCAATCGACATGCCAATTCATTAATTTATAGTTAAGAAATGCAACTATCAAATTCTCACCACATTCTCTGCCTCAAGACAAATTATTGTAAGAAAAATTATAATCAGAAAGCTTCTTGGTGAGCATAGATTTCAATCCAAGGAAATGAGATGAATGAATCTTATTGAGTTGTTGGTTTGGAATATTTATGCACATTTTAAGACTGTGTCTTAAAATTTAGTGCACTTCACTAAACTTGGAGTTTGGATAAAAATAATGAAGCATGAAGAAGTTTCTACTGCTACATGAAAACTGTTTTTCTGCAAATTTTCCCCTTGTAAAACCAAAACAAAACAGCAAACAAAGACAACAACAACAAAGACAACAAAACCAAAAGGCTATAGATACGTTTAGCATTAAGGCAGAAATATTCAGCCTGAACTATATCATAATCCAAAAGTAACTTTGTACTCTCAACAGGAGCCACCTAAAAGAATGTTTTAATTTATTAAACATTTTGCCTTGTGAAATAGAGCAGTTTAGCACATAGTCATTTGATTCCTTTCTTCTGCTTAGGTCTTAGGAAAAAAAAAATAACCAAAGAGAGATAAGCACCATGTTTCTGATATCATTGCCTTGCGGGAAAAGAATTAATGAGAAGAGAATTGTTGTCTGATGAGCAGAAATTGGGAGAAACACAGTGAAAGTTCTAAGCTCAGAACTGATGAGATTTGTGCTATTTCTTCTGCCTATTAGGATGATATTGAGAGTTTAACTCTGAGCCAGACACTGTTCTACATCCTTGGAATGTATTAACTCATTGAATCCTCAAACCTTTATGAATTAAATAGTTTATTTGTGAACAGTTTGCAGATATGAAAGTTGAGGTACAGTGAGGCAGATAACTGCTAAAGCACACACACAGCCACAAAAGTGGCTGAGCTAGAATTTGAATTTAGGTGATTTAATTCCTGAGTTTAGTCTCCAAGCTGACCACTTCTTTTGCTTTCCTTTGAAGGGACGGTGTGTCTCAAGCTCATGGAGCATGGTCCCAGAGGAGACAATAACACAATGTCTGCAGTAAGCCACAACTTCTTGCTGAGAAGACACACCCATGGAATGTCCTAACACGGGACATGGGAAGGGGATGGGATGGTGGTAGTGACTGGGATATTGGTGTTTAAAAAATGTTTTTCTTTCTTACCCACATACCCCACATTGGGTTTTTTTCTTAAATACTCTGGCTCCAGACTGCTTACTTTAGGCAAACTGTAGGGGGATGTGACCTCTTGGGTCGGTCCACATGGCTCCCTCTCTTCTGGTCTCAGAGAGGCACAATAAGAGTGGCATTGGACATATGGGCAATACTGCATGTAAGAGTTTCTCTAGGCTAACTGGTGACCACATTCTTCCATTCAAGTCTTTCTTCAGAAAGAGCAAACTCAGAGTCCAGCTTTCTTAGTTAAAATCCTACTCTAATTGTGCCTTTCTGGGATGAAGCTACTCCCAAACTAGACTTCCCAGGCTTGGATGAGTAAGTTTTGTATTCACACACAATCTCTTTGTTTCCTTCTATAGATAAATAACATTATCCACTATTCTACTGGTTTTCTTTTTAATGCTCAGCAGGTAACATTATTTATAAGTTGCAATGGCAATGGCCATGCGGGTACTGGTGAAAATAGCTCACTTATATGAGTAAACACCAGGAGAATGTTAGAAGCACCTCAGTGAGAGCCAGTGCCAGGGAGAGAAAAGAGTCAAAACAGACCTTGGGAACATGGCCATTTAAGGGTGTAGCACAAGAAGGAGGGCTCTAGGAAACAGATTAGTGGGAAACCATGTCATGCCAGTCAAAACAAGAGAGGATTTTGGGAAGGGAGCTGGTCAACAACAATGTCAAACATTATGCAGAGGTCAAGTAGCATGAGTCCTGCAAAGAAGCCTTACTGGGCAAGTGAGACAAGGTATTATCACAGTGGCTGCAGAAGCCGAGGCACACAGTCAGAGCCATAAGGAATCAGGTGGTACAGAGGCTTATTGCTTCTGGTCCAGAGGGTTGCAAGCTCAAATCAGCATGAGAATTAGGCAGTGTGAGGCTGAGAGATGACTCCGTAAGGCAGGTGTGAACTGCGTGTCCTTCTTGGAATAATGTCTGCAACAGGGAGCTCAAAACTTCTTCCTCAGGGTCCTTGGACAATTGTCCTGAATATGCCCTGAATAGTTAGTAAACAAATTCCATTCTCAGAGGAATTATCCTAACGTTTTTTGGGCCAGTCATTTCAGTTTTCTTGAGCTATCAACTCTAGCCCGCTTCAGTTCCCTTAAAACTGTAATCCTCATATGCTTGTGATAATAAAATTGCTGTCTAGAGATGAAAGAAATGATGAAGTAGATAAAGTTTATTGTATTGATGTCTCATGCCAAGTTCAGGAAAAAACTGTGTATATTTGAAGTATAAAGTTTAAAAGAATTGTTTGATCAAGCATGTTCTACCTCAGGGCGTTTGCAATTGCTACTCTTCTGCCTAGAAATCTCTTCCGCCTGTCTTGCTTTACTAAATCCTCGTAGTCTTCACTCAGTAAAGCTTTCCATTATCACCTTCGTAAAGATTCATCCTTCCTCTGCCTTCTGGATAATTTTCTTCGTAGTGCTTGCCTAACTTGACATAACTCTTTATTTGTCCCCTTTGTGCACCAGGTGTTGTTCTATGTGTTGGAGGTACAGGGATAAACAAAACTTTTTTTTTTAGCAAAATGTCTCCGAGCTGTGCAGGGGTGAGAGTGAATCATCAAGAGTGTGATAAGGTAGAAAAGATGATAATAAGGAAGACTTCTCAGGCGCAGCAAAAGGGGAGAGGAGAAAATTATCCAAAAGGATTCCAGGCATCTTAATACAAATTAAATTCTTATGCTATATTAAATTATTATTGAGTCAGTGATGTGATTTTTAAGCTTAAAATATATTGTAAAAAGTTTCAATAGTACAAATCTTAAACAATGAAGAATGAAGCTGTATTCTGTTCCAAATTCTTGTTCCACTTACCTAAGCCCCACCAACAGTTTTTTCTGCATCTTCCAGATATTTTCTGTGCAGATACATACCTGAATGTATTCTTTTTTATCCAACATCATACACAGATTATGCTTTGTCTCGATCATTTCACTTGAAGTATTTCAGAGATATTCTTTTTTTTTTTTTTTCTACGCAGGTACCGGGAGTCGAACTCAGGACCTCGCGCTTGCCAGGCAGGCGCGTATGCTGCTGAGCTATCTCACTGGCCCTTTAGAGATATTCTTGTATAAATACATACAGGGCTGCTTCCTTTTGTATTTTATTGAATGTCAACAAATCACAATTGTATTTATTTATGGGGTACAAAGTGATATTGACTTGTAACTGACTTGTAAGTGTAATTGACTTGTAAGATGTGTAATACATTGTGAAATGATTAAATCAAGCTAATTGACATATTTTTCACCTCAAATATTTGCATTTTTGTGGTGAGAACATTTTTAATTACTTCGCCTCCTTTAAAACAAGTTTTCTTTTTAAGATTTCATTGCATGGATTGCCACATTTTAAATAAGTAACCTGTTGATATACCCAATCAATACCTTAATGAACATCTTCGTAATATCTCTTTGCTAATTTGTCCATGTGTAAATACATTTTTAGGATAAATTGTTAGAAGCAGAATTGCTGACATGAATTTGCAGTATCTCTTCCTCAAATTCTAATTTAAGTGAATACAAACTTGATTTTACTTCTAGTATTTCCACTGTGTTAGACTAACATCAGGCTTGATACTCAGCCCTTGTGGTCTAGTTTCCTATCCTAATAACAAAGATATTTAATAGCTATGCAAATAATACACTGGAGATGTAATTTATTAAAGTGGCAGTAGAAAGTACCATTTACACACTAGGAGATTGAATTAGTAATTCAATTGCACAAGTATGTGAAAGACTCAATTTATGGGCCTGATTCATCCTTTTGTGCACATCTCAGTCCCATGTGTGGTCCTTAGCCACCCAGAGAGGAGTGTGGGGTGCCTATCGCACCTCACTATTGGGAACTGCGGCAGGACTCAACCTGCTGGCCATGTTTTTGGTGGTTCAGTTGTGGCCAGCTGGAGAAGTTTCCATGGACACACATTAAATGGAGAGAGGAAAATCTCTTTCCTGGGGAATCATAGGGGCATACAGTCCCTCCCAGAAAGTTCAGGCTTGCCCCACCTCTCCCTGTAACCTGCAGGGATGGGACAGCCCACATACGTAGCAGCCCTTGCAGAGAATACTAGGGCAGGAGGAACATAATCGCATGTCTCAAGCTCATGAACGGCTCTTAGAACATTCCTTAAAACATCCTGGGAGGAAAAATTACTAAAAAAGTCAAGTCTTTATCCCATTTTTTGTTTGTTTTTCAATAAGGCAAAAATGTTATCAAGAAATGAAACCACACATTTCCAGTGGTATGCTGGTAAACTAGTTATTTGGGCCGGGGTTGAGGTGGGGTGAACCCTGCTTTGTAGTGTTTAACGATTTCTCTAGTGTCAATTCTGCCTCATCCCATGGGCAGTTGGGAGATGCACACAGTTGGTTTTCAGTAGCCAGTGTGACCTATGCATATTAGTAAACTTAGGTCTTGCTTGTAAATTTTTAATTGTGTCAACACTGCTAATTGTACAGTTGATACCGTGAGGTTAGAAATCTTTTGTAACCAACAATAAAGAATATTGATGTTTTTATTACTATTGCTTCTAACAAAACCCCATACATAATGGCCCCCCAAAACTATTTTATTGTGCTTTGGGATTTTATGGGTCAGGAATTTGGATAGAAGAGATCTGTGAATAGCTTGTTTGTGCTACATGAGAAGGTGAATTCATTTAGAAGACTTCCTTACAATGGTGTCATGTTCACACTGTCTTTCACCTGGACCACAGCTGAGGCTGTTGGCCAGAACTGCTAAGCACAGCCTCTACGAGTAGCTGCTCAGGCATTCTTCTAGGATATAGCTAGGTTCCTACAATAAGCAACTCCAGAGAACCAGCTGGAAGTGGCATTGTGGCCTTTTATGATGTATCCTTCTTTCTTGTTTTTTTTTCAAGGAAACTTATAAGACACAGTATCATTTCTATTAAAGTTATAAACTTGCTCAGATTCTTTTTTTTTTTTTTTTTTTTTTTTTGTGGGTACCGGGGGGTCGACCTCAGGACCTCGCGCGCCAGCAGGCGCCCGTGCCGCTGAGCGATATCACCGGCCCCTTTTTCGTATGTGGGATCCGGGAGTCGAACTCGGGCCCTTGCGCTTGCTGGGCAGGCGCTTAAGCCGCTGAGCCATCTCACCGGCCCTCAGATTCTTAAAGTGGGGGAATATAGACCCTATCAATCTAAAGGATGAGTGTCAAAGTCACAGCGTAAGAAGAGTGTGGAGAATAGATTTTTGCGGCCATCTTTAGCAAATATAATATGCCAGAATTGACTTGTATGGAACTCTTCAGGCTTACTGTAAAATGTTGATAACTGTTGTTTCATTGAAGTGGAGAAATCAAAAGTCCAGTTGGAGTAGGAGGATGAGAAGTTGGAGACAACATTTATGGCGGAAGGTTTTCAGGGTTTTTGCTGGGAGACACAAAAGAGAAATGCAGCATTACCATTTTCAAAATTGAGTGCTTCAGAATACTAGTTATATTAGGTGAATTGTCTTAATACAAGTGAAAAGTTTTGAGAAAACAGGGGTTTAAAAAACACTTTACCACCTATCTTTACTCTGTCTTGATAAGCTATGTACATTGTAGATTTTCTGCCTTATTTCATGCCAGTAGGCATTTTTTCTCCTTTAAAAAATGCTCAGGTTGCATTTTGCAGTACTACTGGAACAAACTTTAGGATGCACTGAGTACACCTGAATTTTTTGTCGTCAAGTTTCATTGAAGAATGATACAAGTAAACCTTACTAGATAGGCATTTCTGTATCCTTCGCAAAACTGTAGGAAGCACGTTGTCAGTTGAGTTAGTAGTCAATGTTCCTGATGTAAAGAATTCTGTGACCGATTCTCCTTACAAATCAGTTGGTCAAAATTGCTTCTCCAAATGAGCTGGGACATTTTGAAATAGTGATCAAGATCAAGGATGAATCACAACATTCTAAAACTAAAAATGACCTTTATGTAATCTAGTGAATCCCACAGCTTTCACAGAGGAGAAGAGAGGGCAGGAATGTTAAAGAAGCTGCTTCTTCCCAGGTACCTTTGCAGCAAGGCCCTCTGCCTAGCCAGCCCACCAGTCACTGGCCTCTGGGACCATAGGAGACATGCCTCCCACCGCATGAGCTGCCAGGAGTATTGAAAGTAGGTGTTGTTTTCAGCTGCAGGAACTGCCTGATAATGTCTATCATTCTCTCTTAAAATTTTTTCCTGGTTGTTTTTAATGAGTTTGCTTTACATGGGTTTTAGTTAACAGCTCCAGGTAGTTTCAGAAGGCACAATAATGAATTACACTGATATTAAGTAATGAGTATGCAGACAGATTTACAAGCAAATCCTGTATGTTTGGAACCCGGAAGATATTTTCCTAATAAACCACGTTCAACATAGTGGTCAGTTTTGACCATCCAAACCCTTAACTCATGATGTAGCTGAAATTAATTTGTATATCCCTCCTTGTCTCCTTGGGTTGCCCCATTTACTCTTATTGCCCTCTAGGGGTTTGGTATGATAAACATTTATAGTGCCTACTGTGGGTGGGACTTCCAGGGTTTTCTTCTCATCTTGATCTAGTGGTGCACAGCTGGCAAGGTGGGCACACAGTGGTGTCACAGCAGGTTGCAACAGCAGTCCTGAGGGCCATTTCTCAGTGAGTTTATCAGCTTCTGCACAGGGTTCCCCCAGAAAGTTCCACCAGTGCCCTGCAAGCTTCCCAGTGAGCCCCACAAGCAGCTTCATTGCTATATTTCTCATTTTTGTATCTCTGTCTGTCTCTGTCAGACACACACACTGTACTAATGGTGTTTTATTTCTTAAATACTTTCCAGTTAATTACCATCATTATTCCTTTTAATGTTCAAGTTGTCTCAAATTTTGGTCAGTGGAAACCTCTTCAAATGGCCTCCTGTGTCCCTTTGACTTCTCATTAGTCTGTAAATGCTTCTTTGCTTTCCAACACAGCAAGATGTCCAAATGCAATTGACTTTTGCATATTGATCTTCCATGTTAAGCTCACTTATTAATTCTAATAATTTGTACGTTATTTGGGACTTTCTATACATAGTCATCTCATTCTCAAATGATGCTGGTTGTAATTCTTCTCATTGAATCTACATAATGTATAATCTTTTTTGTTTGTTTTTGGCTTTCCTGAACTTGCTAGAACCTCCTGGAAAATGTTGAATAGAGGTGAAAATGGTAATCATCCTTGTCTTTCCTTCATTTCGAAGTGTAAACTTTCAGTGTTTCAGTGTTAGGTATGATATTTGTAGATATTTCTCATCCAATTAGAGTCATTGTGTTCTCCTAGTTTACTATTAACACATGTGGGATTCGTTTTCTACTCCTAGTTTACTAATAACACATGTGGGATTTGTAATAACATATGTGAGATTTTAACAAAATCTTTTCCTGGATCTCTTCAGATAATCATGTAGCTTTTCCCCACTATGCTATTTATGTTTTGCCTTAGATGTTTGTTTTGTATCAAATCAACCTTGCATTCTTTTTTTTTTTTTTTTTGTGGGTACCGGGGGTCGACCTCAGGACCTCGTGCGCCAGCAGATGTCCGTGCTGCTGAGTGATATCACTGGCCCTTTTTTCATATGTGGGTTCCGGGAGTCGAACTTGGGCCCTCGTGCTTGGCAGGCAGGCACTTACGCTGCTGAGCCATCTCACTGGCCCACAACCTTGCATTCCTGAATTATGCCATATTTGCTTGTGATATATTACAATTTTTGTATATCTATAAACCCTATTTAATAATATTTCAATTAGAATTTTTACGTGTATGTTATCAGAAAGGTTGGCTTGTGATTTTCTTTCAAATATGTCTACAGAAAATGTTGACGTCAAAGTGTATGGAATGCTTATGCACCTAGATTTCAAGTGGAGTGATTCTCACTCCCCCTTCCTTTGAGGCTTCCATTGCTCCATATTCTTTGCTGTTTGATCTTATCCCCTATTAATATGTTTTCTCATTTTGCATTCCTGAAGTCTTGTAGTATTTTAGGTATTAATATTAGCTTTCATGGAGCTGTGGCTTTTGGGAGGTACGAGCTGGGAGCAGACTTGCATAAGGGCTGGGAAAACTTGAGTAAGAACAGACAGGTTGTATCAGCTGGTGTTTTACTGGAGAAACAGTTATAACTCAAGATATACAAATGTATAAGAATTTATAAGATTGGCTTACAATAGCCACCCATAGAGTTGGATGAGGAAGAGTGCAGAGTGTCTATCTGCACACTGAAGACCAAAGGATTCAATCCAAGGTCTGGTGGTCACTGCAGTGTCCTGTGCGAATCCATATCAGGAGGCCGATGGGTCTGCAATGGAACGCTGAAAAGTCTGTGCTGAAGGCAGAAGGATCTGTGCTGGAAGCTGAAGAGTCTGCGCTGGAAGCCAGGAGATGACGTCCAAGGTGAAGGTGAAGACTAGGGCTCCTCCAAAGAAATAGAAGCAGACCTGTCCTTCCTCATTTCCCCTTTATGCCATCCAGGCAACCAGTCACCCTAGGGTGGGTCTTCTACCCTAGAGTGTAGAATTGCTGAGCTGGTTTAGTTAAACTTCTCTTAACTAAACTTCTCAAGTTAACACAGTCAATCAACCATTGCAGGGGTGTCAGAGAGTAGTTTGTGTGTGAGGAGAGTGGAGAAAAAAACTTCTTCAGGAAGGTCTGGAACCCAGTTCCACAAATCTCCAGTAAAGACCTTAGCAATGATGGCACTATTAGATGATATCACTTCCTGTTGAAACTGCTGAGAGGCTGAGTTCTTATTCTAGTTGGTTCAGCCCAAATCATGGCGAATAGGTATGGACGAGGGGATATGAATCTGATATGTAAAAGTTCTTTGATGGGACACTGGGAAATTGACATTCAAGGAAACAGACAATTCCTGCTGTTGGCCTGGTCCTGGGAGTGGCAGTAATGGTTATGGAAACTGAGAAAATGAAAAGCTGAGGCAGAACTCATTCATAACAACTTCATGCTCTGATTATCATTGGTTGCTCATTACAGCTATCATTATAACAAACCAATCATTGCTTTTCTAAGTGTCTTCTATCTGCCACATCTATGTAACAGCAAATATTCAGATGAAAAGTGAAAAAATATCCAGAAGAAAAGTGAAAAATTGAGGGTCCCTAAAAAGATACCTTGAGTACAAGCAAGCATCCAGCAGTGGGAAGACAAAATGTCAAGGCGATTGATGTATTTCTCTTTTATAGACAGATGTTTTGAAGTCAGGTAGGAATAACCAGAAAGTGGATACTGGCAGATAGTTTCCTAGAAATGAAATTAAGAAGTTGAAATAAATCATTGCATCTGAGCTGAGAGGTTGCAGAGAATGAGACCTCTATATTTTCTCAAGTTAAAGCTGGCCAAAAGAAGAGGAAAGGCAGATGAGAGCCTGGGAAGCCTGTCCAAGGAAGAATTTAGAAAAAGTTAGGTGACAGGAGATGAATGGCAATGTCACAGTAAAGATCAAACAGCTTTCAGAATAAAACCCAAGAAGAAAACAAAGGACAAGAAATAGAGGTGAAACGTGATGCTCAGAACGCCAGTGGGACAGGCTGATGGGGAATGCTTTTCTGAAAATAAAATGAGGTGGGACATCCAATAGGCTCTGTAAAAAGCTTGAAGCTGGGAGACTATAATTAACAATATTTTATTGTATATTTCAGCATAGCTAGAAGAGAGAATTTTGGAATGCTTTCAACACAAAGAATGGTAAATGTTTGATGTAATGGAATGCTAATTATCCTAATTTGATCATGGCACATTACCTACATGTGTCAAAATAGCACATTATACTATATGAATATGTGCAATTATTATGTCGATTCAAAAAATTTTAACATAAATAAAAAATAAATCTGAAAATGTGTAAAGCCTTAATTTTTACTTGTGGTCTAAGACAGGATTTGAAATCTGATTGGAGTAAAGTAGAGATAAAAAATAAATCAAGTTTAAGTGTACCAGAAGTTTGAATAATGGGAATGGAGTTCTGTTGGCCATCTTGGTAGACAAAGGCTTCCCAGATACCTGATGTGTGTGGCATTACCTGGTGGAAATGGTTAAATGCAGATTTAGATCCACTATGTCTGGGGTGAAAACAGACAGCCTGCATTTCTAATAATCTCCCAGTGGATGCCAGCTGGTTGTCTTCAAGCCACACTTTGAGTGATGAGGGCTGTGGAACAGGGACTTGCACACCTGGATTCATAATGAAATTCCCAGGCATGAGGTAGGATTTTCAACCAAAACTACTGAAAAACTTGGAGATTAGTTAATGCAAGAACTTGAGAAATCAGAACATGATTGAAGCTTCTTCAAACAAAATGTTCCCCCCACAGAAGCATGTGAGGAAAAATATTACAAATATTTGTATAAAATAATTAAAATAATCATCAGAAATTTAGGATATGGACTAGTTTTTTAATAAACTTTCCCTTATCTGTTTTAAAGATGTTGAAATCCTCAAGTAAATAAAAGAGGACAAATAGAATGAGTAAATCTGGTGACATATGAACACTTTTATAGTTTCTTAATCATACTTTTATTTGGATAATAAACGTGACCGGTAACTTCTGGATATTTGAGGAGCTATGAACAAGGGGTGTGTGTGTGTGTGTGTGTGTGTGTGTGTGTCTGAGTGCATGTGTGTATGAATGTGTGTGCATGAATATTGTGTATATAGAAATGCAAGTATGTGTGTGTACATGTTCGGTCAGAGAATCCCATGTGCAGGGAAAGCCAGGAATAAGAAATGCTGACATCTTGTCTGTGGAGGTGAGGCTGTGGTGCTGTCTAGGCATCAACCCCCTTCCAACTTCACCACACTCTTCCTCATTTTTGCAGACTCCCTTAACTCATTATGAATCAATAGGATCCAATTCTGCACCATACAGTTTTGCCCCTTTTAGTGGTGCATAATTAGATACAAGTAAAAATCAAAACTATTGTTAGAATTCAAATGGGCTCTAATGAGAATTAATATTTCACACTTGCGGAAGCCCAGATTCAGAGCACATAATAAGGCAAAAAATTGAAAGTTAAGCAGAAGCCACTTATTTCCCACGCAGAAGTAGCTTTATTATAGTTACCTTACAGAGATTAGAATTTGGCGATCTTGGTATTAGAGCTTTATGTTCAAAATTTTTAATCCTTCCAATCAAATCTTACCCTCCATTATAATAGTCGAACAAATGACTACATGACAGAGTTAAGCAAATATTATTTGTAGTTTAAAGTTTTATTTTCAGTTCTTATCTCACTAACACAATTATCCAGGAAAGCTTTGTTAAACAAACATAAAATTGCAGTGTACTATATACATAAATCAGAATTCCTTTGGTTACAAGTGACTAAACTTAGCTCACAGTGATTTAAACAAAAGAAAGAAAAGAACCTATTGATTCATATAACTACAAAATTCAGGTACACTTTAGATACCATTGGATCTAAGACTTGATTTTTTTTCAATCCCTTTCTCTAGCTTCTTCTTCTGTTTCCTTTGAGTGGTTTCTTACTTATTCCTACACCAGACGCCTTTCAAAGAAAATATTTCAAAGCACTTGAACTTGTGGACTTTAGGACTCAAGATCATGGAGGGGGAAAAAAGCACCCTTCCCCAAACTTATGGCAGAAAAATCCCTGGAAAGATAGTGATTCCACCTGGCTTCCATGGCCATCTCCAAACCACCACCATGGCTGGAGGGCTAGAGTCTGCTCGCTGGCCCATTTTGGGTCACAAGCCCATTTCTGGAACTAAAGTATGGTCAGTATCATCCCCGCACTGACCACCATGGATGACAGGAGGGTGTTTCTGGCACAGTGGTGAACATTCCACTCCATCACAGGTCTAGCTTGAATGGCAGGTAAGATGCAACTCATAGGGTGCTACCAAGGACAGGAAGAGAAGTACCTGAAAGGGACTCTGGAAGTTCAGTCGAAAAAGTACAAAAGCAATAAAGGGGTTTAACATGGATGTGTTTGTGTACGTGAGGTTTATATTCATGGATAGTGGACTTCAGACTAGATCAAGGGTATGGTGACCTGTAACAGAAAATAAAGCCTGCTGGCTGCAGTGGGTCTTAAGAGATTTAACAGGGATGAAAGCATTCATTATTAAGTGTAGGAGCAGTTCATAGTGATGTGTGATCCTCGATCTAAAATTAAGCCTCATTATCTTTAAGGCATAATTATCAAGAGTGTATATTTTGTCAGGAGCTCAGGTGAGCTAGAGAAAGTGAGCAATCAATCAATCAATCAATCGATCAGTCAGAGTAGTCACCTAAAGCACCAAACCAAAATGAAAGTAACAGTGAAACCTTTAATCATTTACAATAACAGTTTACATAAGAAGGTCAGGCTAGAGAAAGTATCGGCTCTCTCCTGTTCTATTTCCCCCATGTAGTTGCCTGCTGGCAAAGATCAAATGGATCAGTCCAGTCATGGGTTATCTCATCATTGAGTGAACCTTGAAAGAAAGGCTTCTGAAGTTGAATGGATCATGTGTAAATATGCATAGACTCCTGCTTCATCTGAGGACTGGAGGGAGGGAGGAAGAAAGGAAAGGCAGAACTGGAAAAATACTGGATCCTGAGTCAGAGTGGGGAAAGTCTCCTCAGGGTTTCCTGATAAAAGACATCTATTTGGAGGTGCCCGGACTACTAATGCAGCTCTGGCGAGAGCGTGGGCAGACAGGGAGGCCTGAGGACCTGCCTGCAGATCTGTTCAGAGGCCTTGATGCACACACGGTGGCCCAAGCCAATGTGGGAGGACAGCTCTCCTGCCTCCTGTGAAGCCCACCAGGCAAACCTTCGTAATTGCCAATGGTCAGGGCTGCAAAAGTCACACAAAGGTTGGTAGCCAGTATCCAAACTCCACGTATGTGCTTTTATCAAGTAGAAGAGTAGAGTTTTGGTAGTATTATAAAAATTTTTAAAATGAGGATTTTGTTTTCCTCATTTGTTTTTGGCTCACTCTTATCACAGTAAGGAAATTAAGAATTGACGAGGACTGGTATTGTTATTACAAATACTCCTGGTATCAGGAATCCTTGTACTATGCAGAATAATAAGAATTAAAAGACCTCCTGGATTCAAAGCACCTATAGATTTTATCTTACCAAAACTGTTACTACTGATCATCTCACCTATGACTGAACTCCAGTGACAAGAAAATGGTACTTCTGAAGTAATTCACCACATTTTCTCAGATTTTTAAAAAATTCCTTTTTTTTCTTTCAGTACTGGGAATCTAACCCAGGGGCTCACACATGCTAGACATGCATCTACTACTGAGCTGTGTCCCCAGCCAGAAAATTCTTTGTGAGAGGAAGTTTTCTACTCAAGTCTTACGACCATTTACAACAAAAGTATTCCCTCTTTCATCAAGCAGTTCTTCAAATACTGTGATTTATAAAAATCTTCCCAAATCTACCTCCAACATAAAATCACTCTTGTTTTAGAACATTTTAAAAAATCTGCAAACTGAGAAGCAGAATCTTAAAATAATACATATATTTTAAAAAGTAGATTGGTATAATAAAAATGAAACCAAACTATTTCAGAATTCCACTTTCTGTATTTGGAGCCTAGCCAGATTTCCTGGACATTAAGCATCCTAAGATTCCACTTCTCAGGGAATGGGGACTAAATATAGGAAGAAGTCAAAGATATCTCAGTATCCAGGGAGGAGAACTGAGGAGGTGGCGATACTTTAACCAAGGTATGAAAATAGGTTTAAATAAAGAAGATGACCTAACAGGAGTCCAGAGAAGAGCTCTCAACTCCAAAGAGTTTTTTAAAAGGCAAACTAGAAAGTAAATATTTTCCAATATGTTTCCAGAGTAGGCAATGCCGTGAGGGGTAGATAAGTCTATTCTATGGAGCAGAATCATCCTTGGAAGAGAAAAGGACAATGTACTGAAGTTGACAATAATTTACAAATGTGATATACCTTCATGTACTACCAACTTTTTCTCTGATTGTATATTTTATCAAGCAGTGTTCTGATTCTTTCATTTAGTTTTTTTTTTTATCATTAAAGCAACATTTGCTCAGATTAGGAAAATTTAAAAATAGAAAAAAGTATAAAGAAGAAAACAAGACCACCCGTAAGCATGCAGACTAATAAAATGAAAGTACTTTTTTGAATCTTTTAATAATATACTTATAATATTTGTTGTATATATTATTCTTCAAATAATACATTTTAGTGACTACAAATATTCCCTTTTGGATATTTAGATCATTTTGATATATTATTACAGATGACATTATATGGACTTTAATGTCACACGTATTATTCTGCTTTTCTGTTTCTTAAGATACATTCTTGAAAGTTGTATTATTTGGTCAAAGAACATTAATATTTTTAATCCTTTAACATGTATTGCAAAACTGCTTTCCAGAAATATTGCACATGGGCCGAGGATATGGCTCAGCTGCACAGTGCCTGCCTGGCAAGCACAAAGTCCTGAGTTCGATTTCCGGTACCCACCCACCCCCCAAAAAACAAACAGAAAAAACCCTGCACCTATTTTATTCTCAATAGAAATCCTTAAAAAACAATTTCTTGGGGCTGGTGAGATGGCGCAGCGGAATAAGCGCCTGCCTGGTAAGCACAAGGGCCTGAGTTCGACTCCCGGAACCCACATATGAAAAAAGGGCCGGTGATATCGCTCAGTGGCACAGGCGCCTGCTGGCGCATGAGGTCCTGAGGTCGACCCCCGGTACCCACAAAAAAACCCACAAAAAAACAAAAAAACAACATTTCTCCAGCATTCTTGCTAGTAAAAATCAATTTCTGATTTTTAAACTTAGCAATTTAGGGAACAGAGATATTATAATGTTTTAATTTGCACTTTCTTGCTTGCTATAGAGCTTGAAAATTGCTCATATATATATTAGTCATTCATATTTCTTCTATGACAAATGATGTTCATGCCTTATGCTCATTTTTCTATCTGGCTCTTAATATACATATTGCTTTATTTCATAGCATATATATTAAAAATATCAGTGCTTTGCCTACTACATTAACTGCCAGTATTCTTCTTGCTTGCTGTTTATCATTTAACTTGTTTTTAATTCTTTGATATCAAGTTTTAGATATTTTCATATTGACAAGTCTTGTCATTTTTCTTCATATTTTAGGGTTTGATGCTTAGAAAAACAATTTCCTCTTCTCAAATGAGGTACATGTTTATCTATTATTTCATTTTATTATGTTCACATCTTAACACTTACCTCAGTTCGTCTGCAGCTTATTTTAGTACATGTTGCAAATGATGACCACTGTTTTTCTGTAGCGCCAAATTTTCAGACCATTTACTACTTATATCCGTTGCACACTACATGGCTGTGAAATGGAATGGGAGTAAAACCAAATAGGTTTTGGTTTTGGTTTTCCATTAGGGGAGCAAAACCAAATAAACAAGATAATTGCAATAAAAGCCAGGCGAAGAGGTAGTTACACGTAACCCAAGTACAAGTGGGTTGGTGTGAATGATAAGACAGTAGCCAAGTCTCATTGTTATCAGCAACGACATAGGTGGGGATGTTAGGAAAGCAGAGGGGTTCCTGATGGATGTAGAGTTAAACCCCTCAAAATTGCTAACAGGTTTATACAGGAAAGTGTAGGTAGCTGGTCTGAGAACAGAAAAACTTGGAGAGCCCTTTGCAACCTCCAGTGTATGGATGAGTGATAGAGTGGACTGGGTTTATCAAGTGTTAAAATTAATGAGCTCCAGGCCCCTGCAGGACAAATCTGTGCATAAGGAAAAACTGCTGGATGTAGAATCTAAATTGATTAGGGATAGCGGCAGCAAAAGCAAGAGAAAGAGCGAAACCTAGATTTGGTTTCCCAGGAAAACAAAGTCTGAAACAAGAACTTGTGGACAGATGGCTTATTTGGGATGGCATCCAGGGGATAGGAGAGTGGCACTGGGGAGGTGAAGGAGAAAAATCCAAAAAAGAGTGCTGCACGAGCTGGTCTCCGCTCCACCCCCACTCCAGGAATTTCCATCCCACTGCCACCAGAATTGAAATGTAGAATTTATTGTGATTTTCTTTGTGACCTATGATATGATCAGTTCTCAAGCATGTTTCTTGTGTATTTGAGTGGTGATTTATTTCTCAAATCTTTTGTTAATTTGTTCTTATAAGCAACTTTAGCAACTGCCACTACAGGATTATTAAATTGGACTTTCTCTCTCTCTCTCTCTCTCTCTCTCTCTCACACACACACACACACACACACACATACATTTCTTTCTTTTTTTTCCCATGAATCTTAGTGGAGAATCCTGGAAACTGGTGCCTGAGTGGATTTGTTTGGGTTGGTGGGAATAGGATGAGGAGAGCTAAAGATATGATGCTGGATGTAGACACTTCTAGATAACATGTTCAGTCTAACAGAACAAGCAAACTATAATAATGATTCAAACCTAATTTTAAAAGATTTAGACAATATATATACATGTATACATACATGTTCAGTGTAATATGTGTTAAATTAAAAATTAACAGAAAATGTTCCCAGTATTGACCTTTTAAATATATTCTATTGGTTATTTCAGTTGGAATTTCAGAAAGTAGAACAGATATTGCCATTAGGAAAACAGAATCCCTAAGAAAGTACCAATTATCAATTAGTTTGCTGGCAATGTCAATGCTGGGAAGGATTTGCCTTGGCCTCATTATTACACGTGACATAATATGTTATATATATTATATATATACAATTATATATGTACAATTATTCTGGGTTACAAATTTACTATGCATGAATATAGATATCATGAACTAGTGTTTACATTCCCAGTCATCCCCATGACATTAACCCTTGAATCCTGGATGCCTCTTAGCAAGATTCTCATCTTATGCTTACTGTAGAGGTGGTGGTCACGCCCAGGGAGCCATCTGCTTATTTGCTTTTGCTTTTATCTCTTTCTTGTATGAACGTTCAGTTGGAAACTCCGACAATTAAGATGATCATGAGATATAATCATGAATATCATTAAAAATTTCAATAACCAATGAACAAATATGGCATAGTCATAAAATCTGTTTTAAGAAAAGGTTAATGCTTCCCATTCAGTGATTTAATTTTTGGTTTTTTCAGTGCTGTCTTTCCTTATGTATACTCATTTCATCTGGACCTAGGATTGGCTTTTTCATCAGCATTCAAAGAATTTAAGTGAGTGTAGTCCTATCCAATGTATTCATGAGTCTCCCATATTTCAAATGAGTCAAGGTCAGTTGGTTGGATATGTTTTTATAGATAACTCTCTCCCTCCCTACCCTGATTAGAGTTTAAGCATTCAAATCCAGCCACCTGCTTTTCTTTTAGTGAGAATGACAGAGGAGTTGATAGCAGGAGTACATTTGGGCAAGAAGATGAGCAGTCAAGTGGTAAGGACTCAGGTGGGCTTGGCTTGATCTTTTTTTGAAGGACAATGCAGGGTTTTGTGCAACAATCTGAATATTACTTGGGTCTTAAAATGAAGATCATGAAGAGAGATGTAGAAAGTTTTCTAAAAAAGCAAGCACTGTGTGGAAGAAATCTCATTGCTTGGGTAACAATACTAAACTTCATTGGTTTTCATAGCAGTGATTTATTCTGGGCTTTCAGCTCCTCAAGCTTTATAACTGATGGCTCACGGTTCCCTGGGCCACTCGCCCACCTGTGAAATGGAAATCTTCATTGTGACTGACAGTTTTCCTGGTCACTCAAAAGATTAGATATGACAACCGACATTTTCCAGGGAGGCCACCAGCATTCTTGATGAATTTTTTAGAAATCTCATCCTTTTACCCAGAATTCACCTGCAAGGTGAGAGAAAAGAAAACAGGCTTCAAGGCATGGAATTGCCTCTGAAACTGACATAGTAGATAATTTTTCTGAGCCAGAGAACATTCTGAGCCAACATTTGGGAAGGTGCCCAATAATAATAACAGCAACCTGAAGGAATATAACAGCTACCCTCTATTATGCATATGCTGTATGCTAAGTGCTTACTAACATTGCTTTCAATCCTTTTGACAGGAAGAATGTTATTTAACTAAAATTACATAGATACAGAAATGAAATCTGAAGGTTTAATAAAATTTCCAAAATCATAATATGGAATAGATATTAAACTAGTTCTCTCTGGAGCAAATGCTTAAGTTTTAACCACGTCTATATTCTGACAGAGTAAATACTAGCCTTCATCTAAGGAATTAATATCAGACACCAGATTATTATTTATGCATTGTTGCTAATTTGGCAAAGTAGTATCACTGTCATCCCATTTTACAGGTGTTAAAACAAAGGTTCCGGAAGGATTAATAATTTGTCCAAGGTCACAAGGCAATAATCTGAAAATTCTAGATTCAGCTACAAGGCTATGGCCTCCAAGTCCTGACTTTTTCTCACAAAACTACAGTGACTTCCAGGTCAAGGGCATTCTTGGATATGAAGAAAAACATGCTCTATGAGGGGAGAGTTTTCCGAGTCTTACAGATAGAGCCAGGACTTAATGTCAACTTTATTTTTCAAGAAATGTTATATATAAAAAGGGCAGGGGGGAAAAGAATGTATCATATGTTCTAGGAAGTGAATACTTTTGAGCTTGTTTTATCTCTTATTAATGCTGAATTTATCAGCCAAGACAGATGGCTGGCCGGTGAAGGTAATGGAGTGCAATAAATTTCGAAAACCCAGCATCACTCAAGGCATGAAAGTCAATTTTAGGAGATAAATCTCATGACATGTGAGAGTCATTGGGAAGAGTAATGGGGAAGGCAACTCACATTCTAAAACAACATGGAGCTGTGTGATTTCAGGGTGTTGGTGCATGTCCTGCATTCCTTATATGGGCCCATTGCATTTTGATAAACTTATAGAGGAGATCTTGGGTTGCATTTATGGTCTGAGTGCTGCTTAACCAGGTGTGGGCACTTATTCTTTTAACTGCTGCATCAGAAGCCTGACTTCTCCCCCAAAGACACCAATTTGTACCTACAATTCTATTACAAAGAAGTGATTAGGGGCTGGTGAGATGGCTCAGCGGCATAAGCACCTGCCTGGCAAGCGTGACGTCCTGAGTTTGACTCCCGGTGTCCACATACGAAAAATGGGCTGGTGATATCGCTCAGAGGCACGGATGCCTGCCGGCACGCGAGGTCCTGAGTTCGACCCCCGGTACCCACAAAAAGAAAAAAAAAAAAGAAGTGATTAGATATGGAAGTGTAGCTCTACCCTATGATCCAGGTATCCCACTTTTGGGTATATATCCAAAGGAAATAAAATCAGCCTATCAAATACCTGCATTCCCATGTTTATCACAGCATTATTCACGAAAGTCAATATATGGAATCAACCTAGATCTCCAGTGACAGATGAGTGGATTAAGAAAATGTCACACACACACACACACACACACACACACACACACAGATGAATATTATTCAGCAATAAAAAGAATGAAATCCTGTCATTTGTGGCAAAAAGGATGAAACTGGAGGATATTATGCTCAGAGAAATAAGCCTGCAATGGCAAGCAGAAACAACAAAATGACACCAGGATTTGGAGGCAGATTTATTTATGTTGATGGGCACTGATTGGGATCATTCCCAAAATATCAGGCCCTGGTCTCTGGTGCTCTAGGGTTTATATGGGATAAGCAAGCAGGAAGTACAGAGGCAGGATGGCTTGTCAATTGGGGATTGGTTTATACAATGTTCATCGTAGTGACCAGCTATGCGTCACAGTGATCAGCTGTTTCTAAGAGACAAAATAACAGGAACTGTAACCGGAACTATTACCTGGGCAATAACAAACTGAAGTGTACTGGTTGTGGGGGCATCTTCTTCTACATTTCCCCCCTCTTTTAGTTTCCCTGGCAAATCTTTGTGGTCACGTTACATGTGATGTCCAGAGACAAGGCCCAACTAGAAGCAGTAACATGGGAGCTGTCAGTGGTCCTAGGATGGGCCCTAGCCAAGGTCCCCAAGACTGAAAATTCCCACGAGGAGTTTGTGGTTTGTTTCCCTTGTTATAGGGTTTCTCCCTAAGTTGACTCTGACAAGGTAGTGAAGGAGTTAATCTGATCTAGGAGTGTCCAATATGCCTTGGATGCTCATCAAATCTTGGTCAAATGTTTGATTGATTGTTCTATTCTCTTGAGGCAACCTTCTATAGATTTTAAGACAAAAACCACAGCTACAGGGGGCAGGGAAGCAAGGACTGGGGTAAGCAGTCCAAAAAGGCACAAAAGTCAAGGGGAATAATGCATTGAGGTATAGAGCAATCCTGTGAACGGCGTCCTCAGGCTGCAGCCGTGTGTGGACTGGTCACCTGGAGTGACCAGAGCAGAGCTTTGAGTGCATTGTCTCTTAGAGCGAGCTGTTTGGTTCAGGTAAATTTTCCAGCAGATCTAAGGCTGGATTTCCGAAATTTGTAAAGTATTTAATATACACCTGAGTTATATGTGTGTACAGGAGTGCCTACAGGTATAGCTTATCTTTTAGCTAAATTTTTGTGGAGCTAGTTACAAGCTGTTTTTGTAGGTTTTTTAAAAATTTTTTTATTATTATTATTTTTTTACTTTTAAGAGCTTGTGGCCTATATGCTGTATGTAGTTTTTATTTAGTTATCTCTGTTACAAATTCAGGCCCACTGTCAATGCCAGTGGTCAAGGGTAGGCCATATCTAGGGATGATTTTTTACAGCAGGACCCTACAAACTTTTATTGCCCTCTCAGCTTGGGTAGGGAATGCCTTGCGCCAACCTGAGTAGGTGCATATAAGCACCAACAGATATCTATTAGCCCTTGCAAGGCTTTACTTTAGTGAAATCTCTCTGTATGTTGGGTGGAGGTCAGGGTCAGTGACACAGATGCTGAAGTCTGAGCTGGCTGCAGCGCTACAAGTGCCAGCACTGCAGCTTGAACTTGCAGAATATATGGTGGGGGCAGGATATAAGATGGATCTTTTGGGAGTACTGGGTAAAGTTTTTTTCTGGCTGGGGTTATGTTTTAATCAATTGAATCCATGGAGGGGGCTTAGGCTTCTGGACTGGATTATTTTGAGCTTAAGTTTGGCATCGTTGGTGGCAGGTTTCCTAACCGCAGTTTAGAAGCAGTTTGCTGTGCCAATCATCCCTGCAGGAGAGCTTTGGCCAAAATAGCTTTATCCAAGGTGACCACAGCATATCTAGCCTGTTGGACTTTGTTCCTAACAGAGCTACTTCCATCTGTAAACAGGTGTACTCAGCATCTGTAGTGGTCTACAGTTATTCAGGAGGTCTAGTACAGCATGTGGTACCTGGACAGTTAGGTCTTGGCCTAAGGTGAGCTTGTCAGTTTTCTTGATCAGAAGGACAGTGGCTGTTAGAGCATGGAGGCAAGGCAGGGAGGCAGCCCTTAGTGACCAGATCCAAGTATTTGCATGGGTAGGCCACTGGGTGCTCCCAGGGGCTGACAGTCTGAGTAAGCATCATTGTTTTTGTGGACTCAAGGATCTAGATTCTATAGAAGCCAGCAGCTCCAAAAAATTTGTGGAGTTTTTTTTCTTGTAACCAGTTTCTGCCAGATATTGCAGCAGAGCTTTTGTGCCTTTCTAGCAGGCAGTTTGGGTGTCATTAATCAGAAGTGCATTTTTAAAGAGGAAACAATTTTTGAACCTCTGAGAGGTTGAGTCCAGGTCAGTTGCAAAGAGGGGCTGGCTGAGAGGAACCAATTGAAGGCAGAAGAAGGCATTCTTTAGGTCCAGGCAGGTGTACCAGCAGGCTGTGGGTGGCAGAAGGCTGAGGCAACATATATGGAGGGCAATCATGGCAGCATTGTCCAGCTGGAGGCCAAGAGCCCATGACAATGTCTCATGCAAATCTATATTAAGAATCTGCACTGGGATGGCCCAAAGGTCAGTGGTGGAAGCTAGAAAATCTGCACCAGCAAGATAAAAGATCTGTGCCCCAGACTGAGGGGTCTGCACCAGAGCCAGGAAGTGACATTTAAGGTAAGGACCAGGGCTCCCTAAAGAGAACCACAGGCACCCTTAGCAACAGTGAGGACTCAAGCTCCTCCGAGAAAGAGAACAGCTGGGTTCATATCAGGAAAACCAGTGCTACAATCTTCTCCAGGAGAATCAACAGCACACCATCTTCCCCTCCAGTTCTCTTTTTATGCTGTTGGCAACAGTTCTCAAGTGGGCCTTCCATGCCCAGCACCACGCTGATTCAGTTCAGCTGAGTGTTACAAGTTGACCATTAATCCACCACAGTTCAAGATAAGGTATTATATGTTTTAGGAAGATCTAGAAGGGAGGAGTTCGAAGGCTCTAAATATAAAGAAATGATAAGGAGATGGAAATGCTGATTACCCTGATTTGATCAGTGCACATTGTGTACACATATTGAAATATCACACTGTGCCCCATAAATATTCACAATTATTATGTACTAATTAAAAATAAATTTAATAAAAAGGAAGTAAATGTAGACTTAAGGCAAAAGGAGGGTAGAAGAGATCCCTAAGAGCAGAGGTAACTCTGCAAGAGGGTGACATTTTCCTGATGTGTTGTCCTTTGTCAACAAGCACCAGAAGATCTCAAACCCCATAGCCACCATGGTTACTCTTTCATTACTTACTGTTCAGCAGGGGGGCAAGCAGGGGAACAAAGAAGATTACTCTTACTCAGTTTGTTACTTGGAAGTTATTTAAGAAGTCAAATGAGTGCCAATATGTGGGAGTCGTGGAATTTTGAGGGTCAGAAGGAGCAGGCTGTAGTCAAAGTTCAGGATGAGAGCAGCAAATACATGGGGATTAGTGATGGGTGTAATTGTGATGTCTGGAGTTCTTGACCCCATGTGTTGTCAGATGCTATTTGTGATAAAGTCAGTGAAGTAGAGAAAAAGACTTCTGGACATCTCAGTCAAGTAGGATGAACAATTGAGATGGTGGGCCCATATCACAAAGGTTTTGGATATTCAGTCTCCTGATAGCACATTCAGCTATTATCATTAATGGATTAATTCACTAATGAGTATAATTCCTCCATGAATAAAATCACACTCCAGAAACTTCATGTGTGAATACACAAGACCTGGGGAGGCTGTTTCAGATCACAGGTAAGGCACCCAACTATGCTTCCAAATTTCCTGGAAAAATCCTAATTCTAGTTATATAATTCTTCCACTTTTTTAAACTTGTCTCTGGTAATTATTGAGTCATCTTTTCCCCATATGTTTATTAGTCATTTATATTTACTTGTTTATGAATTCACCCATCTTTGCTTTTGCCTCTTTTCCTGTTGAGTAAAACCTTGTACTATCAGCAGAGTAGTTGTCAATGCTCGCAAAACTTTTGAACATCTCCTGAACTAGCAAGTCATCTAGCTGGCACTTTGACTATTTCTGATTTCAAAGCCAATGTTTTCAGCTACTGTACTTACATCTGTATTCTCAGGATGTCCCTATAAAAATTTGACAGATTTGGTCATGGTGGCAGAGATCCAAAGTGACAGTGAGATAAACAAAATAGGAATTTCTTTCTTATTAATGTCATAGGATGGGTAAGGTGGCATCATAGCATCAGTGACAGGGACATATTCTGCTCTATATTTTTTCTCTCCAGGTCTGCCTTCCTCCACAGAGCCCAAGATGACTCCTGACCAATTTTTCCTTCTCTGATCAGGAAGCATGAAAAGAAAGCTTTTTTTTAAAAAATGGAACAGGGCCACTGAGATAGCTCAGCAGCATAAGTGCCTGCCTGGCAAGCGCGAAGTCCCGAGTTCGACTCCTGGTACCTACATAAAAAAAAAAAGGGCTGGTGATATCACTCAGCGGCATGGGCACCTGCTGGTGCGCGAGGTCCTGAGTTCGACCCCCAGTACCCACAAAAATAAAACAAAATTAAATAAAATTTAAAAATGGAACAAGCAAGAAGAAGCTCACACAAATCCCACCTAGTCCCATTAGTCCGAATTTTGGTACATGACTACATTGTGTTGTAAGGAAGGCTGGGAAACACAGCCTTTATTTTGGGAAACTATTCATTCAGTTAAAATCAAGAGAAGAAGGAGAATGCTTGTTGGGAAATAGCTAACAATGTATGACTTCACCAGATAGGCAGAAACTTTTCATTCTATATAAGCAATTGACTAAGTTCAAATCTTGACTTTGCCTCTTGAAAACTGGACCTCTCTCAGGCACATTTTCTCATCTACGAAACAGATAATAAATAGAGACTAATGTTTATAAGGTATCCTTTGGAGAATCTCACACATAATAGGTGTTCAACAATGAAGGGTCACTTTTTTCTTCCCCTCCTAGAAAGTAGGCAACTGGAAATCCTGTCAGAAGGCTGTGTTGAATAGTAGCTGAAGGCTCAGAGCCCGGACTTGGTCATGGGAATGTCATCTTAAGCTGAGAGCTTAAGATAACTGTGAAAGCTTCTCTTGGAGCATGCAGAGTTCATAAAGATTAAAAATGAAAGCCATAAAGCAGCAGGCTGTACAGTGCAACCAAAGCCTGGTAATCAAGTCAGAAACATGTGTTATCTCCCAACATACACGGGTGCAATTGGAAACCCTGATGAGCTGAGGCCCAATCAGGAATTTATACCTGTATGAAAGAGTCATGCATCAAAAAGATTAAAAATAAATAAATGAAGCACGGAGACTTTTCTAACTATGAAAACAGAATTTTAAGGCCATTTGTCACTTCCCAGTCATTTTGCTTCACAAAGACACTGCAGTCCCCTGGGGGAAGCCTATTCTCCCTCCTATTCACCCAGCAGCTTCTCTGGCTTCACTGGAAGGGGTTGTACAGCTCCTTAGTGGCTAAGTCTTTTGTCTCTTATTCCCGGGGGAATTTTGGGGCTTCTAGAGTCATGCGTTTTGTAACAATTGCTGCTAGATAAACGTCTAAACAGGACTTTGCAGCTTTAGGTGGTTTTGTATACTTCCTCTAGAAACCCACTCCATTCTCTGATTTGCCCAAAGACAAACAATGCCTAGGTCACTCTCCCCCGCAACCTCTCGCAGAGAGGTGTGTGTGTCCTTTGGAACTCAAAGGTGGCAAACTGCGAGTGGGTCTCCTGAGTAGGATTTCTTGATATTTGAACTTTTAAAAAATCTTAGTCCTCAACAAACATTGAGCAATTGGATATTTCATATTTAAATATGAAATTGAGCCTGGTTGAGGAAATCATTATTATGGCTTATATCTAGATGTCCCCTCAAAGCCTCATGCAGACATAGGTGGGGCTTTTTGGAGGTGCCTGGATTTAGGGGGTGTGATACTGTTATTAAAGGTGTGATGTTGGGATTAAGGGTGTGATGCTAGGATTAAGGGTGTGTGATTACTAAATTAGTCCAATGATTGATTTAACATAGTTCTAGGTGTGGACAATAGGAAGGCCCAACTTGGGTGTGGGTGGCACCACCCAAAAGGAGGGTAGGCTGAAGGGTAAAAGGGAGAGCAGAATGCTTTTTGCTGCCTTCTGCCTGTCCTACCATGCCATGGACTCTTTCTCCTCTGTGATGCTCCTCTGCCATGCCACCTTGCCTTAGAGCCAGCCAACTATGGACTGGAATCTCTATAAAATGGGCCAAATAAACCTTCCTCTGTTAACTTTGGGTATTTGGTATTCTGTCTCAGCAGTGAGGAAAGTAACTAAGACAATCATATTTATCCCATACAAAGTTAAAAATGTTATGCTTGATTTTTTTTTTTTTTTGGTGAGTACCGGGGGTCGACCTCAGAACTTCGCGTGCCAGTAGGCGCCCGTGCCGCTGAGCGATATCACTGGCCCCTTTTTCGCATGTGGGTTCCGGGAGTCGAACTCTGGCCCTCGCGCTTGCCAGGCAAGTGCGTACGTCGCTGAGCCATCTCACCAGCCCCATGCTTGATTTTTTAAAATAACTTTTAATTATAAATTCATTTGTATGCTATTTCACATGCTGGATAGAATAGTGCTTTATTTAAATTCCAGCTCCTCTACTTACTGGTTTTCTAGATTTGGAGAAATTATGTAACTTCTCTGTGTTTCAGTCCCATGTTTGAACCCTACTCCCAGAACATAAGTTCCATTAAGCAGACTTACTTTCCTCTTGATTACTGATGTATCCCCTGTGGTTAGAATGGTACTCGGTCCATAAGGTATTCAATAGCTGCTGAATGAATCAATCAAATGGGAATGGTAATTCAGTATTATTATAAAGATTAAAGAATCCAATATTTGCAAAGCACCTGGCCCTGAACCTAACTCTTGGTGCTTGTTTAATGATGGTTGTCATTATTATTTGTTGAGTCTCTACATTTACGTCATGCTGTATTTATTAAAAATGTGGTTTAAGCATAGTTTTATATCAAATTTCCCAGAAACAATGACTATTGATTCCCATAGGATGAGATTAGTAGAATCACTTTTTGCTTTGTATTTGTGACCACTGTACATGGAAGCATTCCATCAGCATTTCACTGGCATTACATTTGTCACAGTAATCGGTGACCACCATATTGCTCACCGAGTGGCATGTTTACAGTCAGTCCTTGTCTCATATGCCCTGTCTACACCACGGACATAGCTGATCATCCCTCCTAAACTTCTTCCCATGCTTGGTGTTCAGAGAGCCCACACTTTCCTGAGTTTTCTCCTAATTCTCTTGTGGCTCCTTTTAGTCTCTTTCCTAACCTATTAATTTGGTTTCTGTGGGTCCTAATCCTTGGAGTTATATCTGTATTTTCTCCCTGCATTGATCAAGGCTGTGACAGGAAATATCTACATAATTTGAGAAGGGTAGAATAATGACATTATTTATAATGATGTGAACATTGTTTAGGAACATTAATAACAGACTGTGCAGCACAGGTGTCGTCACTTATGATGGGGTGATGTCTCAATGAACCCACTGTTTAAAATATCGTGAGATGGAAATGCATTGAACACACTAACCTACGAACATCATAGTGCTGTAGAGTGTTGGCTGTTTTCCCTTGGAATCATGGAACTGACTGGGAACTGCAGCTCACTGCCTCTGCCCTGCATCTCAGGAGCCTGTCTGTCACACCACATCATCACTAACGCAGAAAAGATAAAATTCAAACACCAAAGTACAGTTTTTACTGAATGTGTATCACTTTCACATTCACATAAGGTCAAAAAATTGTTAAACTGAGTGAAGAGCCTCAAGGGCCTCCAGGCAGCAGCGGTTATCGGTTTCCCAAAATGGGTAGTGGAATGCGTAGGATGACTGAAGGGAGCTACACCCTTTGGTGCAGGGACAGCATCAATGCACAGCTTAGTAGAGCAGGTAGAATCTGAAGAAATCAGCAGCTCCACATCCTCTCATTGTACTCACTGATCACTTGCTGATACTCCCGTTGGCTGAGCCCGTATGAAAGTCAGAAATATCATTGACTGAGTCCAGTCTCCTAGTGTACCAAGCAGGGTGGGAAGGGTGGGAAACAGAAATGCAGAGGCAAAGGGAAGATAAGCAGCATATCTTGGAGTGATCTCAACCATCTATGTACTAAAGACGTATAGGCTGTCTAACCGCTTACTTAACATTTCAAATTGGATGCTTAGTGGATATTTCCAATTTAGCATGTATAAAACCAAACTCCCACCTGGCCTCTCTTCTTATCTGCTACACCCACCCACATCCTTTTTCATACCAGTTAATGTGAACTGGCAGCATCAGCAATGTTTTAAAATAGGGGTTTTATTATCATTCAGGTATGATGAGGCCAATAGATTAGGAGACAACTTCCATTGAAAGATAATTTGTTAGTCATAGTTTCCAGGAAAAGAAGGCATGCCATCCACACAGGGCTGCCCAGAGGAGTCCTGGGGTTGGCCAAGAGACAGAAAAAATAGGAGAAAAACATGGTAAGAGTCTTTGTTTTAGTTTCCATGGGAAAGAATTGACAAGAGAGGATAAGCAGACTTGGAATTGGCAAGTTTGAATTTCAGCAGGCTCTGGAGTACAGGGGCTGTTCTGAATGTCTGTTGCCTGGTTCTAGGCCAATTAGGCAAGAGAATATTGGCTTAGAGTGGAAAAGCCTATTAGAGGAGTGAGGAGGGGCACAAGCTCTGGATTGGTTAGTTTGCATATGAAAGGAACCCACAGTACTACCTCTAGCAATTGACCAGTCCTGGGAAGAGCAGCTTCTTCATGGTAGATCAGGCACCATAGGACAAAACTTCAGATTAAAAAGGCATGTTTAATATAAGCAATAACTGAGGCTCATATCCTTGCATTCTTGCTTCTATAACTTGAGTAGTATAGTTAGTAGGATTTATATTTATTATTAAGTTATGATTTAGCAAAACATGTAAAGCAGTGGACCTATGTGTTCAAAAGGTAGTAAGCTACCTTTTTTCAAAACTAAGTAGGAAAGGCTTGATGAGAAAAACTTCTTTTAAATATATGTAGGTTAGGCAATTGGAAATGACAAAAACAAAACAAAGGAAAATTTAAAAACCCTGAAGATTTAGAAGACTACCGCTTCACAAATATCTTTAAATTATTGGTCCATTGTAAATAAACTAGAAATTGAAAATGATATGTATGAGTATCATTTATATAAGAAAGATGTCAAGGAAAACTTCTTGGCCCTGAATAAAAAAAATGTGGCAAATGAACGTTTTAAGATAAAATATTAAAGATATTGATTTTTTCTTATAATTCCTCTGCTTTTGCATTAACAAACCCCTAACTGGTTCTGCATACACAGGATAAGAGGGTTTAACAAACCCTTAACCCCTAACTGGTTCTGTATACAGAGGATAAGAGGGTTTCTACTCTAATATTAGTGTGTGCATTGGGCCATGCATAAGACAATAGGAAATGAAAGGTCACTGGCTAACCGGAGAGTGTACCTTCTTACAAATATAGTGATACTCTAACTTTTAAAAACAATATGCCAAATTTCATTATAACAATGCTACAGGCAAGATTGGCCAGAAGAGGTTAGGGAAAAGAAGAGTCCTGTGATCTTGAAGTATCACTTCACAGTTCATTTACATATTACAAAGAAAAATTACCCTCAAAGTGGAGGTGTCCTGTAGGTACTTCCTTAACCAAGAGATAGACAATCACCAATGCACTGTAATCACCAATGCACTTTAATAGTCACCTTTCCATCACTGTAACAAATACAGAAATAAATCAACTTATAAGTAGGAAAGTTTTATTTTGGCTTGTGGTTTCTGAGATTTTAGTCCATGGTGGTTTGGATCTGTTGCCTTGGGGCTATGGTGACATAGAACATCATGGTGGGACCATGTGGCAGAAGAACCACTCACCTCAGCATCCAGAAAATAAAGTTGTTACCATAATGTTGTTAATTTGGAGGAGCAAATCGAAAGTTGCAAAATTGGTATTTTATTAACTCAGTTTCACCTTGGAGGGCATGCCACCCTGACCTAAATCCCTTCCACTAGGCCCCACCTCCTAAAGACTCCACCACTTCCCGATAATCAACAAGCTGGTGACCAAGTGTTTTACACATAAGCCTTTGTGTAGGAACATTCAAGATCCAAACTATAGCAGACACCATTATGACATTCTGTGACACTTACGGCATAAGAAACACACATTGACCATGTGGTATTTTTGTCACTAAAATTAAACCCAAGTCTAATGATGAGTACACAATGTGACAAATCCAGATCATGGAACATTCTATGGAACTATTGCCTGGACTTTTTTTTTTTTTTTTGTGGGTACCGGGGGGTCAACCTCAGGACCTCGCACGCCAGCAGGCGCCCGTGCCGCTGAGCGACATCACCGGCCCTTTTTTCGTATGTGGGTTCCGGGAGTCGAACTTGGGCCCTCACGCTTGCCGGGCAGGTGCTTAAGCCGCTGAGCCATCTCACCGGCCCTGCCTGGACTTTTAAAAGTATGTCAACATCATGAAAATCTTAAAAAAGCAAAAGGACTGTTCTAAAAGGGACCTAAGGCAATACGATGAACAAACAGAAGGTGTGAACACGCTTTGGATCCTGGGTATCAAGTCTGTTATAAAGTATTTTCATGGAGACAACTAAAAATATTTGAATATGGATTGCTTAATAGTTAATATTATTTGATCAATATCAAATTTGGGTAGTGTAATTAACAAACAACAACATTGTGTCACTCAAACAAAGCCCTGGTTTGGCTGTTGATGCTCAGGCTTTTGACCCTACTTAGACTTTGGTGATCTAAGAGCAGGTCCATATTTCGATAAGTACCATCAGACAGCAATCCACCTTGGATCAGAACCCTAATGTTTACAAAACCCTTCCCTCCTGTTGACCACCCAGTCTTCCTGGTCCCATTCATTGCAATGATATTTTAAAAGTGATTCTGCCTTGTAAGATCAAGAAAGCAGGATTCTTTGCCTACTTTGTTTATCAATGTACCCTAAGCACCTAGAACAGTGGCACATACTAAGTGCTTCATAAATATCTGTTGGCTCAGTGAATCAGCTATATGAAATCAATTGATGTCAGTACAGTAAGTCCCCAATTTACAAACAATTGGGTGGCAAATTTTCACAGATATGAATGGACCTCACATTAGGAACATTCACAGATTTGAACAAATTGTGGAAGTAGTTCACATGGCTGCTGGACAGGGTCACAGTTGTGCTGCTGGGTGCTTACTGTACAGTGCGACAGTGTACAGTAGTGCAGTGCTCAATCAGAGCACTGAATTCTGGAAGCAAGAGGAAAAGCAGTGGTGATGTGGAGGGCACTGCTAGGAAGTGCAAAGCAATATGCATTGTATATTTGTGTCAAAGGTGTGTAAAACTCACTTTGTCAGACTTACAAATGCATCTGATTCATGAATCTTCTCCCAGAATGGAACTCATTCATAAGTTGGGGACTTACTGTATATAGATTTTTGTATCAAATAGCAGTGTGGAACTCTCTTATTAATCCTACTTATTTGTAAATATCTTTTGATTTTCTTTATGGACAATCATATCATCTTTGAAAAGATGATCTGCATTTTTGTTTTCAATACTTGTAGAATTTATTTCTTTTTCTTACTTTGCTGGCAGAATCTCTAATACTACAATGTTGACCACAAGTGCTGGTTACAGGTTTCCTTGCCTTGTTCCTTATTTCAGAGAAAATGGTTTTAGTGATTGACATCAGGGATAGTACTTGCTCTGAGATTTTAGGAGATACTTTTAAAAAGTCAGGTTAAGGAATTTCCTTTCTATTTCTAGTTTGCTAAGAGACTTTAATCATTTATGAGGGTCTCCACTCATTTATGATCTGCCACTTTGAGGATGTTCTTCTAATCCCATTGAGAAATTACCCCCTTTCTAGTGCCTTATAGTCACATTCACAAGTCTTCATTAGTTTTCAGTGAGGGAGACTTTTTTCTTGACTTATCTTTTATACACCATAAAGTTGTCAATATGGAAGAGCAAATCAACTTTTAAAAAATTGGCATGATGTCCACCCAACCTTAATAATTTCACAATGTATTATATGAGTTGGCAGGAATGAGGCATTTCATGCTGTATAAAAATGTGCACTATACATTGCATATTTCAAATCAACTGATTTATAGAGCTTTATGGTGAGCCAGATTCCATGTCTTTACAATGCACATTTTAGTTGCATATTAATTTTAATAACCCTGTGATTTCAGCACAACAATGGAATAACAATCACAGCAGCAAACACTCAAAGACTGATTTTTTCTGAAAAGTTGATAAATATTAAACTATAACCCATTTCCTAAAAGGGAGTCTGGAAGCCTACATCTCCCCATGGCTGAGGGAAGATAAGGGCTCAGTGACTCAAAGAAAGGTTTCAGAATTCACTCAGCCTAGCTGTTTCCCTACTTGCCTTTCTAACCTCCACCCTCAGTCCTGTCCTGACATCTGTTTTTCTAGTTACCATCAGTGAAAACAAGTGTGGTGCTGTCTGAAAACTACTAATAGCAACCTTTGGGGAAGAAAATATAAATCACAGGTGTGCAAAATCATCACCCCTAAGAGTTGGCACATAGTTGACTTTCTTAAGAGTCTGTACTTTCAATTAATGTTGAAAATCATCTTTGATGAGCATGACTGGTAGTTGTGGTGGTGGAACATATAAAACAGTGGTTTAAGTGACTCAGAACTGGCTAAGCTCGCTCTCTCTCTCTCTCTCTCTCTCTCTCTGTGTGGCATTGCTTGGTGATTCATTTCACATTGAATCAGTTCCTGAGAATGGTAGAAAACTTGAAAGGGAGCCAGCTTATCATCATATTGATATGCAGTGAGAGTCGTCTTAAATGCTTTCTGCTTCTCTTTGCAGCAGTGAAGAAGAAAAACCACTTCCATTGGAAAAAATTATTTGCCAGAACATTCTTTAATGAGCAGATTCATTCATTTTCTGGGGAGCACACTATCATTTTGTCTCTATCACACTAGAAGAACTGGCTGGTGTAATCAATTCCACAGAGCACTCATCAATTCAGTTAAATAACCAGTGGGGAGGAAAAGCCCCAGAAATCAATAGTGGTTGTCTTACTGAATTGATGGGTTACTGCAAGTCACTCAGCTCTGTCCATTGACTTGAGTGTTTAGTTGCTGCCATGTCTGTGGAGTGAGGTGTGGGATTTTCAGGCCCTGTCAGAAGGCCCACAGAGTGCAATTTGGTGGAAGATGCAGGCGTACCATGGACAGCGCTGCTGCTCCGGCTGGGGAAGTTGCGGCCATTGTCGTCGCTGCTGGCAACTCACCTCCACTGAACACCTGATCACTGGTCTAACAGCACCCTTTGCCGAGTGCTGCTGGTGAGAGCAGCACTTAACATATATTATTACTTAGTTTTTAACAAACCAGCCAGGTAGGAATTGTTATCCCTCCCTGCTCTTTTCTTGCTTGACCATTAAAGGGAAGCCAGCAGGGAGAGGCAGAACCAGCATCCCACCTCTGTCAAAGCCCAACTCCTTTTCAGGATATCCTCTGCCCTTCATCCAGGCATAGTGGAGTGACAGAATGCGAGTTCCAGAATTGTGCTGGTTAATCTTGATTGTCAACTTGACTGCATTAAAAGTCTCCTGAGAGGTGATTGGATTGTATAAAAATGTCAGACCTAGCCAAATTGTGTTTGCTCTCCACCTCCCTCCCTAGGGTAAAATAGCAAAAGTCCTAAGCATCTGGTAGGCACATGGTTCTGCTTCCCTTCATCTGCGAGAACTCCTGAATCCCAGGCCAAGTGGGGCTGAGGTCCCCTTTCACTTTAGCTCTCTGATCATGCTACTATTATCCTCAGGGTGAACTAAGTGGAAACTTTCTAGTTTTGCAGTTTCTACATTATGTTGGATACAAAAGAGACTGAGAGCTGCTGGAATGAGGATTTTTCTGAGTCCTCACCAGATTCTGGGAATTGCCACCTTGCTGATCCACATGGCAACAACAATGGTCTTTATGTAAGTAGGGCTCTGCTTCTGAGGTCACCTGTGATGAATCAAGCAGAATCACTTCCCTGGCAATCAGAACTTAGGAGTGAGAAGTGTTAACATCAACCTGTCTGATTCTTTGAATAGAAGAGATACAAACTGAAGAGTGTGGGCAGCCACTTTCCACCTTGTCTATTCAGAAATATACTGAGAAAGGAAATGTGCAGTGAGAGGGGTGGTAAAACAGATGCTGAGATAAGAGAAGAGACAAGGTAGACTGAAGAGACAGACTGAAGGAAACCTGTCACGATGGGCCCCAGGCCACCATGAGACCACTGAGCATCCTTATCTGGGAATTACCCCCTCTTGTTTAAGCCAGAACCATCAGGTGCCCCTGCTAGTAGAGGAGGAGTTCAAAAAATCCACCTGGGTTGAGTAATTAAAGGAATAAAATCCATTCCACACACAATTTCAGGAAGCCTTTCCTGAATGCCCTAGTGTGAGCTGTGAGCCCTCCCATAAGTGGATGCTTCCTTTGTCCTATAGCTGTATCTTAGTCCTAGTTCTTCTCTTAAGTTTTGAGGTGCCTGTACTAAAAATCATATTTGTCTGTGAAATCCACAAGAAGTTTGGAAAATGCAGTTATTTGAGTTGCACTCTAAATTTTTGGTCTTATCTGCATTATTTCTGCTTATTTGTATATTTAACATTCCTTTTATATTTAGTTTATATTTATTTATGTTCATGTAACTTCCTTCTTTAAACTGAACTCCAGCCAAGAAACACTTAAGAAATGAGAGTTTAATGTACAGATAGACATTTCTAAACATAAACTGAATATGCACCTATTAAAAATAAAAGATACTTATGTGCTACCTAAAATCATCTCATGTACCAGTTTAGAAAGTTTGCCCTAGTTTTTCAGTTCCTTGCAGGTGGGGACAGTGACAAATGCAAAGGCAGCTCCTCCTCCCTCTGCAAACCTCAGCACTTGTCCTTTATAGTATTTGTCATGATTAACCATCAGATACAAATTAGTTGTGTATGAGACCCTCATGTGCGCTGCTTAGTACTCTGTCCTCAGTGCTCTCAGTTGAGCAGGTGCCTAGTTTGTGATCAGTAACACATATCGAATAGTGGCATGCATGGATAAATGAAATCCACTTCCAGAATATGCTCCCGACTGGTGGTGACACAGGTGGGGTGGGCCGTTGTGCTCAGTGTCAGACTTTTTTCATTTTCTCTACAGTGGTAGCAACACTAGCAGGTCATGCATATTTTTAAAAACTTGGTTTGGAGAGCTGACAGAGAACTTTTAGTTTGGCTGCCTTTTTTTTTTTTTTTATGTGGGTACGGGGAGTCTAATGCAGGACCTCGCGCTTGTCAGGCAGGTACTTATGCCACTGAGCTATCTCACTGGCCCTTGGCTGCCTTTTTTTTTTTTTTTTGTGGGTACCGGGGGTCGACCTCAGGACCTCGCGCGCCAGCAGTCGCCCGTGCCGCTGAGCGATATCACCGGCCCTTTTTTCGTATGTGGGTTCTGGGAGTTGAACTTGGGCCCTCGCGCTTGCCAGGCAGGCACTTATGCCGCTGAACCATCTCACCGGCCCTAGGCTGCCTTTTGATATTGATGATTCATACATAACCCGCTGGTCATGGCAGAGCCAGCTGCATAATTTACACTGCCCGATTTAAAATAAAAATGTTCAAAAAGCAAGAGTGCACTTGACCCAGCAATTTCACTTCTGGGTATTTACCCAAACAAATTGAAAGTGAGATCAAAGATGTTTGCACATGATGTTTATAGCATCATTAACCAAGAGACGAAAGTAACTAAAGTGTTCATTGATGGATGAATGCATAAGCAAAATGTGGTCCACACGTATAGTGGAACAATATTAGCCTAAGAAAAGAAGAAAATTCTGATGCTCGGTACAACACGGATGAACCTTGGGGACCCTGCTAAGTGAGATTAAACAGTCACAGGAAGACAAAACTGGTATGATTCCACTTACAGGAGATAGTTAGAGTGCTCAGATTCAGAGGAATAGAAAGTAGAATGGTGGTTACCAGGGACTCAGGGGAGGGAGAAATGGGGAATTGTGGTTTGATAGATCCAGAGTTTTAAGTTTTTCAGGATGAAAATGGCTCTGCAGATCGATTGCAGAACACCGTGAATAGCTTCACACCACTGGACTGAACACTTAAAAATGGTAAAGAAAGAAATCTTACAACAATCAAAAGAAAGCAGAAGAAAAGTTCTCTCCGCTTTTCCTGTGGTCTCTCTTGGCTTGTTATGTTTTTTTTTTTTTTTTAAACTTGCTATTTCATGCCATGCTCCCTTGGTAAACAAGAGTCCACGAGGAAGGGTGCAGATTCGGCTGGGGACACCATCCTGCCACTCGGTAAGCTGGCGGTGCAGGTGCACTGGGGATGTGTGGCTGGGCCTGACCCTCTTGGAGCCCAGTCCAGTCTGAGGGGTAGGGAGAGCGGACCCTGGGCTGGGTAGGGGGAGAACCCCTGCGAGGGAAGAGGTGGGAGGGAGATGGGACCCTGGGAGCAAATGCTTCAAGTCCCCTGTGTATGTTCCATTATACCCTTGGACTTCACTTAGAAAATGTCAAGTCAAAAACAAAATCGCAGTTTTAAGATTGCAGCCTCAGAACATCATAATTGCACTGCATCTGAGTGCAGAATCCTGATCGGTGCTCTGCACAAACCCTCAGAAAGCCAGAGTTAGTTCTGCTGCAGAGATAACAGAATTTCAACCCCTGTGGTAAAAGTGCCTCTGGGCTTCCAGCGCCGCGTGTGTGTGGGATCCACAGCCAACTAGAGCTGCAGTTCCATCCAGCACAGCGAAGAGGCAGGAGATCAGGGAATGCAGGGTTGTTGGTCATCTTGCGGGACTGAAATACGGAGAGCCTAGGCTTGGCTTTGGCACAGCCGCCTGAGAGTTTCGCTAATGACAGGAGGAGTAAATTAAAGCTCAGAGATTTGAAAACCGAGCTGTTAGGGTAAATTGCCCTGGGAGTGAGGTCATCAGGCTAGAGAAAAAAATTGCTCCATTAGGGTTACTAGAGCTGAAGCCGAAGTCACATTTTCTAACCAAGAAATGGGTGATGTTTGTGACCACGTTTTTATGAAATAAAACCAGTTTAATGTTTTCATGGGAGCTGTGCGGTGGATCATGTATGTGATATCTGTGCAAACGCGGAGAAACAGCACAGAGCCCAGGCGCACTGTTCTGAGCTTTGACGCACAGCACGCGGGTCCTCTGAGGGACCTCCAGCCCTATCAGGTTTATACTCGTGAGACGTTTCTGGAAACTGGGGGCAGTTCTGTCCATGCTGAACAGGGAGGATGAGAATAGTGTTATTGAGGACAGGATTCTCAAACTCTACTGCACGCATGAGTCCACTGGGGATTGTATTAGAATGCAGATTCTGCCTGGCAGGGCTGGGCTAGTCCTGGGAGCCAGCATTTTTCGTGAGCTCTCTGGAGAGGCTGATGCTCCTGGTCATTGGGCCATACTTTGAGGATAGAGGGCCCAGATTAGTCTGTACAACAAGGTAATGCTCCCATGTCAACACTTACGCCCCAAAAGAGAGCTAACTGGAAACCCTAAACCGTATGAGTGTGGAGCTGTTCAGACCAGGTCCCTGATCTTGGTCTCTTGGGCTCAGCTGAAAGGTCTGTCCCTCCAGGAAGACTTCCTGGGATTCCCCAGGCAGAGGAGAGCACCTTCTGGTCAGTGCTTACTCAGGAGTGTAAGACTTCAGTAG
This sequence comes from Erethizon dorsatum, assembly GCA_028451465.1. Taxonomy (NCBI): domain Eukaryota; kingdom Metazoa; phylum Chordata; class Mammalia; order Rodentia; family Erethizontidae; genus Erethizon; species Erethizon dorsatum. Next base: position 99,164,405 of record CM051824.1, read on the forward strand.
AGCATTTTGCTTTAACTACGTGTGTATACTTTTCTCTCCCTACACATAGCACTGTGCGTCCCTTGGAGGATGAGCACCTCTGCCTCCCCATGGCTGGCTTAGTACCTGGTCACAGAAGGTGCCTATATGACTTTCCTGTTGCTGCCAGAACAAATAACCACAACCTTAGTAGCTGAAACCATCACAGATATATTATTTTATAGTTCTGTAGGTTGGGTGTCCATGAAACATGGGCCTCCTCAGGCTAACATGAAGGGGTCAACAAGGTTACATTCCTTCTGGAGGATCTAGAGTAAAATCTGTTTTGTTTTATCTTTCCCAGTTTTTAGGGGCCACCTGCATTCCTTGGCCTGTGGCCCCCTTCTCTGTCTTCAAAGTCACCATGGTGTGTCAAGTCCTCACATTGCACTTCTCCTTTTGCCCTCTTTCATTTTTAGTGAAGACAATTCAGGACTCTCTCCCTATCTCAAACAAGTTTAGTTGTCCTTGCCACATAATGTAAAATATCAACAAATTGTGCCGATTAACATGGTCATTTTGGGGATGACTATTCCATCTGTGACAATGTTTGACTGGTATTTAGACTGGATTTGTGGCTGTGGGTTGGTCCTATGGACACAGTTCAGGGCAGAGGAATTCTGAAGAGGTGAGGATTCTACAGTTCTGCACTTCTGTGGCCAATTTTGTAGTATTTCTGGTATTTTTTCTTTAGCCTGGATTACGTGTGACTCCTGTCATCTCAGAAGACCTTGTCATATTCTAGGCAATATACACCTCGATTCTCAGCATATACACCTAGGCAGTGTATAACAACAAAGGAGTCTTTCCACCTCAACAAGGATTAGTTGAAGTCTGATTTTGGCTTCCATTCTAGGCCAAGAACTAGTGATGGGAAGACACAGCCCCAGCTATTGGGGTCTCAATGTGCAGCTCTTTCTGGTGGCACAGGAATGATCCCTTGGCCACTGATCCACTCATTTGGGTTGGTCCATTATATTTGTTAGGATGACCAAGCAGCTTTCTGGAGAGATGGCGGTCCTTTTATAGAGGTTGTGATTTTCTTTTTTTTTTTTTTTCCATCAGATTCAGATTCATCAGATTTTCTTTTCTTTTTGTACCAGGAATCAAGCTCAGGACCTTGTGCTTGCCAGGCAGGTGCTTGTGCCGCTGAGCTACATCCTTGGCCCCCTCATCAGATTTTCAACACCATGACCAAATACCTAAGCAAGTCAATTTAGAGGAGGAAAGATTTACTCTGACTAACAGTTTCAGAGGTGCCAGTCTATGATCAACTGGCTCCATTGCTTTTAGGCTTGTGATAAGGCAGAAATATCATGGCAGAAGGGCGTGGAGGAAGAAAGCTGCTCACCCCATCCCATGGAAGCAGAGAGACCAAAAGTACCATATGAGAGACCCAAGGACCAGGTATGGCCCTCAAGGTCATGCTCTCATGATTCACTCCCCCAGCCTGTTTCTGTGACTCCCAATAATACCATCAGATTATGACCTCATCAATATCCATTGATGAAATTAGAGCCCTTATAACCCAGTCATCTTTGGAAATACACAGACACATACAGAAGTGTGCTTTACTTATTTTCTAGGTGTCTCAATCCAATCAAGTTAACAAGATTAATCATCACTGACAGTCTTCTTAGAAGATGTTTGTAACTCTGCTGAAAGTACATGTAACTAACACAGAATTAACACCAAATCAGAGCAGCATATATTTCTGTAGCTTGTGGCTAGGATACAGAAGTGTGTTGAGAGAAGCAAATTTCTTCAAGGCTATGTTCCCAAATTACTGAAATTCTAATTTTACTTCTAAAGAACTATCTTGCACCTGTTCCCAGCATCTAATGAAAACAAAGCCCAACACCTCCTTCCCTGTAGGACATGCTTATGCCTGAAAATTGGAGTGAAAATTGTGAAGTACCATGATCAAGGGCCCAAATGTGTTTGCTTGTGCAATGACCATGTGCTCAAAGATTGTGGTTGGTCCTAACCAATCTATTGTATGTCAAAAATATGCCCAAGGTTTCCACGGTAAATGGAAATGTGAGCAGTAAGTTTTTCAAGCGTTCTGCTCTCAAAATCATCCTCAAAGTGCGCTGATGGGCCCTCCAGTGAACACATCATGGCATTTCCAACTTCACAGCATAATGACTCTACTTGTGGAGGGTTCCATTTATACATGCAAAGTTCTAAAGTGTTGTAAAAATGTGTCTTTGTACTGTTTTCTAGACAGAGCTGTATTTCTTGGGCTAAAATGTAGCCTCACAAAGACAGTTAGTGTCCTTTTGTTCTTGCTATCCTGGCAGCAACTGAACTCTGCTTACGATGTCAGAAGAGGCTCTTGTACAGATGAAGGAGCAAGGGAGGTGCTGCAGGGGTGTTTACTATTGATGATGGAGATAAATATCCATGCCATTTTACTTCAAAAGATATAATTACTTGCAGGAACTCAGCAAAATGAGTTTGCATTTGAAAAACTTAATTATCTTTTTGCTAGTAGGGGCTTAATTTCATCACTCATCTTCCCTGTCCTCTTGACTTGTGTTTGGGGGCTGGGGTGGATCAATGGGAACCAGACTTCTATTGATCAAGTAAAATGGCGACAGTAACCAGGCCAAAGGATTTTTTCAGCCTGATTATTCAGGGTTCATGCCTCTGGTGTGCCTCAAAAGGGAGAGCCTACTAGAGCATTTTTTTTTTCAAAATGGCTCTTTATAGTAGTCATAACTATATTTCAGATTTACTAGGTTTCCTCTGCAGAGATCTTCACTCATCTTTTATCACGTTTGCTAAATTAGGAAGATACAGAAAGCAGATTTCTAAGGATCTTTCTGATTTTAGCCTATGGCCACTTCCTATAAAAGATTTCCCTCTGTTTTGAATAAAATTTCTGAGCTGGCTTCCAAGCCAAATTAAATTAAATGGTCTGGAAATGTGAGCTGCAGAGATCAAGGACCCCATCTAGTGGGGAAATATGGAGCTACCACTGCAGCTTTAGCCTGAAATTAGTAGGTGGTTGGAACTCCTGCCTGAGCCCTTGCTGAGGACACTGGGCGGGGGTGGATTGTTGGGTGTGTGTGTGTGTGTGTGTGTGTGTGTTCCACAGCGTCCTCATGCAGAAGCCCCAAGATCCTGTCCTTTTTCTGTAACTTTGTGCACCAGGAGGTGGGCAGGCAGGCAGAAGGACGGAAAACAACCCTCCTCTGTCATGGAAGGTCTACCATGTGACTCTTTCCAGAGAAAGGGACACTCGATCCGGCAGTGTGAGAGGCAGTCAACTTGAGCCATGGGAGTCCGGGCAGCCTTTGCCCTGAAAAGCCACAGCTACGGGGAGCTCTGGGCAGAGGAGGGCACTCTCAGTGCCTTGGTTTCTGAGGCCCTCAGGAATCTGTGCTCCCTGCCTGCTAAGGGGTTTTGCAGTTCCATTTCCTAAAGCTTGGCCCTGCCTGGTGGGAGTGGGTTCCTGCTCCGAAGCCCCACCATTTTGCCAAGTGGTAGAGTAAAAGCATTTCTTTTCACACAATTCTCACCGAATCCCCATGTCACCTGACCCCCTAGTGCATGGACCCCCACTGTCCATTTCTGAGCCTCCTGGCTCTGTATCTGACTGCTTCCTTGTTTGCATAGAGCTTTCCATTGAAATGTCACCTCCTTATGGAGCTGCCTGCTATCGCCATTGTTCTTAGCATGACCCCACTGCCTGGCCCCTACTACCAGGCAGCAGTCTCACAAGTTGACATTCGTCCTTGTGTCCCCATTATTTCCCCCTGTAGGGCAGGGCTGTGTGTTGCTCAGTATGGGCCAGGGCAGGTGCTCCTGTGTTGGGGTGAAGAATGGGGAGGCTTAAGCCAGAGGCTGGAGGTGGTGGTGGAAAAGGCCTGGGTAGGCCCATCTCTGCTGGCCCTGGTGGGTTTTCTTCCTCTCCACTGGTAGCCTAAGGGGGGGGGGGCTTCAATTTACCACCTGTGTTGTTGTTAAGGAAATCACAGGAGTACAAAGTGCTGTGTGGGTGCAAAGTGTTCTCAAGGGCAGCATCATTTCCACATGCTCAGTTCTATTTACTGTAAGAGGATCTACTCTCCCAGAGCCCTTGATTAGGAGAAGAGGACTGAAGTGCAAGAGGGTCTGCCATCACCAGAGCCTTGGAACATTGCAAACATCAGAGAAGAGACACCTCGGAGGTTCCTGAGTGCAAGGCCCCTGGGGCCTGTCACATGTTAGAATCAACAGAGCAGTGTTTAGCCGAAGGCCCCTGAAGGTTCTGATTTACCTGGGCAGCATAGGGCCTAGCCATAGGTGCTTTAAGAAGCTCTCTAGATGATTCTGATGTGCACCTGAGGCTGAGGATCAGGAGCAAATCCACCCCTTACTTCTGAATAAACAGAGCGGGAGGATAACAGTCCTAACTGTACCCAGGTGAGCAGCCTCCAGTCCCCTCTGTACAGGAGGGACCCAGGTTCCAGATGCAGCAGCAGAATTTATCCCCAGCAGAACTGACTGTGCCGGAGACTGTTCTCTGGCACTGTAGATAAGAAGGAAGAGCCAAACCACTCACCGTCCAGGGTCTTAGAGCAGTTGGGGTAGGTGTGGAGCAGGAACTGGTGCAGCATCCCTATGTGGGCCGAGGACATGGAATGCAAACAGACAGTGGGCAGTACTACAGCTTTCCTGGGGTGGGGTCCCTCCTCAGCGCTGTCTCTCCTTTGGCAACTGTGACTCTCTTTCTACTTTTAGCAGTGGCCAGCAATTCTTAGGTGGATATAAGTCTGGGGAAGTGCTGCAAGCTTGGACATTGGCCAGAGTGTCAGCATGGGCTGCCGCAGAGTGAGGAACCTGGCCAGGTGCTGGATGCAGTCCAGACAGACTCTGGGACAGGGGAGAAGCTCAGAGCCTGGCAAGGAGCAATTTCATTTGCATTTGAGGGGACACAGGAGGCTCATTTTGTTCCAGATGGAGCATAGCGCACAGATGTAGAAGGGATAAGACATTCTTCGGTGCACGAGTCGGTTTACTGTGTGGCAGGACCCTGGAGCTCACAGATGCAGTAGCCTGTGAGGCTGCTGAGCCCCCGTGGCTGCGCAGTCCCCACAGCCCAGAGGCTCCACAGCTGAGCATCTAAAACTTCAGTTCTTTGTTATGGAGCATTGTTTAGAAGTCTATCCTAGTGCATGGTTTTGGTTAATTAACCAGTATAAGCACATACACTATTTATCAATGTATATAATTTGCATAATGGGTTTGCTTAATTTCCACATTCACTTTCTGTAGTTTTCAGGATAACAAAGAGCTGCACAGGTGTACAGTTGTACTACATCCCCCCCCACACGCCTCTATACTTATGAGGTGAGGTGTTTGATTTTTGCTGTTCTCACCCCCTCCCTCCTCTCCCATCCCTTCCAGCTAACCCACCATGTCCTGGGGGGTCACTTTGCCCCCATTCCTCCCTCAAAGGAAGAGCGGAGGCAGCAAGAACTAGAGAGCAAGACACTGCCTTGCTCACCACCATACTCACACTACATGGCAGACAAATGGAAACCAGGACTGCAGAGAAGATCAGAGCCAGCTTGGGAGGAGGTTCGGCATTTGCCCAGAAGATTATCCTGGTTGTGGTGAGGGCTTCTTGGGGGTTGGGCAGGACTTCCTAGAGCCACTGAGGTCACCGATATGACATGTCAGTGTATAATAAAGTATAACAGGGTATAATGGAGTTGGCTGGATAAAAAAGAAAATAGCACACACACCAAGTTAAGAGCTAATTCATCACATAACTAGTTAAACTTATTTTTAAAAATTTTCAATTTTTATTAGTACATGCTTGCAGTGCACAATTACACTCATCGTGGGGAGTTGGTACATGTACATTCTTAATTCTTTTTACTTCCCCTTCACCCCCTCTCTTCTCTCTCCCTTTATCTCTTGGTCCTCTTCCCTATTGCAAAAGATCTGTCTCCCTGTTTCCTCTTCTGCATCTCAAATCAAATGTGGAAAAAGATAGACTTTTTTGTTTGTTTCTGAGAATAGCTTCTTTTCTATCACAAGTCACATTAAAAATATATGTTGGAGCAGATAAGGTACGTTCAAGAACTAGTCTATCTAAGGTAACTTTTACTTTTCAAGTACATAGGAACCCATACCTATTGAAAACCACTTATCAGTTGTCTGAGAGGAGGCCAGACTGTTCACCTTTTAACACTTTTGCCTAAATAAAATAAACTTGATAACTATCCATAGTAGAAACTCATACAACCCTGTAGTGGTGAAATAACATTTGCACCAAGTAGTAAAAATGAAGAGAAGGGTGACAAAGAGCCAGCAAAAGGACTGCAGTGAGCTGGAATAGGCACAGAAAACAGGATTACAGAGGCACGCTTAGTGATACGGTACAGTGCTCCGTTCACACCACGAATGAGTTAACATTTCCCAGCAAGCAGCCCCACTTCTGCCCAAGAGCGACCTTGCTTTCCTAAAGAATGTGGTCACCTATTTATAAACAGACTCGTTATTGAAAACAAATCATCAGTCCCTTTCACCGGGTGAAATTAAATTTTCCCCGTTAACAAAGACACACACTGTAGAAATGGGCACACCTGCTGTCCTGAACTCGAGTGTTTTTATGTCAGCTGCTTGATTTTACTTAACTAAAGCGGAGATGAAAATACTCACAACTCCTCTGCAGTTCACAGGGTATCACACCATACAGTACAGCAAAACCTTGGATTGCGAGTCACTTGTTCAGTGAGTATTCCACAAGAAGGCAAAGATTCCTAATAAATTTTAACTGGATAAATGAGCGATGTCTCGCAATACCAGTAGTATGTGATGCCAAATATCACATGATCACAAATGAGCCAATGGTTCTCTCTCTCACTCTCTCCCCATCCCCCCCCACCTCTCTCCCTCGCAGGATTGTGGGCGGTCATCTCCCAGCAGAAGCAGGTTATGGAGATTTCATCTACAGCGGAAGAGGAGAAAAAGGCAGAGGAATCCCTTACTTCAAGTGAGATTAGGGAGATGTGTATAATGTGGGAAACAACGCAAAATTTTTTAGAAAAGCACACCTGAATAAGGCTGTAGCAGTGCAAGTGATGAATCTGTTAAACAATAATGCAATATCACATTTCCATGAAATCCTCAAAAAGAGGCAAGAGCAAGTGTCATTGCACAGGTTCCTTGTTAAAGTTGCATGAAAAGAAAAAGATTCCACTGAGCCAATAGATAGCAGTGATTCCCTTAGTGATAGTGAAAGCGGTCCTACATAATAACCCTCCTCTCTCTTGTCTCTCCCACACCAGCCATGAAGGTTTTCAAAGGTAAGTGCAGGTTAATTTGTTTATTGTTCTCTATAGTTTGTATTATATTATAGTGTTGTAATTATTTTTATATGAATATTTTTGTGTTGTGGATTGACTCATCTGAGTTTCCATTATTTCTTATGGGGAAATTCACTTTGTATAGAAGTAGTTTGGATTACATACATGTTTCCAGAATGAATTATCCTTGCAAACCAAGGTTTTTCTGTATTTGATCTTCCTCTGACCTGATCTGTATGTGAGGCATGAACTTTGGCCGGAATGGCTGGTACTCATTTCAGTCTGAGTCTGTTTAATTCTTTCTGCCGTGGACAGTTGTAGGTGCACCACTGTACAGAAACCATGATCCTCCTCTCCTCACATCCTTATGCTTGTCAACAAAACAACAAATTGCATGCAGGCCAGGCAAAATGTGAGACCCACAAGTTCCCAGGAGATGTATAACCCGAGTGCAGTTACAAACCGTGACAATACACCTACCTGCACCACTCAGAGCCCAAATTTCAGAAACAGAAGCTCCGCAACAGACACTGACGCTTAGCTCAGCCCTGCTTTTCCTCCCTAAATTGCCATGCAGGTGTCCAGACTTGAAACGCATAGAGGAGCCCTCTTTGTTTAGCTGAAGTCCAGTTATTTAATGTGTTACTAATTCAAAGTGGAAAAAAACTGAAGTAAAAGAAACCTTCACCCTTTGGATTTTGGAAATGTTACCACCTAACATCAAACTCATATCAATAAAAATTACACTTAAAACAATGTTAAAATAAGAGTTTTGTATTTTGCACAGTGGGTTAATTCACTATAGTGTTTTAAGCCATGGGCTCCACTTAATAAAGCATCACTCTGTGTAATAAATGTGACAAAAGCCTTAGGGTCTTTATTTAGGAAGAAGTTTCTGATGTGCACTGCCATAAATCAAGAAACAAATTACACATCACACGCTAGTGAGGGAGTGGGAGAAGCCCAGGGAAGTTTTTGGATAGTGTCTAAGCCTGTAAATGATCCTTGAGTGAATATACTTTTAGGGAGAAATATATAATGCTCAGCCTAGGGGACTGGAAATCTCCATTTCAATAAACTCTGTGATTACATCATGTGTACCTCATAAAAAGTAGAATAGATAAAAGAAAAGAAAAAATCATTTATACTCTAGGGATAACCAGAGATAAGCCCAGAGATATCCAGGAATAAGCACTGTTAATATTCTGATATATTTTTAAATTGTTATATTTTTAAATGTTTTTAAATTTGATATTTGTTTTACTCTTTTTCCATTGTTGACAGGTTAGTCGTTTCTAACTGTTCACTGATATAAATAATGCAATTAACAAATATCCTTAAATAGAGTTTTCAGTGCTCTGTTTACTCAGGATACCTCACTAGAAGTGGAATTACTTGGCCAAAATGTCTATAGTACAGAATAATTATAAGGGTTTAGGGAAATGTTGCCAAATTGCTTTGCTAAAGTTTTGACCAATATATACCTCTACCAGCTGTGTTTAAGAATAAGAATGTCTATTCTAGCTAGGTAAGCTAGTGTTCACTGGAGAGCAGAGAAGTGAACTGTTTGAGTACTCAAGTGATAAGGGAAATAGTGGGGAAAGATCCAGGACAGAAAGTAAAGGGTGTGAGGCAGGCTCCAGGGCCAGTGTGCAAAGATACCGGGAAAGGGTAGACCTGGAGTACAACTCCTAGGTATTGGCAGAAATCAGAAGTGTTGTACGCAGAGACAAACAGGAAGAAAACCTCTGTGATACCAGTAGATTGTCTTGGACTGGGAGAGTGGCCTGGTCCCCTGGACATTGAAAGATAGACAGCATGGTGCATTAAGAGGAAAGATGAGGGCCGGTGAGATGGCTCAGTGGCGTAAGCGCCTGCCTGGCAAGTGCGAGGGCCTGAGTTCGACTCCCAGAACCCACATACGAAAAAAGGGCCGGTGATATCGCTCAGTGGCATGGGTGCCTGCTGGTGCGCGAGGTCCTGAGGTCGACCCCCAGTACCCACAAAAAAAAAAAAAAAAAAAAAGAGGAAAGATGAGTGATAGAAGGGGATCTTGAAAGGGCGATTTCAGGCCAGGATGATGAACAGAACAGAAGCATGGCTATGAGGGAGGCACTGGAAACCACAGAGATATGAGAACCATTTGGGCACCCAAGGGCCTGGTGGACCCTTCTGTGTCAAAAACCAAGATTTGTCCTTGACCTGTGCAGTCATCCACAGTGACCATGGAAAGGAAAAGCATTAGGAAAGGGCTAGAGCCTTTGGAGGATGGGTTCTGGAACTAACCCTCTGCTTCTCCTACATGCTTTCTTCATCCTCAGTGTCCCAAGGTTCCCCCAATACATCTGCCAAGAAAAGGAGCATGAGTTAGATAAATGTAACATCACAAATGGAGCCAGTATTTACTCACTAATGGAACTCAAATCCTTTTACTAGAAATAGACCTACTATAAGTGCCCACTTTCTAAACTCATTAATACTGAAATACAGAGGCCCTCCAGGAACTCCCTTTTTTGGCATAATGGTTAGCCCTTTTCTTTGTTGTTACCCTCCATCTCCTCCAGTGCTCCTTGGTGTTTTCTCTACATCTTCTCGACCACTTTCCTTGCTGTCATCCTTCTCCCCCTGCTGGTCACTGTCAGACACCCAGGGTCCAGCCCTGCTCCACAGAAGGTGGCAAGGCCCTGTGCTGTCCAACCGAGCACCTCTACTAGGCCTGTGTCCTCCTCTCTCGGGAGGCATCTCTGTGCTCACCGTAGCAACTGCATGTTCCCTGACCGTCAAAGGCATCACCCTGCCTTGGATGACATCTTTATTTTCCGGTGGTTTGCACTTGGGTAAGTCTTGATGTGTATCATGTTCTTTATGACTGACCTGAGCTAGATGTGGAGGGGAGCTGCTGCGCACCTGGACGTCTTCTTGAGTAGACTGAGGGAACACAAGGTCGTTGTCTTTGCCGTATTTCTGAATTTATTCATCAGTTTCCTGATTCTCTTCATTTTTCTGTATTTTATCCTCATCCATCTGATTTTTATTGCCCTGTTTTTCATCTTCGGTAGATTCATCATCATGTTTGTCATATTTCTGAATTTGTTCATCAGACTCCTGATTTTCTTCTTTGCTTTTCTGAATTTTTTTCTTGTCCTTCTGATTTTCCTTGTCCTCTTTTCTGTTTTCTCCATCATCTTCCTGACGTCCTAGCCATGACTCAAGCAGTTTTCCTGGCTAATCCACTGGGCAGTCAGTGGATAGTTTTCTGCTTCCTGAACTCTTGTGCATGTTCAGGTTGTCCCCAGTGACATTCTAACGAGCTGCCGAGTCTTCATTTCCAAAGTGTGCATCATGATCCTGGACCAGGCCATCAATGCACACTTTGCAAACCTAGTTGGGTCCTCCTGAGTTTGATTTTTGTTCTCAATGCATCTTCTTGTACTTTCTGTTCCTTCTGTTACTTCGACAGGAAGTAGGTTGTGGGCTGAACAACCTACTATGCATTCTTCATACCGTGTCATAGTCTCATAGCGACAGGTGTAATCTTTGAAGGAGGTTAGGGGAAGAAGGAAGGTCACCCTCAGAAGTCACCGTCTGATCTTCCCCAGCCTTTCTGTGTGATAGCTGAGCATAAAGAAATCCTCTGGCCTGCCTCTTGAGGAAAGGTCATAAGACCCTCCTGGTGCAGGTATCCGGCCCTATGGCTGAGGGCCGTAGAGATCGAGTGAACAGACCTCGCTGGGACAGCTGCCCCAGTTCACTACCATCAGACCCCACCCGTTGGTTCAACCATACTTCACAGAGTCTCTTCTTCATGGAGCCTAAGCATAAGAATGCAGTTTTTCCTGGGCCATTTCATTTCTGAGTGTTCTTGTGTCATCTAAAACTTTGGTTAGATAAATTTATTATGATTTTCTGTGGTTGGTGGGTTCTTTGCTATTAGAAGTCAGCCATAACCCTTGTGAAGAGAAAGGGAAAGAATTACTCTTTTTCTACTACATCATCATACTTTGCAAGAGTTAGGAATTTGGGGATGATCATATATCCCACCACTGCCACCAAAGTGAAGCTTTTGCTGATGTAGTCTGTCCTCGGCCACGGGTATCACTGGGGGCTTCCCCAAGCACCACCGAAACTGCTTGGCATTAAGGCAAAGTCAAGTGTGTTTTACACCCTGATAAGGGAGAGCCCAAAACTTGGAGTGTCTTGGAAAACAGAGGGTAAAGTAGGGGGTGACCTAGGGTTTGCATTCTGAATTAAGGAAGTTTTTGATGTGGGGCTGAGTTAGAATTGGGAAAGTTCGGGACATAATAGTTGAGGATCAGGAAGGTGAGGATTTGGGCTATACTGATGGTCCTGAGAGCAGATGTAAATAGATCGGATTGTGGAGAAGTTCCACAAACAATAAAGTGACCTGGAGTGACCTCTTTTTCCCGAGGTCTCTGGGGCAATGGAGTCAGTGATGAAGACAGTGGAGAAACAGTCGTGGGAATGCTGGCAAGGTATCGTAGGCACGTAGCCAGTCCCTGCTCTCCCCGGGGCCCCCAGGAATGCCTTAGTGGCTTGCTGCCCCCTGTCTTCATGACCAGCTTCCCTCTCGTGAGTCTCTGTATTGTTGAGCACAGGCCTCTTCGAAACAGTGTTTTCAGACAGCTCGTGTCATAAACTCCCTTCTCCTGTTTCCCTCCGGGACACACAGTGGCCAAGTTTGAGATGCAGAAGGCAAGAGGCTCCCAGGCACCTGGACAGTGCCTGAACATCAGGCCTCCAGTGTACATGAGGGAGGGTCCTGAGCAGGTGGCAGGTCCCTGGAAGCCTGCTGCTTCCTTGGGACACCAGGGATCTGGTGTTGGGGCAGGCCAACCAGTCTCAAAGGGTCCCTGAAAATTTCTGAAATTGCCACATCTAATTTTATAAATGTACGTTTGACAAATTAAAATATATTTAAAGTAGTAAATATGTAGAGAAAATTTCCCCTTGTATACTTTTAAAAAATTATGTGAAAATGTACATAAAATTTACCATTTTAGTCACTTTCAGATGTATAGTTCACAATGTTGTGCAAACATCGCCACCATCCACCACCAGAAGTTTTCAGTTGCCCCAGACAGAAACTCTGTATTCATTAAACAGTGCATTAGCTTTCTGTCACTATAACAAATACCCAAGGTAATCAACCTAGGAAGAAAAAAGGTTTAGTTTGGCCCTAGTTTTAGAGGTTTTAGTCCACGGTTGGTTGGCACTGTCACTTTGGGCCTGTGTGGTGCATCACGGTAGGAGTGCCCAGGAGAGCAACACTGCTCACCTCATAGCCAGAAAATGGAAAAAAGAAAGGCAGAAAACTGGTGGTCCATGATTCCCTTCAAGGGTGACACCCACGAATAACCTGAAGTCCTCCCCTGGGCCCCACTTCTTAGTTTTCACTCTTCCCAACAGTACCCAGCTGGGGAACTAAGTGATTAACACGTGGGTCTTTGGGGGACATTCAAGATCCAATCTGTAGCAAACAGTAGCTCTCTGTTCCCTCCTCCTCCACCCTGGAAACTGTTATTTTACTTTTGTGTCTATGAATTTGACTTCTCCAGATACCTCCTATGTTACTTCTATGTACATGGTATCATAAAATATGTGTCTGGCTTATTTCATTTAGCACAACGTTTTCAATTATGTATAGTTTTTCAAAAAAGGTAAATCTTACTCAATATCATCTCATAATCATTTAAATTTTTAAAATTCAGATTAGCAATATATTATGCCTATGGGCCCCCCTTAATATATCATGCACATCCTTGTGTTTAATGGGTTGTAATACTTTGTAGCATTTGTCTCATGATTACTTTCATAAATTTTTTACTAAGTCATGTTCCATTGACTAATAAGCCAATTTTACTTGCAGTTCATATACAGAGAGAAGCAGTATAATATAAATGTTAATAAGTAAATAGATGCTACAGCTGCTGGCCTTAATTCAAATTAAGATCCACCACTAGTTGCATGACTGTAGACAAGTCACACAACTTTTTGTGAGTTAACTTCCTTTACAAAAAATTGGGAAGATCCTGATAGCATCTACCTCATTGCCTCTGTCAGGAGCGAATGAGTCAGTAAATGACCTGCACTGATGCTAGTTACTTCTGATTGTTAATACATTCAAGACATAGCTACAATTTCTTTGCAGCCTCTTTCCATTTCCTTCTACTTGCCTCATGTTTTAAAATTTATCAAACATCTGGTTGATCGCTATAGATTTCCTCATTTGTCAAAACGATCAGGTCTGGCATTGGCCTTTGTCCATCAAGAAGAGCTAGTAACTGCCATGCACAGTGGCGCACACCTAGAATCCCAGTGACCCCAGAGGCTGTGGCATCACTGCTCGCTGCTTGGCCCTTGTGCTTGCTGCTCCTCCCAAAACACATAGGCGGTTTTATTCGAAGCCAGGTCCCAAGAGGTGGAGGGGTTGCAAATCAGCATCTCACAGTGTTCAGGTATGCAAGGGTCTTTTATGTTAAGGGAGAGAGGGAGGAGTACAATGAGATAATAGACAACTCCAAGCTTGTTTCACCCACTCCTGGCCCTTTTGGGCTTCTTGCCTCCTGGCTCCTTCCCCAGAATCCAAACTCTGGCCTCTTGGGGCCAGCATCTGCACGTTCTGCCCTTTCATCTTAGCTGAGGAGAGGAGGCAGTGAGGAATTTTGGAAAAGCAGCTTGTCTCTGAAGGAAGAACTTTCTAAAGATCCAATTTGCCCCATCAGTTATAGCAGGTCAGGTCATGCTGGGCAACTTAGCAAGACCCTGTGTCAAAATAAAAATTTTAGAAAGGGGGCTGGGGAATGTAGCTCAGTGGTAGAGTGCTTGCCTAGCAAGAGTTCATTCTCCAGGGCACCCTCCAAAAAAACCAGTGACCCCTTCCCACCCCAGCCAGAATCCTCTTGGGGATCCTCCCTGGGTGGTTGCTTCCAGCCCTGCACAATATAGTCAGTACTCAGAAGTACCTTTAGGAATGGTACCTGCCATTTGCAAATTCTACCTCACTGTTTGCAAATAAAACATCACAGAACTTCCAGTTCATGCAGACAATTTAACGAGTGGATGAGAAGGTAATGCTTTTTAAATTTGTAGATAAATTTTGGAATGATTTAACTTCAAGGAAATAATTCTAATAGCCTCTCCTGCATCCTTCTCTCATCCTCAGTTCATTAAAATAGAGTTTTGCCTGAATATAATTACTTTTTAATGTTATTATTAACAGGAAACATGCCTTATAAGCCAATCAGATGGCAGTCAAAAAAATGAGAGGGAAATGCTTATCTTACTTAAGTGTTAAGACAAACACATTTCACTGGTTCTACTCTTCATATAAAGTGCTAATAACAAGTAATTACTTATTAGAGGAAAAAAATCTAAAACAAGCAATTTTCTGGCACACGGTAAGTGTTCAATAACCAAGTGGTGACACTGACAGCAAACACGCCACGGTTGCTTTGCCACACTTGTAGTTCTGTCCATTCACATACATAGGCACACAGGGACGGGCATGAAACTTGGACACGCTCAATAATTCAGGCAATTCACCAGTAATAATTCACTGGTTTCCTCTCTCCCCAGTCCACACTCACCTTTTATTACAGTGGTGTAGCTCTTCCTTTGCTATCCGCGCAGACCCGAGCTGGAGCTGATTTGTGGACGTGCTGCCCTCTGGTGGACATTAGTAAAATTGCATGTTTGGCCACAAGAAAACCACCCCGGTAAGAGCTCAGTTATCGCATTACAATTCTATTTAACAGTGAATAGATGAAGGGAAAACTATGGAGGAGACAGAAAAGGAATAGGCAGATGAAAACTCCCAGTAGATCCTAGGACAGCAATGAGCACCGAGTAGCCTCCAGTAAACATCTGTTGCTAGATTAAGAGGATAAGCCTGGGGGCTTCAGAAGGTGTTGATTCTTTGGAACTATGGGTGGAGCTCGAGGTTGGCCCGAGTAATTCTGCGTAAGCACGGGGAATCCTGCTGAGTCTTGAAATTTTTCAATATTTATTTTCGGTAATCACTTAATCCACGCAGCACTGTTAATGAGGTGTGAGGCTTCTCTCCAGCAGCTCTTTGAGTTACAGCATTGAAATAGCCAGCCATTTCCCACTCAGAGTTAAAGAGTTTAGAGATGAAATACGGATTCTTGACAAGTACATTCCAGGCCCCAGAAACCTCGCTTCAACCAGGCATCAATATTCGATGTGCAGTAGCAGTTTCACTCAGATTCCTTTCATGAGGGAAATAACAAGTTTTGCTGGAAGGGGCAAGCCAGAGAGCTGAGAATTTAATGTGGAGATAATGCGATTACAGGTCAGGATGGACAGGTCCCTGGCATGTTTGCCAATCTTCTTGCAGAAAGATTCGCTGCTTCTAGCTACACCTGTTCCTAATTTACTTGTCATAAATCAGACTGGCATCTTTGCCCGGGACAAAAGCTGTTGCTGAATGAAGTGATAAGACAGGATGCTACCAGGTGCCCTCGGAGCTCCGAAACAGGCTTCAGGCCCCTTTGTCAGCCAAAGCTTAAAGGGAAAAGGTTAGCAAATCCACGTAGAGGGTTTTCCTACAGAGTAAAGATAGGTGTGCTTATGTGATGCATAGAAGGTATTAGGGCTGTTTACAGATTTTTGACCTCATAAACCTAACAAATTTCTTCAAAGGATGACCAAATAGGAAAAATCCCATTTAACCCATGGGAAAAAAAAATGAAGGAAGACCTCGTATTAAAGCCACTTTGCCTATTACGGGGACAAAGAAGTATAGGAATTAAACTTACCTAAAGGGAAAAGGTCTAGGGAGGTAAAATGGTGGGGACGTTATGGAAACAATGGCAGACTGCACACTTAAGTGGGTGATTCTCTAACATTTGGTAGCAAACTGCTGCGGTTCTCAAGAAGCTCTGGGAAATCACACCCCAAACTTGGTGCTTGCCAAGATGCTTGAAAATCACCACGAATTTTGTAGCTGCTGTGGCCACAATAACTTTCTGAAGAAAATCACCTCTCCTTGCTTCCTGCTTTCAAAGCTCAGGTGAGTTCCTCTCATTGGAAACCTGAGCTTTAGCCACACAGGCCAGGGAGGGGAGTCCAGGAAAGGGAGGTCCACTAAGAAGTGGATGGTGGTGATGCAGAACTGACAGAGAACCAAACAACCCAATCCCAAGTCCTGAAATTCCACCTCCTAATTATGTGAGACTAATTCTTCAGTCATTCAATAAATTTTGAGTACTTCCTTGCTGTGTACCAGACTTTGGGTTAGGTGACGGAAAAAGAGTTAACTACCAGTTTATAGAAGGATTTATTCCTGCCCCTCCTGTAAGAGAAACAATGTGATATTTAATCTTGTGTGTCTGATTTACTTAACATTGTGGTTTCAAGTTGCATCTATTTTCCTACAAATTATTCAAATTGATCTTTCTTTATGTCAGAGTAGTACTTCCTTGTGAATAAATACCACATTTTCTTTATCCATTCATCTGTCGATAGACATATAGGTCACTTCTAAGATTTGGCTCTTGTGAATTGGGCTGCTATAAACATGGGTATGTGTGTATCACTGTAATATGATGTCTTTTACTGTTTTGGGAAGATACCTAGAAGGGGCATAGCTGGGTTGAATGGAATTTTTAGTTTCAGTTTTTTGGGGAATCTCCATACTGATTTCCGCAGTGGTTGTACTATTTACATTCCCACCAACAAAGTAGAGGGGTTCCTTTTTCCACACAGCCTGGCCAGCATTTGTTATTCTTTGATTCCTTGATGATAGCCATTCTTTCTAGAGTAAGATGGAAACTCAGTGTTGTTTTAATTTGCACTTTTTTAGTGGCTAGAGACATCGAACATTTTTTCATATTTTTTTTGGTTATTTATACTTCTAAGAAGTGTCTATTCATTTCAGTTTCCCATTTCTTGATTGGGTCTTTTATTTTGGGGGGTCAATTTTTTTGAATTCTTCATATATTCCAGATATTAAGCCTCTATCCAAGGAATACCTAGCAAGCAATTTTTCCCATTCTGTAGGTTGTGTCTTTTCTCTGTTGGTTGATTTCTTCCCTGTGCAGAAGCTTTTTAATTTGATTTGATATGACCCCATTTGTTGATTCTTGACTTTTTTTTCCTATGCAGCTGGGGTTCTGTTCAGGAAGTCTTCAAGTGTTTTACCTATTTTATCTTCCAGCAGATTAAATATTTTTATTTTAAAATTTAGCTCTTTGAACTATTTTGACTTTATTTTAGTATAGTACAAGGTGAGATATATAGGTCTAAATTCAATCTTCAGTCTTGATGTGGATATCCAGTTTTCCCAACACTGTTTATTAAAGAGGCTATCTTTCCTCCAGTGTATGTTTTGGCCCTTTTGTCAAGCAAGGGGTACACTTACCTACGCGCACTGAAGCTCGAAGAGACCACGTGACTTGCTTTGGTGAATAAAATGTGAGCGTAAGAGATGTGTAACTTGCATGTGGAAGGTTTAGGAATGGTGAAGTGTTCACCATACTCCTCCCCTCATGGTAAATTTGTTGGGATGGAGCTTGGGACAGTTTGAGTCCTGAGAGATAAAGGACAGTAGAGCTGACTATTCTCTGAAGAAGATCAAAGAAAATTGATGAACAAAGGACATAGAGCAGTGAGTACAACAGATCTCAAAAACGAAACCTTCCTAGTGCTGTCCTCCAATCTCTTCCTCCCCCAGTGTAGGCGGTACTCACAGCCTCTCCTGGTTTGACTTCAGATGACGGTGAACTACAAGATGGATGAAGGTAGAGTAACAGTGTGTGTGTGTGTTTTAACTCTTTTAAGACGGTGATCAGAACAAGAATAGACTGAAAAAAAAATCAGAATAAAGAACCACAAGATCCCAAGGATTTGTATACAGTTTTAAGACTGGTCAGGAGGCAAGATGGTTTACTGCTTATTTGGGAGGAATTGGTAAGCTTCTAGCTGGGTACCAGTCAGGCCTATTTATAATGGACAGGTATCAAAACACAAAGGGCCAGCTCATGCTTTGTCACAGGATGATGACAGCTGACTGTTTTTAAGTTTATAAATACCTCCTTTCCTGAGCATATATTCTGGTCGTATCTATTTCTGATTTTTTTTATATATGTAAAGAAAAATATTTTCAGCATTTGTACTATATTATGTATAGTATTTTACATATTTTTAACTTCCCTTTTTCTCTTAATACTATAAATATTACTTATGTATTTATTCTTTTTTCCACATTACTTAAAAACAACGTATTTGCACGAATAAAAACAATACACGAAATATTTATTATACAGACACACAAAAAAGAATATACTCTATACACTGCTTTACACTGGACTTTTTTTACTTGCTACAATGTGAACATCTTTTTGTGTTATTGACCATTGTTTAGGTCATCTTTTTAAGTAGCTGTTATGTTTCATCATGTAAGCATTATTGATTTAGCTAATTCTCAGTTGTAGGAAACTTATGGCTTAACATTTGTGCATAAACATGATTTTTTTAAAGACTAAATTACTAGAAATGGAGTAGCTGAGTCAAAGTGAGTGAATAATTTTAAGTACTTTTGTGTTTCCACACTACCCCATGAGTTATTCCAATATATACTCTCACTTGCAGTATATTAGAATTACTTTTTCCCCTCAACCTTTTTTCTCCCCACAACACGAGGTATTATTTTTCTCAAAGTCTTGTCCAACAAATATTAAACTTTGTCTTATTTTAATTTAAATGTCTTCCATCTCCAGTAATGGATGCGATTGGTTATTGTTCTGCATTTCCCATTGTGGATCTGAGGTCTTTGGGATTGGGACCTGCCTGGCTGAGTCCTTTACCAGCTTCCTCAGCCCTGAGCCTTTTACAGGGAGGGTGGCAACTCCTCGTCTTGCCCTCATCCCTGAGCTCAGCTGCCAACCACCACAGCTGGTGAACACAAGAATCCTTAAAACTCTTTAGCAAAGTGATGGCACAGGGCAGGGTTTCTTACAATACATATTCCATATTTTTATTTCATAGAAGGTTTTCCTAAGGTCATACACCAGTAATGGACATATCTGAAACCAGAGTCCATATCTTTGAACTCTAAGCTGGTGTCTTTTCAGGACCTCTGAAATCCAAGACAAATGAAAGTGGCTGGGGGCAATGGAAAAAACCTGCGGGCCTTTTTCCCCTGACAGATATTCAAATAACTATTTTTGATGACCTCAGAAAGGTTGAATCATTCTTTCAACACCTACTTGTTAAGTAACTACTACATACCTAGAAAGTCAGTGTGCATACAGCAGTGAGCAAGAGACAAAAATTCCTACCCCGGTGGAGCTAATTATAATGCGGCACGCATTTTAGTTTCCCATAGCATAGTTGTGGGTTTGCATATGGTACATACGGGATGCCAGGTGCAGTACTTTCCCTGACTGTTCCTAAATGTTCCCATCTCTATGTGGGGATAATGATCATACCTTACAGAGCTAGTTGGAGGATTAAGTGAGATGAGATGACACATATGAAAGTCCAGCATACATGGTCAGTGCTTGCAAATGTTAATCATGATTGTTATTGCAGTTCTCTTGTGGAATCTCTACAGATGAAAGCATTTACATTATCAATAAGTAATAGCTAATATTATTGAGCACCTATAAATCGGCACGGACCTGGATGTCTTACATGTTGGCTCATTATGAAACAGCGGTGTTTCCTAAACTTCCTTGAAGGTGATAATCCTTTGGGATGCTTTTTAGAAAAATATTCCCAGATTCTCCGCTCTCCCTGAGTCGGGACTTGCTCTGGAGAGTTTTGGGAATCTATATTGCTTTTATTGTGGTAAAGTAAGCCAACATAAAATGTACCGCTTTAACTATTTTTCAGTGTACAATTCAGTGGCATTACATACATTCAGTGTTGTGGAACCATCACCACCTCCCATCCCCAGAACTCTTTCCATCTTCTCCAACTCAAGCTCGGCACCGTTAAACACCAGTTTCCCGTCCCCTTCCCCTCAGCCCCTGGCCACCAACGTTCTATTCTCTGTCTCGAGGAATTTCATTTCTCTAGGTGCCTAATACAGTGACATCATATAGTATTTGTCTTTTTATGTCTGGTTTATTTCACTCAGCCTAGTGTCTTCAAGGTTCACCTGTGCTGTTGCATATATCAGTATTTCTTCCCTTCTGAGGCTGAATCCTACTCTATTGCAGTAACTACAACATCCCATTTACCTGTTCATCAGTTGGTGGATATTTGGGTTGCTCCCACCTGTTGGCATTCTCTCCTCTGACACTACATGTCATGGCAGCAGGAACCATTCATGGATTTTCTGCTTTGTGGGGCAGTGGGCAACTCATCAGACAAGTTTGGACTCTTTTTGAGCACTTAGCACCTGTTGATCTCTTGTGTGATTCACCAGGTTTCATGAAGGATACTTAATTCTTATCCAACAATTCTTTCCCACATCACCTGGGTGCTTTTGGCTGAAACAACTCCCTCATGATGCCAGGCTCCATGCCTTGCTCCGTGCTTGGAGCCATGGCACATGGGACACTCTTGGGCATGTGACTCAAAGCCATGCTGGCCATGGCTCTGGAAACCTGGGCTCTGTTGTGATTTTCTGTAGCTCCATGACCCTCTATTTTGAATTCTGTTCAGATTAAGCTACAACCAAGCAATAGCTGAACTGGATATATGGTCACCCTATCTGCAGGGTAGTTTTAAACATTTTCTGGGTTATTGCTGCTGCCTGAAGAAGGTGCCACTTCTAATCAATGCAGACACGAAGCTGAGGCCGTGGTGGTAAGCCCTAGCATGGCCGTGCTCATCAACCCACCTCGCCCCTGTTGCTCGGGCCTTTTGGAGCTCTGATAGCCATCACCATCCTACCATGTGAGGAGGTACTGGCCCCCGAGGATGCATGAGGTAGGACACCTGCCCGCTCTCTCCTGGTGTCCTCTGTAGGAGTGCAGTGGAGAAGGCAGCTAGAGACCAGGTCCTTGCCTGGGAAGGAAAAAGTCAGAAGTACTGAGAGCTTCTTGTGAAGACCTTGAGCATATTTTCCCCTTCTATGTCTCTACTCCAAGTTCAGGAGAGGAAAATCTCATCTTTATCTGTTTTTTCTGTCTCCTTTCCTAATACCACAAATGAAACTAAGCCATCCGATAGAGATTTCTATTTATCCCCCGGCCCCCAGGTACTATAAACAGAAGTTGGAGCTGACACAAAGGCACCACAGGAAAGATCATATTTCTTAGCTTCCTACACAGCTCTGGGTTGCCATGCTAGGTGAATAAAAGTGAAAGGAGCATGCAAACCCATTTCTTTCACATTTTCCTACTGACCGAGCAAGGATACTTTATTTTGAGCTACCTTTGACCATGCAGGCAAGAGCAATGACCTACGGAAGGAGACAGCAATGAACAGGTTGGAGCCTGGGTCCCTGCGTGCTCACGTAGAACAGAGGCGTCGACCCTGAATCATTGTTAGCTACACGGTTATATAAGAGAGAAAGAAATGTGTGTATTCTTATCTCTGTTATCGAGGCCAAGTGGATTCTCTAATATAAAACCCTCCAACTGGAGAGAAAAGGGAAAAAATGGGAGGTTGAACAGGGCCTGGGGATTGGGAGAGATAGAGATAAGGACGTGGATAAAGGAAAAAAACTGGGCCGGCAGATATTTTTCTCATCCTAACCCCAAAAGCACTGTCAGGCTCAGCCTTGCACCTGGAGGTTGGAAAATTACACTAACCTTTCTGTTGATCATTATGTAAATGTTTGATAAAGAAACATAGCATTGATGAGAAGAATATGTGGTTTTCCTGAAAGCTCTGATAAAATACTGCAGTATGTTGCTGTGAACATAATTAAGAATAAGATTGAGTCTCTAAAGTTGTCTCTCCAAATATTATATAATTGACTTCTAATTATCCATCTTCTTTTTATATTTTGGGAAAATGACACCTACTCCAACCATGATTTATGAAATGTGATTTTGGGTGATGTAATCTGTTTTCCATCAATCTTAGCCAAATGCGCTTAGAAAAATAAATGGACCAGGGTATATCCTGTACTTCAAATAAAATATAAATGATTTAGAGATTATTCCTAAAAAGAAAATTCTGTTCACTGGCTGCCCTCAAATGAGGTCCTGGCCCCTCATCGTGCGTGGGTAGCCACCTTGGGCTCTCATAGAATGGCAGTATATTACTCTAGTGGCCCAGTGGGATGTGCCTTCTAGGGCTCATCCCCTCTGCAGTCCCCTCCTCTCATCTGAGCTATTCGTGTGGTTTGACTAAATCAGTAGAATGTGGCACAAGGCACAAGGCGGTATTTCCCACTTCAGCCTGAAGGCTGGGCGGTTCCGCGTATGTGCCGGCGGAAGCCCTGAGCTGCCCTGCGACAGTACCAGCCACTCTGCTGGAGAGGCTGTGCGGAGAGGGAGAGGCCCAGCACCTCAGCTCCCTGGCTGAGCCCAGCCCCAGCCAGCCCACCACAGAATGCAGTTAGAGGAGATCTGCCAGCACGCCCTGCAGACACACCGCGGTCTGTATTGCAGACCTGTGAACAATGCACGATGTTTGTTTTAAGTCACTAAGTCTTGGGGTGTGCACACACAGTAATAATAAATGAAGCAGTAAGCTCTCTTTTCCCTCCTTCTCTTTGTCCCTCCCTCTCTTCCTGCCTTCCTTTTCCTCTCTCTTTTTCTCTCTCTCTCTCTCTCCCCCATGTAATTAAACATAGGGGGATTAAAATAGGGCCTTTGCACTAAGTTACATTCCTAGCCCCACAACATTTATTTTTTTATTTTGAGATAGGGTCTTGCTAAGTCACTAAGTTGCCCAGGCTGGGCTCAAACTTGCAATCTTCCTGGTTCAGCCTCTCAGAGTGCTGGGATAACAGGTGTGTGCTACCAAACCTGGCTAGCACTAAGCTGTCCTGAAACTTACAGAGCTCCTACTTAAGTTTTTTTTTTTTTTTTTTTTTTTTTTTTTTGTGGGTACCAGGGGGACGACCTCAGGACCTCGCGCGCCAACAGGCACCCGTGCCACTGAGCGATATCACCGGCCCCTTTTTTTTCATAAGTGGGTTCCGGGAGTCGAACTCGGGCCCTCGCGCTTGCAAGGCAGGCGCTTACGCCGCTGAGCCATCTCACCGGCCCCCTACTTAAGTTTTTAGTGGAGTTTTTTCACAATTCCATTTGATACATTATTTTCTGTTCTAAATTTTTAACCAGTTAGAGTTGCCATACATACCTGGTTGTGTGGGTTGTGGACAAGCTTGTTAAATGGAGCCATCTATATTTCCCTGCTTTTGGTCTTTGTATATGGAGGTTCAAGCCTGGGAAGGCTTGGAGCTGCTGTGTCCCCTGGGTGGGAACAAGCCTGTGCACCATCAGAAAAAGATCCACATTCACCTTGCTTGTTCAGTGATCCAAAGCACAGGGCACTGCTCTCTGAGCCAGAGAAGCTGGTCTCCAGGGAATGTTCTCTTCCTTACCATTCACATCACAACTAGAAAGCGAAATGTTCCAATACGCTGTGCAAGTAAATGGACCAATGTGACATGGGATACACGTTGTCGAGCTTTGTAATCTTACCCTTCATTAAATATTCAACACAAGTATCTGATCGCTTCCTTTCCTCAGCTTCCCTCTTCTTCCTCCACACCCTTCCTTCCTTCCTCTCACTCACCTTTCTCCCCTGACCCACCTTCTAGGAAGTGCTGAACTGACAAAAAGTCACTTTTTCTGTCAGGGGTGCAGCCAAGGGGATTTCTAGACATGCATTCAGAGAATGAAGGCATCGGCTGTTTTCTTTGAGTCAGCGCCCTTCATGGGGAGCACAATTCCAGGCTGGTGGCCTTGAGATGTGTGTCCCACTGCGTGACTGTTCCAGGCTACGCCATGACAGCAAGTAGTGCATGTGATGGGAGGAGAAATGATGAAGCGCTCACCCGAATCTGTGCCTGGAAGGCACGGGGCCCCTGAACAGGTTCCCTGTGAGCAGGAGGTCTGTCCTCAGAGCATGACCAACTAGCACCTCAGGGAAACCCAGCTCAATCTGGGCAGCAGGTGCCTCCCACAACACCCAATGTCCGGTTACTCAGGCTGGCCCATTTGAGCCTGTCGACCTTCACAAATACTGAAGAATAAGAGGCCTCTTGAATTATGATCACATCCAAAATATGTGCCTGGTCTAATAGTTTGGGAACTCTATGACAGGGGCTGCAAAATAGAAGTAGTGGTAATAATATTTTTATATTATTATAAAGTACTTTTGATTGAGAAAATATAAGTTAAGCATGCATTCTATATTACCTCGTTTGTCTTTATTTTTATTGCATATATTTAAGGCACACAACACAATGTTTTGATATACATCTTTGAAATGTTCATCATCTCACATAGTTACCTGCTGTTTTTTGGGGGACGAGAGCACCTAAAATCTATTCTTTTGCCAAAAGTCCCCGGTATGATGCAGTGTTATTAACCTAGTCCTCGCGTGGTACATTGGATTTCTAGACTTATTTATCCTACATATCTGTGCCTTGCAGCATTCTTCGTAATAGTCAAGACATAGAACAATCAAAGTGTCCACTGACCAAAGGATGGATAAAGAAACAGTGGTGTATGTATACAATAGAATATTATTCAGACTCAAGAAAGGTGATTCTGCCAGGTATAGTAGTATAAGCCTATAATCCCAGTTACCCGAGAAGCTGAAGCAGGAGGATCCAGGCCAGCCTGGGCAATTTAGTGGGACTCCATCTCAGAATAAAAAGTGCTGAAGATGTAGTTCAGTGGTAGAGCTCCCCAGGTTGGCATCCCCTGTACTGGACAGAAAAAAGAAATCCTGTCCACTTGCTACAACATGGATGAACCTGAAGGGCATCATGCTAAGAGAGAAAGAAAAAATTCTGCATAATCCCACATATATGTGGAATCTACAAAAAAAAAAAAAACAGTTGAATATACAGAGGTAGAGAACAAAACAATGGCTGCCAGAGGAAGAATGGGGATGTTAGGAGGAAATGGGAAGAATTGGGACAGAAGATATTTTATTTAAGCATTCAAATATGTACTTTTGATTGAGCAACTATGATATGCTAAACCCTCCCCCTGTATGATCTCATGTAATCACTGTAGCAACCCTATTCAATAGGTGGTATCTATTTTTGCAGATGAGGGATCCAAAGTGAGAGTTTACCTGATTTTCTTAAGCTGGTGTGGAGCCAAGCTGAGATTCAAAGTGAATCCAGTGAGGCACAAGCTTGCATTTCTTCCTGCCACCCCGCTCTGCCCATCAGGGGATTAGCATTCCTGCAAGACCTGGTTCCACAGGAAAGGCAGGTACTCAGTCACCCTCTTCTACACCTGCTGCACAGGGCCACCTCTGCCCAGCATTGTACAGAGCAGATCCTCTGGACTGCTCTGCCAAGGCCCTTTAATTCTGAGAAATTCTGGAATATAGTAAGGTTTGTACTGACTCACTTTACACGGATTCTCTGGTCAAAAGACCAAAGACCAAAGGCCTCAGATACTTCCACGAGGAAGAGCAAGTCTGCCGTGTGCTCAGCAAGGAACATAGGCCCATAACTAGGCTGGGGCTGGGGTGGGGGGAGGACCAGCCTCTTCTCCAGCTCTGCTCAGGTGCTCACCCAGAGTCCCCCATGACACCAAGAGAGAAGCAAGCCTGGGTGCCTGACTTGAGATTTGAAGGGCATTTTGGGTGTCATCAAAATACTCTGTAAAACTTCAAGGTGACTTCATACCCTTCTTATAGCTGAGGCCATGAGAAAAATCTAAGCTCAACAGAGGCCATGCTATATAAATTTCCTTTGTCCTGCAGAGATGAAGTGTTTTTGTAGGAAAATAGCATCTTCTCCCCTTGACCACTTCTGTGGGAGCTCCGGGAGAGGATGGCTTTGGGGCAGGGCTGGCGCAGCGGGTGGTGAGAGTCAGCGAGTTGGATCCTGACAGTTGCTAAATGTTCTGTCCAGCAGTATGCTTCGCATGCTTTGCAAGTTGATATCAGTATAATTTTCTCTTCATGTTCTTCACAAGTCTGGCCTTTGGGAGGAATCCAGCAGGGAAGCAGGAGCAGAGAGAAGGGAGGCAAATACAGAGGGAGGTTATTTATCCACTTTGTGATGGAGAGGTTAGGTCATGCATGACATTCTGGATAGAAAAGCAGATATAATGTTTATCTATTTATATTTTCTCTCAATCCTTGTGGAATAAACATAATCATAAACCTATCAGCATGATCCCTTGAGAAAGGCTGGGCTATCACAGTCCCTGGACACCTCTGAGAAAAAATTTCTCCATCACCTGTCCACCTTGGTGCTTTGATATTGTGCTCAAGTGAAAGCAGGGAAATGGACCAGATTGGGACCTCTTAGAAGTCCTTGATATTGGTGATTTTTTTGTGTCTGTGGCAACAATGGGGGCATATTGGGTTTAAAGCCAGAGTATCCAGACTTAGACAAGTCTCGTTACCTCTCCAGGTTACCTCTGCTTCATCTCTGAACTGTTGACTACCAAAGATGGTAACGGAAATGACCCTTCTCTCCCAAGAAAGCTACAAATATTAAATAAATTAATGTGTGGAATGCTTCATCAGTTCAAAAGCTCTCTGCAAATGTAAGGCTTAAATGCTTTTACATATGAGGGGCTGTGTCCTAACAGTACCTAGCAGAATGCCACACACAGTAGATGCCCTCAATATGAATGCATTTATAATGTTATTTTATAGCTATGTACATAAAAGACATGGATATTGTTTTAAGGCAGGGTATGTTTTTAAATGTTTTTCTTTGTATCTGATAAAACCATGAACAATTTTTCTTTCAAAAAGTAAAATAGGGGGCCGGTGAGATGGCTCAGTGGCTTAAGCGCCTGCCCGGCAAGCGCGAGGGCCCGAGTTCGACTCCCGGAACCCACATACGAAAAAGGGGCCGGTGATATCGCTCAGCGGCACGGGCGCCTGTTGGCGCGCGAGGTCCTGAGGTCGACCCCCCGGTACCCACAAAAAAAAAAAAAGGTAAAATAGGGCCCGTGAGATAGTTCAGCAGCATGGGCGCCTGCTGACGCACGAGGTCCTGAGTTCGACCCCAGTACCCACATACAAAAAAAAGTACAATAAAATAAATCCCAGAATATAGCAAAAAAAAAAAAAAAAAAAAAAAAGGGAAATTGTACTCATCCATCTATCTATTCATTCATCTAGGAACACTTTTATATACAATTTCTGGGGTTTACCACCTCCTCTAACGTCCATGATAGCTTAAGAAAATGCCTGTCCTAGAGAAATACAAGCTCAGCTCTCCAGCTGCAGCCTGAGGAGAAATAGACTGTGTAGAGAAATGAGTGCAATGATGATGTTTAGCATCTGCCTGAGAAGATCCCTAAGGGAAATATCCCTGGGATACTAATGTACTCACATAACAGTCTTGACAAAATAGTCTATGTCTGATTGCAACTGGCCTAGATTAAAATGTGCTTAGGCTAAAGAATGAGTCTGCCCTACATAAGTGGCCACCCTTGAGCTCACTGATGCTTTTGTGAGAGAAGTCTTGGTTGGGATACCTGAATCCTCCGGGCGCCACAAAAGGTTGCTATCTGGTGACTGCTAGGAGGTCTTCTTACCACAGGGCGAGGTTCGTCCAGAACGCTTGGATGCCTGCTCGCTGCCCGGCTTATCAGGGCATCTGCAAGCCCCTGCCAAGGGCCCTGGCTCTATCTGCCCGGGCCCATCTCAGGGGACTGGATTTTACCCTGAGCAACACGCAGTTTTTGGCTGAGAGGTGTCTCTGCTAAGCAGGATTTCATTTTGGACCAAGAAAATTCAGCACCAGGGCCAGCTCAGCCAGGGTGGAAATGTAATAATTCACAGCAAGAGCAAGTCAAACCGAAGGAGACCATGCCCAGAGATGGAAAGTGAAAAAGAAAGGAGATAACTGAGCAGGTAAAGCAGCATCACGTTTCCCCCATCCAGCTGAATCCTTTCATAGAAGAGCATAGAACATATTTGCACCAAATGGTTTGCAAGGCCAGCCAGGCCCCTTGCTTTTGAGCTCACAGCACTCTACCTTCCGTCTTCAGATAGTGTATGTAGCCTCCTGGTTACTGGATGTGAGTTTCCCCCATGAGAGACACACGGCCAGCCTACCTGACCCAGACGGCGCTCGCTGCTATTCCGGAGATCAGAGCCTCCTGGAAGGCAGATGGCAAGGGCCCTGGATGTCCGCTCCTCTACCCCCAGCTAGATCAAGTGGCAGCAGTGAAAGCAGCTGGAAGGCACCCACAGAGAGAAACTGAGCACCATGTTCAGAAAGATCCAGTCCATCTTTAGCTCCAGCCCGCAGAGGAAGGCGGCAGCGGAGAACCCCTACTACACCGGAGCCAGCTCAGGGGTGAGGCTGATCCGTAGCAGCTCCATGTACGTGGTTGGGGACCATGGTGAGAAATTCAGCGAGTCATTAAAGAAATACAAAAGCACGAGCAGCATGGACACCAGCCTGTACTACCTGCAGCAGGAGGAGGACCGCGCGTGGATGTATTCGCGCACCCAGGACTGCCTACAGTATCTCCAGGAGCTGCTGGCCCTCCGCAGAAAATACCTCAGCAGCCTGGGTGACCTGAAGCCGCACCGTGCCTCACAGGGCATCTCCTCAACCTCCTCCCAATCTTCTAAGGGAGGGAAAAAGTCCTGTGGCCAGTCCATCCCCAAAGAAATAAAGGTAAGTGCAGCTGAGCACTAGAGTTTAGGTGAGAGTCCTTCCCAGAGCTGTGGACACCGATTGAAACCTTCTTGCCATTTGTGCAGCCTTAATGAACGACACCTTCCCAGCAAGGGGGTCAGTAGTCCTCACATACTTTCCATGGCCGTCTCCAGTGGAATAAGCTGCTTCCATGCTTAGTTTTTAACGCTGAAGGACATAAGGAGGAGCACTTAATGATGTCCACAAGGAGCCTGGTGAGAGGGCATGGGCTCTGGTGGCAGGTGCTGCTGAGTTTGCATCATTTACTGTCTGACTTTATAGATGAGATAATGCTTGCGTGGCATTCGGATGGTAGCAACTAATTTCTCAACATATTATTGTTGTTTCTTTAAAATTTATTATAACCACATCTAAAAATCCCAGTGAAAAGGGAAATCTTTGGAGCCTCAGTGGTAGAGCATTTGCCTATGTGCAAGCCTCTGGGTTCAAACCCCAGAGCGGCAAAAAAAGAAGAAAAAGGGAAATCTTTGCATGTGATAGGTGATTTCAAATACTTCCATGCTTAGTTCCAGGCCAAACAACTGGAAGATTTCCTCCAGCAGTACCTTCAGCCCGGGTGCTCGAGCCTGTGGCTCTCAGGAGATTGCCCAGATGGCCTTACTGGGTACTGGGCCTGTCAGCCAGACACAAGCATGTAGTTAGTAAAAGCGATCACGTGTATTTATGTGATTGTTTATACTATCATTGTTTTGTAAATATTTTTTGAGCATTCAAATAATGCCAGTGCAGAAGGTGGAGAGAAACTCCTGTGCCACAGAAAGGCAAACTGAAGCTCAGTGACTCTGTCTCTGCCTCCTGGCTACCTGATCCCAGTTGGCACCCCTGCCCCCTTTCACTCGGTTGTTCTTTCCTTCATTTCT
The DNA here is from genome assembly GCA_028451465.1 of Erethizon dorsatum. Lineage (NCBI taxonomy): Eukaryota > Metazoa > Chordata > Mammalia > Rodentia > Erethizontidae > Erethizon > Erethizon dorsatum. The sequence continues at coordinate 99,194,371 of CM051824.1, forward strand.
TCAGATTGGTTTTATTTCTAATGCCTGTGGTTTAAATCTCCTTTGTTGTGTATTTCCATTCACCACTTTCCTGATGGCTGACTTGATGTTCAGAGCAGGCCTGCTTCCCACTTCCTTGCTGGCCCCCAGTGTCCTGCAGGCTCTACAAGTCCTATTAATGTTGAATGACTGATTGGACCGCTATCAAATCCCGAGGGCTTGGCCTAACCCAACTGGTTTCACCTGTCTGCATTTAATACCGGGTGGGAGCAGTTTAAATAATTATTCCCACTGCAAAAGTATGTCAGTGCCGGGGGTTGTAGAGAAGGCTGCTAGTCTTGGGTCCCAGAGCTGACCCTGCCTATACCTTGTCTCAGACTTCTGGCCTCCAGAACTGTGTTGCTTTAAGCCACCCAGTACGTGGAATTTTATTATAGAATCCCCAGGAAATGTGTACTTTCTTTGTAGAATTAGCCTCTTTTTCTCTTCTCTGGCCTTAGTCTAAAGGCATCTCTGTTGTCACACACTATTGCAGTTTGTTAAAATGTGTTAGGGAGATGTGGGGCAGAGTTGCAGTGACCCTGGTGAACTTGAAGTAGAAACAGTATCCTTTTCATTTTTCTATCCCTGGAGCATAGCAATGGACCCCATTGGTCACTTGCAGATGCTTTGTAAACTTAAAAGGTCTGATGTCTTTGGTGCCATAGGTGAGGGAGAACAGGCCTTCTTGTAGAGTGAGTCGAGTTCTCTGGAGCTCCAGGGCCCCATAGAAGCTCCTCTTTCCCTCTCTCCAAATGTAGCCCCTTGCTTGGTCACAGAGCCTAAGTTTCTCAGTCTCTTCCTTTTTCAGAGGCAAGATAATGGGTTTTAAACTATTTTGATTAAGATTCACAGTAGTAAGAAATATATTTTATAAGTTGACCCAGTATACCCCACCATATAACCAAAAGTTTCATGAAATAGACTTACTTCTGTTCCTTGCTTGGTACTGTTTTCCAAAGCATTTTATGCTATTTTGTTTTATTTTTATCTTTAAGTGCTGGGCATGACACATCCATTTAATTTCACAGGCTTCTACTGGATCAAGACTTGCAGTTTTTCATGCTCTGGAGTAAAGCATTTTAGCAGACCCTATTGAAACTCTAATGGTGTCTAAGGCATGAAGCACCAGGGAGCCCAGTGGTCTATGACCTCAGCCCCTGGAGAAACCCCAAGCCAGGAAGGGCACCCATGTGGATCAAAAAGAGGAAGTGAGAACTGGAAGGAAAGTGAGCCTGGAGTGGGTGAAGCAAGTACCCCTGAACCCTGTATGGTGGGGGTGCCAGCCAGGCCCTGTGATAATCTGCTCCTCCCTCAGAATAGAACCTCATTATTAAAATGAATAAAAAACATTTTTTACAACTTTAAAATTAAAACAACAAAAATCCATATCTGAGGATTTTTGTGTCAGTGTTGGGCATGAGCTACAGTTTGGGACTTGTAATGGTTTAGATCTAAAAAGTCTCTCATTCACCAGGTGGGGCCTGGTGGGGTCAGAGGAGGTCACTGGGAAGTGACCTGGACAGGTATATTCTTGTCACTGGTTTCTCTCCTCTTTATCTGCTTTCTGGCTACCGTGGGGTGAGCAGCTTTCCTCTGCTATGCCTGTTTGCCATGCCATTTCTGCCTTGGAGACAACCAACCAAGAACTGAATCCTCTAAAGACCATGAGTCAAAATAAACCTCTCCTCCTTTAAACTGTGGGTATCAGGTATTGTGTCCCAGCAATGGGGAAGTATTACAAGACTAATTGGATGTCAAATGTTAGCACTTCCAACACAGGGCATGATATACGTGGTAGAAAGCAGCATATTTGAAATGGATCTTGTCCTGAAATGCAGTCTCCGAATCAGTAGGACAGGACACTCCTCTCCTCTGGGTACTGTGGGTGTTTCTACCAGTGAAGAGGAGTGGTCTCCCATTCCCCCTGCTTGTGTACCAGGCACAGTCAGGGATAATCCGCAGTTATCCTTGATTTTCAATTGTTCTCTAAAGCTGACATGCAGAGTATTAGCCCCATTCTACCAATGAGAAAACTGGGACTCAGGGACATTAAGTGATTTATGTAAGACCACGCGCCTGACAAAGAGATAGCCAGGATTCAAGCACAATTTGTATCATTCCAGAATTTACCCTCTTGTCAACGTATCCACAGCATCTTCCCATTGGAAAACATGTTTTGAGCTCACATAACATACAAGATATCAGAGTGTGCGCATGATGCGTCCTGCAAATCTGAGCCAAGGAGAGTTGTCAGGGTGGTGCCTGCCTTGCTTCTGCTCATGGACTCTGCGTGGCCCAGGCTCCCTTTGTCCAGAGAATCCTGGTTGAAAGGAAGTGACCAGAAGTCATGCTGTAAGCTGTCTCCTCTCTACAATCCATGTGTAAAATCTCCCTCCATCACAACCACCACCTCACGTGGCTACTGCTGATTCCCTTTCTGTCTGGCTCTCCATAGCATGGAACTACTGAATTCGTACTAACTACTTTTGCACTTCTCAACCCACCCTAAGAATAGAGCTGGGGAATCAGTGCAGGCCCAGCCATCAGGGGTGCTTCATCATAGGTGGGCTTTGTGTCCTCAAATCACTTCAACAAAGGTACCTTTCAGCTCATCCTGTAAAATATTATAAATGAACCACACACCAGAGTATTAAAGTAGTGACGTTGGAAAGGAGAGAAATATCCAAGGAAAACAAACACCTCTGAAAGAACATGCAGCTCATGTGAGCTAATTCAGCTGCTATAGATAAGCTCAGATTTGGCTTTGTCTTTTTGGTAAACTAAGATTAAAAAAAATAGGTCTTGGACTTCTTTCAAAATTCTGATTATCTAAGAATTAGACTTATTGCTTAGAAGAAGTGAAATTATTTCCTAGCTTTGAATTTCAAATTTTCTCATATGGTACTTGATGCAGGGCACTTGTGTGCTGTGGTTGCTAATGCCTTTGATAATATTTTGGCATCATTCATTGATGCATTATTAACTCATTCATCAGAGCATATTTATTGAGCATGTGTAAGGTGCTGGTGAACAAGATGCAGTCCCCGTCATCTGGGGAATCAGTCTTGAAGAAGAGAGAGGCAATAAACGAGTGTGGAGTTCCTGGTGGGCAGTCTCAGAGCCCCGGCTGTGACAGCCAAGGGCATGGCCCTGAGCTGCATCTTGGTGAGTGTCGAAGGATGGCACCTGACTAAGCTTCTGCGAATACCTTTGAGCCCAGACAAGAATTCAGGTGCACGAGGTATGGATGGACCATAGACCTGCACGTCAGTCTTTGTCAGTCTCCTCTAACAGTGTGGTTCACGCTGGGACAAAAAAGGGGAAATAATTGTTGGTTGTGATTCTTCCTATCCATCTCCCCTCCATCGTGGTGTATTAAAGCTGTGTGTCCCTCTGTGATTTGTTCTGGGGTCATGTCTGGACAGGACTGGCTTCGGCCTCTTTCTCTCCCTTCTTCTTGCTCATTTCTTCAAGCTGCAGCCCCTCTCCTGCTGTGAGGGGCTCTGGCGTGTTTCACTCCTCTCCTTTTCCTTCTCTTCAGAAAGATCATTTCTCTCAGCTTGGCTTTAAAAAAAATAACAGCTTTAATTCACATACCTAGAATTTGCCCTTCTAAAATCAGTGGCTTTTTGTTTTTTTTTTAATGTTGAGACAGAGTCTTGCTAAGTTGCCCCAGATTGACCTCAAACGCACAATCCAGCCTCAAGTGTTGGCATCACAGTTGTGCGCCACCTTGCTGGGGAACTCTGTGGCTTTGAGTCTATTTAGAGTTCTATAGCTGTCACTGCTCTCTAATTACAGAACATTTTCATCATCCATTTCCACTTCTTTCTCTTCTTTCTTTCTTTTTAGTGTGCTAAAATGAATGTGCCTTTACCATTTCCAATATAGAACTTCCTAGTTCCTTTAAGTGAGTGCTTTTTAGTGTCGTATTACAATTAATGAATTAAGAAATTAAGTACCTTTCTTTGAATAAATTTGCATCAATTTTTGAAAAAGTAAAAGTGACTGATACTAAGTATCTTTTAAATAATTAATTGCCAGACAAAAGCCAGAGTACTTCACATTAGATTTCATGAACCTTTCCAAATTTTCATTTCTAGAAACCAGTAATAACTCAACCAAAGACTATTAAGCTCCAATTAACATATTTTAAAACACTACAAAAGTATTGCTAGTAGTACACTAGAAAATGAATTCCTTAAGCAACATGAAAGCTCTAAAATACTTAGGAATCAGGAGAATGTTTTCATAAAAGTTTTGACAATTATTTCTTTAAATGTAAAACAATCTTTTTAAGTGGATTACTTAAAAATTTAAAAAGTGTAGCTAGGGGTGTAACTCAGTGGCAAAGCATGTGCTTAGCACTGTGAAGCCCTGGGCTCATTCCCCAGCACAAAAAAAGAGATCAATATTTTTTTTTTTTTTTTTTTGGTGGGTACCGGGGGTTCGACCTCAGGACCTCGCGCGCCAGCAGGCGCCCGTGCTGCTGAGCGATATCACCGGCCCCTTTTTTTGTATGTGGGTTCCGGGAGTCGAACTCGGGCCCTCGCGCTTGCAAGGCAGGCGCTTAAACCGCTGAGCCATCTCACCGGCCCGAGATCAATATTTTTTAAATTACCGTTTTAACTATATTTTTGGTTCAATTCAGTGGCATTAAGTACATTCACAGTGTTGTATAGCTGTCCCCACTACCCATCTCCAGAATTTTCGCATCGGACAAACAGGAGCTTTGTGTCTGTTAAACTCTAGCTCCTTATTTCTCGCTTCCCCGAGTCCTTGACAACCTCCTTTCCCCTTTGATATCTGTGAATTTGCTATCCAGTCAGCGGCCATGTAATGAGAGGCCTACATTTTGAAAAACCTGCCATTTAGTAATTTTGTCATTATTCAAACATCATAAAGTGTGCTTACACAAACTAAGACAGCTACCATGTCACCGGGCCATATAATCATGTGGGACCACTGCCATTCACACATTCAATCTATCGCTGACTGAAATGTCAGCGTGTGACTGTAAACGGAATTATGTGGGATTTGTCTTTGTACATCTGACTCATTTCATTGAGAGTAATGTTTTCAAAGTTGGTCTGTTTTGTAGCAAGTGTTAGAATTTTCTTTATATGGTTGATCATGTGGTTTTGGGGTTGATTTTGGGTTTTGATGGCAGGTGAAGAGGAGAAGTTTGAGGCTGTGCTGTTTCTGACAGGAGTGTTTCCTGGCATTTGGGGTCCTCACTGAGGAGAGTTCTCATACATTTAGGGCCACATGAACAGATGCATAACTAGCGTCCCACGTGGGAACCGAGCTACATGAGTGGACCCTGGCCTGGGTGGACCCCAGGGCAGAGCCTCAGGGATGCTGGGCACAGAGCCAGAGCTGGTGGGGGAGCCCATCTGGGGCAGGCTACAGCATCCTGTGGATCCCCACAGGCCCAAAGTATTTCCCAAGGCTGGAATTACTTGTCACCCACCACAGTCAAAAGGAACCTCATTGGCTTTTCCCTGAATCACCCAGTTCTGAGCAGTTCAAGCTCCTGATATGTCCTCCTGCATGATTGGTTGCAAAATATGCATCCCTGCCTGTCCCCAGACTAAAGAAATTCACCTGCTATCAGAGAGATTTCAAAAGACCCAATTGAATTTTGGAGAAAGCTTGCCAACAGTGATTGATTTTTGTTTAAAATAGTTTCATTCTGACAGTAGCTTTCAGAATCAATTTTCCATTGGGGCCACTCGGTCTTGGTTCATAAAATAAGACCATGTCAACAGCAAATAGAAGGCACTATCTTTTCAAAGGCTGCAGGGTCTGAATTTAATTCATCTAAAAAGATTCCAAAGCATCCATAGATAAATTGCATGTGGGATAGGAAGCAGGTCCTGGATCTGTTTTGTACTACTGGGAATTGTTTTTCAGATCTGTTAAGAAGACTTTCTGCAAATGTGAAATTAAAATGCAGATTTTCTGTGAGCATCAGTTACTAGGGGGTGGGTGGTGGAATCTCTATCACTTGGCCCATATTTGGTTTGTGGAGTTGAAAGGCAGTAAAAATTCAATATGAGCTGCAAAGAATATCCCATTATGCTTGGCAGAGCTCTCTGCAAGGCAGCAGTCAGTATAATAATGAGTGATAACAGAGCATATCTCCTGCAGCCCCTTTCAGTCAAGCTGCAAAATGTGTAATTGTTTTTCCCAGTCTTTCCTCCTAGCACAGGCTGTTTGCTGTGCCTAGAAGCAACACTTCTTTCTACCTCTTTTCTCTCCCCTCTACCCCGTTCACTGCCCTATCTTCTTGTCTTTTGAGCACTTCCTCAGGAAGCCTTTTCTCACATCCACTCTCCAGCTCATGAATTTCCCTCCTCCACCTCAGTGCTCAACATTTCTGCTGTAATTGCCCATTCATTTGCTTATCTCTGCCACTGCCTGTAAGCTCATTGGGCAGAGGCTTCACCTATTATTGGTCTTTTTGCTTCCAATCTCTGGAGGAGCTCACAGCACATATTAGACCCTCAAGAAACAAATAGCCTAAGAAACTACAATTGTAAAAGAAGGAAACTGTTACAAAGTTTGATGGACCATCTGGGAAAGTTCTGGTTCAGTGATTTTGCTGAGCACAGGTTTGCCTTTTTAATGGAGTAGGATACAGTTTTTGTATCTTTATATGGACTCACATCTTCATGATCAAAATACTCAGTGTGTTGTTGACCAGAACCCTGCATCAAAAGGACATCTTCTTATCTATACATTTTTGATGATAATTATATTTGCTCATTAGATGAAATTTATAAAATACAGAAAGTATAAAGAAGAAAGTAAAAATACCTTAAGAAATTTATCATCTAAAGATAACCATTATATCATCTTTAAGTATACATTTTTTTCATTCATTTTGTTCCCATGTGTATTTGTATATATGTCTATTATGGTTCCAAAATAAAACAAAGGATGTGTAGTTTATGAGGCAAGAATTATAGACATGAAACACAAACTACTTAGAAAAATGTACAGTCGCTGAAATTTAGAGATGAGATAAATACTGCTTTTGATCTAGTCTTGAATATCCATCCATATCATGGCAGAAGGGAAGGAGGATAAAGTAGTTGGAGACTTTATCCTGAAAAACCTTCTTTTGATGATGTCAAATATCTTGTGGATAAATTTGTGTTATTCTACCTTTAATTTCACCCAGATAATGATTAAATGTTAAAACCTTCTTCCCAGTGCAGACCAATTCTACATTTGACCCTGGAAATTGCATCAATATTGACATTCAGATTTATAAGTATGATGAGCCCAGTGGACTATTACCAGTGCTCCATAGAAATAAGAAGCACAGATGGTCTGCAACTTAGCGTGGTTACTCTTATGATTTTTCAACTTGATGATGTGAAAGCGTTCCCACTTGAGCATTCTCTTTTTCACTTTCATCATAGTGTTCAGTAAATTGCATGAGATAGTCAACATTTTAGTATAGAGTAGGCTTTGTGTTACATGATTTTGCTCATTTGTAGGCTAATTAAGCGTTCCAAGCACATTTCAGATGGGCTAGATTAAGTTATGGTGCTCAGTAGGTTAGGTGTATGATATTAATTTCCAACTTGCAATATTTCCAGTTTAGAGTAGGCTTATCAAGACATAATCCTGTCATAAGTTGAGGAGTATCTGTATAGAGTTCTTAAAATTTGTCAAGTTAAATCCAAAAGTATAAATTTGGTCAAATAGACTGGGGAATATAATCATTAGGTAGTGACATGTTTATAGGACACATTCATTCAGTCAATAAATAGCTTTATTCCACATCGGGCATTGAAGTGGGTGCTCACGATTTATAGATGAAGGCATGTTTGCCCCAGTACAGCCCATAGTCTGAAGCAGCAGCTGTCACGCTCACCGCCTGAACCACAGAGGTGCGCTGCGGTTCCTTGGAAGAGGAGTAGGTAGAATTGCAACCAGAACAGTGGGAGTTTCCAATATCCTACAAACTGTCTCATGTATGTAGCAGCTGGCAGGGAGCAGCTATCAAAAGGAATTATGTTGTATTTGTGACTATTACTTGGTAAAGCCATCTCAAGGAAAAAGTTGGGGATCACCTACATCAGACTACACATTGCGCAACAGTGGACCTGTGTGTATAAGGCAGGAGGGTACAAAGCATGCCTGGGTCTGTCTGCTGTAGTCAGTAAAATCCCCACAGGGGAGGTGACACATGCACTGAGTTTCTGCGGAGGGGAGGGGCATTGGCAAGAAGAGCAGTGAGGGGCCTGGATGTTTCTGATGATCTCCTTGGCATTAGGTGCATTTGATTTAGAATGTCTCTCTCCCCTATTCTCTGACAGAATATTGCTATTGGCAACACAAGGTTCATTTTGTAGAATTCAGATCTCTTATTGACAGAGCCCAGAAGAAAATCGACAGACTGGAAAAGAGGGCAGCCTGAGTAGCTAGAGGACCTGTGAAGCCAGACAAGATGCAGGCTGATGCCACAGACAGAAAAATACTGGAAAAAGTCTCAGGGTCTTAGAAATTAAAATGAGTTTGGTTTGGAAAAACACAAAAGAGTCCTTCTGGGAAAAGTAACTCAAGACTCAGGTCTGCCCTTGGGGGTTGGGGAAGGAAGGGTCGGAAAATGATGACCTTAAGGCCAATGATGAGAGAGGGTTGATTGCAAAAGGCAAAGAGTAGAATCAGAAATGTGATGCAAATACTCTTAGAGAGCTATTCCTTTTTCCTGGGGCTGCTGCAGGGCAGAGGCAAAGGAGCCTCTCCAACCTCAGGACCAGCCAGGCTATACAAGGAAACAGACCCTGTTACAATCTGCTTCCCAAAGATGTGGTTCAAACATTCTGCACTAGAAAAAAGTCAAGATCGGGAGGGAAACAATCTATGTTTGCTTGCAGTTTGGAAAGGGAGGACTATTCGGGGCTTCACCCAGGGGTGTTGATAACTGAAATTACATTTTGTATAACCACCTCTCTGTGAAGTAGATTTTCTTGTGATATAAGCTTAAAACCTGAACTCTGAGCCACTCACTGTTAATACAGTTAGAGGAATCATCAAGAATGTAGGTCAAAAAGTTCTATGGAAACTGTGGAAAAGCAGAAAAAACTAGAATCATGCTAGGACTTGAAAAATCCCAGTTAAAGCATAGCTTAGCCTCGATATGTAGAAAATCATCACAAAATCCATTTGGAGCTATTTCAGTGTGCTTTATAAAGGACAATAGAAAATCTGTTAACTAACTTGCCAGATTACTTGATGTCTACTTACTAGCCTCTCTTTAAATCATACTTCCAGTAAGCTTGGCACTTACAAGTGGATCTACCCTCATACTTGGATGTTACTGGCAAAGTTCAAAATGACATATAAGCAAGACTTTGGATTGCAGTACTCATCGTAGCAGACGTTCGCAAACAATCCAGGTCCATCAACAGGGAACTGTCATTTCCTCCTACAGTGCACCTGTACAACGAAAAACTGTGCAGCTATTAGAAGGGATGAGGAGGCCGACTGCTGTTAAGGAATAATTCTCTGGATACATGGAATGAGGAAAGTAATGTCCACAGTTCTAAATTATATGCTTCCTTTTTAACACAAGTGGGTGAATACAAATACACACTTGACTATATTGTCAAAAAGAAATGATGGAAATAGGTAGAATACTAAAGAAAGAATTGGGAAAATAAGAAGGGGCTGGCATAGAAACTGTTCTCCCTTGAATGTTAGTTATAGTTTTGAATATGGAATCATGCACATTGTTACATATTTCTAAAGCATTAAATAAAAAGGAAAAAAATCCCAATCACTAAAAGTTGAAAGCCAGCTGGAGCATATGAACCTAACTGATTATCAAATCAACAGCATACTCACACAGAAAAAAACATCTCAATAGACTTTAAAACAGAATTTTTATTACACGTGCCAAGGACAAAGACATACATGAAAATGTTAAATTGCATTCAGTGGGCTAATGTTGTTGTTGTTTTGTAACTATTTTATACAGTAGGATTAAGAAGTGGTTTTCTTAATGTCTTATGGAACTGAAATTATTCAATATAGCAGGGACGAAAATAAATTAAAGCAGTAGTTCAAGGCCAGCCTGAACTATATAGTGAGACCCTGCCGCAAAAACAAAACAAAACAAATAAAATAAATAAAAAATCTTGTATCAATTAAAGAAGTATAAAACTTGTAACATTTAATTTAAATTGGAGAAACTGTCAGTTTCTGCTCAGGATATGGAAAGCTGGAAAGAACATCACCTCCACCCTTATAAGAACAACAAAATTTAGATAAAATCCAAGTTCATGATTTTTCTTGAAACCACTTCTGTGAGTATGCTGTTGACTTGGTAATTAGCTGCAGTCTCAGGGAAACTGACCAGCCTGAAATTTAAGGGAAGAAAGGCACCTGTAGGGAGTGACAGGAGAGCTTTCCCTGCTTCAGTGGGACAAACCTAGACAGACACTGGTAAAACTCCACCTAGAATTGTTAACAAATTGGTGGCGATAGAGCGTGAGCTGGGAAGTGAGGTGGTTTTCCTGAGGGCTTCCAAAAAAGGTAGAGTTCACATTCACTCTCCATGAACCTCAGAGAGTGCTCACAAAAGATTGGTAGAGCCCCAGGAAATTCTCTCTTATGCAGGCCTGGGGAAGAGGGTAGCAGATGCTAAGGGAAACTCATGGAGCCCTGCCGGGATCATTCTATCTCCCCTGAAACAAAAACTTTAGTGGGCAGGGGAAGCTGGGAATGATTTCTAAGGCATACTGGCCCCCAAAAGTATGGCTAGGGGAAGGCCACATCTCAGGGTCACGGTGCTATCTCAGACTGGGGCCACTCAGAAAACAGTGACTGTCCTCCTGCCTCTCACTGCCAAAAAACAAGTACCCCACAGTAAACAAGAGTAGAATTTTAAAGGGCCTAGAGAGAGACCCTCCCCAAAGGTAAGATTTAAAGTTGAGGAATGCAGCAGATGATGAAGAGAAATTCCCTGAAAATGAGTCTCCATCTTAAATACAAGGTATTTTAAAAAAAATTTAAAGTCTGTGATGCTCTGAGAGTAACCATAGCACTGGGAGGCCCTAATCTCAGCTAAATTCTTATCTAGATTGACTAAAACCCAAACTATAGTCCTAGCAAAGGAAAAAGCACTTCCAGACATTAAATCCTCAGTGTTTACTGAGCTACACAGGATGTCTAGTTTTCAACAAAAATTATGAGTCATATGAGAAAGCAAACAAAAAGAAGTACCAAGAAACAAAGCAATAAATTCAGGTATGATATAGTCAATGAAACCATCCATCAGGGATTAAAAAAAAAAGAAAACAATGATTAATATGTTAAATGCCCTTGTAGAAAACATGCAAGATCAGATGTAAAATTCCAGTAGGAAGATGAAACTTTAATGAAGAATCAAATTAAGAGGTTAGAAATAGACAGTGCAGTAGCAGATGAAGAATCCTTTTGATGAGTTCATCAGTAGACTTGATACAGCCAAGGGAGCAATCGGCAAATTTGAAGATGGGTGAAAAGAAGATGGACGCACAAAGAAAACATAGTGAAAAACCATAACACAATATCTAAAAACTGTCGCAACACCAAATAGTCTAATATAAATGTAATTGGAAGGAAAGGTGGGGCCAGAAGTAATGTTTGAAGAAACAATGGCTGAGAATTTTCCAAAGTTAATAACATCCACTAAACCATAGATAAAAAGATACTTAGCACCAAGCAGTGTACATAACAACAATAGCAAAACATAGGCACAACATACTAAAATTACTGAAAAGGAAAAAAGATACATTCCACACAATAAAACATGGAAATGACAGCTGGCTTCTCATCAGGGATGATGCAAGCCACAAGATAACGGTGAAGTATCTTTAGAGTGCTGAAAGACAAAGACAGAAATGCAAAACCTGTTGTCTTAGTCTCTTTTATGAGGCTATAGCAGAAAACCAGAGAATGGGTAATTTATAAGGAATGGAGGTTTATTTCTTACAGTTCTGGAGGCTGAAAAGCCCAAAGTCAGGGGACCCCCATCTGGTGAGAATCTTGTTTTGTGCCATCTGATGGTAGAAGAAAGAATGGCAAGAGAGCGCACATGAAAGAGAGTGAGGGATGATAAGGGCACTGAACTCATCCTTTTCATCAGGAACTCATTCCCGCAATAACTAACCCACTTCTGTAATAATAGCGTTAATCTATTAATGACAGCAGAGCCCTCGTGATCGAATCACCTCTTGAAAGTCCCACCTCTCAACATTGTTACATTGGGAATTATGTTTCCAAAATAAACATACACGGACTTCGAAGGACACATGTGAACCACGGTCAGTCAACACAATGCCCGATAGCCAGTGGAAATACCTTTTAAGAATGAAAGTGAAAAGTATTTCTGAGACAAACAACAGCAAAACAACTGCAACAACAACAACAACAAAGAGTATTCATTGCCAGGGGACCTGTAGTACAATAAATATTAAAGGGTGTTTTTCAGGAGGAAAGAATGTACCAGACAGAAAGTTAGATCCACACAAAGAAATGAATAGCACTGTTAAAAGGATGGTAAAAAAAATTATGGTGTTTTCTTATTTTTAATTTCTCTAAGGTATAACTATCTACAGAAAAAAGTAATAATGTACTGTGTGTTTATAGCATAATTTAAGGTAAAATTGTTTGTAACAATAATACAAAGGGTAGGAGAGAGGAAATGTGAATGCAATGCTATAATCTGAACTCAAATATAAACTTGGTATTTTTCTTTTTTAAAAAATTAACATTTCTTCGTTTGCTCCACTGAAAAGGCTTAGAAGTAATGACAATTGTGTAGTTCTAAAATCCCTAAAAACATACATTAAGGTATCTAAATATCACTTCCAAGTAAAAATGAAGGCTCGTTGGAGAAATAACAGAATCCAGGTTGGAGGTAAGAAGTGTACAATATGAGTATTGGACATTTTGTGTCTAAAAGCTTGAAAACCCTGGAAGATGCTAAGATTATGTAAAGAGACTCAAGCAAGACTCACTTTTGAGAGGCTTTTTTGCTGTCAAAAATTGAGACAATTCAAGGATCAAAAAAGATTATTAGAACTGATAAAAAAGTATCTACTGTGTTAAAAGTCTATAAATTGACAATGATACAAAAACAAATGTGCCTCGTTGAACATCTTAAGAGCTTTCCAGGTTACCAATTTATTTCTTTAAGAATGATTAATAAGGCTGGTGATATCGCTCAGCGGCATAAGCGCCTGCCTGGCAAGCGTGAGGTCCTGAGTTCTACTCCCGGTACCTGCATTAAAAAAAAAAAAAAAGAATGATTAATAAGGGAAGGAATCGATCATTTGTTTTTCCATCCTTAAACAGACTGTACAGTTGATGAGAGAAAGTTCTTCATATTGGAAATGTAGTTAATAACTGCAGAAAGACTATACAATTAGAAAGGTAACATTTGCAACCAGTAAACAAATAATGGTTGCTAAAATCACTAAGTAAAAGGCAAGACAACATCACATAAATGCTCTATCAATCTTAACCTCACTTCAAACAGGAAAATATGCATCACGTGTCTCCTGATACATAGTTTACATCATCACTAATGAATTATTATTACAGGGACTATGGGGCAGAGGAACACGCAAATCAACACCAATAGAGACATCCAAACCTAGAACGGGAGAAATTCTCTAGAACAATGACTTGGATTCTTCAAAAGTTAAATGGGATGCCTCAAACCTTAAAGAAGACTAAGAACATCATACTGTCCACCTTGCTTGTATCCTAATTGGAAGAAACCAAGACATTTTTGAGTCAGTCAGGGAAAATAGAACACAGACTGGGTACTTGCTCATATTGAGAAATCATGGATTTAATTAAGTATAATAACACGGTGGATTTGTTTAGTTATAATAACATTTGTAGTAGTATTGCCAAAAACTTATCTGTTAGAAGTACATTTTGAAGTATTTTTGAGTAAAATCATGTTTTTCAGGATTTTCTTAAAGAAGTGAGAGGGTGATAGGTAAGTAAGAATCGCAGAGTGAGGGTAGCTGTTGAAGCTGTGGTGAGGACATGGGATTCATAGCTCTATTTCCTATAGTTTTTATATTTACAAATGCTTGCAACAAAACATTTTTAAAAACTAGGATATGCCTATGTACTTCCTAATGATCACAAGTTGAATATTTGCTTATTAAAATTGTTATTTTCTTCTCAAACTGGTTTACGTTACTTGGAGTTATTATTATAATTCATGATATGTAACTTAATTATACATGATAAATTATAAAATATGAGTGTGAATGAACAGAATTTCTTCTATGAAAACTAAGATGCTTTAGAAAGATAGGTGATTTTTGAAAAAAGCAACAGAATGAGGTCTGGACAAGGCAAATATGAAAGGCTTGAATAAAACCATAAAGATTTAGAAGGATTTTGCACTCAAATTTTCTTCACAAATGCATGTAATTTCCTAGATCCCTTTAAGTAAACCAAATCTGGAAAATTTAGATGAGATAGTGTGGGTCAGACTTAGGCAAGAAAGATAACAAAAGACTCAAATTCCACTCAAAGGATTGGTGATCAAAAAATGTGAATTTGACTTAGGAAAGTCAAAATGTGAAGAACTTAGGAAAATATGATTACTGTATGCAGTCACTTGGTAGTAAAATGAACAGTTAGCTTATCGCAGGTGGTAACAGACTTGGGTAAATGAGGAGATGGCACAATTAGTGGTATGAGTAGAGGAGCGAGGTCATCTGCCCTCTAACTAGGGACACTTTTGAGAGTAAATGAGATACTATTCGAAACTGTGCTGGGCTAACAACTAAAACTGGGAGGATTCCTAACCAAACCATGGTGTTTGGTCACCCCAGCAGTAGGAGACAAGATTAGAATCCCCAGCCATTTAAGTTCACTGGTACAGCAGCTGCATCTAACTGGAATAAAGTGCAGCAGAGCTGAATGCCGCTGAAACATGGAGCCCAGGAAGCAAACAGCCGGCATCAGCACAGGCACTGGAAACACCCGCTCAGGAAGTGGGCCGGGTGGGGGGGGGATGGGAAGGTGCACCTTGGTAAGGCGAGAGGACCAGGGTAGGCCTCTTTGTGTGCTAAGCACTAGGAGGTGCACAAGGACACAAGGAGCCTGGGGACCTTATTCCGGAAGGTTTGTTTTCCTTGTCCTGTCCCCTATCCCCTTGTTACCATGGGGACATTCCTGTCTGCTCTTGTATAGCCAAGAAGACTGGTATTTGTTTTTCATTCTATATCAGATGTGGAGGCAGGGATTTGCGGGTCCCCTTCTCCCTCCCCCATGCTCAGGTCGCTGCAGAGTGGTGGTTCTCAGTGGCTGCGCATCAGAGTCAGTGTTTGAGTCTGTGTTCTTTGGTGTGGGAAGAAGCCAGGCATTACATGTTCACTGAGCTGGGGCTGGGCACCGCTGTTGTAGAGACATCTGTCACCTTTTAGGCCTGGCTCTCAGACCAAACCAAGGGGTAGGTGCCTTTGTTTTGAGGGCTAAGTAGGAAAGAAAGCAGTTTGAAAATTCATTTCTGTCCGTAAACAATCGGAGGAACTAATGAAGGTAATTGGGGAAGCAGGGGAAAGGCTTCTCTTGTGATGAGACTTGGTCATTGGCCACAAACAGTGTCACCGCTGTGCCATCAACGACTCACTCTCCAGCCACACTGGGATCCAAAAGCTCTTCTAAGAGAACGTGTTTTACAATGACAGCATTTTGAATGGTCTAGCAGAGACCCCAGGAGTAGGATTCAGAAGAGTGCAGTCGTCACCTGTCTGTTTCTGGCTGAACCTGGGCTGGCAGTCACTGCCATGCACCGCGGAAGGGGCCAGTTATGGGAATGACACCCAAGTCTTGACTCCGAAACTTGAAATCTTGGAAGCAAGCAGCATGGTGGAGTATTGAGAAGGATCAGCAAGTGTGTAACAGCTAGTGTGGCTGGTGTCTGCTAGCTTCAACAACAGGGAGTTCTATGGCTAAAGTGGTGATTTCTAGGCTAGTGATTTATTATTAGTTTTTAAATTTGTAAATATTATCCCAGGAGGGCTGTGCTAAAGGAGATTCAAGAAATTCACAACAGGCCACAGCATAGTGATTGTATTAACACAAAATTAATAGTAATACGTTCCTTCTGCTCTTAGCTTTAGTAGTTAAGACACCAAAGTTGACACCCTTCCAAGCCCTGTAATGAACATAAAGTTCTGGGTCAGGCTGCTTTGAGATGCAGGCCAAAGTCTATTTACTTCCTAGAGATATTAAAAAGTCATTCTCTTAGATCAAACCACAGAGTGACTTAGATGGAAAAGAGTATATGACTCAGGTGCGAGATTGGGACCCTTGCATTTAGCCCAACAGTGATGGAATTGCCATCTGGAGACGTGGAGATGTCCCCCTGTGTATGACAGTGGGCTTGGGAATGCGTTACTCTTAAATAATATCCACCTTCCCTTCAAGGTCAGCCTGGATTGTGTGGACTTCTCCGTTCTTTGCTTCTTTCTCTTTGCTCTCTTGCTTCTCAGGAACAATCTTTGAAAGGACATGTCACAGAAGGGTTGGTTTAGGTTCTGAGGACCACAGCAACCTAGAGGAGGGAGGCGGATTTCCCAGAGGAGGCCCTGCCCCACCCAACCCTCAGCGGATGAGTAGGAGTCTGCTGGTGAGAATGTAGAGAAAGCACCTGGAGGGTAGGAGCCCGTGGACCTGCCTCCAGCATGAATCTGGCACAGGAAGGATGCCTGTCAGCCAGGCCGCCAGTGTTCTCGCAGACTTTCCACCAGCCCATGTTGCACCCCAAATCCTTGGTGAACCTGGTGTCACCAACTCGAGCATCTGTGCTTTCTGAGGATCAAAGTGTCCTCAGCTGCTTCATCCACACCTGACGTCTGGCAGCTGATTCCTCTTCATCCTATCAATGACCTTTCCACCTACTTCCAACTGCCAGAAACTTTGGGACATCTCTCTTCGGGAAGGGAAGGTGATCTCTCTCTCTTGTTCTCTTTGCCGCTGGGGTTTCTACTTTTTTCCCCCGTTTGCTTTCATTTTTGTGGGCTCTTTGCAGGGGGCTGGATAAGTACATGAGAATAATATTCCACCTTTAAAGAAGAGATTCAGGTGTATGCTGTGGCACTTCCATGTTTCTTTCCGAAATCTTTCTTTAAGATTAGAAAGGGAAAAGAACCCTCTAGCTTAAAAGTGTTTCCCTCATAGTGCAAAATGCTTTCATATCACAAAGATCTTGAACACACATAGAGATGCCATCCTTTAATTTCCCAACATGCCAGTCTGTAACTTAATCCTATTCATATTTTATACCATCTCATTTCCAAAATGCCTACATAAAATAAAAGAGCTCCACATTTGATCAAAATAGCTCATGTTAACAAATACTGTCTCTCATTAGCTAAATTCCTCGGAGAGCATTTTATTAGCTCATATTTCAATTCTGTCCCTTTCACTGAGAGTTCTGCATGGGAACTGCCCCCCTCCCCCACAGGGCCATGGGTTCCTGTGACTTCTGTTGCTCTGGGCACTTTGTATGCCATGGGGAAGAAGATGGTAAACTGAGACCAGCAAAAGCAAGTCAGTGTAGAACTGGAACTTGGTTAGGCACCGAACGGATTTAGTTAACTTTATATTCTATCATCTTTATACTTTGCAAACAGCCACCCTAAAATTTCTTCAATTTATTCTATAACTTGAGCCTAAATTTGCTATATTCAAAATCGATGACCCTGACAGAGCGTTTTTGCCTACCTTATCCTCTTCATCCTGCTGTGAGCTGTTCCTCACCTCGATAAGGAACCGTTCCGTCTTCTATGAGTGTTTATCCGCTGGGAACAAGACCAGAGAAAGACAAATTAAAAGATGAATTATTTTTGTCTAATGTCTGATGACAAATCTGTGACCAGGAGAACAGTAGATCTCGCTGTCCTTTCACTCTCCCTCTTTGAGATAAGTAGAAATCTGTTGGTCTACAGCAATCAGGGATTTGGAGTGTCTGTCTCACTGCCACAAAGTAAATGACTTCATCTTTAAATTTGTTTTAATTGACAAATAATAGTTATATGACTTTATGGGGCACAGCATGATAATTCAGTACATGTGTACCTCGTGTAATGATCAATGAGGGCATTAGCATTTCCATCTCTAGAAACATGTATTATTTCTTTGTGTTGGCTATCTTTAAACTCCTCCCTCCTTGTTCTTTATAAAATACATAATAAATTGTTGTTAACTCTAGTGACCCTACTGGGCTGTGGAACACTGGATCTTACTCCTCCTATCTATTTCTTCTGTATCCCCTCCCCCTCCTCCTTCCTCTAGTGAGCACTGTTCTACTCTCTATCTCTGTGAAATCAACTTTTTAAACTTTCGCATATGAATGAAAATATGTGGCCTTTGTCTTTCGGTATCTGGCTTATATCACCTAACATAATGTCTTCCAGTTCCATGTTGCAGCAAATGACAGGATTCCATTCTTTTTTAGGGTTAAATGATATTCCACTGTGTGTATGTACAGCATAGTTTCTTTATTTGTTCACTCATGGAGAGACACTGTGGTTAATTCCACATCTTGGCTATCAGTTTACCTTTGAAATCTCATGAACTCATGACCTCATATGCATTTAGTTTTAGCAACATTCAATCTTTTTTTGTCATCTCTGGCTTATACTGTTGAGGACACTGAGAAATAGATTTAAGCAAATCTCTCTCTCTTGTTTTCACTTCTAGAAGAAAGCAATCCTAAAGAAATACTCACAGTTCAGCGCCGATGTGGCCGAGGCCATTGCCTTCTTTGACTCCATCATTGCCGAGCTGGAGACAGAGAGACGGGCTGCCGAGGCTGACCCACCCAATGAAGATGTGGACGTCGATGGTGAGTGCTGAGGAGACGCCTGGCCCGACGCGGAGACTTCTCGGGATCACACTTCCCTGATGGGAGAGAGCCCTTCACCCGCACCCAGGCCCTGGCCCCTGTGCTTGTTCTTTTTGGGACCTCTTGCTTCAGTTGTCCTGGTGTCACTGCTCCAGCCTACTCTCCAATGTCTGGGGGTCTTGTTCCAACAAAAGCTCTTCCCTGTGGTCCTTTTACGACAGCTGAGGTGGGTGGAAATTTCCTAAGACTCCACGGGGGAAAATGACAGGGAGGTGATTAAAGAAAGAGAATTGAAGGGGAGTGGTGCATCATGGGGACAGGGTTGCTGTCCTGTGACGTGAAAAAGTTCAGGAGATCGCTTACGTGAATAGACTTAATGCTATCGAATGGCACACTTAAACATAGTTAGCATGGTACATTTTATGTTATCCATCTTTCACCTCATGTTTTTTTAGAAAAGAAAGGGAACAGACAGGCTGTATTTGAAAATCCAGTCTGACCCTACCTCTGCTGGGCAGGGAGTGTTGGGCAGGGCAGGAGAGGCTGGGTGTCTGCCCAGGCCAGGCGAATCTCTGTGGAGGGAAGGAGGATGAGAGCTGAAGTCTTGCTGCTCTCCTTACACAGGGCTATGCTGGTGCCTTCCTTGTGGAAAGTAAAGACTTCCACCAGGGTCATGAGTTGAGCACACTTTTAAATTCCAAGTTTGTCAATTTTTTTCATCATTGGCCCCTCACCCCAATCCCATAGTGCAATTTAGTGGTGATTTTATTCAGGAGTTCAGTAGATTGTGGATACTAAGGTAACAGGTTTCAGTACCAGGAGTAAATAATTCTTGAGACTTTTATGTAATGCTGGAAGATGACATGCTTGTAGCTTATTACTCTGGCCTTGACAGATACGTAGCCGTGAGACCTGGGTTTTCAGATTGGGTTTTGCACAACTGCACAGGTTACTCCTGCTCCCCGAGCTCATTCCCCCGTGGGTCTACTGCCTGCCCCCCGCCCCCTCCCCCATGCAGCCACTTCGTCCCTGACCAAGGGTAACCATCCCAAGACCGGGGCCTGGGAAAGCCAGGGTGTGGGTGAAAGGATGGCGAAATCCACTGAGGACGGAAGGGTCATCCTCGACAGTTATAATCTTCCAACGAAAATACTCGTCATGGAATGATCATTTTTTTCTGAAAAAACAGTAATAATCTGTATTCATCGTAACTTAGATCAGACGACATTCTAAAGTATAAAGAAGGGCTGGTGAGATGGCTCAGCGGCATAAGCGCCTGCCCGGCAAGCGCGAGGTCCTGAGTTCGACTCCCGGAACCCACATATAGGAAAAATAGGGCTGGCGATATCGCTCAGCGGCACAAGCACCTGTTGACATTAAAAAAAAAAAAAAAAAGTGTAGAGTAAAAATACATGATCCTGTCACTCAGAGAAAACCATCAGCGCATAACCTTTCCAAAGTGTTTTAACACATACGTGCATACACATACTTTATTTTGTTAACAAAAATAGGATCTCTTTTCACTTATAGTATATGATGCCTCTTGGGAGTCTTTCCAACTCAGTAAAAAACAGACCTTTGTCCTTTTGTTTTGTTTCATTTTATGTTGTTTTTGGAGCTATGGGGATTGAACCCAGAGGCACTGGGTCTCTACCACTAAGCTGCAGCCCGAGCCCTATTTTAACTTTGAGACAGGGTCTTGAACTTGTGATCCCCCTGCCTCAGACTCCAGAGTGGTTAGGGTTACAGATGTGCACCACCGTGCTCTGCTCTGTTCTCATAACAAGCACACTATTTCATTCTATCCCGCACTGTGACTCTGGAGTCAGATCCCCCTGCTTGGCCATCCAGGCCTTTCTAAGAATTCACTCTTGTGAACATAGTTGTCTCTACGCATTTGCTGTGAGTGCTCAGCCCATCCATCCTCTCCTTTGACTCCTGCTCCTCCTAACAACACAATCTTCCTTCCCATGTCACCTGCCTCTCTCTTCCAGTGACCACCAGCTCCCGGGAGCACAGCCTGCATTCCAACTGGATCTTGCGGGCTCCGCGCAGACACTCTGAGGACATTGCAGTGCGTGCTGCACACACCCCACACAGCCAGTTTTGGAGAAGCACAGAGCGTAGGACCATCAGCACTCAGAGGAGGCTTGAGAGGCACCCCATTTACTTGCCCAAGGCTGTGGAAGGGGCATTCAACACCTTGAAATTTAAGCCCAAAGCCCACAAGAAAGAGTAAGTGCTGGGGCTAATAATGTAACCAAGATGTTCTCCTAGCTCCAGACTCGGGTGGTTCTTAAAATGCATCGAGTCCCCATCCTACATGCCGAGATTATTCTATGTATTTTGGGGTGGGGAGAGGACATACTTCAGTGTTTTTGATAACCTGACTCACTGCTGCTACTGCTTGGGTCTTGCTTCAGCCCTGTAGGTATCTCCCTTCCTCCCTGGTCCACTTGGCCCTCATGCTTTGGACCATCTGCTGTCATCAAGTGACACTGACACACTGTGTGCCACAGATTTTTAAGGAAAATTTGGGGTTGAACAGAGCAAGAAGGAAGCAACCTCAAACTAATGAGATGCTGCTCTTGGGCCACCTTGCCACCACCTTCAGCGGCCTCTCCTTCCAGGTCCTCTCTCCCAGGACTAGTTATGGTCACTAAGTCCTGCGCTCCTGTGCTTTACATGTGCAGGGCAGGAAGTCGGCCTCTCCTGTCCAAAAGAAGTGCCTTTGGAGATTCACCCAGACTTTTTCTTTGATTCTATGAAAGCCACTCAGCTATGATAGAGTTAGGGATTCTTAGCTAGTGTTTTCCTTTTATCGTACTAAATCAAGCACCAGACATAGTAAAACTATGACTCAGTCCTTATCACCTGACCTTCTCCTCCAAGCCAGGCTAAAGCCCACTTGAGGTCCATCCACAGCCCCCGTGGTAACATGGTTTGGTCCTTCCTAAGGCCCAGGCTGGGCTGCACAGGCGTGGTAGTGATGCGGGCATCCCTTCCTTTGAGCCGCTGGCCAACCTGAATTTATACCCTCTGCTTCATTCCTTCCTTCCAGGCTGGGGAGTTCCAGACAGATCCTCTCCAACTTCTCAGGAGAAGACATGGAGTGGGATGCAGAGCTCTTTGCGCTGGAGCCCCTAGCATCTCTGGAAGAGCACTTCTGTGAGACAGAGAACCCCAAAGGGCAGTGGCTGCTTCGAGAGAGACTCTGCGAGCGGACAGTGCCCTGACTCCATTCCTTGACTCGTCTCAGGCTGCTCCCTGAGAATGTATCTGCTGTCAGTGCAGCAGGAGGCATTCGGTAGAGTTAAAAATGGAAATCTTAACACAGTCAAACTCCTTCGCACACTGCCTGCTGGTGCCCAGCTAGTGCCAAACGGACCTGTGGCTTCCCAGAAGACATGCCTCGGGAGAGCTGGCGCTGGGTTTCCCTGCATGGTGAGTGGGTGAGCAGAGAGGCAGAGTCCTTGTGTGTGTCCATGTTAGGCTCAGTACAAGGAAGGAACCCAGCTTTGGAGCTTTGGGACAAAGTTTTCAAGGAGGTAGCTCTTGTTCCCATGGGGCTAAGAGGTTCTGTGGTGGCTTCATTTTATGCAGAATGCACACCTTTTGTTCTAGGTGTCCTCAAAGTTTTCCAGAAACTTCTGCAGGATTAGGCTGAAGACTAAGTCAAAGCCCTGGCAGTTGGGTAAGGGTGTGTTGGGGTCTTGCCGCAGGACCACACTGTCTCCCCCACCCCCAAAGCTCTGCTGCACTTCCCAAAGGCCATCAGCTAGAGAAGGAGATGGATTGGTTTTTTCTTTTTCTCTTCTTTTCTAATTCTCACCCAGCAAATCTTCGTAAGTATCTATGCAACCAGTTTGCGACAGGCTATGTGTATGTTCCTTGTCCCTAGTTAAGAGGGTGATCAGAACCATACAGACTTTTGGGTCCAGATAAGATTTCTATATTTGAGGAATTGTCTGAATCAGAATTCTATTTTAAATATAATCTTTGAATTTTCTAGCATACTTTCTGGATATTTGCATACAGTTTTGCCCACTCAGGGTTGAGAACCATTGGTTTGGAAAACACACTGAACTTTGCCCATTTTCCTTATTTCTTCTTTTTTTTTTTTGTGGGTACCGGGGTTCGAATTCAGGACCTCGTGCGCCAGCAGGTGCCCGTGCCACTGAGCGATATCACTGTCCCTTTTTTTGTATGTGGGTACTGGGAGTTGAACTCAGGACCTCGTGCTTGCTAGGCAGGCACTTATGCCACTGAGCTATCTCACCAGCCCTTCCTTTTTTTTTTTTGTTTGAGATAATTTTTCACTGTGTAGTTCAGGCTGGCCTTGAACTCAGTGTGTAGCCCAGGCTGGTCTTGAACTCACAGCAATCCTCCTGCCTCAGCTTCCTGAGTGCTGGGATTACAGATGTGGGCCACCACACTCAGCTTCCATTCTATTTATTTTTTTTTCTGGCATATTCTTGTATAGCAATCACCTAAGGGGCATGCATGGGGGGTGGGTGAGGGTGACAGAGGGGGATAGATAAGGAGAAGTCAGTCTTTCATACTAGCCAAAGACACTCCAGGCCATGGTCTCTGTGAGAACTGAATAAAAGCTTTTCTTTTGCCAGGACTGTGTGATGATATTCTTATTGTTCAGTTTTTATTTTTTGCTTTTTTGTTTTTTTTTAGAAAAAAAAACCTTTTATTTATGGGAGCCTGATTATTTGACTCTAAGTGTTTTTAACTCCTAAGGGGAAAAAAGCCACACCAAAACAGAACTAGTAATTCTGCACCATTCTTAGAAATTTTATATCAGCATATTTCTGGAGCAAAAACATAGTGGAAATGTTTTGTTACTTCTCCTTATTATCTTTGGAGTGCCAATGCCAATGACTGAGAGATTTCATTCATTTTATTGCTTGTACTTACCCAACTATAGACAGAAGCTTGACCAAAAAAATAAATGTTTAGAAAATTTATAAACTTCATTAAAGCACTGCATTTAGACCCATGGACCCACCCTCCAACAAACGTGTCCTTGCTCGAAGTCTCCATTTGAAAGTTCCCTGCTGGGGATAAACTTGTCTCTTATTAATCTAGTTTATCATAGATCCACCCTGACATTATGTGATGAAAGCACTGTGTACATTTTACTTTTACAGATAAGAAAAAATAATCTGGACAGAGAAGATATTTAGAGTCCTTTTTTATTAAAAAAAAAAGCATTTGTTGCTTATGGGACATGAAACTGTGCTTTTCTATTTTGCTTCATATTTTGTATGCTGTTGTCTTTGACAAGACGGTATACAGCCTGCCTAAAAAATTCCACTGTTTGGAAACAAGGCTGGTTTGTCTTTTGGGATGATTTTGTGTCTTTGAAGTTGGTGATACACTCTAGGATCTGGATTTTGCCTGAGGAATCTGGACTAGGATCTTGTGGGTTTGAGATTAATCAAATCTGAAACAATAAAAGTCAATTTGGAAAACCAAGCTTATTTGACGGATTCTTCTTCCCCTTGGGCTGACTCATTACTCGACGGAACCAGCTGGTTGTCAGAGCACTACCTTAGCCGCGCTAGCCTTCCCGTCTGTCTCAGCTTGGATACATGAAAATCTACCTAACTTAAGACAGAATGTCAATGAAAGAGAGTGTGATCCTCTGGCACCTGGCTTGTTCTTTAGCCACTGGTGCTTGCTCCCACCACAAAGTGTCTTCTTTTTCATAGAGGAAGGTACATGAGAGCCTTCAGTCTGATTTGAAGAGTGTGTATTCATCTTTGCTTGGTTGCCACGCAACTGGAACATGGCACCAGGACAGAGCTTTCTGGTGCCCAATTCAGACACAGAGCCCAGGGCGATTCTAATAAGAGGCTGTTTCCCCCTCTTCTCTGGCTGCCTTTTCATAGTGGGCTAGTTTCCTATGTTACTGTAATAAATTGCCACCAATCTATAACTTAAAATCCCACAAGTTTATTGTCTTATAGTCTGGAAGTCAGAAGAACCAAAATTAGACATACTGGTATTATAGATAGCTAAATTAGATAGAAACTAATATACAGTCAGAGAGGGACTGGGCTTTCAAGGAAGTTAGTAAAAATACAAATATCAGAATTGTGCCTGGAGGCGCATTTGAAGAAGGTGAGGCCTCAAGATAAAGTCACGATGACCCGACTTACATACTTCCCCAAGGAATAAGCAGAATTTAAGGCTACAGAATACTGTAGTTCATACCACCCAGTCCAGTAAGTCCAGAAATGCATCAGACACCCAGGTGGGTGACCAAGACATCTGGATACATCCCTTCCCAAAATGTCCCTATTTTAGAAGTCATAGATAAGCCAAGGTTAATGATGTCACTTATATACCCTTGCTACATGTTCCACTTCCCTATTGGATCACTATTAGCTGAGCAGCTATACTGGTAATCTTTTTGGTTGATTATAGTTTGACCCATGTTATACCCACTTCTGGGACCCCTCCTGTCTCTCAGGAGCTATCGCTCAATAAAGCTTTCCTACTCTTAACCTCCTTTGTCTTCGGAATTCATTCTTCAATTTCAGGGGACGTGAACTTGGCAATCTGACATCTGGGAGTTTATATTTCTCTTGTATCACTGTAATAAATCGCGATGTTGGCAGGGGTGCGTCCCTTCTGGAGTCTGTAGGAAGAGTGCATCTGTCTCCTTGTCTTTTCCAGCTTTAGGCAGCTGCCTGTATTCCTTGGCTGGTGACCTTTCCTCGCATCACTGCGATCTCTAACGTGTATACTCATAACTTCAACTGTGCACGGTAATCTCCTTCCTCTCTCTTGTAAGGACCTTTGTGATTACGTCAGTCCCACCTGGATAACCCAGGACTTCCTTCCCACATCAGATCCTTAATTCGATAAAATTTGCAAAATTCCTTTTACCATACAAAGGAACATTCACGTGTCCTGGGGATTATGATGTAAACATCTTGGGAGGCAATTATTCAGCCAACTGTACACGGCATCACAGGATGTTCTAGTCATAATTAGGAACCCAGCCCAATTCCCATTCAGACTTGATTATAGCAGCCCAGTATGTGTGGTTAACTGAGACCCAGCTGTCATTTCAGATCCCATTGGTTCAAGCTTCTACTCTATAATTTTGTTAAAGTGAAATTCTGTCTTGTGTGACAGATTCTAATTTCAGAAAGACTGTTTAATTACACAAAATTCCCAAGTGGGAGAACATGACACTTCATTCCTGTAAGGATGAGGAATGGGCAACAGTTCTGGAAAAAGACTGCTGCTGGCCAAGAGTGATGCTTTCCTTCAATCAAGCCATCAAATCTTTATTAAACAGCTATGCCAAGCAACATATTGTATTAGAGATGCTTTCTGCCCTTCAGTGGCTGGTGATCCGAAGAGGAGAACTGGGATGAAGCCCGATCCTATAGTGCTGTGCACTTGACTCTTCCTTGAACACCTTCCTCTACCTGCAAGAGGAGTTCAGTGAAGGGAGGAAGCCATGGAACTTGAGGGTTAGGGAGGAATTTCATGGCTGCAGGGGACTCTTGGAAGGTGGAGTTAGACTTCAGAAGGTGCGTGGAGGCTCACATTCCACGAGGGGAGTGATGTGCAAAAGGACAGTGGTCAGAACAGTCCCAGGAAGGTAGGGCATTGGAGGGCAACACCCTCGACTGAGGGTAAGGCTTCCATTGAGCGCCATGGAAGAGCTGACTGGATGGTGGAAGCTGAAAGAGGAGCGTCGAGTGGATTGGATGGGGGCAAGAAGCCTATACCTGCTTTGAGGTGGACATCGCAGAGGTGAAGCAGAGACCTTGCAGGATGTGGTAGAGTTGGGGGCGGAGGTGGGAGCCCTGAGGGGGGCCCCTGACACTTGGTGTTAAATCAGCTCCAAGTTGCCCACTTCCTAAGGCAGGTGACTCCCATGCCCTGGACCTGCTCCTGCCTGCCTCCTTGCCTGCTTCAATCTCTCCATCCTCTCCGATCTCCTCAGAGAACCGTGTTCACTCTTAGATCTGTCCTTATTTGGCCAGATCTGACTCCTATGGTAGATTTTGCCACGGCCTCTGCATGGTTTACCCGCATCATCAGGAGCTCTCTGCTTCTAGGCAAAAGCTGCTGGACATCTTGGTAGACTTCCCAGGTCACACAATGTGCCAGCACCTTGTGGACATGCTCTTGGGGGAAACGCCCATATGTATTTATCCATTTATTTTTCACCTGACAAAGAATTCTGAGCATGTGCTCTATCTCAGTCTTGTGTCTGAGCTCGTAATAGAGACAGAGCCTCTCATAGAGCTTCCAGTCCACTGGGGGAGACAGGCATTAGTCAAAGGGAAGTGCTAACACATGCAAATTAGCATTGTAGTAAGATCTGTGCAGAGGCCCCTGATGGCACTGAAACTTGTCACAGGGGAGTCTGAAGTAGCCAGGACAGGGTGGCTTGGGGAGGACTTTCTAGACCCCTCATGGCTTCATCTGCTCAAATGCTCCCCTATTACCTCTCAGGGAGGCCTTGCCTGACCGCCTCACCTCACCCTCTCTATGCTGGAGTCCTCTTTAGTGTGTTCCCTCTGACCTAACACATGTGTGTGTGCACACTTGTGTGCATGCACTGTGCATCAGACTGTGAATTCCATGAGAAGGAGAGTTTAGCTTGTTCGTTTCAGCTTTGTTCCCAGTGCCCAGAACCATACCAGTGACTTCTTGATGGATTGATGGACAGATTGCGTGAATGAAGTGATGATGATCTGAGAGATGTAGGAAAGCATGAGGCATACAGATGTAAAGGGTTCAGGGCTGCAGGGAGGGATTTAGGATGAGGATATACTATGGAAAAAGAGCTGTGCTAGAGGCCTGTGGCACATTTGGAAGAGTCCAAAGCCATCATTAATTCATTACTAAGGTATTGCTTATTTACTGCCACCACCATGTGCCAAGCACAGTTCCATGCCCTGAGGGCAGAGCAATGAGACACAATTCCTGCAGTTAGAGCTTTTAAATGTGGGCAGAGGGATGTAGACAGCAAGCAATCAGCATCAGGGTCACCACGAAAATGCAGACAGGAATGTTTTGACAAGTTCTAGAGGGTTCTGAGCAACAAAATCATCTGATCTGGTTTCATTTTTAAAAGGTGATGCTGGCCACTGGGTGGGTGTGACTGGGAGGCCAGAAGGTGGGAGAGCAGTTGGCAGCTCTGCAGTGGTTTGAATAAGAGACGATGGTGGCTGAGACCAAGGAGAGGAATGAACGCGATGAAGGACGATTGGACTTAGGGTTAGCTGAATCTGACCCTTTCTAAAACTCACCCTCCTGAGGGGCAGCCGAGTGCAGACAGGAGCCCACAGGCAGCTGGAGTCTTCACCTGGCTTAGATGCCCTTTTTCCTGGGTGGTCTCTGGGCTGCATGCGGTTGGGTTGAGAGCGGGCTTCAGGTCAAAAGTGCCCCCATCATCCAGGGAGTGAGCTACTCCACTTTCCTCAGTCTCCCAGTGTCTCCTCCAAGCTGCAGATCCCATAGCTCTGGCAATTGAGTGAGGCTCTCTAGTCCTTATTTTCCTCAAATTTGAGCCAGGCATTATCATAATATTTCTTAACTTACTGTATTATGGTAAGGATTAAATGTATTTATACCTGTTGAAGAGTCCAGTCTATGCTAATTGTTAATTATGGTTGTAATGAAAGGCCGTTGATTTGCTATCACTTAGGGTATTTAAAAATTTTGTCACACACTATGAAAATAGCAATTCCTGTGCCCACTGGCCAGATGGCCTCAGACTTGCTGCCCAACCACTGTAACCCTGGCCCTTATTTGTGACACGGTTGTATAATGTCTTCAAGGGCTGGATACAGACCTGGCTCCACATAGGATAAAGCCAGAAAAGCCCTCAGTGCTGCGGCAGGCGCACAGTGACGGTCAATACCACAGCTACTGTTATTATCAGGGCTCTCGAAAGCATCCACGGATAAGTTACAGTCAGTTGGCGACACTCTTTTGTATGATGTCACTCCTCCTTACATGTGGTATCCAAATCACCTGATTCATTTTTGGCTTCACCTTTATCGAACGGAAGCATAAACTAGGTTAGATTTGAAGGTGGCTGGATTCGGTGCTAAATGAGCCCTTACCCGGACGGCACTGTGTTCGGCCTCTCACCGCCAGTCTTGCCTGATTTCTGAATGCAGTGTGTAAAGGCAAATGAGTATTCACATTGCAGATACAGGACGGCCACGGCTGCAGAGATTACCGCTCCATCTTACGAGGAGGAGAGCTGTTACTGAGTGACTTCCTCATGATTAATCCAGACCTCTGAGTCGTGCTCCTCCCCTAGGTAGGATTTGCAGGCTTTGGAAGAAGCCGCTACAGGGATTTCCTTCCTGCGGAAGAATGAACCACGCAGCAGCCTGTTGGTATGCGGCACTTTGGCCACACGGTGGCGCTCCAGCCCAACAATCCCTCTGGTCTCTGCATATCACTGAAAAATTCAAATTTAAACTGAAAGAGGCTTGCCCTCTTGTTCCTGCCAGATATCTTTGCCAACTGCCATCGAAAGCAAACGGGGAGCTGTTGGCTGTGGTGGACGCGATCTGGGCTCTATCACTGGTTTCCGCTCTGTTCCTGCTCGTTGCTGGGTTCCGGACTGCAGAGTGCGACCTTCAGAGCCCAGTTCTTCCTAACACTGCAGCGGAGACCGTGTACAAACCAAACGTACCGTCCCGCGTGGTAGATGAAAGAAAACGGGCCTACACAAGACAGATAACTGATTTTCCTGGAAAAAAGTTTTTTTTTTTTTTTTTTTTTTTTTTTTTTTTTTTTCTGAAGATACCACTTGACTCTAAGACAGATCTAAGCTTCTTCGGAGGAGGGGGTTTAATACCAGCCCTGTTTATTCTTTTCTTGGAAACATTGTAGGACGCAAGCCTGAGTTTGCATCCCAGCTCTACTCCTAGCTAGGTTTAGGAGCCTCAAGGAAGCTGCCTAACTTCTCTTTATCTCCATGTTCCCATCTTTCAAGGGATCAATGATAATAGGACCCACTATTTAGGCTTGTGGTAAGCAGGAATGAATAATAAGCAGAACCAAATGAAACTGCTGATATTTGTTACTGTCTGACTTTCAGAAACGGCAATTACATGTGATTCATCCTGAAACATTGCACCAGGCACATTGTGAACGATTTTACATTCAGAAAAATAAATTACTCTATCTGCTGAAATTTTTTTCCCTGAAGATTCTCACCGATACATCACGCCCTAGTTTCTGCATGCTAATATTTCAAATGTGAAAATATGTCCGAAAGAAATCTGCTGTTGTTTTGTGAGACGAGGTTTTGCTATGTTGCCCAGGCTGGTCCCAAGCTCCTGGGCTCAATCGATTCTCCCCAGTAGCTAAGAGCAGAGCCACTGTACCTGGCTGGGAAATCTGGCTGGTTACCAGCTGTACTTTCGGCCAAGTCAACCCACCTGACGCCATTTTAAGTGAGATGCTAGTCTCACCAAGGGAGAAAGTCAAGGCTCAGCTGGTGCTACGTGAGTAAAGCTGAACTCCTTTTCCTGCATTGTTCCCCTGTCCATGGAGCTCTCCCTCCACATAACTTGCCTCTCTGTGCTTGGCTTGATATGGAAATTTACCCCTCTCTGTCTTTCTGACATATACACACTGAAGTTTATCTGTTCTGTGTCCCCTACCTTCTTAGGGGAATACCAGCTAGTCATCAGCTCAAAGAATAGAGTTATTTTGGTAGATGTTTTCAAAGCTGTGGCCAAAAAGACTGAGAATTTCACACACCTGGTAGGCTTGTATGTGGGTATTTTGCTCAGAGGGTCCCATGGGAGCCCAGCAGTCCAGCCACAGCCTATCTGTGACCTGGGACACCAGCTTCTGATGCTGCTGGCAAAGGAGGAAGGAAGCCAGGAAGACCAGAAGGTGGAGATAGATGGCGATAGATGGGAGCAACACATCCACTGTGAGAAGGCGCCCCACCTGCAAGAAGACAGCAAAGGTCTCAGAAACGCAAAAAGCCCTCAAAACCCAGAGGGTGCTGATATCTTCCTCCCAGATTTTTCACCTCGAGCCCTCCTTCTCATTTCTTTCCTTAAACAATAGAGACTTACTCTAATGACCTCCGTATGCTATCTCTTGCCCTTCTATCCTTGTTCTATGAAAGAGAAAAAGGCTGTGTTTCTCTTTGCACATCACAGCTAGACCACCCCGTTGGATCTAAAGGTGTCACAGAAGACATATCCGCGAGGTCGTGTTTGCATACTTTTGTCTAATTTGGGGAATGATGTCCGACATCCCTGCACCAAACATTAATTAAGGGGTAATAAGGCAGACACGGCAGAGAGCGTATTGTGTGAGTCAGTGTGTACTAAGTTCGAGAGCAAAGCTAATCTGTAGCGATAGTAGTCAGAAGAGTGGTGGCTGGGCATGAGGGGCTGGCACAAAGGGGCACAGAGGACTTGCTGTAGCGATGGAGATGTTCTACAGCTTTATCAGGGTGTGAGTTCCATGGATGTATACGTTTGTCAAAGCTCATAGAACAGTTCACTTAAGATAAACAACAACAGTACCGTGTTTCCTTGAAAGTAAGACCTGGCTGGAAAATAATCAGCCTTGAAAACTAGAGACCAAAAATGCCAGCCCCACTCAGCCTTACCTGCCTTACAGAGTAGCCACCGAGCAAGAGAATGGTGATGGCAGGTGAGGCAAGGACAGGCTGAGTGGGGCTGGCATTTTTGATCTCTAGTTGGCAAGGCTAATTATTTTCCAGCTAGGTCTTATTTTCGGGGAAAGGGGATAGTGAAAAATGTCCCTCAAAACAATGATCATAGTATGGGCAGGAGGGCCCATGTTGTTACAGAAGAGAGAATATTTCCATACAGTGAAAGTCCCTCCCTGGCTGTTTATACAATTGAAAAACATATAAAACATCAGCCAATTTTCCAGACAGTTCCAAAATCCAGGGACATTTTTCTCCATGCATACACTCGTCTATGTCTTTTCAAATGTTTACAGAGTATTTACAAAAAGTAGTCCTTTGGGTGGCAGTTGTAATTAGGGAAACTGGCAGCGAAAATTAACACATACCATAAAAGAGGGGTAATTACTCCACTGCCATATATAATATTATTATCAAATGGTATTCACCCCGGGATCCAATTGGTCTGTACGCGCTAGACCTCGTTGTTACGGGGAAGACCCTCCCTTCCTCGTTACCCTGAGTACGAGCTGCCACGTTCCACAATGATGTGCCATATGGTACTTAACATCAGAATCAAAATGAGCTGTGCTTTTTGTGTGAGAAGCTGAAATTTATTAGAAAATCAGAAAGCCTAATTTCCACCAAGTTCCTGGGACTTGCCATCTGCTGCATGAAAAAGAAAACGGGAGTGTTTTTTTTTTTTTTTAACCATTTACTTATTGTAAAACGTGAGCATGTGGGTGTATGTGTTTGAAAAAGCAAGGCGGGGGCTGGGGGCTATAAGAGAGAGCCAGAGCAAGCCCACTTGGCAGGGCAGAAAGGAGAATTGTCAGCTGAATGGTGGTGAAGGCTGGGAAGCATAATTATGGAAATCATCTATTCCGAAGACTTTTTTCTCCCCCTGACCACATGTCCCTTCCACACAGCTTACAGAGTCCAGCTTTTGCGAATAAGCAAAGTCCCCATTTCAGAAAGAACTGAGGCGTAATGAAGTGCTGGTTTCTCTGAGTATTAGGTCCCTCCACCGAGCAGAGCTGTGAGTAAAGACAAGAATGTAACCAACAGGGAAGTTGAAAAGCCTCGATGGATAGACACCAGGGAGGTGCAGAAGGGAGGCTTTGTGGGACAGGGCTCTGAGCAGGGGAGGGCCAAAGGGGAACCTTTTAACAAGCTGGGGATGCTGAGATAAAGCCCGAGGGCCCAGCAAGACCAGGACGTGTTCTCTTTCAGGCCTTTCCCCCACGCAGGTAGCGAACTGGCAGGGCCCCGCCTCCCAGCGCTCCGCAGTCTCTGCTGTACCCGGTACCAGCTCCATGCTGGCAAGATGGCACTGCTGTCGTGTTGGCACCTCAGGGAAGTGCTGCGGGTTTCAGGGTTTGGCACCCCTTGGAGTGCCAGGCAACAAGTCCCACTTGCTCCTGGGCAGGGGCAACTTTATGTTTTATTCCCCAGGTGACTGAGATTTCACAGTTGACACCTTGCTTAGAAACCTGTGACTAGTTCCTAATTTCCCTCTGGACACTTAAAGTGTATAAGACTGGCTTCTGGAGATGCCACAGATCCAACTGAACCATTAGATCAGGAGCTTGGGGGCTGCCACAATCTCTCAGGCCTGAAGATAAACCTCTGGCAACATGGTAAGCAGCTGTGAGCACCCTCAGTTCTGACGCCCCTACCCAGCTTGAGCACCTACGGTTTAAGATGTATATTCTCTAAGAAGCGTGGCTACCACCTCTTGGGCACTTACATGTGCCCTGTGCTTTTATATCTATTATAACTGAGAGGAAAGCGCCATTCTCATCCCTGTTTTCCAGAAGAAATAACTGGAGGTAAGGAAGATTACATAAAGGGCCAGGGTCAAACAGAGAGTGAGACTTGGAGTCAGCAATCAGCCCTCTTGGTCTGACTTGAGAACCATTACTCTGTGACCCCACAACAGAGCAGCACTATTATTTCCAATTTAGCTCATGAACAGACCAGGCTCTGCGAGGTTAAGCAATTTATCCAAGGACACACAGTAATAAGGCACAGAGATAGAAGTCCATTTGGCTCTAGAACCCAAGTCCTTCCCTCTAAGCTGTACCCCCATCTGGGCTCACTGAGACTGTGCTGTGCCATGGAGCCTCTTTCCCAGCCAATAGAGCACGGACACAGTAAGATGGGGCATGGAATGTGGAAAGTCATTTTACAGGAGAAAGATTTAGCAAACCCTTAACATTTTCAGACATTTTAATATTTCTTTTGAACGCTGATGTTTCTCAGAGATGAGAAAACTAGGCCTGAAGTTTAGACTTCAATCTAGACTTGAAAGTTTCGGGTGCCACCAGGCCAGGAGAGCCCTGGCCTGCTTGTTGACCTAGCTGGTTTAATAGTGCAAGTTCCAGAGTGTTGGTGGACTTCAGTGCTGGCCAGTCAGTGATTCTTGGCCATTTCCACCAGACCCCAGAATGTAGAAGGGGTGTCCTACTCAGCATCCCCTGCCACTGGGTCTGGGGCATGAGCAGCAAGTGCCAAGGCTCCACGGCACCCTGGGCATATTACGTGCGATCAGACTCAGTTGCTTTTTTTGCTCTTGCTAGAAGTGAAGTACCCCGATTTTAGTGCTGGATTACCTGTTTGTTACCCTCTGCCTCAGTTTCCATTGTTACACAGCAGAAGTGGCATCAGTCGCTTGGGCACGAGGCTTTCATTTGAGCCAATGTTCTTTTACCAAGATTACTAGGAGAAACAGTTGCAATCTTTGTTAATATTGGATCAATTTGAAATAACTGGGGATGATATTTAAAGATTTTGAATTCAGACTCTAGGCTTCAACTGAATACTTATTTATCCAGTAAGTAATTAGTAAATGTCTACCACATACCAGGCACTATCTTGGTACCTTAATGAAAATATAGATAAATAACACTTACTTCAAAATCCCAAGGAGCTTGGGATTTGGCAGGAATGAGGAAGAACCCTGCCCATTGCAGAAATACCAGATGTTTCTGGGAAAGGGTGGCGGACATTTGGGATGAGTCCGAGGCTGCAGAAGCAGATGCCAAGGTGAAGCACACTAAGGTAGCTCCAGACCGTTCCCTGAATGCCAGGCTGGGGTACAACCCACGCGGCAGGTAGAGACGGAGAAAGGCGGCAGGTGTGAAGATAGCACTGTGGTGGGAATTGGAAATACAGCCGAGCAGGAAGCACACCCTGTGAGGGAGCCATGTGAGTGCAGCATCCTCTTCAGAAAAGGGCTGTGTGAAATTAGCATCCCCTCTATTCTGTTGGCACTGGGATCTTTTTCTTTAAGAAATTCCTGTCTATGAAAATCGAAATGTATAAAATAAATCTTGAGCTCAATACTTGTGGGACAAAAGCATTCTTCATTTAAGAAGAAATCCTCTAAAAATTCAGCTGACCTAGTGCTTTCAAATAGAATTCAATTGTCCACGGGCCCTTCGTTTAGAAGCCCCAAGTTGAGGACAGTGGGACGGCTAGGTGGGGTGGGCTGGCCAGCACTAAGCAGAGGCAACCGTGGGCCCTCCTGTGTTTTCTGATAGAGGAAAAAAGAAAGCATGGATGAATGAGGGCACATAGAAGAAAGTTCACTCTGTTAAGCCAGTTTATTTATTTATTTGCTGTGCTAGAAATGGAGCCCAGGGCCTCACACATGCTAGTCAAGCACTCTACCAGCAAACTACACCTCTGGCCCATCTTTCTTTGCTGCTGGCTTTCCCTCTATTTTCCTCCGTTCCTGCTTTGCTACACACACACATCCAGGCCTAGGTTCATTGATAAAGAAAAAAAAATTGTTCTTTCCTTTCTGGAACTGACCTGAAGTGTGTGCCTTTCCTCTTCTCCATGTAGACACCAACTTTGCCGTTGTCTTTAAACTCTGTTCTTACCAACCAGCTTCCTTCTTAGAAAGGATTAATATGAGCTGTAAGCACCTTCTCTCACCTCCTCTGATAATAATCTGATTGGGGATTTGGAAATTTAGTACACGTGTTTTCTCTATGGAAACAACATAAGTGGTGGGCTGTGAGGTCTTCCTTGTGTCCGGTGGGAATAAGCCCAGCTATTAAGGGAATAAGAAAAGAGCAACTAGGAAAAGCGTCAGTGGTGGCGAACTACGGCACGCGTGCCACAGCAGGCTGTTCATTATCACTGAAAACTCTAAAAATTTCACCATCACTGGAGTTGGTTTCTCTAAGGATGATGTTGTTTATTTCCTAAAGAATTTCATTTTTTTACACACATTTTCCCTTTTGTTTTGTGTTCTAGTATGGATTTATCAATACTTGTCTTCAGTCTCTTGTGATAGAGAAATTTGGTGAAGGGATGTGGGAAAAATTGAAGTAAGTATCTTAAAGGAAAGTGGAAGTGTCCTTGCAGTAACTGGCGAGCCTCTGATTTTTTTTAATATTATAGCTTTTTGTTGACCTCTTGATCAAGCCAGTTAGCTAAACAGACTCATTATAACATTGTAGTTTTATTCTTTTTTTTGTGTGTGTGTGGGTACTGGGGGTCGACCTCAGGACCTCGCGCGCCAGCAGGCACCCGTGCTGCTGAGCGATATCACCGGCCCCTTTTTTTGTATGTGGGTTCTGGGAGTCGAACTCAGGCCCTCACGCTTGCTGGGCAGGCGCGTACGCCACTAAGCCATCTCACCGGCCCCTGTAGTTTTATTCTTAAAGAGACTCAGTTACTAGGGAGATTAATTTAAGTACCTTAAACATACCAAATAGATGTAAAAAAAACTTAATTAACTGTCTTTAAGGAAAGCATCAGTCTCCATTCCTAAAACACACCTTAAACAGGGTCCCAAGATAAATAATGAGAATGTAATTATTCTCACTTTTATCTCATGAATGAATTCTCCTTTTCTCTTTCTAATCATGGAAGAGAAAGCAACAGTGTTATTTCACATACATGAAGTTGCTGGTCAGAGGAGGGTATTTAGGGTTGGCCAGAATCACTCCTTAGGTATTCTTTGGTTAATTTTAATTTTTTTCCTACCTCCATCTAATAACCTCTTAATGCTGTCATTTACATCTCCAAATAGTCTCCTAATTCTTGCAATCTTGTATAATCTGGCTGCTTTCTTAGAGGCTCTCACCCTTAAAATAGGTGGGGGCTGAAATGGTCTTAGAAATCACCTTGTATTATGAAGAGAGAGGAATACAAAAATATGGAAAGATGATTGGCTTCCTTAATCAATGACATGCAAATTAAAGTAATTAGGTACTGCTTTGCCTATTACATCTCCAAAAAATTTAAATGAGAATAACTAATTCTGGTTAAGTTGCAGCAAAATGGGTAATTGCTGATAGCATTGTGGATCTGTGCAGCCCTTTGGAAAGTAATTTGACAACATGTACCAAAAACTAGAGAAATGACCAAATCCTTTGAAATGGTGAGTTCATTCTCGAGAATCTATTCTCTTAGGAACATACACTCCTACACACACACACACACACACACACACACACACACACACACACACACACATGCACACACTACAAAATATGCAATATAACTTTATATTAATAAATAATAAAAGAAAAATTAAGTCATCTGTGGTGAAAAGTAAACCAGCAAACAAGTGGAATGACAAAAAAATACGCATCATTGTACATGGTGACTGCAAATCCCATAAAATGATCTGTAAAATTTCATGACAATATTAATTTAAAATGCCCAAAGAAACAAAAAACAAACATTTACCTAGTTACTAGGTAAATCACAGAAAAGAGAAGACCAATAAAAAGCCATAATAATAACTTAATTGCATTAGAAGGATGAAATGCTAGATGTCTCTTTCTAGCATCTTTTAAAAAAAAATTTATTTCCCAATTTTTCTGTTTTTCATTGCTTTTGTAGTATAAAAACAGCTTAAAATTCTTAGTGCAAAATTTCTTTGTCCCTCCAACCCTCAGTTTTCAAATAAAATAGAACCAAGAAGGCAGTGACTTTTTTTTCACAACCATGTGGCTAAATCAAGGCAGAGCCAGGCCCTGCCCCACCCCTGGGCCCCATGCACCTTGTCACTGCAAACCACTGCCCATACATGTTAGGCCCCAGACCCCCTGCTTTTAGGGACAGGAAGTCCAGGTATATTTTCTCAGTATCTTTGGGGTAATTCACTTAGGACTCCACAAATTTGGATGGGAAAAGCTACCTCTGGCGTCATGGACACAATGAATACTCATTTATAAATATATCACTGAATAATTGTGATCAGAGGCACCTTGGACTGGTGTGCTCTCGAGAGATCATTTAGACCAAAGCTCTTTATTTTACAGGTGAGAAAACTGAGGCCCAGAGAAGATAAGTGGTTTGGCTGATACTGCACAGTCAGTGGGCTGCAGGACTAGGATGCAATGTCACCGCTGTAAAGTGTTCCTTATCCATTGGCCGTGTTGCCTCAGGAGAGAAGCAGTTGATGACTAGGACTTTTACAGTGGTCATTATGTTGTAACAGGTAACCTCAGAAAGACTAGAGGAAGGAAAATAACTGTTTTCTTATATGAAGCCTGTGCTTTGGGCCAGGCACCTTACACGGTGATCTGATTAAAGCCAACAGGAGCACTGTAAGGGAGCTCTTGTTTCCTTTCTGAGAAGGAGGTCCTGGGTGGAGGTAGCATGGTACAACAGGACTGGGACTCAAACCAGGTCTGTGACTGCGAAGACTCCTCTTTCCACTGGGCCACTCTGCCTTCAGAGAGGAAGTGAGACTGGAATGGAGAATGCATTTCTATTTCTGCCAAGTTGCTGGGTGCAGTGAGGGGCATCCCTTTGCACATGTGTGTACTGAGTGCCTACAGTATGCTTGGTGGTGTGAAAAATACGGGAGGCTAAAGAATCAAGCCTTTTGCCTGCATGCTTTTGTAATCTGCGGAAACTTCACATATATACCTGGAGCACAGGAATCTGGGTGCTGAAGGCCCATATCAGATGGGGCAGTGGGATTTTTCATTCTGCTATAAACTGGACAGGGCCATGTCAGCTAAATCCTTGTGCCCCTCTGCCTGCCGTAGGATTGGCTGCCCCTATACAGGCATGATCAGTCTTAGCAGGAAGAGGAAGGAGAGATGGTGAGTCCAGACAGGCTGTAAGGTGAACATTGCAGGATATGGTGGGAGCCACCTTGTAGTGTTGGAAGTCACTGGACATGATCTCGAGCCCCTAAGAAACTGGCTGGACTCAGCAGAGACTCTGGAACTACAGTGGTTGGGGCCAAAGCCCGGAAGCATTGCTTACAGTCTGTATGATCCTGGGCATGATACTTAACCATTTTATGGCCCAGCCATTTCATCATTAAGCAATGACAAAGGTACTAGCTATGCTCACAGAGGGTGTACAAGTGTTAAATGAGATAATACAAAGCAGACACAGAAAAAAATGCCTGGCCCAAGATGAGCAATTAACAGATGTCAGCTGCTGTCATTGAAACTGGTGCTCGCTACTGGCTCATTTTCAAGATATGGGTGCTCAAGTGTATTGGGGGAAATGCAGAGGGACAACAGGCTGCTCATCGCACTGGACTGGAGTCAAACCTGGTGCTGCTGCTAAGAACAGCAGCGCCAGTGTTCTTGCTTCACCTCTCTGAAGCTCTGATTCCTCATGAACGAAAGGGGGAATAATGCACCTGTCTTCTAGGGCTGAGAACAGGAAGAGCGGGACGATCTGTCCCAAAGCACCTCGTAGCAACTCAGTAAGCATCGCTATACCCCTTCTCCAATATTAAGGAGCAGAATTAGCACCAGACTATATCTGAAGTAAGAGAAACCTCTGCTGCTGGGTGAGTAACTGTGCCTGCCATTATGAAAAAGCCAGAGGAGAACCAGCTACCTAAGGTTAGCGTGACTTGGTGGATCGCCGTCTCTGCTCCTCTCTTCAGATGGATCTCCCCGACACCCAGTGTGGGCCACCGGTGAGCCTTTCCTTGAGGGACCCTCACAATTGCTAGGGACCAGCCTGTGACAGGGAAGGACTGATCTTGTTGATTAATTTTCTTGACTCATAAAATGTGTGTCATCTGATTTTCTGTTATGATCTTTAGCTCATAAAGCTCAGCTGTTGCTCCGAGTCAGTCCTGCATAGGAAGATGGCGAGAGGTCTGGAAATAGCCGGAAATAACCGGGAATAGCTAGAACATGTTGCAGCAGAGGCAAAACAACAACATGCTCAGGTTTGCCTAGGACAAGCAGCTATGAGGTGCTGTTCAGGAAGGCAAGGCCTCTGCCCTCTCGTGCATAATGGAGCACTTGCAGAGTGACCAGCTACTGGAGCCTTCTGTGCTGAGGTACTCAGCACAACGATGCAAATCAGGCTTCCATGTGTAAGTCGCTGGAAGAGCCTTTTTCTTTCGGGGTTCTTGGTATGACCTCAATGAATAGAGGGAACGTTAGCTCTTCCCACCCTTAGAGCACAGTTCTCTATCTTTCCCAAACAGACAGGGTGCCTGGCATTGACGTGAACTCCACCATGATAAAGGACATTTGAGTGAGGGGGGACATTGAGTGATAAAGGACATTTGCAGGGGAATCAGAGAAATGAGACAGGGGGAAAACTCAGCAGGCCCATTTCCTGAGTCTCTGTTGGTAGATTTTCTCTCTTTAATTTTCAAGTATCTGCTTAATTGAATCTGAGAGGATGTGTTCATATAGCGAACATGAGGCACCTATGTGACTGCTTTGGAAATGCACCGTTAAGCCAAAAGTCAAAACAGCTACGAAAATTGCATCATATTAGAATCTGCTCCTAAAAAGCCAGTAGTACAGAAAACTCTACTTATAAAACATAAATTAAGGCAAGATTATTTGCAGTGCAAAAGGACTTACTTCAGGCTACATCTAAATAACAAGTTCCCTAGTGCTTTTAAAATTGAATTTTTACTGAAAAGAAAAAACCCCATCAATTCCTATACAAATTTTAAGAAATGATTAGGTAAAATGAACTATGTCTCCAGACCTTATGACATAGATTTTATTTTGTGTGAAATAATCCAAAACAGATGTTTCTCCTCCTTTGTCTGCTTTATTTATTTCCCTCTTATGTAGTCTAAATTTATAGATTTCTAATTATGAGCCACTATTTTATAACCTTGTGGCTAAAGCTTTTATCAAAACTTAAACATGAGAAGCAACTAACAGATTGGGAAGAGTCAAGCCTTTGGAATCATTTTGCCTGGATCACTAGCTATTTTGACTTGGGCACATTTATTCAATGGGTGAATTAGCTCTTAGCTAGGGATATAGCTCAGCGGCACAGTGCTTGGCTGGCATGCACGAGGTCGTGAGTTCGATTCCCAGTGCCAAAAAAAAAAAAGTGTCCTATTTAGCTCTTAGCTTGTGTTGATCAGAGTTCCAGGCACTGGGGGTAACAGTGAATAAAATGGCCAAGGGAATGTCTCTGGGAATGTATTTTAGTGTTTATACAGAATATAAACAAGTAAACAAGTAAACCAAAATCTTTCAGATTGTGCAAAGTGCTGTAAAAATAGAGTATTTGACAGTGATTTCAGAGAGAAGACACCGGTTTCCCTGAGGTAATGTGGGACTGCAAGCAAGGAAGGAGCCACTCTTGAGTTCGGGAAGTGTGAGTGTCCCGGGGAGAAATAGCAGCAAGTGCAAGGGGCCTTAGGTGGGTCTGTGCTTGGTGAATGTGAAGACCAGAAAATAACCCAATGTTGCTGAATTGTCCTGAATGAAGTGTCTGATGGGAGATGAAAGTAGACAAGTCGTTGGGGACCAGAATATCTACATGTGCAAAAGATGAGAAGAATCTGAAATTTCATTAATTGTCATGGGTTGTGGAAGTCTCAGCCTTGGTGGACTTACCTGTAAGTGAGATGATAATGGTATTCACGGGGTCCACTTATGAGGCCTGAGGCAGCTTACGTTAGAGGTGATTAATGCCCCACACACCTCGGTTATGGAACTTGGTCCAGGGTTTTGCTTGCAAGGATCAGCGATGCGCGGTGGGAGCCAGAGTTTAAAGAAGTTAGTGCAAGGATTCAGAGGACTCTCATGGAGCTCAACAGCAGGAAGTTCTGAGAAACCTCAGAGAAACTGGAAGACAGCAGCCTCTCTGTGTCTCTGTGTCTTTCTTTGTGTCTACTGTATTTTCCTGATTCTTCCAGAAAAGTCTTTTAATTTCTGTTTCTTCCATACTTTTCTATATGCCCTTTTGACTCAAGAACTCACCATCATCTGAATGTCTGTGCCTTGGTTTCTCCATTCCTGGTGACTGCGACAGAGGGTTTGGTAGGTCGGCTTTGGTTAGGCATCCATACCTGCCCCAATCAGATGGACTTTGCAGGGCAGGGTCCCTAAGAAGAGGTTATGGGGTATAGCCTTAGGATTGGCATATATTCTCCAGCATAAGAACAAATGCATAGAGAAGAAATGAATAGTTTGATGGATTCAGGTGTGGATGAATGGAAGATGGATAAATGAGTGGGAGATGGGCGGATGACTGCTGAGCCCAAACCAGTCAGCGTAGGAAGGAGGAGAATAGGATCACATCGCTTCTGTCTGCATCAGGACTTTGAATCAGTGGATGGGCTTGAGACGACCTGAGAGTTCTCTGAACTTATTTATGAAAGTGCTGTGTACACTGGTCTATATATATTTTCTGGAGAGAGGGTTCAAGTTTTCATCAGAATCTCCTAGAGCTCTATGATCTAACAAAATTCTAGAACCATTGCCTATACATTCTTGGGAGT
Organism: Erethizon dorsatum; assembly: GCA_028451465.1. NCBI lineage: Eukaryota > Metazoa > Chordata > Mammalia > Rodentia > Erethizontidae > Erethizon > Erethizon dorsatum. Next base: position 99,236,689 of record CM051824.1, read on the forward strand.
TTTGCTTTTGCTAAATAGAAGTGCTAAAAACATTATGAAATCTTGAAAAGCAAAATTTTAAGTACAGGCAGACCCTTACTTATGATGTTTTGACTTAGGGATTTTCATTTTTGTGGTGGTGAAAAAGTGACATGCATTCGGTACTTCCAAAGTCAAATTTGGATCTTTTCCTGGCCAGCAACATTTGGTATGAATCTCTGATCCTCTCCTGATGCTGGGCAGCAGTAATGATGTACAGCTTGCAGCCGGTCATGTAATCATAGTGTGCCATATTATTCAATAAATTTGGTGAGATATTCAACACTTTATTGTAAAGTAAGCTTTGTGTTGGTTGGTTTTGCCCAGCTGTAGGCTGAGGTAAGTGTTCTGAGCATGTTGAAGGTAGGTGAGGCCAAGATTTGGTGTTCAGTAGGTTAGGTACACTGAATGCATTTTGGATTTCACACATTTTAAATTTGCAATTGGTTTATTGAGATGTTGCCCCATCGTAAGTTGAGGAGCACATCTATATTGAAAAACTATTTGAGCCAGAAAAAATCAGAAGGCTTCCATCTGTCCCCTTTTCTGCTATGCCTTCTTCATCTTGTTAACTCCCCACACTCTTATCCCTTTCTTTGAGACCGAAAGCCCCTTTTCCTCCAAGTCCTCTAGCTATCCCATAAATAAAGCCTAGTTAAAAAGGAGCTGAAAACAGACAGCTATTATTTTTAAACTTTTATCTGAGTGCTGCTTGTCTTCCCATTTCTGCTCATTCCTGGCTGTGAACATGTTTTCTGATTTCATCCAGCTGCCTCAAGCCAGAGCTCGTCAGAGTAACCCTTAGAAATCAACTTGGCCTGAGTATTTCAACTGCAGGACTCAGCCTCCAAAATCCAGCAGTGTAGGAAATTTTAAAAATATACTTAGTTTTATAATATTTCTGCCCCTGACCTAACTTGTAGCTGCCCTATCCCTCTCTCTCACCTTCAGGGAAGTTCTCTAGGACCAGGTGGCCCCATAGGGAACTGACATCGTCTCCTTCAGACACCTGTTTTGGAGGTCATGTTAGGGTCTGGATGCTGGTTGAATCTATGTGGAGCATAATGATTACATTCATCATAGGGAATCTGTACCCATACATGATATATCATGATTATTCTTTTTTTCCCTGTTCCCCTCCTCTCCCTTCAACCCCCTTTCCTCTTCTTATTTACAAAGCTTTGTTTCCATTTTATCCTTCTTTTTTCATTGTTTTCATTTCTCTTCCTTCTTTACCCCCTCCCCCCTCCCCCCTCCCTAGTTCCCCTTTCCTTCTGAACAATTTCTTCCTCTTTCACAATATCTATTATACATTTTGGCTCTTATTTACACTTTAAGTTCCTACCAACAGAGAGGCAGTGTGACTTTTACACATGTGTGTCTGATTTATTTCACTTAAGAGTATACTTTCAAGGTCCATCCATTTAGCTATAAATGTCTCAAGTATATCCTTCTTTATGGCTGAGTAGTACTCCATTGTATAAAAAACTACATCTTTTCTATCCATTCATTAGTTGATGGGCATTTGGGTAGTTTCCAAGGTTTAGCTACTAGAAACTGTGTTGCTATAAACATGGGTATGCATATATTGCTGTGGTATGATGCTTTTAATTATTTTGGGAAGCTACCAAGTAGGGGATTAGCAGGGTCAAATGCAACCTCTAGTCCTAGTTTTCTGAGGAATCTCCACCATGATTTCCACAGTGCTTGCACCAGTCTACACTCCCACCAACAGTGGAGGAAGGGTTCCTTTTTCCCCACACCCCCTGTAGCATTTGTTGTTGGCAGATTTTTTGATAATCACCATTCTTTCAGGAGTGAGATAGAATCTCACCATTGTTTTGATTTGCATCTCTCAAATGACCAGTGATGTTGAACATTTTTTCATATATTTATTTGTCATTTGTATTTCTTCATCTGAGAAGTGTGTATTCATCTCAGATGCCCATTTTTGGATTGTGTCTTTAAATTTGGGAGGTCTGAAATTTTCAGTCCTTTATATGTTCTAGATATTAGTCCTTTGTCTGAGGAAGAGCTGGAAAAATTATTTTCCCACTCTATGTGTTGTCTCTTCATTCTGTTGGTGATTTCTTTTGATGTGCAAAAGCTTTTTAATAAGATGAGATCCCAGTTGTGGATTCTTTGCAGTATTTCCTGTGCGATCGAGGTTTTGCTCATAAAGTCTATGCCTACACCTATATCTTCAAGAGTTCTACACAGATTTAGTGTTTTGGTTTTAATATTTAGATCTTTGATCCATTTTGACTGTAGTTTAGTGCATGGAGTAGGCATGGGTCTACTTTTAGTCTTAAGTATGTACAGAGGCAGTTTTTCCAGCACCATTTATTAAAGCGGCTATCTTTTGTCCAGTGAACATATTTGGCCTCTTCGTCAGAGATAAGGTGGCTGAGTGTGTTTGCAATTGTTTCTGCATCTTCTAAGCTGTTCCATTGACCCTCAGTACCATGCTGTTTTTATCACAGTAGCTCTGTAGTATAATTTCAAGTCAGGGATTGTGATGCTCCCTGCCTCGCCTTTGTTGCCTAGGATTGTTTTCACTATTCTAGGTCTCTTCTGGTTCCAAATGAATTTTAGGATTGTTTTGTCTAGTTCTATGAGGTATGCTAATGGTATTTTGATTGGGATTGCATTGAATATATATAAAAAGTTTGGAAGTATGGCCATTTTCACTACGTAGGTTCTTCCTACCCAAGAGCAAGGACTATCTTTCCATTTTCCCTTTTTTTTTTTTTTTTTTTGTGGGTACCGGGGTTGACCTCAGGACCTCGTGCGCCAGCAGGCGCCCGTGCCGCTGAGCTATATCACTGGCCCCTTTTTTCGTATGTGGGTTCCAGGAGTCGAACTCAGGCCCTCGCACTTGCCAGGCAGGTGCTTACGCCACTGAGCCATCTCACTGGCCCTCCATTTTCTGATATACTCTTCAATCTCCTTTTTCAGAGTACTATAGTTTTCAATATATAGATCTTTTACTTCCTTTGTTAGGTTGATTCCTAAGAATTTCATTTTTTCTGATGCTATTGTGAAAGTTGTAGTTTCCCTAATTTCTGTCTCAGTGAGTTTGTTGTTTGTGTACAGGAATGCTATTGAGTTTTGAGTGTTGACTTTGTATCCAGCTACACTACTAAATTTAGTTATTAAATCTATAAGTTTTTTGGTGGCGTTTTTGGGAAATTCTGTGTAGAGTATCATGTCATCTGCAAATAATAATAATTTGACTTCTTCCTTTCCTACCTTTATTCCTTTTATATCTCTCTCTTGTCTAATTGCTCTGGCTAATGTTTCCAGAACTATATTGAATAAGAGTGTTGATAGTGGACATTTTTGTCTTGTTCCTGATTTTAGAGTGAAAGCGTTCAGTTTTATGGCATTGACTGTTGGTTTGTGATAGACGGCTTTTATCAGATTGAGTTAAAGACCATCTATTCTGATTTTCTGCAGGGTTTTTATCATGAATGAGTGTTGGACTTTGTCAAAAACTTTTTCTGTGTGTATTGAGATGATCATGTGATCTTTTCTTTGGCTCTGTTGATATGGTGTATGACATTTATTGATTTGCATAATTTGAACCATCCCTGCATTCCTGGGGTGAATCCCACTTGGTCATGCTATATAATCTTCTTGATGATTTGCTGCTTTCTGCTTGCTAGTATCTTATTGAGGATTTTTGCATCTATGTTCGTTAAGGTGATTGGCCTGTAGTTCTCTTTCTTGGTTGGGTCTTTCTCTAGTTTTGCTGTCAAGGTAATACTTGCCTCCAGGAATGAGTTAGGGAGTATTGCTTCCTTCTCAATTTCATTAAAGACTTTGAGGGGTAATGGCATTAAATCTCTAAATTTCTTGTAGAATTCAACAGTGAATCCATCAGGACTTGGGCTTTTCTTGGTAAGTTTTTAATTATATTTTCTATTTCATTGACTGATATTGGGTTATTCAGAATTTTTATATCTTCTTTATTTAGTTTTGGCAAGTCATATGTTTCTAGAAATCTGTCCATTTCTTCTGTGTTTTACACCTTATTAGAATAAAGTTTCTTGAAGTAGGTATTGTTGATCTGCTGTGTTTCCAAAAGATCCTTTGTGATTCCACCTTTTTCTTTCCTAATTGCATGGCTTTGAGTCTTTTCTTTCCTTTTTTTGATGAAGTTGGCTAAGGGTTTGTCATTTTATTTAATCTTTCAAAGAACCATTTCTTGGATTCATTGATTCCTTGTATCGTTTTCTTAGTCTCCACCACATTAATTTCTGCACTGATCTTTATAATTTCCTCCCTCATTCAAAATTTGGACTTGACTTGTTCTTTTTTCTAGAGGTTCAAGGTTCAACATTAGGTTGATTATTTGAGCTCATTCTGTTTTCCTGATATGAGAATTCGCCACTTTAAATTTCTCTCTTATAACTGCTTTCATTGCATTTCATAAGTTCCAGTATGTTGTATTGGCATTATCATTTAATTGTTGATACTGTTTAATTTCTTCTCTAATTTCACCTGTGACCCATTTTTGTTCAGTAGGGTGTTATTTAATTTCCATGTATTTATGGTGTTTTTGCAGTTTCTTTTGCAATTGATTTCCAATTTCATTGTACTATGGTGAGATAATATGCATGGGATAATTTCAATTCCTTTACATTTACTTAAGCATGGTCTATGGGATAGTATGTGGTCTACTTTGGAGAATGTCCCATGCACAGCTGAGAAAAATGTGTATTCTGATGTTGTGGGGTGGAACACTAGCCATTTACTAAGTCCATTTGTCCACAGGTTTGGTTCAGTTCTGATTTTTTTTTTGTTGATTTTTTTTTTTTTTGTCTAGTTGATCTATTTGTGATAGTGGGGTATTAAGGTTCCCCACTGCAATTGTGTCAGAGCTTATTTAATTTTTCATGTCCATTAATATTGGTTTTATACAGTTGGATGCACTTGTATTTGTTGCATATATATTTGTGATTGTTATCTCTTCTTCTTGGAATTTTTCCTTAACAAGTATGGAGTGACCTTCTTTACCTCTTTTGATCAGTCTTGCTTGAAGCTCACATTATCTACAAATAGAATATGTACTATAGAAAGCCCTTCTAGACCTCATCATGGTCCAGAAAAATCCACATTTGTAACCCCATGGAAAATGTATAGGAATTCTAATAAATTAATTGCAATCTACCACTTCCAGTGCAATGCGTGGCAAGAATAAAGACCCTAAGGCATATTTGTAGTTGTGGGGAGCCAAGGGGGTCCTACATCCAGCTAGTACGATGGCTATCTGGAACAAAGGCCTTGACTCAGGACCAAACCCAGGTTTTATCCATTCATGAAGAGGGGAGTGGCTTGGGATGAGTGACTGTAAGAGTGGTGGGAAGTATGTGAGTGCCATGAACCGGGGCTATGTAGGAGGCCTGAAATCACCTCTGCAATATGCAGAGAAAGAGAGAGCTATGCAGAAAGAGTAATCTGCATAACACAATTTGGGGCAGTATCTAATGTTTTGGGGTTGGTGCTTCAGCTTTGATGTGTAATTTTTATGCCCTGAAAAGTCATAGCCTCTTATCTTGAGGCTAGGTCTCAGCTGACAGTGTGGCTATCTTGGCCTGGCTCACACATACTTCTTGGGAGTTATGGGCAGGGCAGCACTGACCTATAGATTTGCTTCAAAGACTACACTTTGGCTAGATGCATTTGCATTGCTTAAAGCCAATTGAGGGGATAAAGACAAAACTTAGCCACCTCTGCACATATCAATACAGGGAAATAGGACCAGGATTAGCCAAAATGGAGACGATTGCTCTTCTTTCAACGAGAGTCATCCAGGTGGTCCTCCACAATCTACCGCTGCTTTTTTTCTGAGTTCTTGTCATGTGGAGTATTGTTTTCCATCCTTTGACTTTCAGTCTATGAATTTCTTTTTGAATTAAATATGTTTCTTGTATGCAACATATTGTTGGATCTTCTTTCTTGATCCATTCTGCCAGTCTGTTTCTTTTGATTGGTGAATTCAGGCTATTTACATTGATTGTTATAACTGATATGTATGACTTATCCTTGTCATATTATTTTCCTGCTGTTGGTTCCCTGGCTTTCCCATTTAATTGCTTGCCTTGCCTGGTGGCTTATTTCTACTGGTGTTCTTGGAATTGTGGTCTTTGTTATTTCTTTCTAAAATATCCTTCAGAACATTTCATAGAGCTGGTTTGGTGGTCATGAATTTCTTCAGTTATTCTTTACCATGGAAGTATCTTATTTCTCCATTGATTTGAAAGATAGTTTTGCAGGGTACATCAATCTGGGTTGGAGGCTGTTTTCTTTCAGACCTGAAATATTTCACTCCAAGCTCTCCTTGACTTGAGGGTTGAGAAGTCCGCTGTTATTCTGATGGGTTTTCCTTTATAGGTGATTTGTTTCTTTTCTCTAACAGCTTCTAATATTCTGTTCTTGTGCTGAATCTCTAGGAATCTTGATTATTATATGCCTCAGTGTAGATTTATTTTGGTCATGGCTAGTTGGGGTTCTATATGCATCATTTATTTGCATGTCAAATTGTTTTTCCATGCTTGGGAAGTTTTCTGCCATTACTTCTGTGAACAAGTTTTTTATAGCATTTATGCTATTTCTGGCTTTCTCATTTACTCTGATCAATCTTTTTTTTTTTTTTTTAATGTGGGTACTAGGAGTCAAACTCAGGACCTCACACTTGCCAGCAGGCACTTGTGCCACTGAGCGATATCACCAGCCTTTTTTTTCTTTATGTGGGTACCAGGACTCTGATCAACCTTTTGTTGTTCTTCTTTGCGTCATCTTGCAGCTGTTGAATTGATTTTTCATAATCCCTTGCTATTTTTAAGATACCTTTCTTTTCACGGTAGCTAATTGCTATCCTATCTTCTAGATCTAATATTCTGTCTTCATCTTTGTTCAATCAATTGTGTATACTTTCAATGAAATTTTTAATCTTCTGGATATCTGTTTGAATCTGTTTTATGTATTCCACTTCTTTTCTATGCTGGGCATTCATGGTTTCTATCATTTTTCTAAGCTCCTCTTTTTTATCTATATCTCCTCTAGATTCATTGAGCAAGTCCTTCATTTTGATCATCATTTCTTTTTTAACCTGAGCAAATATTTTCTCTATTGCCTCATTCATTTGTATTTTTTTTTACTTCTGCTGTTATCATTTCATAAAATTCACATGGGTGGTTTCTGATTTCCTCTACCCCATTGTCCCCTGAACTTGTCCTTGGTGGGCTGGAAGTTTGGGATTGCATTTGGCTTCTACATCTTGTCACTTTCTGTTTTTTATTTTATTTCATTTTGTGTATTGATGTTTGTAAATTTCTTATCATAGATAGCTTTATCACTAGTATCAAGGCTTCCCTAGTAAATGTCTGTTCTTTAAAGACGTCTTGTAGGTGTAGGTGGTTCTTGATTTTTGTGTCTGTCCCAAGATCCTACCTTCCCAATTTATTAAGGATGAGATGTTGTTTTCTATTTGGCTCCTTTGGTACTGGACTATGGTGATGGTTATGACCCTAGACTATCACAGTGATGTCATACAAGGGAGAACAACTGGTTACAACAGGTATGACATCTTGGCTTAAGTAGTACAATTAGCAATAGCATTAACATGAAGAGCAGGTCAGAAACTGACAAACTGTGGTAACTATTAATTTGGTACCATAATCAAAGGGATAAGTTTTATAGTTACACAACAAGATCCAAGATAAATCAGGAACTTGTATGCAAAGAGTTTCCCCTTAGTAGAGTGATTTTACCCTGTGGTGGGGAAATTTAAGAGGGATAAGGGATAAAGCAAGGAGAAAAGTGAAGAGAAATATAGTAGAAGCAAGGCTGGAGAACAAAGGATGATCATGCAAGCTTTGGGAAACTGGAGAAGAGGGCAGCAGAAAAAGAATAAAGGAAAAAGCAAAAGATTATCAAAGCAAACCAGAAAGAGTAGAGACAGTGTTCATTCACATAAAAATATCATAAAATCAAGAGAAATAGTCGAGGAAAGAGAGAAAGAAGATGAATAGAGTAGAACAAAAATAGAGGTATTATCTTAAACCACCAAAACAAAAACAAAACATTCAAGAGTAAAAGGAAATCAAAACATACAATGAAAAAAAAAGGTTCCTCTGGTGTCCACAGTTTTGTGGTAGTGTCCAAGTCAGAGCAAGCCCAAAACTCCTAGATAACCCCGCCAAGCCTGGATGTGGGGCTGATCTTGGCCTTTAGATGTGGGAGCGGTAGCCACTCTTTTGCCAGAAGCTTTCTGGATGGCCTGCCCATGTCTCCCCACTGCTGTGGCCCAAGGTTGCTTTCACTGCTGGTCTCCAGTTCAAGGGAGTGTTGACTTTCCGGCCCAAGTGTGCTTGCACCACTGGTTGCAGGGTGGGGGAGTTCCTTTTCCCTGCAACCCCAGGCTGCTTGTAGGACAGGGGAGCACTAATTTCCCATTCCTCATCTCCACCCCCCCCACCCAAGGCTGCTTGCACTGCTGGTCACTGCCGTGTTGTGGTCTGAGTCCCTCCCTCTTGCGGGTAGGGCAGGGGGGGTATCGTTGTTCAGCTGGCTATCCTCGTGCTCCTGCCAGTCCCTAACCTTGTTTGTAGAGGTTCCTCACATGAGAGAGAAAGAGAATAAAAAGAAAAGCTATTGTTCCATTGGGGAGGGAGCAGTCAGTCACCCCTGTGTATGCCAGTGCAATTTCTTGACAGGCTGTTGTGTCCTCTGTTTGTAGGAAATTAAAAGAGGCGAGGGGCCTTTTGTTCCAGATCTATCCTGTGTGGATTGAGTTTGCCACACATTTGCAGTCTCTCTCTCTCTTTTTTGGTCGGGGGCGGGGGAGCTTCCCCACAGGCAGCCTGTGGGCTGGATAATCATTTTATAAAGTTCTATGCCTATAGTTTTTTGAACTGCAAGTCTCTTATTTCAAATTGATTTTGGCATCAGGATCTGTGTCCCTCCCTTTCTTCCAGTTACCTGTGTTTTTAGTTGATTTTCTCTGAGCAGCTCCAATGTGATTCCGCCTCTATTCAGCCATGAATAAGCAACCAATTCAAATTGGTTACTTATTTTTTGGGACTACATCTCACTACATAGTTCAGGCTGGCCTTGAACTCACTATGTAGCCCAGGCTGGCCTTTAACTCTCAGCAATCCTCCTGCCTCAGCCTCTTGAGTGCTGGTATTACAGGCATGTGCCACCACACCTGACCCAATAACATAGTTTAGTAAGTAACTATATTATTTAGGGCATTAGAAAGGCATTGTTTTGCATTTCTGCAAATCCCTTACTGTCTAATTTAATAGAAAATAGCTGAACTCTATCTTTTGCACTCTATCTGTTGTGGTGTTTGGTTTTGGTTGAAATATATGAACGAAATGTGGATGGAAGAACTTTTATACACGTCTCAGATAATTGTGGCTATTTTCTTTGAGGCCCATAAAAGCTTGACAAATGATAAGGACAGTTACAATGTTGAATCTGAAATGATACCAATGACCCTTTTCATAGTGTGTTATATTAAAATGCTGTGGTCTGTGTTACACTTTGAAATAAATCTTTTTCCGTTGTTTTGTGCTATCATGCATTAGTCTTTGGGAAACTGTTAGTTTATCAAGTCCTACACGTCTTACAGATGCTGATTTGTCTCGTTATCCAACATGAAAACATTGTTTGCCAATATCATCGCCATAGTCTGAGCAGAGATGCGTCTGTGAATGGGAAGCTTGTCAGTGGCAGATGTAAATTTTCCCAAAGTTCTTGCTTTTATTTGAAAGCTTGAGGTTTATCATGGACAACACATTCTGCCAGTTATTTTCCTTGAATTAGCAGGCTAACTTTGTTCATTTTTTAAACAAGATTTCTGCCAATTATCCAAGTCTGAGTAACCATAGTTCGTCGTTCTCCCAAATAGAAATTATTTTCGTGAAAAAAAGTGGTTAAGTCAGCTCAGTTCCAATCATGCAAGTGCTTTTCCTGGAGGTGGCTGTCTGTGCTCTTGTATAGAGCAGAATTACTTCATGTGTCTGTGTATTCCTCACGTCATCCTACAAAATGTTTAAAAGACTCAGGGTCAATATTTACTAAAATTGATAATCATCCCTGACTCCACAAGAACAATCTGCAGTGAAACTGGTACTTTTTTTCTGTATGTATGTGGTGGCAAAGAATACGACTATCAAAAAAGAATGTAATGAGAAATATAATTGTTCGGTGCGGCTTCCTTGATTCATGATTAGGCACCAATCATGCTTTACTCACCAATGCTTTTGGACAATTAACGGAAGTAACAACCAGTGAAAAAAAGGCAAACAATGTCTTCATGAGCTCTTACCTCATAGATCCTTAAAAACACTTTAGGGTTTGATAGGTCGTACTTTGGGAACTGCTGCTTTAAGTACCAGATTCTCTCAGTGAATCAGTGGTCAGGAAGGATACATCCTTTAACCAATTCCAATACTATCATCGTAAAGATGAAGAAATGGAGGCACAGTGAGATTTGTTCCAAGTCACCCAGGTAGACTGCGGCAGGGCCAGGATTAACTATGAGGATTCTTCTTGATGCACACACAGTGAATATGTGCACTTCTCCCATCTGAATTCCCAAATCCTCTCTTAGGTATGGATCTGGGTCCTATAGTGTGCCGGGTACCATGCTGGGTATTGGAGAAGAAAGCTCAGCCATTTCCCTGAGCTTTAGACTTGGTAGAGATGTGTGAATCTGAGGTTATCTGCACAATCAGTGCTTAGATAGGTAACACAGGGAGCCTCAGAGGGGGACTCAGAGGGGGACTGTGTGGTACCCAGTGACTGAGTCAGTGGTTCTCAACCTGAGTTACGAAGGAGGACTAAAGTTAGCTGGATAAGAAGGAGTGAGAACCTTCCAGGTAGAGAAGAGCCTGTGCCAGGTTGGGAGAAAAGAAGTGTGAAGAGTTGGTGGAGTGCAGGCACCGGGAGATGGCCAGGCGGTGGTAGGGAGGGCTAGGTCTTGGAGGGCTAGCTAAGGGATCTGGACTAAAAAGGAAGCATGAGGAGCTGGGGAAAGGCCAGCCAGGAAGGCAGGCTGGTGCTTTCTCTAACTTCTAGATGGTCACAACCCTAGGACAAACCCTTCAACTCTCTAGGCACTGGTGTCCCCAGATACATCTGCATCACACAGCTATAGGCAAGTTTGTTACATGAATTCCTCTCCTAAAGTGAGGGAGCTATAGAAGGAACAATTTCCCATCACTTAAGTAGATCTAATTGCCTTGGCCTGAAATTTGTTATAAAGCGCTTTACATTTTTTCTGTGGGCTTTGTGACTTCCTCTGAATTTGGAACCATCGGATCAGCTTAATAAAGTGGAATAATGTAAGGTCTACCACTCATAATCTGTTGTTGAACTGGTTTGCATCTAGTAAATGTTTCCAAGAAGTGGCTTCCAAACTTGGAGAGTCAGGAGGTAAGTGGTTAAAAACCATAGAGTTCCAGACATGACCTCGGAGGGCTCAGGAATCTCTGTACCTGTTTTACTCCCCAAATTGTTCTGAGGCATGTGGCCTGGCTCTTGTGTCCTGCCCAGATGGTTTGAGTATCACTAGTTGGAACTAACTAAAGAGAAACACACATTTAATGCCTTGCTGTTCCAACTAAATATTGATCTCCCAGTTTCCTGCACGTGTGGACTTAAGTACCTATGTGGCCGGCATCTCTCATGCTGCGTGAAATTGCGCTCGCTTTGTGTGAATTGGAAACATCGAACTATTCGCGTCTCACATTTAGTGGTTTTCCAGCTCCCAAACACTTTAAGAAGTTTTCTGAGTCATTTTTCTCTCCTTCCCTTCTTCTTAGCAGAATCCTTATTTTCTCATTAGAAAATGTCAATTGGTTTATTTTTTACACAATTTCTTGGTGAGCATATTGTTTTACCAAAGCAGTTTGGATGCTTATACAAGCATGTGCGTTGACTGTGGGAAATGTCATATGCAAGGTCACAGAAATCAGTAAACAAGGCTGGAAATCCCAGTGTGATCCTAACTTTCTGAGCATGTCAGGCACCCCAGTAATGTGCAACACTATATAAATCCAAATAAATATTCAATACTAAAGTATTATCAGTTTAGTATGCAAGAAAAAAGAGGCTGCCCAACCTAAAGGGGGATGAATGGGTGGTCCCATCGGAGAGCTGGGGAGAGCTATGGCGTTTGTTACATTCCAGAGAGTCCCAGAGTTCACATCATCCTTTTGGGGTCTCCACAACAAATTATGATAGTGTGTCAGGTGTAAATTGGGGTCTTGCTCATTGTGTCTCCATTTCGCTCGTAGACACAGAAGGAAGGTGCATGTTTCACAATAGTCCATAAACCCCTAAAGAGCAAGTAACCCCAATATGACACAGAGCACCCCACTTATAGGAGCAGTGGTGGTTTCTGATACTCCTGGTCATAGACCACCTAGTCTGTTCTGGGCTCCAAATCTGGCTTCTCTGAACTGCTGTGTTTGATAGCGCTTAGAAACCACTGGACCCAAACTGGGAATCTTACAGGTGGAGGGGAATTAAGAGACCATCTAGCCCAGTGACCCTCAACTGTAGGCAAAAGGGCCCCAGTCTGTGTGCGTCCCCTGCAGATGTGCATGTCAAGCACAATGCTACTTTCTAGAGGTTCAAAGATAAAAATAAATCACAATGCCCACCCTCAAGGGGCCTAGTGTAGGGGGTGAGACTGATAATACTTTTTTCTTTTCTTTTCCTTTTGTGGTATTGGGGATTCAACCCAGTAACTTTGCTCTGAGCTACATCCCCAGCCATTTTTTATTTTTGAGACTGGGTCTCACTAAGTCACTAAATTGCCCAGGCTGGGCATGAACTTGCAATCCTCCTGCCTCAGCCTCCCAGAGTGCTGGGATTATAGGTGTGAGACACCAAGCCCAGCTGCGACTGATAATCTTGCTGTAAGTTGGAGAATTCAGAGCCTATTCAGAGTATTTGACAAGGGAGCTCTTGGCTCCAACTGGGGCCCAGGGAAGGCTCCTGGTAGGAATTGACACCCAAACACTCCAATGTCTCATGTTCCTTATGAGCAGGAGTAGATTGCTTCTACTATATCTTACTGAGTCTGTGGACATATTCCTGGGACTAGATTCTAGTGGCAGTGCATTAATTCCACCTTAATTTATCTTCCAGAGTTTCTGTAGAAGTACAAGATGCCTTCATGACCTACACAGTGTATGATGATGCCATCACCATGAGGCTCATACAAGAGGCCTCCAAGGTGCTGGGTAAGTATGAAGGGCTTGTTTTGGTTTCCTTAAGGCTGCTGTAACAAAATGCAGTTGATTCTCTTTATTCATGGTAGTTATGTTCTATGAAGTGGTTACAAATGCTAAGTTAATGAATACTGAATCAGTGCTCTTTGGGAAAATGCAGAGCTAGATTTCTGAGAGTCTCTTGCCACAACATTTTTGTCAACTGGTCAATGCATAATCTTGGTTTATGTCTGCTTCTGTTTAAAGACGTCACACACACACACACATACACACACATATATATATGTATATATGTATGTATATATATGGTTGACTCACTAAGATTGAACTCATAGTCATTGGCACTATAACTCATACCTGAATGAAGATAATCTCACGTCTATTTTCTCTGTAAGGGATATAACAGCTTTCTTGTGCTTAGGGAAACTAGATAGTACTCTGATGCTAAAATGGTTTGGGGGTCATTTTAATTGGCAGAATTACCAACAAATAATATGAAAAAGTGAAATCGTGGTACTAAATAAGCTGCAGCAAGAATACTTGTTTATGTATGAGAACTGAAATAAAACCAGAACATTGCTTTGTTTGACCCTAGTTTAGAAAGATTTGCATTGGATAATGTGAATTTTTCCCCATATCTATCAATGACCTTGACAGTTCTATGACTGTTGATTTTAGAACTATTGATAAATTTCAGCAAGCAGAAGAGTTTCCAATTATGGAATCCTCAAATAATGAGAATTGACTGTATCACGAAAGGAATAGCTTAAAACAATAGGAATATGTTCTCACTGTTCAGGGTCAGAAGTTCAAAACCAAGTTGCTGGCAAGGCCATACTCTCTCTGAAGGCACTAGGGGGAAATACTTGCCTATTCCAACATTTGGGGGTCCCCAGGAGATCACGGCCTGTGGCAGCCAACTCCAGTCTGCCTCTGTCTTTACATGGCTCCTTCTTGTGTGTCTGTATCTCTGGTTCTAAATTCCCTCTTCTTGTAAGGATACCACCAAACATATTGGATTTAGGATCTTTCCCAATTGACCTCTTATTAATGTGATTATATCTGCAAAGTCCTAATTTCTAACTAAGGTCACATTCACAGGTTCCTGGTGGGTGTGAATTGTGGGGGACACTGTTTAATGCAGTCCAGGGTCGTGTGTGATCCTTTCTATTTGAGTAGCCTTAGATTTCTTGCCCACCTAAACAATGAACACCATTTTGAGTTTCATCGTCTCCACCGCCAATATCATGTTCGGGCTTGATGTTGACTTCGACGGATATACTCTTATACCTTTGAAATACTTCACTACCATTAGATCTGGGTGTCTGGAAGAACAACATCCAGAATTCCCTTATGCCACACTTGTATTCGTCTGAACATGGGCCTCTTACACTGGGCAGGATGTTGAGGGCCCTTCTCCTGCCTCTGCTCTGCCATAGTTCATTTGTCTATCTGCCCTGACATGAACGTGCCATTGCTAGGGTCATAATGGGGACCACATGGCCCTGTGTAGAGTGCACTTGTATGCCTAGGATGATTTCTCCCATGTGTGTTTCAGCAAGGGGTGGTTTCTTTTGTCAACCTGCTCACTCACCAGGTCCTGAGGGGAAACAGTACAGGACAAAAGAGAATTTTAGCTTTGCCTCTTTCTCCTTTAATAACCCAAATTGAGATCACAGTTTTCTCAACGTTCAAACAAAAAAATAGTAACATCTACCCTCCAGAGTTGTTTTGAGGACTAACTGAGGTGATGTATGTGAAAATATCTGATGTAGTATCTGGCACACACTGGGCTTTTGACAAGTATTTCCTTCTTTCCTTTCCCCCGCCCATTCCTCGCCCATGGGGCCCTTTGAGAGTACGAGGTGACGTCTGGGGGTTACCATAGGGAGAGGCTGCCTCAACAGCTATGCCTGGCACCTGACAGCCTGAGATGTTGGAAGGGTCAGGTTAGGGCCTGTCACTCAGGACTTTCGCGCTGGTTCCTGTGCAGTGTCAGGCAGAAGGGGCTATGCTTTTGAGCTCATCTTTACGGTGCCTCTGGAGCCCAGCAAATGAGTTGCCATCCTCAGGAGCTATTTGTGAGGTGGTTACAGGTTACAGGCACTGTAGTAACCAGGTTGCAGGTGCTAATGCTGAGCCCCCCAAAACAAGTGGCTTCTCCAGAATACAGTGGTAGTGAGTAACGTGCTTGTGTGCAGTGAGGTACTGAACTTATTTCCCTCTCTTTGAATTTCAGAGAGATTTTCTGTTTTAAAAGATTGGAACAACTTCAATCCCCTGTGTCTGGAACTGATAGAATGGAGGGCTTTTCCTTTGATTTTCATATGGCAATTTGACCTCTGGGTCTCTTCTCGTGTTCATGGCCACCACCTGGATGCAGAGACCTTCCAGGGAAACGTCTCTGCCAAGCCAGAAGGGGGCAGTCATTGAGACTTAGGCAGCTGGGTGCATGTGACAATCAGAGTCCTCTCCAGGAAGAGACAGTCATCTGCTTCCCCTGCCAACTCTGCACCACCTGCTTCCCTGGGTCACCAGGCTGCTCTGGTTCATCAGGCTGCTCTGGTCTCTCTTAGAACTACAGAGCCACACATGGTTCAGGGGTGCCCATGAGGCCTGGCAAGATGATGGCGATTGGAGCTAGGAGGAATTTGGCACAAACTACTCATTAAAATAACTTCCAACCTGACGCAAGGTAGTAGCCCCTGGTCACTTGTCACCTGTGCCTCCTGACAGAACTAGATGGGGTTGAGCCTGAGGTTGGAAATGTGGCACAGGAGTGAAAACAGTATTTGCTCCTTCAGTTCCCAGAACTCAGATTCCAAGGACAGCACTGCTTCTGTGACCTTTCTACAGCTGGCACTCAGCTTCCTTCAGTGCTGGGCTCAAGTAGCCTTTCAGAAATCGCAGCTGACATCCAGCTGCCCTACCAAAAATCTTAGAGAAAGATGTCAAGAAAAGCTGGTCCAGAACTACGGAATGTCTGTGGCCTGCAACCCCAGCCTATCCCTGCCTAGCCTGGATAATTTTGGTGGGAATGTCACCCAGGTCCCTTGGTTTCCCCCACAGCTGACAGTAAGGGAGGCTTGTGTGGTGATGGTGGTGTCAGGCTTTCTTTTTTCATGGCAAAAAGTAAAACAAAATTTCATAACAAAATAATAGGAGAATAACAATAGTTAATTGTTATCAACGACATGACACATTTCATGTTGTTGTTTTTAAAGTAGTTATACAGAGTACAAGATATGGGCATTAAAATTTCTCCGATCGGGCTGGGGATGTAGCTCAGTGGTAGAGTGCTTGCCTAGCATGCACAAGGCCCTGAGTTCAATCCCCAGTAACAAAAAAAAAAAAAAAAAAAAAAAAAAAATCTCCAATCTACATTAGCACAAACCTTCCTTTTCAATGACCTAAGAGACACTAATAGTATAACTAACTTGCATTTTTTCCCCTTTTCCCTTCCGTCCTTTCCTCTTTTACCCATCCAGTTCCTTTTTCCTTTTGAACAATTTCTTCCCATTTCACAATATCCATTGTACATTTTAGACCTTATTTACTCTTTCAGTTTCTCACACCAGGGAGACAATATGATGTTTATACATGTGAGTCCAGTTTATTTCACTTATGAGTATGGTCTCAAGTTGCATCCATTTACCTATAAAAGTCTCCAGTTTATCCTTTATGGCTGAGTAGTACTCCTTTATATAAAAAAACCACATCTTTTTTATCCATTCCTCAGTTGATGGGCATTTGAGTTGTTTCCAAGATTTAGCTATTATAAATTGTGCTGCTATAAACATGGGTGCAAATATCACTGTGGTATGATGCTTTTCTTTTGAGAAAATTCCCAGAAGGGGAATAGCTGGGTTGAATACGGCCTCTAATCCTAGCTTTTTGAGGAATCTCCATACTGATTTCCACAGTGGTTGCACCAGTCTGCATTCCCACCAACAGTGGAGAATTGTTCCTTTTTCCCCACAGCCCCTCCAGCATTTGTTACTGGCTGATTTCTTGATGATAGCCATTCTTTCTGGGGTGATATGGAATCTCAGTATTGTTTTTATTTCCATTTCTTGCATAAACAATGATGTTGAACATTTTTTTCACATATTTATTTGCCATTTGAATTTCTTCATCTGAGAAGTGTGTATTCCTCTCAGATGCCCATTTTTTGATTGGGTCATTGAATTTGGAGGGGTCTGATTTTTTCAGTACTTTATATGTTCTAGTTAAAAGTCCTTTGTCTGAGGGGCAATAGACTAAAATTTTTTCCCTCTCTGTGGGTTGTCTTTTCACTCTTGGTAATTTCTTTTTCCGTGCAAAAGCTTTTTAATAAGATGTGATCCCAGGTGTGGATTCTTTGAAGTATTTCCTGTGAAGTCTAGGTTTTGTTCTGAACTATCTGCCTACACCTATATCTTCAAGATTTCTACCTACTTTGTCTTCAGGGAGATTTAATGTTTCTGTTTTAATATTTAGATCTTTGACCCATTTTGACTGTAGTTTAGTTCATGGAGGTAGGCATGGGTCTACTTTTAGTCTTAAGTATGTACAGAGGCAGTTTTTCCAGCACCATTTATTAAAGAGGCTATCTTTTGTCCAGTGAACATATTTGGCCCCTTCGTCAGAGATAAGGTGGCTGAGTGTGTTTGTAATTGTTTCTGCATCTTCTAAGCTGTTCCATTGACCCTCAGTACCATGCTGTTTTTATCACAGTAGCTTTGTAGTATAATTTCAAGTCAGGGATTGTGATGCTCCCTGCCTTGCCTTTGTTGCCTAGAATTGTTTTCACTATTCTAGGTCTCTTCCAGTTCCAAATGAATTTTAGGATTGTTTTATCTAGTTCTATGAGGTATGTTAATGGTATTTTGATTGGGATTGCATTGAATATATATAAAATGTTGGGAAGTATGGCCATTTTCACTATATAGGTTCTTCCTACCCAAAAGCAAGGACTATCTTTCCATTTTCTGATATTCTCTTCAATCTCTTTTTTCAGAGTACTATAGTTTTCAATATATAGATCTTTTACTTCTTTTGTTAGATTGATTCTTAAGAATTTCATTTTTTCTGATGCTATTGTGAAAGTTGTAGTTTCCCTAATTTCTGTCTCAGTGAGTTTGTTGTTTGTGTACAGGAATGCTATTGAGTTTTGAGAGTTGACTTTGTATCCAGTTAAACAACTGAATTTGGTAATTAAATCTATAAGCTTTTTGGTGGAGTTTTTGGGAACTTCTGTGTAGAGTATCATGTCATCTGCAAATAATAATAATTTGACTTCTTCCTTTCCTACCTTTATTCCTTTTATATCTCTCTCTTGTCTAATTGCTCTGGCTAATGTTTCCAGAACTATATTGAATAGGAGTGTTGATAGTGGACATCCTTGTCTTGTTCCTGATTTTAGAGTGAAAGCATTCAGTTTTATGACATTGACTGTTGGTTTGTGATAGACGGCTTTTATCAGATTGAGTTAAAGACCATCTATTCTGATTTTCTGCAGGGTTTTTATCATGAATGAGTGTTGGACTTTGTCAAAAGCTTTTTCTGCGTGTATTGAGATGATCATGTGATCTTTGTCTTTGGCTCTGTTGATATGGTGTATTACATTTATTGATTTGCATAATTTGAACCATCCCTGCATTCCTGGGGTGAATCCCACTTGGTCATGCTATATAATCTTCTTGATGATTTGCTGCATTCTGCTTGCTAGTATCTTATTGAGGATTTTTGCGTCTATGTTCGTTAAGGTGATTGGCCTGTAGTTCTCTTTCTTGGTTGGGTCTTTCTCTAGTTTTGCTATCAGGGTAATACTTGCCTCCAGGAATGAGTTAGGGAGTATTGCTTCCTTTTCAATTTCATTAAAGACTTTGAGGAGTAATGGCATTAAATCTCTAAATTTCTTGTAGAATTCATCAGTGAATCCATCAAGACCTGGGCTTTTTTTTTGGTTGGTAAGTTTTTAATTACACTTTCAATTTTATTGACTGATAATTTTTATGTTTTCTTGATTCAGCTTTGGTAATTCATACATATCTAGGAATCTGTTCATTTCTTCTGTGTTTTCCATCCTATGACAGTAAATATTTTCAAAGTAGATATTGATGATCTTCTGAATTTCCACAGGATCTGTAGTGATTTCACCCTTTTCATTCCTCATTGCATGAATTTGAGTCTTTTCTTCCCTTTTTTTGATAAGGTTGCCTAAGTGTTTACCAATTTTATTTATTCTTTTAAAGAACCAACTCTTGGATTCATTAGTTCTTTGTATTGTTTTCTTAGTCTCCACTGTGTTAATTTCTGCTCTGATCTTTATAATTTTCTCCCTTGTATGGGCTTTGGGCTAGACTTGCTCTTCTTTTTTCTGGAAGCTAGAGGTGCACCATTAGGTTATTTATTTGTGTTCGTTCGTTCGTTCTGTTTTCCTGATGTGAGAATTCACTGCTATAAATTTCCCTCTTAGGACTGCTTTCATTGTATCCCACAGGTTCCGGTATGTTGTATCTGCATTTTTGTTTAATTGTAGATACTGTTTAATTGCTTCTTTAATTTCATCTGTGACCCATTGGTTGTTCAGAAGGTTTTTATTTAAACTCCATGTGTTTATGTAGTTTTTATGGTTTCTTTTGCCATTAATTTCTAATTTCATTGCACTATTGTCAGATAATATGCATGGGATAATTTCAATTCCTTTACATTTACTTAAGCATGTCCTGTGGGCTAGTATATGGTCTATTTTAGAGAACATCACACGTGCAGCTGAGAAGAATGTGTATTCTGATGTTGTTGGGAGGAACACTCCACAAACATCTCCTAAGTCCATTTGTTCACTGGTTTGGTTCAGTCCTGATATTTCTTTGCTGATTTTTTGTCTGGTTGATCTATCTACTTGTGACAGTGGGGTATTAAAATCCCCCATTACAATTGTATTATTGCCATTTGATTTTTCATGTCTATTAATATTTGTCTCATATAGTTAGGTGTGCTCATATTTGGTGCATATATATTTATGATGGTTATTTTTTCTCTTGAATTTTTCCCCTAACAAGTATGTAATGACCTTCTTTATCTCTTTTGATCATTCTTGGATTGAAGTTCACATTGTCTGCAATCAGAATAGCTACCCTTCCTTTTTTCTGCATTCCTGTTGCATGGAGTATTGTTTTCATCCTTTGACTTTCAGCCTATGAATTTCTTTTAGAGTTAAATATGTTTCATTTATGCAGCATATTGTTTGATCTTGTTTCTTGATCCATTCTGCCAATCTGTTTCTTTGAATTGGTGAATTGAGGTCGTTTACATTGATGGTTATAACTGATATGTATTGGCTTATCTTTGTCATGTTATTTTCCTGCTGTTGGTTTCCTGCTTTTCCCCTCTGTTTAATTGCTTGCCCTGCCTTGTGGTTTCTTTCTGTTGTTGTTCTTGGAACTGCAATCATTTTTATCTCTGTCTAGAATATCTTTCAGTACCCTTTGTAGTGTTGGTTTAGTGGCATGAATTTCTTCAGTTGTTCTTTGTCATGGAAGTATCTTATTTCTCCATTAATTTTGAAAGATAGTTTTTGTAGGGTACATCAATCTGGGCTGGAAGTTGTTTTCTTTCAGGACTTGAAATACTTCACTCCAAGCTCTTCTTGACTTGAGGGTTTGTGTTGAGAAGTCTGCTGTGATTCTTATGGGCTTTCCTTTATAGGTGATCTGTTTCTTTTCTCTAACAGCTTTTAATATTTTGTTCTTGTGGTGAATTTCTGGGATCTTGTTTATTATATGTCTGGGTATAGATTTATTTTGATCATAGCTCATTGGAGTTCTATATGCCTCACTTATGTGTATGTCAGATTCTTTTCCCAGACCTCCAGCCCACCCAGAACAAGTCAATGAGACAATGACATAGAGGAAAATGGAATAGCAGAAATTTTCTGCTATTACTTCTGCAAAGAGTCCTTTTATGTCATTTGTGTTGACTCCTGCTTTTTGATTGACAACAATTAGCCTTATATTATTTTTCTTTGTTTCATGTTGCAGCCATTGAATTGTTATTTCCTGATCCCTTGTTATTTTTATCCTGAGTGGGTGCTGGACTTTGTCAAAAGCTTTTTATGCATCTTCCCTTGTTATATTTAAGAGACCTTTCCTTTTGTGATCACTAGCCATGATCCTGTCTCAAGGTCTGAAAGTCTATCTTCAGTTTCATTCAAGCAGTTTTTCCAGCTTTCAATGGAATTTTTAGTTTCTTGCATATCTGTTTGAATCCTTCATGCATTCTATATGTTTCCTATATTGCTGATTCATGGGTTCAATCTTTTTCCTATCATTATCTATTTTTTTAAGCTATCTCTATTCTAGATTTGCTGAGCAATTCCTTTATGAATATTGACATTTCTTTTTTTACATAAGAGATTGTTTCTTATCTTATTTCCTCGATAGCCTTATGGATTTGTTTCTTTACTTTGGTTGCTATCATTTCAGAAATTTCAGGTGTGTGTCTTCCATTTTCCTCTGTCTCATTGTCTTCTTGACTTGTTCTGGGTGGGCTGGAGGTCTGAGGTTGCATTTTGCTTCTGTGTCTTGTCATTTTCTATTTCTAAAGTTTTTATTTTGTTTTCTGTGTTGATCCTTGTAAGTTTTTGTAGTAGGTAGCTTTATCACTAGTATCAAGGCCTCTCTAGGCAAGGTTTGTTCTTCAGGGATATCTTCTGTGTGTAAGAGGTTCTTGGTTTGTGTCTGTCTCAAGATCCTACCTTTCCAATTAATTAAGAGTGAGATGTTCGTGTCTGTTTGGCTCAGTCTTCAGTTCTTTGGTATTGGGGTGTGGTGAGGTTATTACCCCAGAACTTCCCAGTATTGTTACAGAAGTGAGAACAACTGATTACAACAGATATGACATCCTAAAGTAGTATAATTAGCAATAGCAATAGCATCAAGCACAGTTTAGAAACTGACAAACTGTGGTAACTATTAATTTTATACTTTAAACTGTAGGAGCAAAATCTACAGTTATTTAACAGAACTGATCATAAATAAGGAGTTTGTAGGCAAAATGTTTCCCCTTGGTAGAGTGGTTTTACCCTCTGGTGCAGAAATTTAAGAAGGATAGTTGGTAAAGTAGAGATAACTGAAAAGAAATAAGTAGAAGCAAGGCTGGAGGACAAAGGATGATCATGCAAGCTTTGGGAAACTACAGAAGAGGGCAGAAGAAAAAGAATGAAGGAGTAAGCAAGGGATTATCTAAGTTAACCAGAAAAATTAGAGAGATTATTCACTCATATGAAGGTATGATTAAGCCTAGAGAGGTAAATTAAGGAAAGTGGGAAAGAAGATGAATAGATTGGCACAAAAATATAGGTAAAAGACAAAAAAAAAAAAAAAGAAAGAAAGAAAGAAAGAAAGAAAAGGAAAAGGAAACAAACTAGCAAAGAAAGAAGAAACATAAAATAAAATAAAATAAAATAAAATAAAATAATAAAATAAAATAAAATAAAAATTTCCTTTGGTATTCACCAAGAGCCCAAAACTGCTGGATAATACTGCCAAGACTGCAGTTGAGTTTGTGCTGGATTTGAAGGTGATCTTGGCCTCCAGGTGTGTGGGCCTGGGGCCAGAGTCTTCAGCCAGTACTTTCTGTATGTCCCTAAGCAGCCTGTTTCCTTACCCTGTTTCTCTCAGCATCTCTCTCCCTGTTGCTGTGCTGCTTTTGGACAGAGACAGGGGGCTGTTCCCTGTCCCGTGCACCTTTGGCTCCTCCTGGTCCTTGCTCAGCCTTCTGTGTTCCTCTTCCACTGGCGAGTCTCTGTCCTCTCATGTCGTTTGTTGCAAGGTGGGATGGGATGCTATGTGGTCCTCTGCTTCTGCCCTTGCCGACAAAGGCTGCTCAGTCCCAATTCTTACTCCTCTCCCTAGGGGGTAGTGCTACTTTCCCACTCATTGTTTTACAAGGTCCTTTGCCACTGCCACCCTCCTCCGCTGTAGTCTGTAAGTTTATCAGTGAGGTGTGTGTGTGGGTGCTGTGGGGTGCCTTTCTGCTCCTGCCCCAGGGGTGGGGACAGCCTGAGGCTGCACAGTCCCAAGGTGCAAGACTCTTTAATTCCCCAGGCCTGTCTAACCACAGGTCATGGGGGAGTGTTTAGTTGTTCCATTTACTACACACCACTGTAATCTTCATTCTTGCTCCGAAGAGGCAGGGGACCTTATATCCCAAGTATGATTGTTTCAAATTGCATCCTGTCTTCTAGGTAAGCAGAAGGAACATCAATTTATTCTCTCTCCAGAAAGAATGCAAAATATCACATGAGATTTCTGTAATAAGATGACTATATCAGACCTGAAAAGCTGGACTTTGACAGAGATTAGAATAGAAAAGGGCAAAGAAGCTGAGAGTGGATGGTGAAGTTAAATGCACCTTCCTGTATTTTATTTCAGGGATCCCAGCAGCAGGAAGAGGTAGTGGCTGTGCTCTGTAGCTGTGGCTTAGTTCTTAGCCCTCTGCCAAGGGGCATCTTGTTAGTCTAGAATGAACAGGAAGGGTTGGATTCTGCTCTGTCATACCAGCTGTGTGACCTTGGGCTGTGACAGTTGCTCTTTTCCTCAAGGAGGAACAATACCTCAAATGGCTGTGGGAAGGAATGAATTAAATCAGATAACAAATGTAAGGTGTGTAACAAGGAGTAGAGCATCTGGTGGGTATTAAGCAATGAGAACTGAACGTTGAATCTGAAAGGAAAGCAGGGTCTATTTCTATGGTTTGTACCTTTGAATGCTGTCCCATAATAGTGGGGACAGGCTTTGCTGTTCACTTTAAATGGCTGTGGTAAAAAATAAATTTCTGAGCTGTCTGATCAGTGCTTGGCAAACTATCTACTGCCCATGGACCAAATCTGGGACCCTTCCTGTTTTTGTAAATAAAGTTTTATTGCAGAAAAAATTTTTTCTTATTTCATATTATATAGAATGGATCTTTCAGCAGATTTTTTTAACATTTAAAAATCAATTTTTCTTAAGAACTATAGATTGAATTGTGTCCTCACAAAATTCATAGGCTGAGGCCTTAACTTCTATTGTGATGCTATCTGGAGATGGGGTTTTTGGGGAGATAAGGGTCATAAAGTTGTGATCCCTTGGGATTAGTGCCCTTATAAGAAGAGACACCAGAGATCTCCCCCTTTCTTTTTCTGGTCAAGTGAGGATAAGATAGAAACCATGAAGACAACCCTCACCAGAAACCAACCACGTCAGCCTCTTGGTCAGGGACTTCTAGCCTTCAGAACTGTGAGAAAATATATTTTCATTCTTAAAAGCCACCTAGTCTATGGTATTTTGCTTTGGGAGCCCTGGTGGATGAATACAAGAACTCTGATAAGTTTTTAGATCTCCAGCACAACTCAGCATATCTAAAACCATCCTAGTCTGTTTCTGTAACTGTATGTGTTCATGAGTGCTGTGTGGCACATCAGTACCCTTAGCAGAGGGACGCACGTCACACCCTCTGAAGGCATTTCTCCAACCTACCAGCACCCTTAGAGGCAGTAAGTTGATAGATAGACCTATGCGTGGGCTCAGCCACATCACCTTTCTACACAAGGCCATGGTGTATCACTGTGATTTCTCTCTGCCTCACACTGAATATCAGAAGCCTTTTTTACTTCTTGTTGTTTATCTTTATAACTTTTGTTGACCCATACCTAAAAGAGCAGATAAGTACAATAATTTTGCAAATAAAAAGCTGGATGTAAAATCAGATTAAACACATGCATGAGATTTGGAATCAAGATGGACCCGGGAATCCTGAACTGGTGGGTTCTCGTGAGGTGCAAAGAGACTAGGAAAGCCTTCCCTTCAGACAAGGGAAGGCGGAAGGGAGGGCATTTTACCGTTTAATAAAATACACTGGTCAGTGGAGCCCAACTCCTCCCCGTGATAAAGAGAAAAGTGTGCTCAGTCACCACCTGCTTTCCAAGTGGACTCCAGAATACAGTTTTCCTACCTTGAAGCAATTATTGGGACTTTCCCAGACCCCTCTGCCACTGCATAGCTCTGTGCTTTCTAATTAGCATAATTCAGGATGGGACCAGATGGCAGGTTGAGCATTGCATAAGGAATTGTTCTGTATATGAATAAGTGCCTACTTGGCGTGTAAGTGGGTTATTAGCGATCTGAAGTGACAAAATTCAAAACAACACCCAACAGCCATTTGGCACAGCCGTGTCTGTCTAGACTTTGGCTGCTAAGAAGCTCATAGTAAAAGGTGTTTTAACAGTTAGCTATCAGTAAACGCCAACAATCCTTCTCTGCACACACTTCCTTAAAAATAAGAGTAACAACATAAAATTTATAAATTTAAAATTTACACTGGCATAACGTTTTAAATTAGGCATAACATTTGCTCTCTACTATACCCTTTTGAGGATGGGACGAATAACTCAGGCTCTGCAAACAGCTGACAATGGAGACTTGAACTTGGGTCTCCTGATTCCAAAGCTGGTGCTGAATCAAGCTGACTGGAGGAGTCATCTACGATGTCTCTAGTGAGGATTCTGGAAATCAGACACACACCGTGGGCCTCCTGGCTACACTGACTCCTAACAGTGTAACCCGATGGGCAAAGTCTTCTTTGGTAAAAAGCAATAGTACCTGTGACACCTATCTCGGAGGTTGTCCAACACATGACATCAATTACTGTGAGCCAAGTGCTCAATACAGAATGGGTACTCAGCAAAGTACCTGGCCCTTTCGTTTCCTACACACGCCACCCGACAGAGTCCTGCCCTCTCCCTGGCCCTGGGTTGGGCTGATGGCTGTACCAGGAATAAATGACACTGCCTCCTCCCTGCAAAGGGCTGCCCACGAGAGCTGCCTTCATCTATTTCCCACCTTTTTTCTTTTCTGATAGCCCAACAAACTTATTGCTCCATCTGAAACTCAGCTCTCCCAATTTAGTCTGCTTCCTCCCTGTAAATGACAATCAGCACACGTAACTGTGTCTCTCCTGTCCTGAAGCTCCTCTTTCTCCTCTGCACAAAACATATCCTCACATTTTAGCTTATGCCTGATCCAAGAGATATCATTTGAGAAAGAGGGTATACTCTGTGAATGGTTCTTTCCAGATAGCCAAAGCTTCATCCCTTAAGTATTAAAGCTTTGAGAAAGTAAAAATGGAAAACTCTGTAAGATTTATTTCTGTCTTGGGAACAGCATATGCTTTTCTGTGTGACCCAGGAGGACCCCATGTTGCCTATATCTTGGGTGATGGGAGATAGGCAGGGGTTATGGGAAGTCCAGCCCTGAGCCGGCCTTTTGTCCAGGAGGCTCAGTAAGGCAGTGGTAGCTTTGTGTAATCCTCCACCTCCATCTGCCAGCCCGCACTAGACCTTCAGCAGGTGGCCTGTTTGCCCCTTCCCTGGACAGCCCATCTCTGCCCGTTCCAGTCCCTGGAGCTGTAACCCAACTAGAAGTAAACATTTCCTGGCAACACAGAAGAGCCAACCTTGTTAAGTCAGCAAGTTTAAGTTCATACATCATTCCAATTTAAAAGCTAGTTAGAAGACTCCACAACTCTTCTTGGAAGCCAACCATAGATGCTTTGTGACAGTTATTTTCCTGCTAACAAAGGAGTCTTTCATTTAAACAAAATGAAATCACCTTTTTAATAGAGATTTAATATACACAAAAGTAGAGAGAATTGAATACTGAGGCCCATGTCCCCTCTGCCCAGCTTCACTAACTATTAGTGATTTGCCAACCTTATTTCATCTGTCTGGTTCCTCCACCTGTTCTCTGTTTTTGTTTTTGCTGGAATGTTTTAAAGCAAATCTCAAGTTTCCCATAAATTGACCCATAACTATTTCAGTATGAGTGTCTAACAAGATAAAGACATTTTAAAATATAATGATAATGCCCCAATTATACCTAATAAAATTCATAATATTACAGAGGTCCCGATTCCAGCTGTGTCTCAGCTAGTCAGTTGGCCATGGATAAGTGGTCTTTGTGGTCTTATTACAAAAGATCTCCTAAGGTCTTTTCAGGACAATCAGCAAAAAATTTTTACTTTGACATAAATTGAAACTCAGAAAAAGTTTGTAAGAAGAGTGCAAAGAATTCCCGTTTGCTTTTCATCTATATTTCCCAAATGTAATATTTTACCATATTGCTTCTGTACGTCTCTCTGTACCTGTGCCTATAATCTCCCCAGAATTATTAGTATATTGTAGACATGATGATTCTTCATCCCTAAATATTATCTTACGTAACCATAAGACAGTGATCAAACTCGGGAATGAACATTGATACGGTGCTGTTATCTACTCTCCAGCCTTTATGGAGGTTTTCCCAGTTGACATATTGTGTTCTCTACAGCAAAAGGAAACCTGGATCGTGTCAGTTGTCACATCTTTTCATTCTCTTTAACCTGGAAGAGTTCCTGAGTCTCTGTGTTGTATGACATTGATATCTTCAGAAAGTTCTGGTCAGCTAGTTGGCAGTTTAGGATTCTTTCATAATTGCTCCTGGTATAATTCAGGTTATGCTTTTCTGGCAGAAAAGCACAGGAATGATCTTCTCTTCTCCCCAGTTCACTGTGTCAGGAAGCGTAGGATGTTGCACTGTTACAGTTTTGGTAATGTTAAATTCGATCACTTGGGTGAGACAAAATCTGCTGGGTTTCTCCACTGTACATAGTGTTACTGTTTTTCTCTTTGGAGTATCTTGCGGGGAGGTACTTTCAGACTGCAAATATAGTGATGATTCTCAAACTTTCTTTTCCATGATTTTAGTATTCATTTATGATTTTTGTCTGAACTATTACTTAATGATGGTGGTCAAAGGGTTATTTTATTTATTTTCCATTTATTAACTAGAGTTCTATAAGGAAAAATTTCCCTTCTGTTCAGTTTATTTATTTGTATCAGTGTGGATTCTTTTTTATTTATTTTATTATTTATTTATTTTTTAATTAATTTACTTTTTTAGAGACAACAAGTAAATATTCTCATGTATTAACAAACTCAAGAATTAGAGTGGCTTAAGCGCCTGCCCGGCAAGCGCGAGGGCCCGAGTTCGACTCCTGGGACCCACATACGAAAAAGGGGCCGGTGATATCGCTCAGCGGCACGGGCGCCTGCTGGCGCGTGAGGTCCTGAGGTCGACCCCCGGTACCCACAAAAAAAAAAAAAAAAAAAAAAAAAAAAGAATTAGAGAATGTACAAATACCTTTTGGAGAAAAACATTACTCAGTATAAGATTAAGCCATGTAAAAGCTAAGTAAAAATAGAAGACTAAGGAATGAATAGTCACAGTGAAATTGCATTTTCATACTAGGGAGACAATACGATGTTTACAAATGTGTGTCCAGTTTATTTCGCTTGTGAGTATTTTCTCGAGTTGCATCCATTTACCTATAAAAGTTTCCAGTTTATCTTTCTTTATGGCTGAGTAGTACTCCATTGTGTAGAAATACCCCATCTTTTTTATCCATTCCTTGGTTAATGGGCATTTGGGTTGTTTCAATGATCTAGCTATTACAAATTGTGTTGTTATAAACATGGGTGCACATATATTGCTGTGGTATGATGTTTTTAATTTTTCTGGGGAGATACCCAGAAGGGGAATAGCTGGGTCAAATGGGACCTCCAATCCTAGTTTGAGGAATCTCCACACTGATTTCCACAGTGGCTGCACCAGTCGACACTCCCACCAACAGTGGAGAAGGGTTCCTTTTTCCCCACAGCCCCTCTAGCATTTGTTATTAGTTGACTTCTTGATAATAGCCATTCTTTCTGGGGTGAGATGGAATCTCAGTGTTGTTTTAATTTGCATCCCTCGAATGACTAGTGATGTTGAGCATTTTTTCATATATTTATTTGCCATTTGTATTTCTTCATCTGAGAAGTGTTTATTCATCTCAGATGCCCATTTTTGGATTGGGTCTTTAAATTTGGGAGGTCTGATTTTTTTGAGTTCTTTGTATGTTCTCGATAGTAATCCTTTGTCTGAGGAATAGCTGGCAAACATTTTTTCCCACGTTGTGGGTTCTCTTCACTCTGTTGGTGGTTTCTCTTGCTGTGCAAAAGCTTCTTAATAAGATGAGATCGCAGTTGTTGATTCTTTGTGATACTTCCTGTGCCATTAGGGTTTTATTCATAAAGTCTTTGCCTACACCAATGTCTTCAAGAATTTTACCTATTCTATTTTCCAGGAGATTTAATATTTCTGTTTTAATATTTATATCTTTGATCTATTTTGGATTTAGTTTAGTGCATGGTGAAAGATATGAGTCTAATTTTAATCTTCGCATGTGTAGAGCCAATTTTTCCAACACCATTTATTAAAGAGGCTATCTTTCTTCCAGTGAATGTGTTTGGCACCTTTGTCAAAGATAAGGTGGCTTAGTATGTCTGGAGTTGTTTCTGCATCTTCTAATCTGTTCCATTGATCTTCAGGTCTGTTTTTTTGTCAATACCATGCTGTTTTTATCACAGTAGCTTTATAGTATAATTTCAAATCAGGGATTGTGATGCCCTCTGCCTTGCTTTTGTTGCCGGAATTGCCTTTGCTATTCTAGGTCTCTTCTGATTCCAAATGAATTTTAGGATTGTTTTCTCCAATTCTGTGAGATATATTGTTGGAATTTTGATCGAAACTGCATTAAATCTGTATAACAATTTTGGAAGTATGGCCATTTTCACTATGTTGGTTCTTCCGACCCAAGAGGAAGGGATATCTTTCCATTTTCTGATAGCCTCTTCAATCTTCTTTTTCAGAGTACTGTAGTTTTCAGTGTAGAGGTCTTTTACCTCCTGTGTGAGATTGATTCCTAGGTATTTCATTTTTTTAGATGTGATTGTGAAAGGTGTTGTTTCCCCAATTTCTCTCTCAGTGAGTTTGTTATTCGTGTAAAGGAAGGCTATTGAAATTTGAGTGTTGACTTTGTATCCAGTTACACTACTGAATTTGCTTATTAAATCTAGCAATTTTTTAGTGGAGGTTTTGGGGTCCTCTACATAGAGTACCATGTCATCTGCAAATAGTGATAATTTAACTTCTTCTTTTCCAATCATTATTTTTTTAAAAATAGGATTTGTTTATTTATTTATTATTTCTTTATTGTGGTACTGGGTATTGAACCCAGGCTTTTGCAGAAAACTATACCCCCAGACCCCCCCCTTTTTTTTTTTTTTGGAGACATCTTAGGTAAATTGCCCACATTGGGCTTGAACTTGCAGTCCTCCTGGCTTAGCCTCCCAGAGTGCTGGAATTACAGATGTGTTCCCTGGATTTATTTTCATGCCCAAATTCCTTAAAATCCAGTCAGTGTGATCCCCTCCAAACTGGCTCTGTTTCCTATTTGACATGTTCCTATTATTTTTATTACCTTTTCATTTTCTGGCATGACAAAATGATATAGGTTCATCTCAATTTCCCTGCCCCTGAAATCTTTAATTTCTCCAAGGAGTTCTGCTTCCTGTTAGTGGAGAATGGCATTTCAAAACTAATATTTCATCACTAGGTGAGCTCATTGCTGCTCTTAGGCCTTGTCATGAGACAAAGCTGGAAAACAGATGATACACATGCGTCTATCTATCTATCTATCTATCTATCTATCTATCTATCTATCTATCATCTATCATCCCATGATAGGTTTTGTGGTCTTATTATGTCAGATTTTTCTAATCCAACACTGGAAAGTTCATTCTATTTGTTTTCTTTCCATAATTATAATCTCAATCTCAGATAGTGAGAAACCTGACTTCCACAATCTACAATACATTTATTTATATCCTCAATCTTAAATGTCCAGGAAGTGTTTTCAGAATTGCACTAACCCACAATGATGTAAAAGGGAAGCTTATTAAGTACAGTTATATGTTTGTTCAAAATTCTTTTTATCTTTAGCCTGAGGACAAAGCAATCTTCATACTATTTTCAAATGTTACTGGGTTAATTTCTTGGGAGTAATTATGTTATTCAAAACTTTTATGTTGAAATGTTTTTCTCTTAATTAGTTTCTGTTTGTGTTCCATTTTAGGATTTCTCCCTATCTTTAATGATATTGTTATTTTAGGCATATGAAATTCACATAATTCTTAAAATCAGAACTGTTTGAAAAGTTATGCTCAGAAAATTGCCATTCTCTCCTCTTATCACAATTTTTCTATCTTTCCCATTTTATTCTCACTGATGTCCTATAGTTAACCAATCTCAATAGTCCCTTGTTAATCTGGCTGGTTTTTAATTTTGCACAAATAACAAGATAGATATACATTTCCTTATTTCCCTTTCTTTCTTACACTAATTTGAGATAGAAAAATTACAAATACTATAGATCCCTTTGCACTATCAAATAATATTTTAAAGCAACAAAGACTTGTATTTAGTTCTTTCTTGCATTTTTTTTTTACCATTTTTTATATACTCCTGACCCCCTGTGAGTAGAGGGCTCTTGGAATTCTAAATTCACTGTGGCAAAACTGTATAAAAAATGAGACAGGTGTTGATTTTAAACAGAGGTCTATGTGCTCTGCTAGACAAGCATTCTGAACCAAGAATTTTAGAAGCATCCCCACGCCCAGCACAGATAGAAACCACCCAAGCCCAAGACTGTCGTTCAAGGAGAAGTTAGTCTTTTAGCCAGAAGTCTTTTCCTGTTAATAGACCTGCACACTCAGAAATAAAATAACTAGGGTCTGGACCAAGCAACTTCTGGGAATTTTGTAAGTTTTCAGATTTAAAAGAAAAATCAAACAGGCAGTCTTTCTATACAAGGCTTCCATTGTCAGTTGAATATAACTTTGCTTGCCTTTCATCCAGCTTAGTCCTCCTGGGAGAGGTCTTTCTGAGAACAAAGGCTCTGGGGACCTGTGCTTTTCCTGGCAGGTGACAGGAAGCACCTGCTCTGCGTGTCATCTGCAGGCTACATATCACAGCTGTATTTTCTCAGCTCACATATGCTAGATTTAGAGGGAAGGGAAGGGTGGGAAGAGAGAATAAGGAGCAATTTCACACCATTCATTTATTTTTCTTTCTCTCAGGAACTCATAAGCATTGGAAAGAACCTGAGTAGAATTTATTTCAGTTCACTTAGGAGTTAGCAGGTGTCTTCTGATTACTATCATAGTCAAGATTCCCTGCATCTAGCTAGGATGGACCCACAAACAAAGAACCCAGTGGAGGCAATTAACACAGACCACGACCACCTCCAGCCTCGCCGTCTGAGCTTTGTCTAAATTCAGAAGACCTGGCTAATAATTTTTGGGAAAGATGTATAGCTAGTCTTGACAAGAGATACTATGTCCTGCTCAGATAACAGAACAATTGTCTGCACAAATTTCTGGCTGCAGAGGATCTACTTTTCAGACTATCTGAGGAAACAAGCAGAAGCAGGGAAGTACCCAGACCTCCTTGTGACCCCTGCCAGGGATTCATTCCTGGAGAGTTCAGCAGACCTGGAATGCCCCTTTCCTGTGAATTCCAGATCCAGCCAGAGGATCACAGCATCCATCAAGGATGAAGCCAGTGTGTTGTGGGTCCTAAAGGTCTCCCATTAACCTGGGCTTTCTGGGCCTTCTCTGCTCCCCAGGACTCATTTGAGTTACCACCCCACCATAAATAAGAAAGTGTTTTCCATAGGAGCTCAGGCCAGCTGCATAAACGGGTACCCTGTTCTCTTGCTTGTGATGACAGCCCATACCAGCTATTGCTTTCGGGAGAGCCTTATTTTTCTATCTGTTGCTCCAGAGGCTACAGGATATAGTACCAAAAGCACTGAATTTAGAATTATAGCCTCTTCAGCAAATCTGGTCTCTGCTACTCTGTACAATTGGGGTCGGTTCACAAAGCTCACAGCCTCAGTGAACTCATCTGTAAAAAGGGGACATGATGATGAGATCATCCACCTTCCAAGATTTTGACAAATAGTGAGTAAAAGAACATGACTAATGGATGTTGCAGGAAATAGACTATTCTTTAAAAATATTTGCTATCTAAACAGTGGAGTCAGGGGAGGGGGAGAGATAGGCAGCTGTCCTCACCTACTCCTGGGAATTCATCAAACACCTATTTTGTGTCTAGTTCAGAAAACATGTAAGACAAACGTGCTGCCCACTGGTGTCACTCTACAGTTAAGAAGGGGAAAAATGCAACACTTAGGAAGAACAAATTCAGTGTGACCTGGGATATTCAGAGAAATCTTCGTGGAGACTATAATGTCGAAACTGAACTTTGAAGGGAGACTAAGATCTGACAAGGCAAAGAGAGAAAGGAAAGTCTTGTAGACATTTGCTATCATCTTTTAGGTGAACCAGGAGAACATGGCCTTGGAATTGTCTTTGCATTGCAGTATTAAGTGTTTCTCAGAGGTAGCCTTTGATTATACTTTAAACTGTTGCATTCGAAGATGGAGGTGATGGGGAAGATGGCAGAGGGCCATCCTGTGCTGTGCCCAGAGTGAATCTTGTTCTGGGCACTGGATTCAGTGGTGAAGAGGGTACAATAGCTCCGCATACCCTCCATGGATGTAGGAAAACATTTGCCATGGATGCCATGGAAAAGATGGGGTGGGGTTGAGAGAAACTCATGACTAATAAGCACCCAAGGCTGTGGTGGGTTCCCTATGATGTTATCATTGGCATTTCACTGGTGAGCAAGGTAAAGCCTTAGACAGTAGCTCTGTTAAGAATCTCATGGATTTGAATACATGTAGGTAAAAAAAGACTACTCAAGGTAGAAAAATAAACTTCAGGGGATTTTGTTGTGTGTATGCTTTGCATTCCACAGGTGTGTCCCTGGAAGCCATTCTGAAGCTCTTTGGAGAATACTTCTTTGAGTTCTGTAAGATGTCTGGCTATGACCGGATGCTGTGGACACTGGGAGGGAATTTTATGGCGTTTATTGAAAACCTAGATGCCCTCCACAGTTACCTCACCCTATCTTATCAGGTAAGGCTATCAGAGCTGGTCTTGATGGCCCACAGAGGAAGTGCATGCTCAGTGCTTTTGGGTGATCTCCTCCCTCCCCTTTAGGAGGAGCACGTCCAAAGCAACTGCTTCCCCTCTGTTATGCTCCAGAATTTTTGGTCCCTGGACTCAGTGGCCCAGGAGTTATCTTGGAAAAGGAAAGGAAAAGAAATATCTGTTGGCCACCTTTATGAACTGGCTGACAAAAAATATCAAAAAGAGGTTCAGCTTTGTGATAAGAGATGGACTTTGCAATGGGGCCAACGTGGGTTTAAAATGAAATCTAGGAGGCTGATCACAATGGGAACAAAGGCTGGAAAACAACCAGGTTTCAGTAGATTTACAAAATCTCTCCTAAGGTTTCCTGGCCTGGATGGAGCTGATAAATAGCTTATGCAGCCAAATTCATGTTATCCAAGTATCAGAAGGAAAGACTTGACAGGACTGAGAGCCAGAATCGGAAATCATCCAATTCTGATTAGCCCACAGGGTGACTGATTGAAGTGCTAAGAAACTAATTTCCCTACTGGGATATGTCCTTCTGGAGTTCATGCCTTGGTTTTCTTATTTGTAGAGTCATTGGAAATTCAGATACCTAGACTCTTTTCTTTTACAGATAAGAAAGTGCTTTATTGAAAAGACAAAGTAGTATTTACACATCATAGTAATGGTTTATTATTTTATGTAAGATAGTTTATGTTTACTTTTAGGGCCCTTATAGCTTCATTATTTGTATATTGCATGTTCATAACCACCTTTGCAGGGTTGTTATGAGGATAATGTAGGATTATTTATGTTAATGTGCCTCATTAACTCTATGCACTCTTACAGATGTTATATAGGAAAACCTATATTTGGCATAAGGAATCGGAGTTTTTAAAACTTTAATGGACTTTAAGTAGAATGAGTTCTTGGGCCTGTTCTGTTGTTACCGCTTGAACTTCTTGAGGATATGAGTGAGAAGACCCCTGGCTGTAGGGTCTGATGGGCTTTTGCCACCGTTTGACTGGCCCTGCAACTTACAGGCTGTGAAATCCTGGACAAGCTAGTTGTATGTTAAAGGCGCGGAGGGGAGGGGAGAGAGAACAGCTGAGAAAGCTGTGTATAGGCAACCATGGTTGTTTATTCACTCCCGTGGGAGCGGGCTGAGTTTGGAGAGCGGAATCAGCAGGAAGTGAAGGTAGAACAAAGGATTTAAAGGGGAGGGGAGGAGTTTGCAGCCTTGAAGAATTTGGGGGCGGAGATAGTGTGGTTGTGCTTCTCGGGGGTGTGCTGGCGGCCAATGGAGCAGATGCCAGTGTGGTCACGTTTCTCTGGATGGGCGGTGCAGATGGACATGACTTTGTTCTGTGGTTTTCTGCTGTGCCTGCGGTAACAGCCTCACCCATCAGGCATGACAAGTTGTCCTCTCTGAACCTCAGGCTTTTACCCTTACTTATTTAAGAAATATTTATCGAATGCCTACTATTTACTAAGCACTTTTTAAAACATTGGACACAGAGACAAAAAGGAATAATAGGAACAAAATAACTTACCTATCTCATAGTGATGTGTGGATTGAAGGAGATAACATATAAAAGTCCTTGGCACTGTAATAGGTGTTTCTATAAATAATAACTGTTCCTTCTTCTTCCTTTTCTCTCTGTTCACTAAGGCAAGTTTTAAAATTACAAGAATGTGCATGGCAACCTCTTGTAAAATTTCTTGCTAAAAAGTACAACAATTAGAATGTAAAGAAATACATTTAGTTCCTTCAATAAACTTCCATTGTATTTTAAAATATCAAATCTTTCACCTGAAATTTGGTTAATATATTGATTTATAGTTCTGGATAAACTGCTAATAGTCTTCATTCATGAAATAAAAGACATTATGGAGTATCTTTCATGTTTCAGATATTGCTATCATATTACTATTACCCTCATGGATAAGAGGGGAAGGAATCAAGTTTCTGAAATCCCAAGTCCATTATTTTTATACCCAGTCCTTCTACCCTTCTGATAGTCACCCCACCCCCACCCCCGGCCATATGCCAAAACCATATTGTTAGAGAAGCAATAGACTAGAACCTCTCTGGTGATTAGTGAGAACATTTTGCATATGAATGAGATAGATAAAATATTTAAATGTTATAGAAGTTGGGATAAAATCTGTGATAATACTTGATAGCTATATCAAGTACTTTGTACTAGACAAAATATTATAGATTATCTCTTTAGGCAAGAATAAAATAAGATAATGCTGATTTTCCATAAAGCATGCACTCTTGGTTATAACCATGCTTTTAATCTTGTTTTTTTAAGCTAAGTTTTATTAATTGCTAATTATGAGAGGCAGATGTTATCCTGAGCAATTTATGAATGTTGAAGTATCCTCTTTACATCCCTAAGATTAGGGACTCTATATATTCCCCTCTATACTTATGAGAAAACTGAGGTCCAGAAAGGTCAAATATGGCCAGGTGTGGTGGCACAGTCCTGTAATCCTAGCATTCAGGAAGCTGAGGCAGGAGGATTGCCATGAGTTTGAGGCCAGCCTAGACTACAGAGTGAGTTCAAGGCCAGCCTGGACTATATAGCAAGACCCTGTGTCAAAAAGCAAGAAAAACAGAAAGGTCAAAAATCTGTTGTAAATCACTCACGCTGTGGTAGTTGAGTGAGATCCCAAATCCAGGAGTGTTTGTCTCTAAAGACTGTGTTTTAGGATGCTGGTTATCACTTTTCTTTTTCTCTTATTCTCTTTCAAAAAATCCCCACTTTAATCAATAAATAATTGCATAATTGTATTATTTAGAGACTGGGAGAACTAAAAGCAAGAAGTTCTAGGAATGTCTTTGAGGAGAGTCTGGGAAGGGTTTGGGGCATAAGCAGGGATGAGCCAGAGTATATGGATCTTCATTTCCACCTCTTTACTCTGTTATTTTATTTTCACTATGGTGCATCTGGATAGATTTTTCAAATTAACTTGTACTTCCACCTTTTACCATATACCTTTTATATGTGCTTCCTCAAATCCCCTTTACATTTAGTCAAGATATAAACATATACACATACAAACGTATGTATTTTTATCTGTGTACATACTTTTGGATAGTAAAATAAGTGTTAGGAGGAAAAAAAGGAAATTCATTGGACCCTGCAGTCCTCCACCATGGAAAGGAAAAGGAAACTACCTCCTTAAACTTTTCTCTCACTCACACTGAAAGCTGTGTCTACAGGGTGCTGAATTGCCCATGAATCAAGCAGAAGAGAACACTACCTCTTTCAGAGAACCTCCCAGCCAAAGTCTTTTTCCTTTTCTAACCTACATCTCATCTATGGCAAGATGGGGCATATTTGAAAGTCAACACTTTTTCCTGAAGAAAGAGGGTTTCTTCTGATGTGTCCTTGGGGATATTTGTTTTCCAAATGTATAACTTGATACCATAGATAGCAGTATGATCTTTCCAGAATGAGGGATTTATCAATATTCTTGCAAATTCTTCTGAGCCCATGATCTTGCTGTTAGTGAAGATGCCCATGGTCCCTTGGTCATAGGCCAAGCATTCTAGAAACTCACTAAAATTTCTTCCTACCTCCACTCCTCTTGGAGTACAGGTGGATGTAGCATGGCATGGTATAAAGGCTCATTTCAGGGGTCAACCATTGTTCCACCGTTAATCTAGCTTTAATTTCCCTGAGCCCCCGTCTCTTCCTCTTTAAAATGGGGATAATACTTGCCATATGGAGGTATTTGGGGAATTAGGTACAAAGAGTAAATCTCTTGACATGTAGAGACTGAAACTATGGTAGGTGTTATGTGACTGGACAAAGTTCTGAGCTGTAGTCCTATTCCTACAGTGGATAAGTGCTATTGTTTCACAAGGTTTTAAATTTAAACAATTTGCATTCACTGGGAACACCATTTTCTTTTTTTTTTTTTTTTACATTAGGAGATGAATGCACCATCATTTCATGTGGAAAAAGGAAAAGATGGGGAAAGTCTTCTCCATTACTACTCCAGTAGAAGTGGTCTATGCCACACTGTACCAGGTATGAAATACCTTCAGAGACCCAGAGCTCTGAGACCTCTGGAGTGAGTAAGGCTTCCCTACAGTTCTCCTGGACGGTGAAGGGCTGGCTGTGGGTAGGGCGCACTTATGTATAATGTCTAAGTCCTTGCTATCTTCATCATGACTTTCGAAGTCTTTAAGCTTTTAAAATGTTTTCAAAATACCAAAAGAAGGGGTCACTTTTAATTTTCTTTTATCATTTTAAATTATGCAGGTGTTTAGTCATGATAATTTTACAAATATTATTTTGTATCAACTTTTTTGTGTTTAGCATTATAAAAAGCATGCTTCAATGTTTTCATAGTCTTTAAAATTGCATCTTAAATGGATGAATATTTCATATCGTAAGTGTCTTAATTATTGCCCTATTTTGCACTTCGGTTGATTCTAATATTTTGCTATTGCAAACAGTACTGGGATGAACATCTTCACACATCCTTCTCTGTATTTTATATTTTAATCCTGGGATAAATTTCCAGAGGAAATTACAAACATGACCTTTACTGCTTTTACAACTGAATTTTGCTTACATTATTTCCATTTGGTCTGTTCAATGAGTTAAATGCCTTCCAGAAAAGCAGCAACAACAGATGCTGAACTAGAAATTAGAGTGACTGGGATAAATTTGGTATCCACACATGTCTAACTTAAATCTCTACATATTTTTACTTCATTAATCTGTCATATGCTGCTTGTCTGGTGGCAGGGTCTGAGCTTGGAGAACCCTGGAAAGTCTATCAGAAGTATTAAATTGATTTTTAAATGATTTTTCTGACACACTGCCTTCTGCTATCCCTTACCAAGGGGTGTCCTTCTGCTGCAGGTATCATTGAGGCTGTGGCTAAGGACTTCTTTGACATTGATGTAACCATGGATATCCTTGACATGAATGAAGAAGTGGAGAGGACAGGGAAAAAAGAGCATGTTTTATTTCTGATTGTACAGAAGACTCACAGGCAGGTGAGAAGTGCAAACCCAATCAGGTTACAAGATAGTGAGGACATCAGAGAGACCACAAGGTGCTGGGTTTGCTATATCTTCGAAAAACACAGTTTCCCATGGCAGAGTTACGAGTCTTGAAACAATCTATGCAAACAATGCAATCATTCGGATCTTCTAATAGTGGAATTAAGGCAGGATTTCTTAATCTTGGGATTACTGACCTTTTGGACAAGACAATTCTCCGTTGTGATGCGATGTCTTTTGCATTATAAGATGTTTAGCAGCATCCTAGGTCTCTAGACTCTAGTAGAACCCTGCCTCCTCAGTCGTGGTGACCAGAACTATTTCCTGGAATTGCCAATGTCCCAGGTAGGGGGCAAAATCACTCCTAGTTGAGAACTACTGGGTTGGTGTCCACTGGTCATACTCCGGAGACTCTCTGGGATATACCTTAGCCTGGCGAAATATTCACTTACAAAATTACCAATATAAAGTGTTTGAAACTCGGACCTGCTGCCTTATTTCACAATCCCCCTGAAATAAATTGGCCTGTTATGTCCCCCGTGCCCACGTGCAGCTGGAGCCAGTCACAGGTCCAGAGTCTACTCGAGATCCTATGCTTGGCTGCCTCACAGGGTGACTGCAGCCCCAGTTCAGATCCCACACGCGTGGGGGCAGCAGCTCTCTGTGTCTCGTAGCCTGTAAAATACCCAGATGTGCCTGTGCTTCCTGGAGAATGGGAAATGTGTGTCCGGGAGCAGGCAGAACCTATCTCAGGGTCTATTTACTGCTGCATCTTCAATCACCGAAAAAGATGTTTGAGTGTAATTTTCTTGCCAGATAGCACCCTAGACCAGTGAGGGGGAACCTATAGCATGTGTGCTGCCGCAGGCCGTTCATTATCACTGAGAGCTTTAAAAGGTTCAGCACAAAGCCCTGGACCATTCTTGAGATTTTTTTTTTTTTTTTTTTTTTGTGGGTACCGGGGGTCGACCTCAGGACCTCGTGTGCCAGCAGGCGCCCATGCTGCTGAGCGATATCACCAGCCCTTTTTTCGTATGTGGGATCTGGGAGTCGAACGCAGGATGTCGCGCTTGCCAGGCAGGCGCTTATGCCACTGAGCTATCTCACTGGCCCCATTCTTGGGATTTTATAAAGTGTTCTTGCTCCTTTGGTGGAGAGACAGCATGAGGATTAATTAGATAAAAAATCTTGGGAGCTCCAGACTCTTGTTCTCTCTGGTCACAGACACTGTTCCACATGGAAAGATGGGCCAGTCTCAGCAGATAGGGTTGGCGCATCTACAGTCACATGACCAAGTACCCTTGCTTCTCTCCTTTCCTTTTGCAGCCTCTCAAGGCAGCGTTACTTAGGATGAAGGAGAAGTATCTGAGGATCTCTTTGTCCTGGGAAGAAATCTCACTGGGGTACTCTGAGGAGTATAGTCAGGTTTGGGAAAGGTAGGTGGGCTGTTGTCCCAGTGTCTTAGAAAAACTGCCTGGTTCTCAAGGGAAGTAGCCCCAAGATATGAAGCAAAACTCACCATGATTGTGATACCCCTGCTTTCTTCAGAGCCTGGATTTGACATTCTTGGTTTTTAATTGTAAAATGTCAGGTTCTAACTCTCATTCTGTGGGCCCTTCTGTTTGTCTGAGTAACATGGAGGCACTCTCTCCTGTAATCAGACAACACCACCAGAAAAAGGATTGGAATCAGTTCCAACTGAGGACTGAGGAAAACAAGGAGGATGGATACTGATGTGTTATCAAGGACTAGCAATTTTCCGTAGCTCGTCTTAGGGACCCGGGCCTTCTCAATTGGGAAGCATTTCTGGACTAGAAAGCTGTGGATAATAACCATGATTGTCCAGTAGTGCAAAAACCAGTGGATCAAGAGCCAAGTAAGTAGATTTCTGGCTCTCTGTCCCTGAGGAGCTGTGTGACCTTGGACAAGGTCCTTTAACTTTCCACTTGCAAAATGAAGGCAATAATCTTTCTGTGGTACTGCTATGGGTACTGAGCTGGTCTAACAACTGTCACCTAACACCTGAGTGGGAATAAGTGTTCTGATTCAGCAGGAGAAGGGAGCTGGATGCTCCTCACCACGGCCTGTGGGTCAGATGATGCGCATCTGGGAGAATGTCTGCAGAGCTCAAAGAGCTGCATTTTGAGTCCTTCAAGCTGTGGCAAATGAGTAAAACACGTAAATTGACATCCTTTGTCTAGGAGATTTTCATATCAAAAAGGCTCCATTTCGAATCTCTACGCCCTGCCAAATAGGACTGTTGGTTAAATTTTCACGTGCCACCCAAAACTGTCAGTCTAAAAAGCTCCATGGCAAATGTCCCTGACGCTGGGCCCAGTGCACACGCTCTGCTCTGCTAGCTCATTGTCTGGCTGTCACCATTTCAATGCAGATCTGTTTTCATGGAGAGACGTACTCAATTGGCCCAGAAACTCTTCAGCGGCGGGCAGAAACTTGGCAGGGGGCAGGAGGGCTTCTCAACCTGGTAGCAAGTTTTCTGTTTGTTTTAATTTGGAAGAAGAATTGCCATGACCATCTGGAGATGCTGAGGGACCTCGGGCTAAAGAGCAGGGATCACACTTTGCCTGCGAAACACTTAAGATTCTATCCCTGCCCCGAGCTTGGCTGTGTGCGAGGGCCACAGCAGGAGCTGCCTCTCATTAAAGCTCTCTTTTTCTGTGTTCAGGGCACCTCTGTGATGCCTTCAAGCCTGTTTATCCTGAGACACTCTGGATGGAAGTGAAGACATTCTGCACTGCTTTTCCCTTCCACATTGTCTTTGATGAAGCAGTAAAAGGCCCTTTCCCTTTGGAACTTGGAGTTGAAGATAAGCCAGGGACAGGGAAATGCTTTTAAGTCCCTGAGAAGTTTTCATGCCTTGGGGGACTAGAATTTAGCCCAGAAGAACCACTGACTTAATTTCATATTGTGGAATCTTCTGGAGACCAGAATGCAGAATCTTCTTGGTAGATAGAGAAGGAGGTTTGAACTAGTGAATAAATGGGGAAGTTTACCAGTAGAAAAAAAGGAAAAGAAAGTAAAGTTGAGATTTACTACATATAGAAACAGCAGAATATGGTCATAGTAGTGGTTGAGTGGAATGCTAAGTATGACCTCCCACCATCCTTGTGACCATCAAGAGGAATGTGTCGATCCCACCATACTTCACGTCCTGTGTCTTGTGGGGGAGAGGTCCATGCTCCTGCCATGTTTTGGTGGGCTGTGAGAGAACAAAATTTGAAGGTTATTGATTTCCCTGGTTAAAATATATGTGAACTGGATTGTTCATGCATTCATTAAAAGAACAAGTAGGCAAAATGAACGTATTCATAAAAACTTAAAGCACCATTAGCTATTGTATTTTTCTCTAATATTTATTTGGAACCATGAATATATTAAATCATCACCTACCAAATGACTGCTGATACAGATTCTATGAAATTGACTCATTTGAGGGTAGTCTCCACCCAAAAAGAAATTATGATCTCACTGAAGTAAATGAACACACCTATATGATACAACTAGGAATTACCATATAAGGCATTTTCCTGATGCCACAAAGGTATTATTATTATTATTATTATTATTATTACTATTATTTCCACTGTTAATATTTTAAATTATGATTTACTTTAAAAACTTTCTTTTAAGTTTTAGGCATAGATTATCAGAAAATGTAATGATATTTATACATATGTCGAAAGATGAAATTGATTTCTATAGCCTAACAGAGTCTCGTGGTGAGTACAGGTTAGTATTCCTGGATGTTATGCTGGCACTTGACATTATATGTCAAGGATCCCCTTTTTCCTTCTTCCTTCTATTTTTTATGTGGAGATAGCAGCAAAGGATCCCCTCACCGCTTTGAAGGACTCCTGTACCCATGCCTGGATACCAGATTCATTACCACAGAATTTGCCAGTTTCTTTATTAGCTAGAGAGACAAAGAGAAATAGAGACAGAAACAGAGAGACAGAGACAGAGACCCAGAAAGGTTTTAGAGAGGTAAGAAAGAACTATTGGCTCAATTGAAAGCTTTAATGTTTCTTTCTCACTAGTCAGAAATATGCTCCTGAGGATGCCTATACTATTGTTTTCCCCTTTCAACATTAGCTGCAGATATAATTGTTTTAAAAAGTTATTACTTACATGATGTTTATTTCATTACTGACCCCCTTTCTCCCCAGTGAGTCACAAAGCATGGCCAAAATATTATTTCTAAAGGAGATTTTATGGTGGAGGTTGCTTTCTGTTCTCCAGTCTGACCTCTGTCCTCTGTGGATAGCTAAGGGTCAAGCAAGCTGGAGTGAATATTCAGAAGTATGTCCCAGGACTCCAGACCCAGAAGATTCAATTAGATGAGTATTTCTCCATCATTCATCCTCAAGTTACCTT
This sequence comes from Erethizon dorsatum, assembly GCA_028451465.1. NCBI lineage: Eukaryota > Metazoa > Chordata > Mammalia > Rodentia > Erethizontidae > Erethizon > Erethizon dorsatum. Next base: position 99,280,322 of record CM051824.1, read on the forward strand.
CAACATTTCCAGCATCTGCAAATTTATCAACAGTCAATTTGTCCTGAGGACACGAAAAGAAATGATGCCTGAAGCATGGAAAAATCAGCCCACACTCAAGCTCCGAGGTAATAACTCACTCCTTCCCTTTTCTTCCTGTCTGTTTGGGAGATTGATCAGAAGAGGCACAGTTTTCCAATTTCCTAAGCACCGGGGTGGGAACTACATTGAGAGCAGTTATTTTCTGACATTTTCACTTGGCCTGATACATTTTCTTTCTTTCTTTCTTTCTTTCTTTTTTTTTTTTGGTACCGGAAATCGAATTCATGACCTCTCAAGTGCCAGGCAGGTGCTGTGCCACTACATTTTATTATATCTCCGGCCCTACATTTTATTTCTTAAACCGTTTCTGGTTTAGACACAAATGGACTATGCACACACATTAAGTATATTCACAACTTGCACCATTGCCGCCATCCCATCTCCAGAAATTTTTGTTTTGCATCTTTTGTAAAACTGAAACTCTATACCTATTGAACAATAACTTCTTCTTCCTCTTTCCTCCATTTTCTGGCAACTATCATTCTATTTTCTGTCTCTGTGATTTTGGCTACTCTAGGCACTTCCTATAAGTGGAATCCTACAGTATTTTTCCTTTGTAACTGACTCATTTCACTCAATATAATGTGCTAGAGGATCATCCACCTTGCACCATGTGTCAGAGTGTCCTTCCCTTTTAAGGCTGCATAATATTCTATTGTGTGCATATACATTTGCTTTATTCATTCATTTCTTGATGGATACTTGGGCTAATTCTGCCATTTGGTTAATGTGAACAATACTACTATGTGTGCAAATGTCTCTTAGAGTCTTTGCTTTGAGTTGTTTTGAGTATATCTGGAAGTGGATTTGCTGAGCCATATGGTAATTCTATTTTTAATTTATTGAGGAACTGCCATATTGTTTTTCATAGCTGCTGAACCATTTTCCATTCCAATCAACAATGCACAAGTGTTTCAATGTCTCCACATCCTCATAAACACTATTTTCTGTTTTTTAAATTAATACCTATCATAATGAGTGTAACATGGTTTTGACTTGCATTGTCCTAATGATTAGTGACCTTGAGCACCATTTCATTGTCTTGGCCATTTCTACAGATTCTTTGGAGAAATGTCTCTTTGAGTCTTTTGTCTATGTTCTACCTGGTTTTTTCTTTTTCTTTTTGGTGTGTGTGTGTGTGTGTGGTTGAGTTGTAGGAGTTCTTCATATACTCTGGATATTAACCCCTTATCAGATATATAATTTGCAAATATTTTCTCCCATTCCATGGGTTGCCTTTTTACTCTGTATATGGTAACCTTTGATACATAGAAGTTTCTTATTTTGAAGTAGTCTGTTTTATCTAATTTTTCTCTTTCTACCTGTGCTTGTGGTATCATAGCCAAGAAATTATCACTGCACCCAATGTCATTTTTCTCTGTATTTTCTTAGAGCTTCTCAAAAGTCTTATAGATCTAACTCTTATATTTAAGTCTTTGATTCATTTTGAGCCAGTTTTTGTATATGATGTGAAGGGGCTCACATTTTGAACTGTCTTTCTATTAGACTGATGATCAGGTATGCTAGACATACATACAGGCAGAGCTGGGGAGACAAACAGGACAAACAGGAGGAAAACCTTGGGCTCTGAAAGCCTATATTAATTGTAGAGTGGCAGGATAGGAGATGAGGCTGGGAAAATGAGAGCTGGAACTCTATCATGCAGTTGGAAATATTTTTAAAGGCCTTCCTTGATCAGATTTGAAGTCTAGAGTGACCACTTAAGGGGTGTGTGAAAGATGAAGATTGTAGGGAAAATGGAGCTTGGGAGGTCAGGTGGAGGCCATTGCTGGGATATAGGTGAGAAGATTAAGATAAGGAATGAACTCAGGCAGTGCCAGTGGGGTGGCAATGGGGGAACAGATTCCCAGTTAAGCCAGAGGAAAATGATTGGATGTGGGAGTTGAAAGAGAATAGTTCAGATAGCTATGAGTATCCTTGCTTGGTTCACTGGGAGATGAAGATGTGATTAACTGAGAAACACATAACTTAAAGTTCTTGAGATAGGACTTAAAGTTTTGTCAGTTAGAGTCACTGTTATATCCTTCAATGCCTAAAATAGCATGGCTGACTCGCAGTAGGGACTAAACATTTATGTGATTAAATAATTAATGAGGAAAGAAAAGAGGAGATGAAAGGTGAGTTCAATTGGAGGCATCCATAAGTAAATACATAGTAGGGAATAAAGATTAAAAGACCAAGCAAACAAATAAAAAACAATTCTGTTGATAGAAGTATAAATTCTTACAATCATTCTAGAGAGCAATTTGGCAATATGTATCAAAAACTAAAAATTAGCGTATTTTTTGCCTAAGTGTTTCCGTGTCTAAGAATATATTCTTTAACAAAATAGCCTCAGTTACACTCAAAGAATTACCTGAAGCTTGTTTGTTACAATGTCGTTTCTAGAATGATAAACTAGATATAATGTAATCAATACTAATTTCTTACTTAAATAAAATACAGCATAGTAAATATAGTCAGCAGAAATTGTGATTCATGTCTATGTTGAATACTGTGGAAGAAAGTCTGTTCTATACTTTTTTATGAAAAATTTAGATTATGAAAGATGCAGATAGTTGCATTTTGAGTAATATAAATATTTATTCCAAAATATTAAATAATAGTAATTGTCTATCTGATGTCTATCTGATGAAAGATTTTCATTATTCTCTTTTATCTTTTCTCCAATGAATGTATATTGCTTGTATAGTAAGTTAATAATCATATCTATTTTTTTTTTTTTTTTTTTTTGTGGGTACCAGGGGGTCGACCTCAGGACCTCGCGCGCCAGCAGGCGCCCGTGCCGCTGAGCGATATCACCGGCCCCTTTTTCATATGTGGGTTCCGGGAGTCGAACTCGGGCCCTCGCGCTTGCCGGGCAGGCGCTTAAGCCGCTGAGCCATCTCACCGGCCCTCATATCTATTTTTAAAGAAATACACATCTAATCCAGGAAGCAAAGCTTTTCTGGAAATTCAGATTTATGGTCAGCATAGTATAGTGCACAGTTAATGTTAGAAAGATTACCAAGACAAAGCTAGAATTCTGAAATTGAAGGAATGGGATTTAAAAAGAAATCATAAAGAAAAAATTCAAAGAAGTAGGGGGATTTTCACAGAGAAAAGAGTGTCAAAAAGCCCTGGGAAGCGAGATTTTGAGGAGGATCAGGTTAATCCCAACAAGAGCAGCAAGGCTGGGTAAAGGTAAGACTTGTATTGGAGTCAGCACTCTGGAGTCCCTAACTGAGAGCCCCGTAGAGGTCAGGAAGCAGCCACAGAGAGATCTGTTGTGCAGAGAGGGGGAGGTGAGTAAGTGGAGACAGAACATATAGATAATTCTCACCACCTTTGGCTGAAAGGGAGAAAGCGCAACTATGCCAGGCTAAAAGGTATGCTCTGTGGGTGATCCTTGCTTCTCTGGTGAGTTCATCTCATCCCATCTTGGTGAAGGACTCTATTGTTTCTTTTCTCTCTATGATGAGAAGGCCAGATGATCTGGATAGAGTCCCTGCAGTACATGATTTTCATGTGCTCACCAAAGCTCCGTAGCCTGCAGGAGCTGGAGGAGTGCAAGATGCATCTCTCAGACATTGCCCCCCACGACACTACCAGGGATCTCATCCTCAACCAGCAGAGGCTGGCAGAGATGGAGCTGTCCAACCAGCTGGAGAGGAAGAAGGAGGAGCTGTGTGTCCTCTCCAAGCACTTGGCTATCGAAAAGAAGAAAACAGAGACCTTGCTGTATGCCATGCTGCCTGAACATGTGGCCAACCAGCTGAAGGAGGGCAAAAAGGTAGCATCAGGTAAGGCATTCCTTCCCAGTGTGGGCACCTCTGAGCAGGGGGCAGTGTGCTTTTGTGGTTATGGGCATGGGCTTTGAAACAGGCAGATCTGTAGTTGAATTCTGGCTCCATCACTTGGAAGTGGCACCATCTTGGGTTAACCAGCATCTTCTCAGTTTCTTCTCTCTACATTGAGAATAATGTAAATAATGCAGCAGTAAAATGTGGATTAGATAAAAATGCTTGTCAGTGACACACACACACACGCGCACACACAGAGCTAAGAATTTAGGCTGCGTCCTGAGACTGCCCTCATTGCTCAGTGACCAAGAGTAGGGTCTGTAACTATAACTGGAAACAATGCCCACAATTAGCTACGAAGTCAGAGGGTGTCTCGGAGGACCATTCTGGTGCTGTTTACTCTAAACTCACTTTCCATTTGTCCCAAGGGTATGTTCATTCTCAGACATGCCTGGTGAACTTGGTGCCAGGTACTGTGCCAGATCCAGAGCACCCAAAGGAGTTCACAGCCTTGCAGGCTTGACAGATACATCCAGAAGAGATTAATGGATGCAAGAGTGGCCTAACATAAGGTAAATAATGTGCATTAAGAAGCAATCATTGTGCCAGGAACTGTGTCAGATATTTTACATATGCTGTTTTATTTAATTTTCCCAACATTTCTATAAGAGAAGTGTTATCTATTCTATAGAGCTGAACACATTGACATTTCACCCCAGTTTATGAGCTGGAAATAAGTTAAGTCGATTTAACCCCAAAATCCATACTCTTTCCACACATACTGTTTCCACGGGCTGTAGACACAGATGACAGAGAAATTAATAATAAGTAAGTGTCAGGAGAAAGAGAGACAGGAAGTAGGGTGAAATTGTGAAGGCCATTCACAAAAGTGTGTGGCACTTGAGGTGGGCCTGGAGGTGGAATCTCAGTGAGTGGAGCAGGGAAAGGCACTTCAGATGAATGGCATTGAGAGACCAAAGGTAAGGCTATCTGAAAATAAAATTTTCAGGCGGTGGCAGTGTATTGTCCCTGACACAGAGGGATACATGGAAAAGTGGGGTCTGATGAGGGCAAGGAGGTGGGATGAGGCACAAGGAGATACAGTGATGAATCTGAATTATTATGAAAAAAACGTTAACTTTGGCTGTGATGTAGTGAATGTGATATGGGGAAGCAGGCTAAGAACCGGTCAGAGTGCAGGGGAGGCCTGCAAAGTTCAAGACCTGAACGAAGGCAGCACAGGAACAGCCAGCAGGCTTTCATCCTGATCCAATGGGGGAAGGTCAGAGACCACTGTCAGTGAGGAATCTGAGATTGCCAGCATAGGAACATGTGATGCATTCCAAAGACAGAGCAGAAAGAAAAGCAGACCTGAAGCGTGGCTGATAAGCTAACCTTAGAGCTGTTGAGTTTGAGATGTCTGTGGGATACTCCTCATAGCAAGACCAGCAGGTAATTAGGGATTTTAGGGGAAGTTCTAGCTTGGAGCTATGGGTCTGGGAGTCACTATACTGTGGGCGGCGGTTAATCATAGACTGTATGAATGATGGATGAGGTCACTTAGAAGGTCTCAGGTGAGAAGAGGGTGTTACAAGGTCTCAGGTGAGAAGAGGGTGAGGCATTGAATCTTTGGAATACCTAAGATTTAAGAAGGATGAGAAGCCAGTAAAAGATTTAAAACAAGATCAAAAGAATGATAAGAATATGAAGAAAGAATTGGTAGATCAGAAGCCAAAGAAAAGAGAACATTACATGAAAGGGAGATTACTACCAGAAGTATAAATAATCTAGAAGGCACTCAGTTGTGTTCAAGATGTCATTAAATCATTCAGTCAATGACCATCTACCTACACCAAGCTGTAGGGGCAGTGGTGGTGAACCTATGGCACGTGTGCTGCAGCAGGATGTTTGTATCATTGAAAGCTCTAAAAGGTCCATCATCACCGGGCTAGAGATACAGCAGAGAACAAAATGTCTCGTGAAGTTTAGTATCCCAATAGTGAAGGTAGAAAATAGCAAAATAGGGCCGGTGAGATGGCTCAGCGGCTTAAGTGCCTGCCCGGCAAGCGCGAGGGCCCGAGTTTGACTCCCGGAACCCACATACGAAAAAAGGGCCGGTGATATCGCTCAGCGGCACGGGCACCTCCTGGCGCGCGAGGTCCTGAGGTCGACCCCCCAGTACCCAAAAAAAAAAAAAAAAGAAAAGAAAATAGCAAAATAAACAATTCCATTTAAAAAGTATGCTGCATAAGTCTTCCGGAGTACAGGACAGGTGATCAGGCTAAGAGGATAGAGAGTCTAGGGCAGTGGTGGCAAACCTATGGCATGTCTGCCACAGCAGTCTGTTATCACTGAAAGCTCCAAAAGGTTCACCATCACTGGTCTAGGGATTGTTATTTAAGATAGAGTGGCCAAGAAAGTTCTCAGTGAGTGGGCTACATTCGAGATGTGAACAGGGAGAAGAGTTTGTCAAGCAGAGCATAGGACGTGTGAAAGGCCTCAAGGTAGGAGACACTTAACATGCTGGAGAATCTCCAAGGAGGTCCGTGTGGCCAGAGTGCAGTGAGCCAGAGGGATAGCATTGAGACATGAGGTCAGAGAGGTGACAAGGACAGAGCAGGAGTCTTCTCTGTAGAGCATGGTAAAGATTTGGGGCTATATTCTCAGTGCGATGAAAGTCATGGAAAATTTGAGGTAGAAGAGTGGGGATCAGACTTAACAGGGCATCTAGCTGCCATGTGGAACTTAGTATGAGTGGGGACCGGAGTGGAAGCAGGTACGTGAGTTAGGAGGACATAGTAGTTGTCCCACCACACAAAGACAAGGAAATTCACCACTTCACGATGACCAGTCTAGAGCTTCTGGAGTTCAGGTTGTGCCTGAATCTACTTTTATGTGCCATATCTGTCATTCTACAGCACTTTTCACTTCTTACTAGAAGTATTTGTTCACTCTTATGCCTCCTTCAGTAGACTGGGAGCTCCTTAAGGGCAGGGGCCCTGTCTACTTGTTTCACACGCTGTGATTCTTCTCCCATGATGACTAATTCATAGCAGGAACTCAATAGATATGTTCACAACAGGTGCTTCATAGATGTCTTTGAGTGACGGGTGAATGGCATCCAGCTCGTTTTCCCCAAGGCATAGGAAGGCTGGATTTCCAAAAGATACTTGAATCCAGAATTCATGGAATTATTATTCTATATATTTGGCTATCACTGATACCTAGTTTCTATTGCAGGAGAATTTGAAACCTGCACTATCCTTTTCAGTGATGTGGTGACATTTACTAACATCTGTGCTGCCTGTGAACCTATCCAGATAGTGAATATGCTGAATTCAATGTACTCTAAGTTTGACAGATTGACAAGCGTCCATGAGGTCTACAAAGTAAGTGTCTGTGTAGTGTGATGTGGTCCAGGACTCAGGTAGGACATGATTCGAAGTCTTCTTTAGAGTATTTGCACTAGCCAGGGGTTTGGTGTTGATGGGAGTGGGGTGAAGAAAGAGACAAAAAGGAATTGTAAGTGTCTAGGATAAGTAAGGTTTGATCCTCAGCATCATTAACTAACTAGCTAACTAACTAAATGGAGAAAGACCTCTTGGCTCTCTCATTGTTTCAGGAGTCATGCTCCTTCTTACTTCTTCCCTCATGCTCCTCATACCTCTAGCAAGGTATCCCCAGCTTCTTTAATACACCCCTTTTGTTAATATATGAAAAATGGCAAGCATATTTAGTAATGGGTTTTGTGCACAAAGGAAATCTTCTGAACACCATTTTTTTCCTGGCAGGTGGAAACAATAGGTGATGCCTATATGGTGGTAGGTGGTGTTCCAGTGCCAGTCAGAAGTCATGCTCAAAGAGTGGCTAATTTTGCCTTGGGGATGAGAATTTCTGCAAAAGAAGTGATGAATCCTGTTACTGGAGAACCCATCCAGGTAGGGAGCAAATGAGTAATTTGCTTAATACCAAATGTCTCACATGCAAAAGTAGAGCTGTAGTCTAGTTGGGAGGTTACTGGATATGTTACCATAATTAAAATGGGTGATTTCTGCAACTCTTTTCTTCTCTTGCCTATGTTCCTAAGAAATAGAGATATTACAAAAGTTATTGCAGTCTCAACTTCTCTTAAATTTCAGAAAAGGTTGTGGTGTCTGAAGTTTTCCCAAGATTCACTGCAACCTTCCTTTGTCCACGATTTAGGATGGTGCTGAGTACCTCTCCCTGTTTACATTATAGGGTGCAATCCTTCCTGAAACTCAGCCCATTTGTAATTCTTGCTTTTCTGTTTAAAAATTTCAGCAGGTGGCTCAGGTTTACTGAATAGCCAAATTTCCTCACTCGGGAAGCCATGTATCCAATGCTGTCTGACAGTTCAGAGCTCAGGCTGAGGGGTGAAGCTGGCTTTAGTGTGCAGCCCAGGCATCATGGTGCGATTAGGTATTCAGAACAGCTTTCCTTCTACCGTGTGGCCCTCGGTGAGACATCTGCTCTCCTTCCTCCTAGGAAGCTATTCTTCCAAGCAGGGAAGTTTGTTCACATGATGAAAGTTGCACAGTCTGGAGATGAAAAGTAAATGTCCTCTTTTGCTGGCTCAGCAGATCCTGATCCCCCGCACTCCGCCACCAGATGACTTGGAATCATGTCTCTCTGCCTTTTTAATCCACTTTCATCCTCAGCTCCTGTCAGTCAAAAGTTCAAAATAAACTTAATGTCCAACTAAAAATAAATATGACTAATTATAAGATGGAATATGATTTTCCCAAGTTATGACCCTTTGCAGGATGTACTGGAAATATACTCTATTTGCTCTCACCACAGTAATTTGGAAGCTGAGAAATAGTGCAGATCCTGGCTAGAGTGTCCACACTAGTCTTCTAGTAAAAGCTAGCTTTAGGTCACCACAAGAACAAAGCATCCACAGTACTCAATTTGTTGGAAGCACATAGTATTCATGTGTTGAATGAAAACCTCAGTGTATAAATAAAAATTTTAAATGGGAAGTAATGAAAAGGTAGAGGTAAAAAGATCAGATGAGAGATGAATGTTTCAGTTAAAGGACCCTAATGTAATTCACTAAGAACCCAGAATAACCCAGTCTTGAAAAATAACCAATTTGGAAAATGTATGCCATATAATTCCAAAACTTATTCTAAAGCTATAGCAGTAAGTGTAGAATAGAATTGGCAAAAAGGATTAACAAGTAGGTCATTGACATAGTAGAGAGTATCTAGAAATAGACTACATATTAAAAGTCAATTGATGTATGACCAAACTACCAAATTAATTCAGTGGAATTTTTTTTTTTTTTTTGTGGGTACTGGGGGTCGACCTCAGGACCTTGCGCGCCAGCAGGCGCCCGTGCCGCTGAGCAATATCACTGGCCCTTTTTCTCGTATGTGGGTTCCGGGAGTTGAACTCAGGCCCTTGCACTTGCCAGGCAGGCGCTTATGCCACTGAGCCATCTCACCGGCCCAGTGGAAATTTTTTTGAGGAAATGCTTCTGCTGTAACAGAATATCATAAGGAGTGGAAAATTTCTACCTCATTTCATATATGAAAAATAATTTGAATATGTATCATGGATCTAATCATAAAACCTAGATTCATAAAGCTTCTTGATGGAAACAGAGGAGGTAGTTTTGTGGCTTTGGGGCAGACAATGACTTCTTAGCACAAAGGGTATTAGCCATACAAGGAAAAACCTCGTTATGTTTTATTGTTGTGGGTTGAATTGTGCCCCTCAAAATCCATATGTTGGAACCTAAGACCTCAGTACCTCAGAATGTGACTCTTTGGAGAGAGGGCCTTTAAAAAAGTTATTAAATAAAAACAAAACCTTAAAGGTATGTTCTACTCCAATCTGACTGATGTCCTTATAAGAATAGGAAATTAGGACATGGAAAGATCTACTGGCACTAACCACATGACAAAAAGCCATGTGAGGACACAGAGAGGAGGCTCAGGAGAAATTAAATCTGCTCACACCTTGATCTCAGACTTCCAGCCTCCAGAACTGTAATAAAATACATTTCTATTGTTTAAGCCACACGGTCAGTGGTGTTTTATCATGGCAATCTGAGGAAACCATTATATACTGAACAAAATTTAAAATTCCTACAAATTAAAGACAATGAATATTCAAGCCCATAGACTAAGAAAAATGTCTCACATAGCCAAATATGTACAGTATAGAACACATATACATTGGGCTAGGAGTGAGGTTTAGTGGTTGCTTGTCTAGCTTATGTAAGGCCTGGGGTTTAATCTCTAGCACCACACACACACACACACACTCACAAAGAATGCATAGTTATTAACAATAAAAGATAACCCAGTTTCTTAAATGAGCAAAACACTTGAGCAGACTTCACAAAAGAAGATATATGAATGGACGATATGTGTATAAAATTGTGCTTAACATCATTAGCCACCAGGGACATGTAAATGAAAATCCCTAGAAGAGCAAATGATGCTGAAAATGTAGAGTGACTGGAAATGCCACATTGCTGATAGGAATAAAATGGAGAATTGGAGAAAGAACTTTGGAGAATTATTGGGCTGTAGTATTTTGTTTTGGTAAAATTAAATGTACATTTACCTTGTGAACCAGAAGTGGAATTTCCAGTTTTAGGTATTTACTTAAGGAGAATGAAAGTCTATATCCACAAAAATACCCATACAGAAATGTTCACAACAGCCTGAATTAAAATAGCACCAATCTGGCAATCACCTAAATGGTCATAGAGAGGAGAATGAACACATGAACATTGTATAATTTCACTATTCAACAATAAAAATAATGAGCTACTGATGCATACAGCAATATTAATGAATCTCAGAAACATTATATTGAGTCAATGAAGCAGATATAATGCTATAAGCTATATGATTTCATGTATGTGAAGTTCTACACCAGGCAAAATGATCTGTGGTATAAGAAGTAAGAAAGTGGCTGCCTCTGTTGGGGCAGGATAGGGAGAGGGTTTAACTGGAAAGAGACACAAAATAATTTTGGAAGACAGTGCAACTATTGTGCATTTCATTTTAGATGGTGGTTATAAAGCTGTACACAATTGTCCTAACTCATAGAGCTAAACACTTTAATATCTGTGGTTTTTATTTTATATAAATTATACTTTAACTTAAAAATAGAAGCAAAAGTATGTGATGGTCTCTTTTCAGTGAGGTTCTCTCTGTACGGATTAGAGTTGGGATCCATACTGGCCCAGTCGTAGCAGGTGTTGTGGGAGACAAGATGCCCCGGCACTGCTTGTTTGGTGACACCGTGAACACAGCCTCCAGGATGGAAAGTCATGGACTTCCCAACAAAGTACACCTCAGTCCCACAGCCTACAGGTAGTCATTCATTTATTTATGCCTTCCCTTGCCCCTCCCCCTTCCAGAACGTACAGTAAGACTAGCAGCCATTGGATGGTGAGTGGAGAAAACTCAGGATTTTTCTCCTGTGCTTTACTAGGTTAGAGAACACAGCACATATTGTGGAGCCACTACTATCACATAGTTTTTACTCCCCAGGAGCATGTGGTTTAGTGCAGAGAAGAGCAAATTATAATCCACAGCACAAATCCAATCTTTAGCTTCTTTTTATAAATTAAGTTGGAACACAGCCGAATGCTTTTATTTATATATTGTCTGTGACTGATGTCATGATACAAAGGCAGAGTTGAATAATTGTGAAAGACTATATGACCTGCAAAGCCTGAAAATATTTATTATCTGGTGTTTCCTAGAAAAAGTTTACTGGCCCCTGGTCTAGTGGAGGAAAAAAAATTCACATTTAATTATTTTTAAAGTGGGATAAGTACAAAAATAAAGACATAAAACAATACTTACAATTTGTTGAGCACTTCTAATAGTCACATTTAGTTCTACATTGCTTTACATATGTTCACTGATTTCATAATTCCATGAAAACTTACCCCTATTATTCTTATTTACAGGTAAGAAAGAATAAGTTTAATAACTCACGTCAGGTCCAGGTAGATCAGGAAGGAGAAAAACATAGATGAAACCCAGGGATCAGGGCTGAGACTCTCCTCTCTTTACTTTCCTGTCTGCAGGAACTGCAGTGTGTGTATGGGAGCTCGGGGGACGGGATCTGATCCTGGAAAGATTTTACAGTGGAGACAATGTCCCCGCTGAGTCTGGAACAAGGAGCTCCAGAGTAGGCTTTAGATGAAACTTGGGTACTGAGAGTGAAAGCCAAGCAGTACAGTAGAAATGAGGGGCTGCATGTATGGGAATTTGGAGAGAGGAACTTTGGTCATAGGGCCAATGGGGTTTGGACAGGTCCCCTGGGCCTCCCTCTGCCTTCAGCGTCCTGTTCAGAATATCTGACATTCGTGCTTCCTTGCTCTCCCCCATTCCCTCTGCCTCTGTCCGCAGGCCCCTGTTGATGTTTTGCATCCTTCCCCTTGCTGTGTGTCTTGGTTTCTGACTTTTCCTTTCACTGCTCATGGTAACTAGCTCTGTGATCTTTGATACTTGATGCATCATTTTCTTGTGCAGAGCCCTGGAAAATCAAGGGTTTGAAATTATTGAGAGGTGAAATGGAAGTAAAAGGAAAAGGGAAAATGACCACATACTTTCTGATCAAGAACTTGAATGCCACAGAGGACGAGATCATGGGAAGACATAAAATTCCATTTGCTCACAAGGGTAAGCAACAAAGAAACATCTTTTTTCTAGCATTGGTATTTTTTCCACTATGTACTTCAGCTATGACCTCTGTCTGCAGGGTGGACATGGATGGCACTCCACCCACCACAGTGCACCTGGGTGACTGAAGCTCCTGGTCAGCCCACCTACCATGTCCCGAGAACCCTCCTCTTACATCCTGGAGAGTCTGATGCTACTTCAGCTGGGCCACTGGGTTCAGCCTCAAGGTCTCAGCTACACTGGTTTTCAGGATTCTTCTCTGTCCTGGCAAGGGGCTTTCCCACTAGCGTTTCTGTGGCTGGGGAATTATTTTAGAGTGTTCTCTCTCCTCTGCTGTCCTACACAAAGCTCCTGAACAGGGTTTCCTCACCTACTGGAAGCTTCTTTTAATTTATTTACTTTTTATAGACAGGGTCTCGCTTTGTAGTTCAGGCTGGCCCTGAACTCTCTGTGTAGTTCGGGCTGGCCTTAAACTCATGGCGATCCTCCTGCCTCAGCCTACCAAGTGCTGGGATTACAGGTGTGTGCCACCATGCCTGGCCTGGAAGCTTCTTCCTTCCTCATTTTCTTCTGGCTTCCAAAACTGGGAAGAAGGACAAAATTTGGAGCTTGCTCGGCTCCAGAAATGGTAAGATGATCGAAGTTTAGAGTAAAACAACCCAGTGCTCGGCTGGACCAATGATCACCATTTGGCTTATGGTACCCAAAAGAGAAGGCAGAATCCAAAAATGAGGTCTCCACCAGGTGCAAGCTCAAAAAGGTAGACAGGCCTTCCAACAATTTGGCCATGAGCATTTTTATCCACATGAGGAAAGTGAATTCTGGGGTGAGGTGAGGAGGTGCTAGATTTCCATGGACACCTTCAAAGGGAGCAGGTATTTGAATTCCTAAGTGACCCCTCCATAAACTGCTCAGAACTCCTTAGGCTCCAGGAAGGTGAGAGAGTTTATTTTTCAGACTCTTGCTGCACGAGGTCCCACCACCAGGGACCAAGAAGACTGGGCAGGACTAGGCATCTCATTTAGAGGCAGGAATCAGAACTTCTCAGCTGGGCCCCAAATTGCTACCTCTTCTAACTGTTGCTTTCCTGGACAAAAACCAACAGCAAAAACTAGAGGAGGAGAAACTGAGCCCATCTCAGTTTGGGGGAAACTAGAAGTGTGGCAAACAGGCTTTTGTTGGAGAACTACTCTGTGGTAGGCATTTTACTCACATTGTCTCATCTGACCCAACAGTTACGTGACATGTGTCAAATAATATAACAATCATTACCATTCCCTCAACAGAGGCAAGAAACTTGAATTCAGAAAGGCTATGTGATTTACATAAGGTCTCACAATTAGAACATAGAAGGAGTAGGATTTAGACTTCAGGCTTGGTTGTCTTGGGCAGACCCCATCTGCATGAGCCCACTTTCAGTAACAGATCAGAACAATTCCATAACTTCCCCAATGGCAGTTGATAAACTTGGATGTCTTGGCTTTGCCATGGTTCAGCCACATTTTTCTGATTCCTCAGGGCTCACCTGAATGGATTTCTGATCACCTGGTGGATAGTAGGTGTGCCAATGATGAATCACTTGCACACTATAAGTGAATGACAAACCAGCAGATGTTTGTGAGAGGCTTGGGGAAATAAGCATGCAGCCAGCTGGGCCACAGAACCCAAAGCTTCTGAAGCCCAGACCTTTTCACAGTTTTCTCAGGTAGTATGAATTGGAGTTTCCTGCCAGCCCAGCAGGGTTTCTTCCTTATCTTTCCTGGTGGGCAGCAGATATAGCATTTAGCTTTGCAGGACTCATGGCTTCTACTCATGGCATTTGCTTTTCATCCTGGTTCCAGTGCTAGTTCCCATGGGTTTCCAGGCCCAGCTTAGCTCTGAGGTGGAGAGGGCCACTAAAGGGTCACTGTGGGAGCCCCTCCCCCCACCCCTCCGTCCTGTGTGAGTGCCATGATGTTTCCATCAGCAGCTGAAGCCTGTCAGGGCTGTGGAGTTAGGCCACGTGTGGACTCTCACCGCTTCAGAGATTTATTTGCTTCCCAGTCTCTAGGAAGTTGGGCAAACATTCAGGACTCACCTCGTTGATAACATCTGCCACTCACCTCAGTCAGTTGTCACCATGATGGCTCTGGGTAACATGCGATTTTATCTGATTTGGCTCCTGGATGTGGGATGCAAGCAATCCTCTGCCCCTTCTCTGCCTTCCTCAGGTACTACTGCTCCTGACAAAATATCTCAGAGCCCTGGCAGCACACGGGACACCATGTAGATGATGCCTCTCTGAGGATCAGCTAAGGACTGGATCTCATCCCTTTTTTCAGCTGTCTTTAAAAGAGGTCTCACTGAATCTCTAGAGGCCAAGCCACCTTATGCCATAGCAATAGGAAATACTAGGCAGGACCCAGGCCTGAGGGCTGCACAGAGAACCTCATTTGCTCCTCAATAACACTCTTTTTCTTCACATCACTACGCAGTTGGGTCTCAGATGTGTCAGTGGAGAGACTCCTCAGCGCAATTAAATGGGACTATTGAACCACAGAAAAATCAATGTATATTGACTTAGATATTTAAGCAACTACTTTTCAGTATCAACTAAAAATTGGCATTCCAGCTGTCTGCTGGCAGGCTCTTATGGCATCTCATCAGGCCCCTGTTAATATGTTTTTCAAATCTCAGCTTGCTCCAGCTTGTCTCCTAACTGAGTCTCCTGGTGATTAGACTGATGGTTTCCATGCTGACCTGCACACAACACCTAGGCAAGTAGCCCAGACGTTTCTCTGGAGATGATCTCTCCTTAGAAGCCACAGTCAGAGGGTGACCCCTTGCGGGGTTTGTGGCAGGTTTCATCAGCTTGGGAAACTTCTTAAACCAACTCTTAATTGTTCCTCTGGAGAGTTTTAGCGGTGAGGGTCTATCTCCTGATGGAGTTTAGGGTTTACTAGTCTGCCTGCTGGGGAGTTGCTGATTTCCTCCAAACAAGAAGATCATTCCCACCATTTGCAGTCTCTCTAATGGGCAATTCTTGGAGGAGTTTGTGGTCATTTAATTGCCAGGGTCCTTGCCTCTTACTTTATGAAGTTCTAATACATCTAATACATCTTTCCAGACATGTCCAATTAACCAAGGTCCAGCTGGTTTGTAGCTAGCTGCTGAGGAAGGCTTGGTCCTTATTTTCAGCCCAGAAGTCTTTCAGCAGCTTTTCTGAGGCTTTTCTAAACATGGCTCTCGAATTGTCCTGACCTTTCCCACCTGACATAGCTGTTTTTAACCTTGGGCTTTCTAGCAGTTAGGCTGTTAACGCAGCAAGATTCTATAGAAGGAGGATCCTGGGACGTAGAAATGGATTCTTTACAAATAAGGTTACTAATAGGGAACATACAATTTTCAGTAGTTAGGACTAGACTCTCTAAAGTCATTTATTGTCACGCTGGCTATCACAGGCAGGGATGTCACATTAGAACTGATCGGTGGAGGTGGCAGTAGGTGTGGAGTAGCAGATTATTATGGAACAACTTGTGGATGGTGTAGATGGTGGGATTTCACCCCCCTGGTGCTTCAGGAGGTCCAGAGTGAGGCCCATGACTGGTTTGTTAAGCAACTTTACAGGGCACTCTCCAGGTTTAGGAACTGCCATCATGATAGAAACAGCATTAGATTGAAATCAGAATTCTTAGGGCTAGGTCCAGATCCAAAGTAAGTCTCCTAATTCATCTTCCTAATGCTGGAGGCAGAGGTGATGGAAAGCCTGCCTCACAGAGTTACTTGTTGGAAGTTAATGACATAGACATTATCACCAGAAACCACAGAGTGTTCGAGACACAGCAGCTGCTTAATTACTTGGGGACCCAATTGCTAGGAGTTCATTCAGAAGTAAATATTTGGGCCTTAGTAAAAAGCCGTAAGTAGTCCTTGAGGGGCTTAGAAAAGAGACGTGCTGTACTCAGGGAGTTTTAGAAGAGCAAGACAGACAGATCTGCACCCAGACATCAGGATTTCAACCTTTCACAGAGTGGCCAGGATTGACAGTGAGCACATGTGTTGCTAAATCTGTACTGAGGACTCAGAAAAACTCTCAGAGGAGGTGCAGGTAAAAGCAGAAATGGGTATAGGCAAGTGTCTGATCTGATCACTGGAGAATGCAGGGAGTTCTGGATGCTGGGGACCCATTTCCTTCATGGCGTGGCCTGAGTTGTCCACTGATAGAAATAGGAGGGCAAGTAGAGGCAATTCATAAATGACAACCGTTCCCCACGTCCAGGAGATGCCATTACACCCTTCATATCACTAGCATGGAATTCTCCTTTCACTGGCAGAGCTGCCCTTCAAAGATTTCATACCTGGATTCTGTGGATCTTTTTTCTGCTTACACTTCTGATATGGCTCGCCTATCCTTCCACCAGAGCAGGGGGATGCCCTGAAATCTAAGTGGAAGCAAGTGGGAGGGCAGAAAGTGGAGCCCACACACAGTAAAGGCCAGGCCAGGGTAGAGGTCCAGGAGACTGGCCAGCAACAGGCTCTGTACCACCAAGTACAGGGTGAGGTGAAGCCTCTGATGGGGTGAGGCTGTGGTGGGCAATGTCTTGGGGACAACAGAAAAGACCTAGCAGAGTCTGAATTCAGGTGCAAACCATCTGCCCCAGTCATGGAGAATCAGTGCTGAAACCTAGACGTGGTCTTCCATATCTTATAGTATGAGAAGAAACAGATGCAGGAATACCAAAAAAGGTGATTTTATTCACAAATGTTAGAATCCTTTCTTGTAAACCCATATCATGTCCTGTATGATTCGCAGAGGCCTTTAATAACCAGGCAGTGATCCAATTACACCTGTGTTCCCCAAGGCAACAGTGTCTCCCCAAATCCACACTATTCTCACTGCAAACACTTCAGCACCCTTCCTACTCCCAAGTTCACAAGTGACAATGTGGCTCATTCAATGGATGTTTTCCAAATGAGAAGATATCTTCTGGAACCTGTTCTGAATATATTCTGAGATGCATTTTTTGCTACTTTTAATACTGGGCTATGTGGTTTGTCTTATTTATATAAGAGAAGGAATATGTAATTTATATGAGAGAAGGAATATGTTTTTTTTGAAAATCAGATAGTGCAGATAAACAAAAAGAAAGAAAGAAAGAACTAAAAAAACAAAACCACCTATAATCCTATCACCTAAAGATACTACCACTAAACTTTGGTGCATACATTGCCATCTTGTATAAGGGCGTCTCTGTATTTGTACATTACTATGCTTTTTCCTACAAAAATGGGAATGTTACACATATACTCTCGTAGCTTAGCAGGTCATGAATTTCTTTCTTTTGAATATTTCAACACTCTTTAAATGAACAGAGAGAAGTTTTAAAAAGACATAATGTGCTTGACATTGTGTCTTGTTTCCCATATGATGTTGCAATTACCTACCCACACCCATATTTATGTTATCAAATGGAAATCCGATTATCGTGTACATCTGCATATCTCAACACATCTGTGATGACCCTGATATTACCTAATTCCTAAAGTTTCTCCTGAAATCTTCAAGAAAGAGCATTCAATTTAGCTTTAGTGTTTAAATTACCCCAGGTGTCTAGATGTTAGTAATCCATAAAAGATGAACCTTGTAATTCTCAATCAGAAAATGTAAGTAATCAGAATGCTACCTTTCTCAACCATGCACAATAATGAGCATTAAGTATAACAAAATGATAGTGCTAATAGGCAGTCCTTGGGGGTTGTGAGCACCGGTCTTGTCGGTATGAAATACAGGTATGATAGATAAGAATTCATCTCAAGTAAACAAGGAGATTAATTCACCATCTGGATTGCAGAATTGGACTGAGGTGAAGTGTCAATCATGGATGTGTGAAAACTCCGAGAGAGTTTTGCGATTCTATGTTAACAAAGTCTCATTTGAATTATCAGGTGGTATTGATTCCAGTAGATGGAATTATGTCTGGCTTGTCTAGCTTCCAGCATATGGTCTCAGTTCTTTTTCTCAGCACAGTCCTAGCTAGTTGTCTTTCTAGTGCTCATCAAGAAATTTTTCTTCAGGGAGAAAAAAGAAAAGGAGGAAAATGAACTTAAGGGAAAGGGTAGTAGAAATGAGGGAGATGAAAGGTCAGTTCTAATACACAAGAAAATGAAACATGGACAGGTTAGAAGAGAATAAAAATATGTTTCAGAGGCAGGAGAGATGAATCTATGATAAGAAGCTAAGTTTAAAAAATTTTAAGAAGATAATTCAGAAAGAAAAATCATCATGAAACAGTATAGAATGAAAGGGAGACTAAAAGTTCTATGAAATGCTATTTCCAAGCATTGAGTGTACTTCAGAATTTCTTTATGAGAGGTTAGGTCAGCAAAGAGGTTACTCATCTGGTTACCAAGGATTCCATGATGTCTGGAATCTGGAGTGTGTCATGAACAGGGCCTGACTGCTGAGAGATAAAAGGAAACAATTTCCTTTGCTGAACTTCTGCTCATTTTAGCAATCTCAGCTCTTTCTAGCTACATTTTTATTTTTTTTAGTGCAACTTTTACTTTTGGTACAACTACAATGACATCAAACAAGTTCTGTGATCACAAAACAATTCTGTGGAGATTTTTTTCTCATGGATTCTTAAACATTTCTGAGTTCAGTGGGAGTAAGATGTGTTGTGTAGTATCCTTTTACATTTGGAGAAACTGAGGCACAGTGGGATGTTAGATGGGGAGAGTTCAGTTGTCCTTTCTAGTGCTGAAGGCTGGGGGTGAATCCAGAAGCAGGAGGCTAATTGTTTTCCATTAAAAAAGCCACAACCCTCTCTGGCATCTGCTCTCAGTTGTGGTGCAGTACACTTGTAATCCCAGCACTCTGGGAGGCTCAGGCAGGAAGATCAGGTTCCAGCTCAGCCTAGGCAACTTAGTGACTTAGAGAGACTCTTTCTCAAAATATAAAAATAGGGCTGGGGATGTAGCTCAGTGTGAAGGCCCTGGGTTCAATCCCAATAATAAAAACAAAAAATAAGATACACACACATACACACACATCCTTCATCTTTCTTTTTTGTTATGATATCAAAACAAAACTGAACCCAAAACTTTCAATCACACTGTCGTTAGCATTTAACCTGTATGTTTCAACTTGAAAACATAATACTTTTAAAAATTACAATAATGGTTACATCTCAAAGAAATTTAGTATTGCAATAAACTCCATAATTCAAAATAAAGGGAGAAAAGAGTATTAGAGATTATACACTTAGTAGAGAATTAGCAAAAATAAATAAATAAATAAAACAAAAAAAACCCCAAAAACCCTCATATTTGAATATGTAGCAACTTTTGGGTGGGATGGGGAATATGCTACAGCTAGCAAGTGAACCTATAACCAGTGACATCTACACTTAGCCAGCTCCAGTTTGGCTAGACCCCATAAAAATGCCACATTTGAATTTTATGAACTTTGATTCCATGTCGACTCAGCCCCAATTTATGTGTGAAACTAAACATTCCTCATGACTCATCTGGCAGAGTCACCCCAAGGACATTGCTCAGGTGTCCCAGGGACCTCTTCTCCTCTTCTTTGCTCCAGGCTCCTCTCCCCACGGTTCACCTCCTCCGGGCCTGAGACTGAGGTGAGACAAGGGACAGGTCCAGCAGCCCCAGTTTTCCATGTGCATGCCATCACTTACATTCATCAGTGACCAGTACATTAGCAAGTGGAGCTTGTTTCAGTCTAATCGTTTGTACTGAAGACTACTCATTACTCTTAGGATCTTAAAGCAAAACTGATTATTGACCCATGTTCAGGAAGAAGGCTGAGGTGCTAAAAGGCCTGAATGGTGCAAAAAGGCCAACATTATTTAATTAATTAAGGAAGGGAAAGCTGAAGTTAGAAGCCTTTCTCACTTGCCTGCTTTCTGCAACACTAACACAGAGTCCCTCTGAACTTGAGTGTCTCTGGAACAATGATTAGTTCAAAAAGGAAATGGCATGATAAATGACTTTAAAATCTCAGAGAAAATCATTTTCATTCCCAGCCCTGGGAATTATGTGAAGCAACAGAACAAAAGCTGCATTCCCCTGAGATTTTCTGAAAGTAAAATGGAGGGGAAAATGTGAAAATCAGCGGAAGGGTAGAGCTAGAAAAGATATGGAGACAGGACAGAGTACAGCCAGACACACAGGTCCCTTAGCCAGCGACTTCTCTGATGCTTCTGGCTGTAGATGTAGAAACTTTGCCTTCTGCAAAGGGGAATGATCTCAGCCACTCCCCCACCAGGGAACCAGGGGCAGGGTAGGGAATGGGTGCAGAAGTTGTCCATGGGTTACTCATCTACATTTGTGATGGTGAGAAAATAGTTTTTGGATCTAGATAATAAAGACAATCTTAGGGGTACACATGAACTGGGTGTGTAGCTCAGTGATAGAGTGCTTGCCTGGCATACATGAGGCACTGGGTTCCACCCTCAGTAACAACTAATTCACTAATTATAAAAATACCAGGAAAAGAGGGGTGTGAGTGCTACCCTTCCTAAGCGTGTGTAGCCTGGATAAGGTATGAGGGACAAAAGAGGGTTATCACTTGTCACTTGCTGCTTGGATGCTTTTGCTGCCTTCTGCCTGCCATGAACTGTTTCTCCTCTGGGATGCCCCTCTGCCATGCCACCCTGCCTTGGAGCCAGCTGATTATGGACTGAAACATCTACAAACTGTGAGCTAAATAAATCTTTCCTCCTTTAACTTTGGGTGTTGGGTATTTTGTTTCAGCAATGAGAAAAAGTAACTAAGACACATCCCATTAAGAGAGGAAGGGGCCGGTGAGATAGCTCAGCGGCATAAGCACCTGCCTGCAAGTGCGAGGTCCTGAGTTTGAATCCTGGTTCCTACATACGAAAAAAGGGCCGGTGATATCGCTCAGCGGCACGGGCGCCTACTGGCACGCGAGGTCCTGAGTTTGACCCCCGGTACCCACAAAAAAAAAAGAGAGAGAGAGAGGAAGGACAGCCTGAAGGTACGGACCCAGGAGCCAGAAAGAACGATGTTTGAATCCTGGCTTTACCACTCCCATTGTGTGACTTTGGCCAAGTTACTTAACGTCTCCTTGCCTCCTTGCCTCAGTATCCCTTTTGCAACATGTGGATAATCAGAAGACCTGCCTCATAGGGTTGTCATGAGGGTTACATTAAATATATGCAAAGTACTTAGAGGAGTTACTGACACTTAGCCCTCTCTAAACTCCAGCATCTTTTATTTTTTAAAATTCTCCCATGAATTGATGAATGTCTCTGCTTAAGTCAGGGTAAGGAAAGGAGCTCATACATCTTGTTACTGTCCTTATATGCTTTCCTTCAAAATCCCTAGCTCAGCTGTGAGTGAGAACCCCATGTAGAATGTCAGCATTGTTAGGCGGCAGCATTCCCTGGGAGAACAAGAAGAAAGCAGTTATTTGGTGGGGAGGTGCCTCTTTATTTCATTTGTGGAAGGAGAAAAGCTGGACCCTGTGGTCTCAGCTCCCAGCCGGCAGCTTACTTTGCTTTTGTGGCCCCTGTAGAACATGTCATTTTAATCTTCAGTTATATCTGAGACTGCCAGGATTGGTGAAGCAGGTGCCTTGATCTTGGCTGAAAAAGGAGAGAATTTTGCTCAATGTTTATTATGATTTAAAAAATTGTTTCCAGCTCTAAATGAGTGACTACACATCCCTACACTTGGTGTCACCTGGAGCATACTATTTATTCTTTTGAGTAAACACTGCTGGAGACAAACTTAAGGTATCCAGGAAACCTAGCCAAGCCGATGAAGTGCTCCTTGGGCCCTGGCACTCCCAAGTGTGCCTTCATTCTGTCTTGCATCCATTTCTTTGGATCTGAGGAGGATCTCAGGAGCCCTCTATGCCCAGGTGGGGTGTGTGGACACTCACTCAGAGGGCAGGTTTTCTCGTGGGACGCCTGCACCTCTGTGCATATCTGCAAATGCTATGCTCTGACGCTGGCATCTAATGGTCTGACTGAGGTCCATTAGCCAACATCTGGCTTTCACCTGAGATAACAAACTTGTTTATGAGCAGTGAGTGCTTTGCTCCACTGGGCGGCCAGCATGACTCCATGCTGAGACCCTCTTGGCTGCAGAAAGTTGGAGAGGAGCCCTCCCATACCTACAAGCAGATGGGTTCACCAACTCCAGATCCCTGTGTTGCTCCAGCCCCCTCTAGCTCTATCTCAAGGCACCACCTGTCTGGGATATGGTATGTATAGATCAAAGCAGAAGGCTGATCCACAGGCCAAGGACCAACAGACTCACTGGGCCCCAGCCATGGAGGGAGTCAAACACTTGTTTTAGTTATAACTTGCAAACATTACCCACCATCCCTCCTCAGAGGGGCACAAAGCCAGCACCCACCCTCCCAACCTCTCACACCAACCCTTCAGTGCAGCACTGGATCTTGGAGGTCAAGCTCATGGATGAGGATTGAGGAGACAACAAAGCACTGTGGGCTCTTTCTGCCTGCTTTTCCCCCTCAGCATAGCTTTCTCCTTTGTGGCCATCTGAAACCAGTTCTTCAATGCTTGAGGCCTGGCGTCTCACCTCTGCACTGGGCTAAGACTTGCTCATTCTTTACAACCACCCAGTGCCCTCCCCCCCCTTCACTCTTTCTCTCTTTTCCAACTTTCCTTCAGCTTAAATTGTGTGTGAGAGAAAGAAGGCGGATTGGTGGCTGGCTGAGGAATGAGATCATTTCTCTCCCCTCTTAGCAGCTTGCTGTCTGCTAGCCAGGGTGAGGGAAAGCAAGCAGGAAAGTGCGCTCTCTGAGGAGAGCCATCTGGCTCCAACAGACTCACTCGGTTGCTAATCTGTGCGTCTCTTTTTCTTTATTCTTTTTTCTTGTTTGTTCCCGAGGAACACTTCATCTGCAGCTGTATTTAGACCTGGTGCATGTGAAGGCGAGCCTTCATTTGGTGTACATGTTTATTTCCGCATTATGCCCCTGCCCCCGTTCCTCTTGTAGGTGTCAGGAAGCATTGTTTTCCTTGGTGGGTCTATGTGGATTTAATGTCAGAGCTGTACTTTCAAATGGAAATCAGGCAATTATGCTCCACATGGAGAAATCTGACAGATGCAGAGGTTTTACACCACTGGCAGTGTCTGGGGACAAAGGCGCCTGGTGCTCCTAAGGGACTATTAAATAAATAGAGTATGTTTTAAGGGCACAGAAAAATTCAGAAATAATGAACTGTGTGATGAGAGTTCATAGATCCTGTGGCTGTTTAGCTTCAAAATGTGATAATGATATGTCAACCAACTGCTTAGCGCATCTTTGGAAAGGCGGCATTAGCAAACTGATTACAATGTGCATCAAACCAGAGGCAGGGACCGCTCTGTGCATTTGCTTTCTGGGTTCCAAATGGAAAGCTCTGGAGGATTTTAACTTTTTTGTTTCCTCCTCTCAGGGGGCTCTGCTTGGCATGAGGAGAGGAGGGGATAGTGGCAGCTTGATGTTCACCTGATGGACAGGTTTGTGTCTACATTCAGTGGTGTCTAATATCAGTGGTCTCCGTAGATCAGAGTGTTGTCTAATACCAATGGTGTCCACCCAAGGATTTACACTGAAAAATATGGTGACAATATCATTGTGGCTACTTTTTTTTTGTAGTGTGGAGGATGGAACCTAGGGCCTTGAGCATGCTAGGCAAGTGTTCTGTCACTGAACTGCATCTCCCACCCCTCATTGTGGCTGCTATCAATTGATACTCGTTATTTGCCAGTCACCCAGCTAAGTGCTCTCCACGCTGGTCTCCTGCAGGTGTGAAGAAGGCCCTCTTCTTATCCACATTTCACAGAGAAGAAACCGAGGCACTTGGCTAAATGGAAAAATTCCCCTTCAGATTTAGTCCTGCCCAACTCTGATTTAAGTCTCAGCCTCTGGCTCGAGCCCTCTTCAATGTTTCAACGGATAGCAGGAAGAAAGATGCACTCACTTGTGCACCCTTTACGAAGCGCTCTCATGGCAGACATGTATTGTTGGAGTGACTGGGCAGGAGAGACCCAAATAAAAGTTAAGCTTATTTTTTCCTCCGAAAATACCTAGCTATTTAAACAACTCATTACTTTGGAACCTGAAAGATGCAATAAGATTCATCATTGCATGTGTCCAAAATGAACTTCAAAATAGATTATTTTATGATAATGTCCACAACTCCTCAGCACTACTATCTGATGTCATGGGGGAAATAGCAGGGAGCAGTATTCTGGCTGCCTGGTCTTTAGCAGCACTTGGTTTCCCCACTGAGCAGCTGCTTTGGACTCCACCACAGCTGAGGCCGATGAGAACTCAGAAAGAAAGGACATTTTAATTCTCGGAAAAAGTGTTTTTTAAAATAAGTATATGATAAAGTATATAAATGAAATAGGTAACTGGGAGTGGCGGCGCATACCTTTGATTCCAGCACTCTGGAGGCAGGCTAATACAGGAAATCGCAAGTTCTAGCCCAGCCTGAGCAACTTAGTGAGACCTTCTTTCAAAATTTAACAAATAAGAAATACAAAGGCCAGTGTAAATACCCTGGGTCCAATCCCTAGTACCACAAAATAAATAAACGGATAAATGAGATAGGTTTACATAAGAATCATGAATTCTTTCTCAGGTCAGCACCACATTGGAAATCCATGAGGCTCTACTGAGCAAATGCATCAATCAAGCAAAGCTGGAGGTGTCCGGAGATGAAACAGCTATTAATTTGCCAGTGAAAAGAAAACATAAGTCACACCCATGACATTATCCCATCGTGCCTTATTTGACTTTATTCAAGGGTAGAGAAACATTTAAGGAAATTGAAAACCTTTCATATGATCAGCTTTGTCTTATGTTAGAAAAAAAAGAGTTTCTGTATATGAAGAAATTCATTTGATCTTTTCATCTTTAATGAACACATCAGTTATTATGGTAATGAAAACATTACCATAATAAGCTTGCATTTCCAATTTTAAAATACTAAAGTATTCTGTGAGGGCTCAGAAAATGATATCTCAAAATATGATGCCTTAGTATGCTGATTTTTTTTTCTTTTGCAGTAATAGACACTGAACTGAGGGCCTTCTTACTGAGTTACATCCCCAGCCCTTTTTGTTTGTTTGTTTGTTTGTTTTATTTTAATTTTGAGACAGGGTTAGGGTTCGGGTTAGTCTGGGATTGAACTGGTGATCCTCCTGCCTCAGCCTCTCAGAGTGCTGAGATTACATGCATGAGTCACCATATCCAGCTTGGTATTCTGATTATTTTAAATTAAAGCCACCTGGAGATCAGTAGCTGCTACATCTTTTCTGTGAAGTTACCTTATCTTCTTAAATTAATAGATTTTTAAAAATGGGAAAACTAAAAAAAAAAATCACTATTTAAATCAGAATTTCAAAATCAGGAAGAATGAAAATTGAGGTTAACAGCTCTCAAATTATATGCCATAACTGATGTCATTCAGTTGGTTAATTTCCATAATCAGTTATTAGCATTTCTCTTTCCACGAATAACAACTTCAAGTTCTTCCCAAATCAAAAAGGATTTTCTCCTTTTGTTTTTAATATTTCTTTCTTTTTTCACAAAAAATATTTTAATTAAGCATTTGATTTTTTAAAAAAAGATTACAGAGCAATATCTAATACTTTCCCAGATTCAACAAGCACCATTTTGAAGTGCAGTATACACAATTGCAGAGAAATGATGTATTAGCGATACAAAACTTGAGGTGTCAACTAATTTGCCTGCAATGATTATAAACATCAGAAATACACCCAGACACAATCATTAGTCATTTTAACTTCTTGAATATCAAAAATTATTTAGAAAACAATTCAAAAACTTTTTGGCCATCAATTTTTAATATAAAAATTTTAATACTGTGATTAAAAATGAATTTATTTTCCTTTTTTCTTAATATATTTATTTGAAAATATTATAATAATCTTGTAGTTGTGGGTTTTTCAGAATGATTGATTAGCAAAATAAAAATTTATTTGGTCCAGTTTTTACAAATATTTAAGTGTGTGTATGTGTGCATGCATGTATGTGTTCAAATGTATATATTTGAATATTAAGCCTCTTGGTAACATATACATTGTGACTATATAGTTGATGTTGTAAGGCTATCATCACAAACCTCAGATCTTAAGAAAAGTAAAGTAGGCCAGGCATGATGGTGCACACCTGTAATCCCAGCAATCTGGGATGCTGAGGCAGGAGGATCATAAGTTCAAGCCCAGCATGGGCAACTTGGTGACTTAGGAAGACCTTGCTTCAAAATAAAAAAATCATCAAAACAGTGCTGGGGATGTAGCTTAGTGTGAAAGCCCTAGGTATAATACCCAGTACTGAAGGAAGAAAGAAAGAAAGAAAAGCTGGACAGCAAATCCAGATAAATCAGTATGGTCACAACAGAGCAGGAAAGCTTTTCCATCAGTCATTCCAATAAAAATGCATCAAATTTCTTTATAGGCATTGTGAACTTACAGAAACTATGCCATCTATTTAAGAAAATAAAATGAAATAGTGGACAGACAATGTGAAAAACAACCTGAGATTCTTCAGGTTGCACTCATTTCAGAGTGAGTCACTGTTCCCGGTAGAAGTGGGTCACAGTCCTCAGATAGATTGGGGCGGAGAAGTGGTAGACAGCCACTGATTTAGATTGAAATGTGAAAGTGATCATCTTAGGAACTAGGCTTATGGTAATTTTATTTTTCTTCTTCATACTTCTCTAAATAATAGAATGCTAGATTTTTGGCATGATGCAGAAATGAGCCCCACTGGAGATGAGCCATTGTGCTTAGGAGTTGGGTTCTACAGCTTGTTGGCTTCTGCAAAACATTTTCTGCCTTTGGACCCTTAATGCCCTCTCTGTAAGAGGGAGAGCATCGAAGTTTCAAAAAGTTATCAAGATGGCGAGTGAGACAATGCTGGAAAAGGAAGAGTGGCTTGTACATTGTGCATTAAATGTTAACTATTTCAGAAAAATCCTTATAGCATCCATGTCTGCACAATTTCTTACAGAAACAGAAAATGCAGACATCTTCAACTTGGTGAATATAACTTCCAGTGCCACACTGCTGGAGCAGCTAGCATTCCCTCTCCGCAGTGTTTATCTGTTTTTCATTCATAGCACTCATTACAATCTGAAATTATTTTATTTATATACTTGTTTCAGTCACCATGGCTGATTTTAAGATATTAATGGTTTAACAAAGGGCTTGCAAAACTCCTGAACATTTAATACATAGTTTTCAGAAGATAGCATACTCCTGGCTGATCTTCTATTTTGACAATTTCAATACTGTAAATTGCACATTAAATGGTAGTTTGGGTTTGACAATAAAGGGAAATAGACTCTTTTTCCTTACCATCAGGTAAACATAAATACAGCAATTAATTTGTAGGCAATATTACCTGTGGGAGCAATTAGCTGTAACTAAATATTTGACTAAATGGACCATTTCCTAGGTTGATTTTTATTGCTCTGGTGGTGAAATGTAAGACTTCTTGGAAACCCTTGGGATTATAAAAATAGAATCCATCATATTTTTGTTATGTGGCCATTAAAGATGGCTTCAAATTCTTTGCTCTTCTTCCTACTGAGAAGTAGATTCTCTTCCTCCCCTTGAATATGTGCTGGCTTTAGTGATTTGTAAAAGAGTTATTCGACTTCAAATGCTGTGAGACTGCAAAGGTAGATCTGACAACCAAGATGGTATAAAGTGACTAATGGGAGCTTAGCATATAAAGCATAGATATGATGCATGTTGTTGGTAGAATGGCACAAAATTTAAAACTTATAAATTATTTCTGGAACTTTCCATTTAATATTTGTGGACTGCAGTTGACTGTGGGTAACTGAAACCAAAGAAAGTAAAACTACAAATGGGGAGGGGAGCTAATATACTATATTGTTTATATTGTTCTGCACTTAGCTGTTTTCACTTAACAATAAAATCTTTTTTCATAATCTTTTAATATATAGAGAGTGATCTTATTCTTTTTTATAAGTGTGTATGTTTCCATTATGTGGCCCAGACCTTTGCTCTTCTTCCCATTGAGAAGTAGATTCTAGTTCCCCTCACCTTGAATATGTGCTGGACTTATTTGGACTGCTTTGTTTAACCAACAATACACAATGCATGTGGGATGATGTGCCAGTTTGTCGGTCAGGCAGGAAGAGCAGGTGCTTCTGCCTCTTGCACTTGGAATATTTGCCCTGGTGCAGCTGGATGTTATGGGAGAAGTCTGACCATGCTGGCACCACAGCTCTGTGATGAAGAATAACACCCATGTTTAGAGATCAGATGGAGAGAGATTCTCAGACAGTCGGAGCTATTTCAGCTATGCCAGCCCACATAGCAGACATGGGAATGAAGGCAGTCAAGCCTCCAGTGGAGTTCAGCCCAGCCAGTATCTGGCTGCAGCTACCTGAAAATCCCTAAGTGAAAACTGCCCAGAGGAGCCTGGTCACCCGCAGAACACTGAGAGAATAAATTTTGTTTCTAACCACTATAATTGAGTTTTGTTAGACAGTGATCGATAACTTGAACACACTTCAGACACAACATGCTTTAGCCCCTTATAAATGAGCATTCAAATTGTTACCAGTCTTTTGCTATTTCAACCAGTGATACAGTGAATAAAGTTGCTTGTTGTAAGTGTATAAATTCCCAGAACTGGAATTAGTGGGTCTAAGGATAAGTGCACTTACAGTTCTTTACATTCGAATTGTCCATTTCCTTGCCTATTTTTCTATTGGCTTGTTCTTTTATTAGTACAGTATTTATTACTTCTCCATTTCCAAAAGATCAGTTCTTTGTGATATGAAGTATATTTTTTACAGTTGTCTTTGAACTTCATTTATCTTGATTTTTTGCCATGAACTTTATTTTTAAATCTCCTATATTTCTTCTATCATTTTGTATTTTAACATTTAATCTTTGATCTGTTTGGAATTCATCCTGATGTATGAGATTTGAATCTAACTTTATTTTTTAATTTGCTACTTAAGTGTTCCAAAGTCATTTATTGAATGAATTCATCTTTTGGCACCAATTTGAAATGCTGTTTATTGTACAATAAATTTTAGTATGAATCTGGGTATCTCTGTAGTCTATTTTGATTCTGTCTACTCATTTAATAATGTATTTTTTAATTTTTGCAACTTATATATTTTAGTAACAGAGATGGCTATGGTATCCCTAGTTATTCTTGTTTCAAAGACTTTTTCTGAATATTCATCCTAATGCATTTTCCCATATGAACTTTAATATGTACTTACTGGACTACAAAAATATAGCCTGGCAGTGTATTAATTAGAATTATAAGGGCCGGTGAGATGGCTCAGCGGCTTAAGCGCCTGCCCGGCAAGCGCAAGGGCCCGAGTTCGACTCCCGGAACCCACATACGAAAAAGGGGCCGGTGATATCGCTCAGCGGCACGGGCGCCTGCTGGCGCGCGAGGTCCTGAGGTCGACCCCCCGGTACCCACAAAAAAAAAAAAAAAAAAAAAAAAAGAATTATAAGTTGATTAATTAGAGGAGATTTGGTGTCTCTCTGATGTCACTCCTTTTATCCAAGAACATAATATGTCTTTGCATTTGTTTAAGACTGCTTTGTGTCTGTCAGGATTAAATTAGTTTCCTCATAGAGCTATGAAAGCAGAGTGTTCTGCGTCCAAACTTTGTAGAAGTAATTGCTTCATTAAATATGATATGCAGTTATTTGTAGTTAAGTACTCTTTACTATATTCAACTGCTTTTTGGCAAAATTTTTATTTGCCATTTCCTTTTCCTGAAGTTTTTCTTGTTTCAACCTTTGTAACTTTGAAATAACATGGGTTGGCTCTTTTAGAATTCCAGTGTTTAAGGCAGATGGGTTCTTCTCGGACCAAATATTTGCAGGGTCACATCCCAGCCTGGTAGGAATTATCCTTATGCTGAAGGTTTTGTGCGTGAGTTTTATGTCTACTTCTCGCGAATCAATAAGGACAAGCAGCTAGAAGTTTTTTTTTTTCAAAAATAATTTCTCTCTTCTTTCTGAATGTCACTGAGTTAGGACATTCCCAGCAAATGTGACATGTATATGTAATTTTCTTAAACTTTGTCTAAATAAATAAAGGAGAGAGATTCTCCAGAGATTAATAAAATTATTCTGGAGTAGTATTGCATTGGGAATACACATGCCACGGTAAACTACATGTGTATTCCAGGAGATGAGATGAGAAGAAATTTTTATTAGCAGAAAGAAGTTTATATAAGCTATCAGAATACAGCATTTGCTTGTCTTGGAGACCTGAGGCAGGAGCTGGCATCGGCTTATTGGTGGAGATGCCCTTGCTGAACATGTGTTCCGTCGAGAGCATCTTACCTGAATTGCAGCAGTCTGCCAAGAATATTAAAGATAAACTTTGTTACAGAAATCTACACACATATGTGAGGCATGTAGAATGTGAAGGAATTTGGGGGGCAGGTTGGAAAGTCTTTGAGAGGACAATTATCTCAGGCAGGCCTGAGCTGCCCACCTTCTTGATTTCAAGGCTCCAATTTTGTGTGGGTCTGACAAGCCAGATCACATCTTGGTATCAGCAACTCTCACAACTCCATTGTCTCTGCTTTTCACAGCTAAATTGGGTGCAGGAGAGTTCTTGCTGCTCTGGTGTGTACACTGATCTCTGTGTTTTAAATGTGGGACGTCAACTGTTCTTTTCCCACTCCTCCCTGTTACAAATGTGTTTTCGCTAACTCAGTCTGATTTCTGTAGCTATGCACTCTCCTTCCTCTTTCTCTGAGAGCCTCCCCTGCTTGAGCAGGCCCTGGATCTATTTGTTGCTGGTGGTCTTAACTACCTCCTAGTTTTGCTGAAAATGAAATTTTGTGTTAATTTATTTTCCTTTTGAAGGATCCCAAGAAAGACAAGTGGAAAGACAGACTTCCATCTCTGTCTTCAAACCAGAAACATGACATTAATACTTAAAAATTTCAGTGTGAGTAGTCTAAAGGGTTGAAGATACCTAATTTTGAAAATCTGTTAGAAACAATATGGGATTACTTTCCAGAGTGTATAGATATTTTGAAGCTTCACAGTGGATTTAAAATATTCAGAGTGTTGTCTTAGCTTATCACTTGGGCAAGTTACCCAATCTCTCTGGGCCTCATTTTTCCAATGAAGGGGTTTGATGAGAGGATCCCCAAAGCTTTAAAACGGAGCAGAAAACTCAAGGTTTAACTCCAAGAGATGAATTCCTGGTCGTGGAATTTAGGCTTGTGGGTACTTGGCTAGGGAGTTTGGAGCCCTTGAATAGAAAGAGGAGAAGTCCATTGAGAAGTGATTTTGCGCCTGGCAGTGTGCTAGAAACTTCATGTTGTCTATATTCCATGAAGATCAGTATTATCAGCTCTGTGGAATCTCCCAGGAATTCATAGTCTATTCACGCTGAAAGGAGGTTAATGATAGCGAGCCAGAATTGAAATCCTGGACTGAGTTTAAAGCCCAGAATTTTTTCTTGGGGCAAAATGCAGAGGTGTGCAAGCCTGTCCTGCCTGAAATCCATGGGCTATGCTCATGTTTCCAGCCACCACTCCATGTCCCCTGCCCTCTACCTCATCCTCGTGGCTATTGTTTTAAAACCAGTCCTTCTAATACTCATACTGATTCGGTCTACGATACTGAATCCATCTAGATCCACTCTGACTGAGTTCAGTATGCTGGGCCAGTGCTCTGGAAATTGTGCTCCTAACAAGAGGGTATTCACTTACTAGAACTCAAATAAAATAATTTCAGCAAACTACTCACAATGTTGCATTTTTACCATTTGTCAGAGCTCATTAAGGAAATCAATGCAAATTACCTTCATATTGAAAAAAAGTAAATAATTACACTTCCTAAAAATTTGTTGCTTAGAAATTCTTTTTACCTTTTGAACTTGCTTGGCCTTATAAAACTCAGCAAAGAAAAGTGGGGGCGAGTTTCCTGCAGTCATGAACACCACCATCCTTTTTACAAGTCTTTATTCTTGGAAAAGGTACATGCTTGTGTTTAAAAGCATTAACTAGGAAAATAAATGAGCAGTAAAATGATTAGTTTCCATTTAGTGATTAGTTTGCCTCTGGTTAACAATGGAAAATGACTTGATCAGCTTGGGAAGCCGACACCTTTCTTTTCACCTTGGTAAATGAAGTCTCCTGATTTTGCACATGTCCTGCCTAGACCTGTCCAACCCCAGGGCTCCCTGACAAATGCCACCCTATCAGGTCATGTCCCTGCAGGCCTGTAGCCAGCCCTTGTAGTTCTAACCAAAATTTAAATTAGAGTTTTCACTGTACCTTTAGCCTACAGCATCAGGCAGAGAAAAAGTGAAATTATGTCCCAAAGAGATTCTCTAAACTTAAGGAGTTGAGGCTGCTGCCCCCTGATTTCTCACTACGTCCATACACAGTAGGTGAATGTGCTAACTCCCTCTTTCCTGTGGCCTGATTTCCATTCACTCCAGCTCAGGCCCACCTTTTCTGTGGAGTCTTCCCAGCTATATCTAATAACCCTTAGCTCCCTTTTTCTGTCTTTTCTATTCTGTTTGAAAACACACATTTTTATCCACTTAAAAGTCAAACTCCTCTACCTGGTTCAAGGCCTGCATAGCATTACTTCACCCAGTTTATTACTCACTGCTCCCAGGCACACCGTCCACTCCCTAAGCAGTCACGTTGGGTGCTATAGCAGAAAGGTAAATCCAGCTCTGCCATGTGGTCAGCTGGCTTGCCTAAGGAAGGATGAAAAAGTGGTGAATGGACAGATTTACCTTTACTGGAGGAAAGAGCTTCTCCTACACTGTAAATAACTATGCATTTTTGTCATGACAATGAGCCATTATCAAATATTGAAAGTAAATTAATTAACTTCATCTTATGCAAGAGTGATATCCATCTATCTCTATCTATCTCTATCATCTCTGTATCTATCGATATATCTGTATCTCCAAGTGGGCAACTGGTAATGTAGACTACTGGCCATTGTTAACAACAACCCTCTCCTGAATGAGCCTGTTTTACACTAAGGTGGTAGCTTTAGGGGTAACCTCATCTGGAGTAGCCTCAAGTGGTATGGCTTTGGCTTATCCTGGTCACACTAGTCTTTTTGTGCTGTTGAGATGCCATCTATTGGCTATGAGCTAGGCAACCAGAAATTTTAAAAAGTGTTTTGAAAATAAGAATAAAGTAACCTTGGTATACGTGTGAACCTTACAAAGTCTGACTGTCACAGGCAAGGGTGGGAGAGGAAGGAAAAGGCAGTGAGGTGTCAGGAGGGCATCCATACGATCATCCAGGTGTATAGGCCAATGACAGTAGCATGTCTATGGGTGGATCCCACCATTAAGATTTCTTAAAGCTTCAGAACCATTCCAACATGCAGCCAACTTTGAGAAGCGCCCCGCACTGAAGTGTCACTGTCCATGACCAAAG
This sequence comes from Erethizon dorsatum, assembly GCA_028451465.1. Classification (NCBI taxonomy): domain Eukaryota; kingdom Metazoa; phylum Chordata; class Mammalia; order Rodentia; family Erethizontidae; genus Erethizon; species Erethizon dorsatum. Next base: position 99,314,351 of record CM051824.1, read on the forward strand.
GCAGCAATGCGCATACATGGTGGGGAGGAGGAGACAACAAGCCTGTGAAACAGCTTTTGTGCCACAGTGAAGCTCCTGCATCATCCTTCCCCACTGCCGCTAATAAAGAAAAATTCATCTTCATGTAGAAAACATCTTGATGGGCTTTCATTGTGCCAAATTCCTAGAATAATTTTTTATTTTGCTCTTTTCAGAAGAATGTACTACTTGGGATTCAGAGGGATTCATTAGGATATAATTGATAAATTATAGTTTTTCCTTTTTTTTTTTTTTTTTTAGTTATTTTGACAGTTTTCACAGGATATACTTGGCCTTTGCTCTCTCTCAGGTCATTTTCATCTCAAAATGTATGTAGTTAGCTACTTACTAAATTTCGAATAATAGGCAAGTTTCTCAGGAGGCAATGGTGTGTGGAGGGCCCCCAAGATAATCCCATGGTTGAATATTTGCTCTAAGGAATTGGGTGTCCCATACAGTTGCATTCATGGCTCAAATGTACCGCAGTGGTGTGGTGAGGTTGTACAGCCCAACCCGAAGGGCGCAGAACGTGCGCAGAGTTTGGGAAAATCCACACCCAGGCTTCCTTGTGCTCCCTCCCTCTTTTCTGCACACCCCAGCGATAGCAGCTCAGCACCATACCTATGATGCTGCTGCCCAGACAAGCCCATCAGAGCCTCCACACCTAAGGGCATTTGGGGGCATGGTCATATAGGCATGTACCAAAATTCCAGCCACAGAAGAAGAGCAGGTGTTGGGCATAAACGACATAGCTTATCCCAACAGAGCAGGCATAACAAGCCACTCTGATTGTACCAATGTTTCATATTAGTGTATGCGATTACTTCCCAGACAAATTCCTAGGCTCCAGTCAAAGGCCACCTTTGTAAGCAGGTGTTCTAGGGATAGCATATGTCTTAGTTACTTTTCTCATTGCTAAGACAAAATACCCAACACTCAAAGTTAAATGAGGAAAGGTTTATTTGGCTCACAGTTTGTAGAGGCTTCAGTTCATAGTTGGCTGGCTCCAAGCAGGGTGGTAAGCAGAGGAGCATCACAGAGCAGGCAGGCAGAAGACAGTAAGCAGGAGGCAACAAGCAGGCAGAGTGACCCTATTTCTGTCCCTTATATCTTATCCAGGCTACATGCCCTTAAGATAGTAGCACTCACACCCAGGGTGGGGCACCCTTAATCCTACCCAAAACTATGCCAAACCAATCAGTAAAGTAATTTAGTAAACACACACCCTTGATCCCAGCATCACACATTCTAAATCCAGCCACCTCTGAAAAGCCCCACCAAGGCTTCATGAGCATTTGGGGGGACATCTAGACACAAGTCGTAAGAGCATCTCAGGCCTGCTGCGTTAACACTTTCTGCATGAACAGATGGGTAAAATGTGCTCTGTCTTCATGAAGCTTTGGTGCAATGGGGTAGATAAATGTTAATCTAGTTGTTAGGCCTACAGAAATAAAAATCTCTTTGTGACTAGAAGTCTGGCCTGGAGGTGAAGGGAGCCTTCCTGAGACTTCCTAGGATCCAAGACTTCCCTGTGGTGGATGGGGAAGACCAGATCTGACAGAAGTTGAGGATTTAGGTAATTGAAGGGCCTGGCAGAGCATTCCAGGAGAGGAGACAGTTCATCTAAAAGCCATGTGACCAAGGCAGGCATGGTGTGGTTGAGGATATCGAAGGGAGTGTGGCTGCAGAAAAGGGAGGCTGGAGCAACAGCATGCAAGGCTGTCTCAGCGAGGATGTAGGCTTCATCCAAAGCACAGTGAGGAACCACTGGGAGGTAAAAGGGAGCTGGAGTGTGCACAGGGTCCGGGGGAAGGCAAGGAGGTAATAAAAAATGGATGTTATATAGGAAGGCATGGAAGTGGATGGGCAAGTTCAGGGCTCTAGAGGGCATGCCAACAGGCTGGTGGGAGAAGTTGGTGTTTCAAACTAACATGGTGGTGACTGGGATGGAGCAAAGAAAGTGGTTTTGTCAGGCTTTTACAGACCATATGTGGCTGGCAGGACTGAAACAGAGAGAAGTGTCAAGAATAATGCAAAAATTTGTGGATTGTAGGACTTGGTAAAGCTCTGGAAATCTAAAGTCAATCTGATTAATCTTTTAAGATGTCTTCACTTCTCTTCCTTACCCAATTTTCTCCCTTCCCTTGCTCCTTCTTTCCTCCCTCTCTTTCTCGCTTCCTTTCTGTGCTTCATTTTCTCCCATCAAAGAACCCATGAGTTTGGATTGGCCTCAAGATGCTCAAATGTGATGTCAAATGGGCTACTTGATGTTCTTGTCATAAGCTCAGATGGGAAGTCTAAATAGAGAATTAAATCTGTGAAGTAGTTGAATCTTGAGACTGAAATAATAACAGAAAGTTGGCCTAACCTTCTAGTAAAACTGCTTAACACCATAATATATAACATTTAATAGAATACAACTAGATTTGTCAGGGGATGATGATATTAAAGTCTTTAACTGCTGTATAATGATGGGCTGATGATATGAGGGTATGTGAACAAGAAAATGTTGAACAACCATGGGTCTTCAGACCTGCCACAAACTATCAACTATCCACGGGTCCCTAAATGGGTAGGATTTGGGAATAGGATTCGCGTGGAAGGCTCTTCTGCCTGTTCCTTCAGGTTGAAGCAGGAATGAGATGCAGCCGGAAGGCCTAGTGCCATGAGACTGGGGATGCGGTCAGACTGGTTTGCAGTCTGAGCTCTTTATTAAAGATCTGTGCTAAATCTTGTGAATATCACTTGTGTTATTATGGACGTAAAGAAAGTACAAGGTGAGATCCCAAAGGTATCTTATCAAACATCAATTTACATGAGAAAAAGGGTTTTAGTGATAAACTATATTTGGGAATACTAAAAAGTGTATTTCTAGTAGTTTTATAATGCACATTAAGACCTGTACTGCAAAGTCAATCAGAAAAGGAATTTATTGATTTTGGCATAATTCAATGACTTTGCCATGGCCCTTTTTCTTTTTCACAGAATACTTATTAATATTTAGGTTTTTTTGGCAATAATGATGCAAAAAATATGTTTCAACCTCCGAAAAATGCCTCCACACATCAAAATTTTATAGTCTCCTTTATCAACATCAGGTAAAATGAGGGAGAAATACAACATTAGGCTAGGATCATATAATTTTACATACTTCTAGAAGGGGTCTAAGCAACCTTAAAACCATTAGAAATATAGTAACAATCCGTCTTAACCCATCCCTATAAAGTTCTTGAAAAACTCATTATTAGTGCTCAGAAATTGAGTCTCCAAAGTTCTTGCACTGTCTGAGGTCAAATAATTGGTTATTATAACGTTTTGGATCTTAAATGTCCCCCTGAAGCCCATGCTAACAGCTTGGCACCAATTGGCGGCACTGTTGGAAAGTGATGAAAGTTCTAGGAGGTGGAGCCTGTGGAAGGAAGTGAAGTCATTGGAACGGTCCCCTTAAAGGGATATAGGGACCCCAGCCTCTTCCTTTCCCTTTCTTTGCTTCCTGGCCACCATGAGGTGATCAGGGCTCCTCTGCCAAGTGCCCCAGCCATGATCTACTGTGGCTCCACTGGTCCAAAGCACCAAGGCCAAGCAACCACAGACTACAAACTCTGAAACCATGAATCAATGTACACATTTCTTCTTTTGAAGTTGTTTAACTCAGGTATTCTGTCACAGTGACAGAAAGCTAACAGTTACTATCTGCTATTAAAAAAAAAATAGCTGAATGTCAGCAAATATGAAACAACATTTTCTGTATGGTGCTCAGTCCGTTGTGTTTTTCTGAGTTCTCAATTTCGTAGATAGGAGCAGTAGTTCTCAACGCTGGTTGTGATATACCCTAGAGTGTCTGCAATGATTTCAAGAGCTCTTAGCTCAAAGGAAAATTAAATAATCTCAGCATCCATGTACATGCCCCAAACACATATTTTTGACTAGGTAAGGAAGGAGCGAGGAATGACATAGCAGGGATCTGAAACCTTTAGAGGTTTGGGGATAGAAGAGCCATTATGTCCTTACTGATAGTATTTGCAAAATACTTAAGTACAAAGAGTACAAAGTACTGTCCTTTTTCTAGCTAGCAGTCCTATAGTGACCATACAAAGAATAGAATTTAAGTACAAAGAATAGAATAGTAAAATAGATGTGGCACAATTATTTCTCCAAGAAACTAAATGAGAGACCACTTTTTTTTTAAATTAAAATTTTGGGAAAAATTTTAAGGGGTTAATGATATGAATTAACTATTTTTAATGTCATTTTGTATTAATATAATAGTAATATCTGTTTATCATAGAAATTTTCTAAAAGAGGGAAAGAAAGAAAAAGGAAAGAAAAGAAGGGAGGGAGGGAATGAGGGAAGAAGGAAGGAAATTCACTACTAAATTTTAAAAATTATTTCCCTCAGCCCTCCAACCTAGGTGCCACCTCAATTACTTGTTATTTAAATAGTCCCACAGTGAATGTTTTTGTAGCTAAATCTTTTCACACATTAATGATTTTCCTCAGACTGTATTTCTAACAGTGAGTACTTTGGGAAGAAAGAGAATGCAAACGTTTTTTCCTCATCATTTTATTGGTTAATGTAACTGAAGATGAATGGCAGCACATTTTACATGCATGAAGAGTGATACTTTTAAATTATATATAATTTCAAAGGAAGGGTACGTAGCTGTGGTTGTAGAAGACTTTATACAGAAACATAAATATGGAGGCTGATATTGGCTACTTCATTTTGACAGATGAGCTACCTATAATTTTTATATTTCATTTAGAAATGTAATAATTTAGTAGCACAGAACACTGGGTCTTTTCCCCTTTTCTTACACATAAATGTGATAAGAGTTCATGTGTATTTGAGACAATCTCTCCAAGCTTATTTCCCTTTAGCCCTTTAGGAAACAATGTATATTCCCATCTGCCAACACAAGGAAATAACGCTTCTATATGTACAAAATCCCTAGGATTTTGCTGGAACTCGTTATATATTTTTAACTATCTTTTTAAAATAGTACATGTTTGCAGGACATGAATTTTACAGTCAATTTTAGGCCTTTGGTATTTCTTACTTGGCCTCCAGAAGGTGCACCTTTTTATAAGATTCTCACCTGCAGGCCCCATTTCTCACCTCTTCTCCAGCTCTGAGCACAAGTCCTTGGCAACTCAGGAGGGAAGGAGACTGTTACTTCATCTGCATCAGTGACTCACGCTCCCAGTGTGGGACACTGCACTCGAGGCACGCTCAGCACCGTGGGTATGTCTCTATTTGAGACACAAACATATGGTCTCTGCCCTCGAGAGAACTCACAGTGCAGCTGGGAAACAGCCTATGTTTGGTGGAAGAGGGAGTGGAGAGGAAAGGGCTTATTTGAGAGTGCAAGGGGTTTATATCTGTTGATCCATTTAAATTTTCCCCTATTTCTGAAGGACTCAATAGGATTGGATTCCTAAATAAGTCGATTAAGTGAACTGTACAAACTGTCACTATAGGACTGCTAGCTAGAAAAAGGGCAGAAACTAGATGTTGGAAATTGGATAGCTAAGAAAAGGATCTGAATTAGGGCCAAGAATAGTTACCCAGGGGGCCTGTGTGGTGCTGCAGAGCATTGGGGATTGCTGTTGCTTTCTCTTTTTGTGGAAATGTATCACAACTTGCATAAAGAAATCAGATGAATTTTTAAATTTTAGGTGTGTTGAATTTGAAGTACTAGTTCTTCCGAGCTCAGAGACCAATGGAATATGAGCTTGGAACACAAGTAGGAGAGCAGAGTTGCTAGTTACAACTCAGGTATAACCGCTGTCCAATGACTCCTGGGGGAGCATGTGGAGAGAGAAGAGAGGAAGAGGGAGGAGAGAAAGACACAGAAGCAGAGGACCAAAAACATGTTGATAAGTAGGGCCAGTGGTAGAAATGGAACTGTGTCGACGTGCCTTTCATGGACTGAAGACCTTTGATGCCTGGGACCATCGTGCCAACTCCCGGACCCACCCCCAGAGGTCTCCTGGTGGTAAATCTCTGTGCAAGAAGAGAGGTACAGGTAGAGGTCCACCCGGGTCTGAAAGCCACTACACTACCAGGTTCTCCTGTCCTGAGAGGTTATACAATTTGTTCACGGGCACAGAAACTACTTAGCAGTACCTCTCCGGTACTGGCAATTGCTTTGGGGTGCTGACCCTCACGACAGTGCTTGGGATTGTAGAGGAAGAGGATGGAAGAAGCCAGATTTTAACTCCACTACTATGTGAGGAAGCATGTGTTAGACTCTTGATCCTTACCAAAATGGGTGGGTTGTAAACAGATCATTTCTGTTGAGCGCCCCCTCCTGGAAGCCTGTAATATCTCCAGAAGTGGGGTGGCTTTGTAGGCTTGGAGTTTTTAAACTGTTTTCTCAATTGTGGAAGCACAGGAATGTTAAAACTCCTGTGAAGTTAAAAATTTCTACATATGAAAAGGAGTGTAAAAAAATTACAGACTACTTGCCAGAACTAGGTTCAACTTACCTGATGGAGTCAGAAATTCAGAAACAATAATTTCTTGAAGAGGTTTAAATGCAGCAAGATCACCAATCAGCAGCTACCCCATTGCTCCTAAATGTCTAGTGGATGAGCCTACTCAAAACCCTGGGACATGTTTGCACAAAGCCCCCCACTGCCTCTAAGACATAGTTACTAAGCACCAGAATTCCCCACTAAATTACTTTTTTGGCATCTATTTCTTTCTAATTTTCCCTCATATCTTATGCCCTCATTCTAAAAAATGACAATAAAACACATACTGGACAAATCTTTTAAAAACAAAGCAATGTTTATAACTCCAAGTGACCATAAAATGCACATTTAGGAAGTTATAAATTAGAAGCTGCCAAAATGGTGAGGAGTAAAGAAGGGTCAGATTTTTGGTAAAGTGAGGGTTGAAACTTGGTTCTCCAGAGCTTTCAATGTGGATTCTTGTATTTACATCACTGGATAGGATCTAGCAAAGCTGGCTTGGGAAGAAGCACACAAAATACTTCTCAGGACCCAGAATATAGACTTAGCATGGGTTCCTGCAATGTGTGGAATAAATAAAAGGAGAGGATGCCATTGAAAGCGCACTACCATGGCTTTTCTCATGGTAGCCCGCACTGTGTCCCTAGGGTGTAATTTTATTTTATTTTATTCTTTATTTTCTACTTTATTTGGCCCAAGCTCTCTCTGCAGAGCCAGTTTCTCACTTACCCTTTTCTTTTAATGTTTCAAATAATTGTGAAACTTAGCCACCATTTTTGCTTGTTTTGCTCAATTCATTGTTCAAAAGGGAAAGAACCTGGAAACCACCTCTAGAAAGAGACCCCAGTACCCAAAATCTAGTAATAGTGACACAAGCTAATCTGACCCAAGCAGGAAAAGTCAATGGGTCAAACTCAGGAAACAACCCAAATTTCACAATGAGTCTTCTCTTGACATTTAAACTCTGAAGCACTACAGTGGAAAGATCCACACTTCTAAGGGGATGGGTTGGTGCAGAGGTTGAGGGAGCCTGAATGCCTCAGATCCACACTCTTGAGGAATAAATTCTACTGCCCATTGCTGAACAAAGAAATAAGAACTCCTTGTTGGTTCATTAAAATACACCTTTGACAGTTGGTGGTTTTCTAGAAAGTGCAGAAGAAAAAGTCTTAGCCCTTTGGGGGTGTCTGAAGTTGCGCAGGAAGCAGTCAATTCTTGCATGAAGCTGTGTCACTTGCCCCTTTTCTGTCTTTGTGCTGCCATCTAGAGAGGAAAGGAAAACCGTCACCTGAAATCCAGAGCACCATATGCAGCTTCCAGAACAGGAAGCAGCTGGCTGAGTTAGTCCCATGAGTGGGCAGCGAAGAAAATAGCTCCTGCCCTAACTTATTCTAGGACTAACATCAGGCTCCTAGACAGCCAGTTAAGAAGCATACATTTATCCCAATGTTCAAAGGCATTACAAAATAATATTAAAACTACAAAATTATGTTCATATTATCCCAGCTTATGGAACAGGTGCCATCATTTTAGGAAAAAATAAAAACACAAGAAATAAATGAAAACAAGATTCTGAGATGAATAATTCCTAAACTTGTTTCTTTTTCTTTACTTTTTTTTTAATAAAAAAGGCAGAATCTTTTTTAAAAAAGCACAAAAGCTTAGATAGACTTCAATGTATAACAGAACAGATAAGCATAGATTTGTAGGTAAAAGTAGTTGTCCCTAATATCCCCCTGAAGAATGTAACATAAGTGTCATTACTATAAATTGGTGTCTTAGTACAGGGTTAAAAATAATTTATTCTAGATGTGTAAATTACAAAAAATGTTGCTGGAAATCAAGACTTCTATGCCATAATATGAAGGCGGTGATGCCTTCCTTGACTTCTCCTCTCCCAGAATGCTCTTTCTTGATCAGCTTTTCTCACAGCTGCCCACACTGTGTGAGTGGCATTTGTCCACCCACCTCCCTAGAATGGGAAAGTCTCAAGGGCAGGGAGTTCTGTCTCCCTGCTGACAGCTTCATATCCAGTGCCTAGCACATTTGGCACATAGCAGGCATTTTGTGCAGGTTCTTAAAGGAATAAAAAAACTAAGCTTATTTCCTGGCTTCCTTTTTTTCTTTTGCAAAAACTAACAATGTGACTTTAACTTATACACATTCTGATCAAAACACACATGTAAGGTCACAATTCTTTTAATGTCTATGAAGATGCTAAATCTCATTTGGTGCTTTCTTCCCTGTTAAATAGGCTCAGTTACCACGAGATCATCAAAATAATGTTTATTAACAAAAGTATACTAAATGCTAAAAATCTGATAGCTGAATTAAAGATCTGACATGCACCAGCTAAGCAGAAGCTTTACTTAAATTCTGGCTTGTCACTGCTGAGGATAAATTGACCTACAGAATTTATTAAGGATAATCTGCAAGAGGATGAAGCAGAATGAATCTGAGTTTTCCTTTCTTAAAATGCAATTCATAATTAAAGCAGACTACATAAAGATAAACGGTTATAATCTACACAGAAAATGCTGAGAATAAAAACTTCAGGCATGCCAAAAAAGAGGCCTGGACTTGTATGTAGAAGGGAGGGCTCTGCCACCTACAGTCATGCAGCCTCAGTTTGACCACCTGCACACAGATATCACCCCTTTTCTAAGTCGTAAAATTTAATTCAGATGCTGATATGTGATTGGTGTGAAAACTGTGAAGTGCAATTAAACATAGCTAGGAAACCTTTTGATCAGTCTAATGGTCCCAAGGAATGTATAAATCTGAGAATATAAATCACAATGCATAAAAAGGTGTGAAAATTGAACCATTTCTTCCAATTATTCAGACAAGGCCAAAGACCCTGGACATCTCCTGAGAACGCTAAGAGAGCACCCTTCTACTTGACTCCCAGAACCTGAAGTCCCTGGACCGTGATCTGTAGCACTTTCTTCCCAGGTGTAAAGGACAGAAGGATTCCCAAGAACAAGGGATTGCAAAAAAGGACATAAAATGACTCAATGAACTAGTTCCAGGAAAGAATATAAATTGACTGATGATCTAGTCCTATCTCACAGAACAGGCAATTGTGGGCGAGCAATTTGTCTGAGGCTCAAAGAGTTATGTAGGACAGGGAGTTCAACCAAGATCCATGCAACCACTTCAATTTTTTTTTTTTTAGACAAGGTCTGACTATGTAGTTCAAGCTAGCCTTGAACTTACTATGCAGCTCAGGCTTGCCTTGAACTCACAGCAATCCTCCTGCTTCAGCCTTCTGAATTCTGGGATTACAGGTGTACATCACCATGCCAGATGGCAATCTGCCTTTTCAGTACTGAAACATGGCTGAGATTTGTAGTATTTGGCTTCATTTACACTTTTAATAATTTAAGATACCTGTTTACTGTTGCCACAAGTTTATATACAAAATAAACAACACTATATTTAGTAAATAAGTGGATACACCTTTCCCACTCCCAGATTGCCTTTGTGCCTTATGAAGGCCTTGGAATTAAAAAAAAAAAAAAAAAAAAAAAAAACGATTCTGGGCATGGACTGCACATTATGAAATAGACCAGAATCAAAAAAAGACAATTTCCCTTGACAACCACCTTAAACCAATGGAGGCAGATCTTGAGAGTGCAGAACAAAGCATAAATCTTGAAAGATGAACAGGGCCGAGAGCTGAGAGTACAGAAAAATTTAAATTGAAGATAAATTAGATATACAAAAGTAAAAATTGTTGGTAACCTGGGACCAGTTTCAGAGACATGTATGGTTTGATGAAAAAGATAAGAGGTTCTTCGTGTGTACTCAAGTGGTTTTACAGTTTGCAGAATTATTTTGAAGCTTTCCCAAATTCACACATTAATCAAGTAGAAAAATGATTTAAGAGAAGTAAAAAGCCAAAGGATTCAAGTAAGTTGAAGTGTCCTAATGTCTGGTATATTAAAATCTGAAACAGTTCTTATTGGAAATTCCTTTAAGAGTTTATAAAAAAGAGTAGGATATACGTGCGTGTACACAGGCATATTTATGCTTGTGTGGGCTTATGTATGTTTGTATATAAGCCCTATTTATTTGTTCCTAATTTATCTTCTAAATAACACCTGGTATGTGTAACACGCTGTTTGGGCTTTTTCAATTATTATCTAACTCTTGGTTAGTGATGCACATTACAAGTGAGATCAGGGTTTTCAACTTGGACTCAAAGGTAAACTTAAATATGGAAGAAAATAAAATTTTTGATTTTCCAAATTCCCTTTTAATCTGTGGCTAAGCTATGATGTGAGCTCCTATTTATAGCTCCTGGGAAGACAAAGATTTTATAAAGATCACATTATCTCAAGCTTCTATAATTTAAGTTGTTGGCTTGATATAAATAATCTCTAAATGCCAGGTAAAAGCAAATTTACTAACTTTGTACAGCCACACATGGAAAAACTCATAGCCCTTTACCCAGCAAGATTAAAGATTCTATTTCATATAATGACTAGAATCACTGACATGCAAGTTTAAGGTCCATACATGTTTTGAATGAGTTTATAAACATTTATTTGAGCTTCCCATACTAGAGTACCATAGAAAACCCATTCTCAGAATGAATCTTGAAGTTCAATGTTGCATTGACCTCAATGTTGCATTGTAGAACATTTATCTTGGTGTCCAATGTAGATGAATTCATCAGCTGGTTAATTCTCTCATGCAACAAATACCTCTCTATGTTGCCCCAAGTTAAGTGCTGCGTATGTATTATCAACCAGTCAGGCAAGGTCCTATGGAAAGAATAAGGCAGGAAAACGGGATGAAGGGTGGCTAAGCAGGAGTGTGGTGATGGCAAGTGAGCTAGGTCAGTGGATTGGGCCTCTGAAAAAATGATTCTGGGAATAAATGAAAATGACAAGACAGAACCAGTCATGTGAAGAGCTGGAGGAAGTCACACAAAGGCAACAACGTGGAAAGAACTTGGCATACTCAAAGACCAAAAAGAAGGTCAGAAAATAGCTTACACTTTTTGAAAGGCCAAGGTGGATAAAAACCTCGACTTTTTCCTTGGAAAAAACACTCAAGTCTCAGCTAGCGTGGATACTGATTATTTAATTGTCTGCCAATCGTTTACTCAGTGTTTTCCGAGGGATACTCTGAGCCCAGCGTTGTGCAAGACAGACTTCAGCAGTACGGAATTCCTACTGCTAAGGGGCTGGTCTCCAGCACAGGTGATAATGCAAGTGTTTCTGAGTAGTCTTTTATCTTTTGCACTCTGGGTTGGTTGTCAATGTCCTGGCCCCAGTTCCACTTTGTTCTGCAACTGTAGTTACTGTAGAGATTAAATTAAATATTATATCCATTTAAAGTGTTAGAGTAATGTCAACCACACAAGTGCTATGCAGGGTTTGTTATTGGTTATTAGTAGTATTATAAAATGATCACATGAGAAATAGGATACTAGTGTAGCTTTTAGGTAACTTGAAAAGTGAGAGACATTTCATAAAATAACCAGGACTCTCAAAAGTGTAAAAAGGTCATTGATGGGAATATTGAACAACTCTTACAAATTATAAAACACTGAGGAGCTATGACAACTAAATGTAACATAAGATCACAGATTAGATTCTGGAACAGAAAAATGATAATTAGTATGAAGACAGGTAAACCTTCAATAATGTCACAGACTAGCTAATAGTGTTACATCATTATACAAGTCCTGGTTTTGATCACTGTACTATGGTTATGTAAAGTGTTAATGTGAAGGGGAGGGCTAGAAGAACTCTCTTTACTGCTTTTGCAATTTATAAGTCTAAAATCATTTCAAATAATAAAAGAAAAAGTTAAAGAGAAATAGATCTAGAAATGACAATGGTGATAGAACTAGTAGAGATTTACACGGGTATTTTAACTATAATGTGCTTTTGAAAGGAAAACACAAATACAACAAATAAAAAAGTTGGAAGACAAAGAACCAAATGGGACATCTAGAACTAAAATTATATTTGAAAAATTCACTAATTGAGGTTAATACATGAGGAACCATTAAAATTAAACTTGAAAACAAAGCAAGAGAAACTGCCTAAAAATGAATGAAAAAACAAACAAACAAACAAAAAAACAAGAAAAGAGAAATTCAGGGTCCGGATCACTGTCTAGTGGTCTAGCATACACACAACTGGAGTTTCAGAGGTGGGGAGAAAAGGGAAAAGAATAGAAAAAACATTTGAAGCAATGTTTGCTGGAGCTTTTCCAAATTTGCTGAAAACTGAGAAATGCAATATTCAAGGAGTTTAACCAACACCAAAAAAGATAAACACAAAGAAAACTACATTGATACATCATAATCAACTTGCTGAAAACTATTATGAAAGAAAAAAATCTAACAAAAAAAGCCAGTGAAGGAGACACATTTTATAAAATGGAAGAAATCTAAGACTTATCACAGATATCTCATGAGCAATTGCACAAGCCAGAAAAAAATGCTTCTTTGAATGGATAAAGGGAACTGATAAACTGTACCTGGGCTAATAAAGAAAACAAAAAGAAGACACCAATGATCGATATCAGTTACTAAGGAATAACACTATGGATGTATAAACAGATAATAATAAAAGTATGAACAACTTATGACAAGAAATTTGATAAGAGATGAAATGGACACATTTCTTAAAAGATACACACTACCAAAACTGCAGAAGAAAAAGGAAAAAAACTGGAATAACTATGTACTATAAAAACGGAAAAAGTAAAAACTTTTTCAGAATAAAAATTCCTGGCCTAAATTGCTTTACTGGTGAATTCTGCCCAACATATAAGGAAGAAACAAAACCAATCTTTCAGAACTCTTTCATAAGACAGATTATGCAAAGGTATAAAAGTTTCATTCTGGTACCAAAAAAAGACAAAATCATTACAAGAAAACTACAGACCAGTATTTCTCATGAACAGAGATACAAAAATCTGTAACTAAATGTTAGGAAATAAAATTCAATACTGTACATACAAAGAATAATACAATAACATATTGAATTACACATATAACATATGTAATACAATATATATATATATTTCCCTCCCCAGGAATGCCAGAATGTAGTTTAATACTCAAAAGTCAGTCTTTATAATTCAAGTATTAAAAAACATCCTTTTATTAAAGTCTATTGTCATCTCAATGGATACAAAAATTATTTGACAAAATTTAATGGCTATGATTTTTTTAAAAACTGAGAGTGTACCAAGAATAGAAGAAAACTTCCTTAATCTGAAAATGGGATCTACAAAACAACACTCACATAGATACTGATTTACAGGTAGATTAAAAATATGTTGATATGAACATATAGTGTGTACGTGTGTACGTGTGTGTGCGCACCCACATTGTACACTTGTGTACATGTACATACACTTAAACACTTTAGCTTTGGACACTAAGTAATGACATTCCAATAGCAATGAGCACACTTAACTGCCTAAAACGTAGTTTCTAAACACCATTATCCACTAGAAGGAACAGGGCTCCTTGGGAAAAAAGGCTGATTCAGGGCTTGGGTGGGGAAAATCCAAGAAGAGTCCAGAATGTCCTGCTGATGAAGTAAAGAAGTACTAACGAATAATAGAAACATGTTAAAAAGACATAGAAGCAAGTTTGAAGTCTTCCATTGGCCCTGCTGGGACAATATGAACACCCAAATTAGTAATAGTGCAATATAATACAGCTCACTGGATAAAATAAAAATCTATAAATCTAAACTGATGTAAATCCACAAATGAGTAAGTAAGTTGAGAAGGGAAATCTCTTCCTTACAGAAAGATGCTGACCTATAAATATAGAAGACAGAAAAATCACCAGTAGTTCCTAAAACTGCGGTGAACATTTGATGTGGAATAGGATGCTTACAAAGTCTCAGAATACTTATCCACAAGTTACTTATTAATTACAAAGACAGTAATAATGTACAATGGATAAGCTTGTGAACACCACTCTGAGGGATTAAAGCGAAGTGGGGCAAGCTGTGACTTGATATGATGCACTGAGAAACACACATTATTCCTTCTGTGGATATTCAAAGTATATAACTTGGATTTAATCAGGAGGCAACATTAGACAAAAATAAAATGCAAAACATCCCACCAAATAAGGGTTCCTTGCTCTTCAAAAATGTCAAGTAAGACAAAGAATGGGTGAGAAATAATTCCTGATTAAAGAAAACTACAACAATAACAGCGACAAAAATTCCAGTGCTAACCAGTTTTACTTCTGATAATTTTTAAATTTTCCAGACACAGAATATTCCTATGCAGAAATAATTATTCTAGAACACTGAAAAGATGAAAAGCCAGAAAATGTTAACACTAAGACCTAACAGCAATATTGCTTTTGAATACAGACGTAAAAATACTAAATAAAAACTTACAGGACCTAATTGAAAACTAGATTTGACAAAGGCTGAACGACAGAGAGCATCCACTGCACTCTCCTCCACCTACTGCCAGGTGGGTTTACTACAGGAACTCAACCATGATGTGATACAGACCAGTCATCTCAACAGAGGCCAAAAGGTATTAGGTAACAAAAATACCAATTATTTGTATTAGTAATATAATCTTTAAGGAAACTAAGTATAAAATAAAATATCAAGATGAATATTCTTCATCTTGGATATCATATGCACAACCGCTAATTTCAGAATTAATGGTAAAGCACATCAATAAAAATCACAAATTAGAATAAAGATGTGCTCTATTACAGTTCTTTAACATGGTTCTGAATATTCTGGCCCATCTAATATGATATAAAAGATATATGACTATTAGAATTGCACATAATTTTTAGAGGTTAGATGACATACCTTATTATGTATTGAAAACTCCAGATAAATAAAATGAAAAATTTTTAGATTAATAGAATTTTAGGGCTGGTGAGATAGCTCAGTGGCATAAGTGCCTGCCTGGCAAGCACGAGGTCCTGAGGTCAATTCCCGGTACCCACATACGAGAAAAGAGCCAGAGATATCGCTCAGCGGCACGGGCGCCTGGTGGCATGCGAGGTCCTGAGGTCGACCCCCGGTACCCACAAAGGAAAAAAAAAAAAAGAATTTTGAAAACTGGTTATTTAAAATATAAACATATAATAAAATATGCCTTTACTATAAAATGGCAATAGGCTTAACTGAAAAAAAATAGATTGCATTAATAATAACAAAAATACCATACTACTAAAAAATAACATTAGACAATCCAGAACCTAGATGAAGAACTATTAAAGTTATGATTCAAATTGTTATGATTAAAATTTGAATAAATATAGCAATATACTGTATTCCTGAATTTTATAAAGATGTCTGCTTTCCCCCAAATAATTTATGAGTTAACAAAATCTTACCAAAAATCCTGTTGGAATATACTTTTGGAGCCTGACAAAATAATGCTTCCGATCAAATGGAAAAAGAAACTGGTGACAAAATAACCAAACCATAGCTTTACCTCACATCATATTTAAAGGTAAATCTCTAGATGATGTAGGTAATTAAACATAAGACAAAAAGTTAACCATTAAAAATTTAGAAGAAAATAAAAGTGACTAGCTGAATTTCCTTTAAAAAGAAACCCCTTTTAAAAGTGTAACACATTATGAAAAAGTTTATATACATATGTCTTCATAAAAACTAGAAACATTTGCATATCAAAAGATCATAGGCCAGTGAGATGGCTCAGCAGCATAAGCACCTGCCTGGCAAGCACGAGGTCCTGAGGTCGACTCCTGGTACCCACATAAAAAAAAAAAAAAAAAGATCATAAACAAAATCAAAGGCAATGTACAAACCAAGTAAAGGAATTTAAAATCAACAAGGTGGGCATAAACTAGTGCTCTTAAGGTACACTTTTAGTCAATAAGAAAATTACTGACAGCCTAATAATTTAACAAAGGACATGAATGAAACACTTATCTATAAAATGACAACACGAAAAATGTTCAACACCGTTAGTAATCAAGGAAACATGAAGTAAAACATAAAGTGCCCTTTTTCTACTTTACAAGGTGCGATAAAAATGTAAATGTTTAAATAAAATTTTTTTACAGTAAAAGACACATTGCTATTAATTCCCATCAAAATACTGCCCCTCACCCCAAACACACTCATTACATTGTTCCTGCCACTTTCTGAAGCAGTTCTGGAAATCCTCTTTTGTGTCATAGTTGTGCTGTCATTGTTGCCTCCATGTCCTTAATTGATTCAAAATATTTACAGCAATTTCTATCAAAAAAAGAATTACTGTGCGTCCTCATCCACTTTATCACTGGCATTGTGTGACTTCTTGCTCTTTCCCAAAGTCAAAATGACCATGAAAGGTAAACATTTTGAATCTGTTCATGACATTTTAGGCAGGCATGACCATGCAACTAAAGATACTCAAAAAGGAGGATTTCTGAACTGCTTCAGCAAGTGGCAAGAATGATGGAGTAAGTATTTCAAAGTGTGTGTGTAGGTTGGTATTTTGAGGGGGATTAATGGAAATGTGTCTTTTATTGTAATAAATTTTTAAATTTAAACACCATATTTTTTTTATCACACTGCATATGTGCAAAATATCATTCAAAGCTAACAAGGTGGCACTGGGTAAGACAAGAAGTCATTTGTTTGTTACTGTTTGTTACAGTGCAAGATTCTGTAACATTTTTATGGCATATATTTCCACAAATATATCTCTAAAAATATATATATTTTTGAACCAGTAAGTCCATATCTAAAAACCTATTCTAAGGAAACAATAAGGTAAACATAAATATTTACATGTAATCTTATTCTTCAAGCACTTAATATTTGTAAATAAATGTTGAAATAGGGGTATGGTTATCGAATATTAAATATCCAAATGACTGAAAATTATATTGTCATTTAAAAGCACATTTATTAAGACTACATAGTAGCCTGGGAAAATGCTCAAAAAATGAAAATGATAAAATTGCTATTATAATTCCTTTAAGGGCCGGTGAGATGGCTCAGCGGCGTAAGCGCCTGCCTTGCAAGCGCAAGGGCCCGAGTTCGACTCCCGGATCCCACATACGAAAAAGGGGCCGGTGATATCGCTCAGTGGCACGGGTGCCTGTTGGCGCACGAGGTCCTGAGGTCGACCCCCCGGTACCCACAAAAAAAAAAAAAAAAAAAAAAATTCCTTTAAAAAAATTTTTTTATTATAAGAAAATGTACCCAATTATCTCTGGGTAATGAAAAGGTAGTGAGGTAGGATAAATAAAAAAAAATAGGTAAAAATGAAACAAGGAAATTGAAGACTTTAAAATTAAGAACTACAGCTTGATGACAAGGCATTTTCACTTCCAAGGAAACTCACTCAAAGAAAAAAAATGTTTCCCCTAAAGGTTCTTTTACAATACCCTGTAAATTCCAGGTACTAGACCTGTCCTTTTCGTTTTGCTGCTGTTATCGGGGATTTTTTGTTTGTTTTTTTGTTTTTGTTTTTGTTTTGAGACAGGGTCTCACTATGTAATACAGGCTGGCCTTGAACTCATTTATGTAGCCCAGGCTGGTCTCGAACTCACTTATGTAGCCCAGGCTGGTCTCCAACTCACGGCGATCCTCCTGCCTCAGCCTCCCAAGTGCTGGGATTACAGGGGTGCACCACATCTGGCCTGACCTGTCCTTTTCACCTATAGATTGTCCTTCCTCCACCCCCAAAAAGCAACAACATTGGCAGGCAGCATATCTCAACTTCAAACACCTGTAGATGGCCTGTACTGTAACCTGACAGTGAAAATACACATCCTACATTGCCCATCTTGACAACACCCCTTAAATGTACCCCACTCCAGCTTGTAACATGTTCTCACTTTCTTAATGCCCACACTCCATTCTTTGCATACATGCTAATAAACCCCTGATGTCTTTTTTACTGGCCTATCCTAAAAATTCTTTTTCCTTGACAAGAGTCAGTGAACCTACACACTTATTTTAAAATCCACAGGACATAACATTGGGTTAAAAAAAAAAAAAACCTACTTTTCTACTGTAAATTTGTACTTTAGTGTAATAGTAGCCGGCTGTCTCAGTAGCTGTGCCTGGGGGATACAGGGAGCAATCTTTGTGTTCACCCCCTCAGTATGATGATGAATGGCAAGGTGTGGGCACATGTGTAAAAGGGTCAAACAAGGATTTTTACCCACATTTATGCTCCATCTAACAGGTTTTGCATGTGTTTACCTGAGCATCATGTAGGGGGGTAAAATACACACCATTCTTCTGCTATGTAAACATGTACTTTACCATAATGGAATATGGGTTTACTTTGATTTTTCAAAGCCCAGCTCACTACAATGGCACATGCAAAACCAGATTTCCAAGTTCTGGAGTCAGTCAAAAGTGAATCATCAGATCACTCAAGCATGGAAGATGAAGATGATAATGACTTTGACATTGGCCATGTGAGTCAAAGTTCCTGTGACAGTGAAATGGAGCAAGAATTGACTGCTACAGACACAGGGATTGCAGACCTCCTTGACTTAGATGATGACGAAAACAGCAATCTGAGTACATATTTGACTACTCAAAATGGTACAAAATGGTCATGCAACCATATGGAATGACCCAATGTTAGAACTAGGTCTGAAAATATAGTGAGGATCTTGGCAGGGTTGAAATCTATTGGATGAAATGCCAGCACTGCCATTCAATGTAGAAAACTGTAACAGATGAAATGCTACAAGATGTTGTAAATATCATACACAAATGCTGAAATACAAGTAAAATGTTCTGCATGCACCGATAGCCATACTCAAAAATGTATTTATTATCACACCTTACTAGCTGAACTGAAAGCATTCATAGGTCTGCTGTACTTAGCAGGGCTTCCTCATGGTCATTGCAGGAATGTAAAAGACTTATGGAAAAGCAATGGGTGTGGGTTTGTGGAATAATAACACTGAGGACATTTGGTTTCCTTCAAAATTGCCCGAGGTTTGATGACAAAACCACCTGCCAAGAAAGAAGAACTGATAATGTGGCTGCTATCCGCTAATTGTTGGAGAGATTTGTGAGTAACTGTCAAGCAATTTACACACCATCTGAATACATAACTATTGATGAACATCTTGCAGCATTTCACGGTTGCTGTAGCTTCAGGCAGTATATTCCCAAAAAGCCTTCAAAATATGGCATAAAAACTTATGCCCTTGTAGATGTGAAGACTTATTATGCTTTCAATTTAGAAATTTATCCTGGAACTCAGCCACCAGGTCCTTATTTATATAGTAATAAACCAAGTAATGTTGTGAACAGACTTGTTGCTCCCATCTCCCAAACTGATTGGAATGACCTTTGACAACTGGTTTACCAGTTTCCAATTGATATTACATTTGCTAACAGAGCACAAGTTGACCAGCATAGGAACTGTACACAGGAACAAAGCATAAATTTCAAATGAAAAGTTGCAACTTCAAAACAGAGAAATGTATAGTACTATCTTTGGACCTCAGAAGATATAACATTGGTCTTAAAAATGGCAAAGAAAAACAAACTGGTACTGTTGAGGTCAACATTGCACCATGATGGAAATACTGATAGAGAAATCTCAAGAAAACAGAAGCCTGAGATGATAACTTTCTACAACAAAACCAAAGGTGGAGTAGATGTTGATGAGTGATGCAGCAACGATGTCACTTGAAATACAAAGCATTGACCAATGGTTGTGTTTTACTCGATCCTAAACATGTGTGGCATAGTTTGATAGTTTACAAAGAAAATAACAAGTGCAAAATATCATGGAGAAATTTTCTTAGATTGGGACTGGAACTCATCGAGATTATTTACAGTAGAGGAAAAACAAAATGTTTTTGTCCAGGGAACTATGCAAATAAATTATGGAGCACCCTGGTGAGCTGACAGGTGAAAAGGCAGACACAGCATCACAAAGACCTACTATGACAACAGGAAACCAAAAAGATGTCAACTGTCCTGCAGGAAAGGACAGTAAAACAAAACATATATGCTATCAGTGTAAGAGACACTTGTGTATGGAACATGCAGTTTCCATGTGCAAAGACTGCCTTAGGTGTGACAGTTGAAGCAAAGATTATTTCTGTGGTAGACTTTTGTTTGTATTTACATTGAATTTCACATAGGTTTTTATTTCTGATGTTATATTCCAGGTTTTGTAAGCAGGTAAACAGCTGATGTGAAAATGTTGATGTCTAGTCTAAGCACTCATTACATATTTGATATTTTATTTTATTGTTATCTTATTTTCCTAAGTGCACACTGTACAATACAGTAGGAAGCTCTTGACAAAACAGATGACAAGAGGCGACAAGAATGGCCTGCCACATAGGCTAAGCACATGTGCTGTCAGTGTGAGACATGCACCTGGAACACTTGTGTGAATACTACCTTAGGTGTGACAACTGAAGCACAGGTTATTTCTGTGGTAGAGTTCTATTGGTATTTTTACTGTAGTTCATATAGGATTTTATTTCTGAGGTTATTGTTTAGATTTTATAAGTATACAGCTGAAGTGAAAATGTTGATGTTTATTCTAAATGTGTAATACATATTAATACTTTAGTTTATTGATATTTTATGTTCCTGTTACACACAGTGTATAATAAGAATCTCCTGACAAAACAGGAAGACCACTGATATGTCAAGTATGTCCAACAAAAAGGCCAGGAAAGCAAAACACATGTGCTGTCAGTGTAAGCGATACATGTGTATGGAATGTGCTATTGTCATGTGTGAAGATTGCCTTAGGTGTGATAACTGAAGATTATGTTTCTGGTAGAGTTCTATTGGTATTTTTATTGCAGTTCATATAGGCATTTATTTGTTATTTAGATTTTGTACACCAAAAAAGTTGATTTTGAAAATTTTGATGTTTTTATAAACAGTAAATATTAAAAATTCAATATTTTATTTTTTGATTTTTTTCCTGTTAAGTACTGTTTAATATAATAAAACTCATAAAATTAAAATCAGTCATTCAAATCAGAAATATTGTAAAGAATAAACGTGGGTATTATACACTCACAATGATGAGCTTTTATGACAAAATTGGCATGATGCCCCGCAGGCTACAAGAGTGGAATATGTTCCTTATTTCAGCCTTGGGGACCTCATAGACCCAACCCAGTGAGGGCAGGGCACTACAATTTTTGTTTATTTTTCAATTTTCTACAAAGAACATGTACTAGTAAAAACAGGGTAACATAACAATATCATTAAATAAAAGATTTACCAAAAACTAACGTCTTTCAAAAAGTAGCTATTTACCTGACAGTTTTGTTACTGTTTCTCTCAGTATATTGAAAACCATGTTGTTAAAACTAATGTAAAGCAAAGTTGCATAAAATAATGGGCAATAGACTCAAATGTTGTCAAGAGTCAGTTTATTGAAGATACTGTGATGTGATGTTATGTTAATTCTATTCACTTAATTACTTTTACTATGTCAGACTCCAAAGGTCACAGCCATGAAATTATACAATTACTTTCCCATATTTTGTTCAGAAACACAAAAATCAAATCCAAAGCAATGTTCAAGGGAATCTGAAAATTGCCCCCCACCCCACCCAAATAAGATGGTGATTAAGGGTCAGGAAGTTCAGCTATACAGAAGAAGGGTGAAAATGGAGCACGTACAAAGCAAACTGTTTTTTTCCTTTTTCTTTTCTTTTTTTTTCATTTATTAGACTTTATTTTCAAAGTTTCAAATCTTTTCAATTTTCTTTTTATTTTTTACACCAAAAAAGGCATCAATACTTTTCATCCCACTCTTGTCAACTTTAGCCAAAGCCTTCTGAGCTGCAGTCATTTTGGTATTTTTCTGCTAATGAAAATAAGTGAAAAATTGTTATGAATGTATCACTTGTAAATCATATAGGCAAATCAGACAAGACTGGGCATGGCTCAGGGTTCGTTAAGGGAGGTAAACGTCTGCTACTATCATGCTTCATAAAGGAGTGAAAAAAGTTCTGATATCTATTCAGAATTCAGACTTCAGAGACAGAACACATTGAGACAAAACTGCCGCCTTCTAAGGAGTGGAATGTTACAACCAATGGTTTACTTTAGGGGAGTAATTCTGGAGGGTGCATTAAGTGTAATAACACAAACAATGCAACTGACACAGGCAGCAACTGGCAGAGGGAGAATTACAGCCTTGTATTATTACATAATGAATAATTCACACCAATTTACCATCTGATTTTATTCATTCACTCTATGAGAAACCAAGGACAACCCTATTACATTCAAAAGATGACTTAGACTAGAAGGATAGCTGTGTTATTTCTCCTTTAACAAAGAAATACTTTCCAAAAAGCTGACTCCACATAATCCGCTCTGTAAATTTCTATCTTTTCTTGGTCATTGTATTTTTCAATGTCCTTTAATAAGTACTAAAAGATGGTAAATGGCAGCTGACTTTATTTTAGTGGATCACAACTTGTTCAGAAGTATAATTGATGGGAATCAGGAAAGAACCAAACCAAACCAAACCACTGGTCTCCCTGAGAACAGTAGGGCAAGTACATTGCCCAAGTATATTTTAAGAGCACTGTATATGATTCCTGCAATGTTACTTCTCATGTTGTCACTTGTAACTTAAGAGGATTCACTTCTGACTAGATGGTAAAAAGAAACAGTCTCTTTCAGACAAGTTGTCCTGTGCATTTAACTGCCACCCTGGTCCAACTTTCTTCTCACACTGGTGCTATACCCAGGTGATACACTGAGAAGTAGTATTTCTACTGCAGGTGGGTCAAAAGATTTCTCCCAGAGAAATCTGAAATGTCCCTGTTTATACAGAGCATCGAGAGAATTAGCTATTTGGCAAATCTTAAATCAGATTACCCTCTGATGTCATGTGCCCAAATAAGTTACACACAGACAAAAGAATAAAACTTATAGAAAAACATTAAACTCTAGGAAGACTACATATTATTATAATCTAAGTGGAAGTTAATTTATCCTGAGATAGGCAAGATCTTTCTACGCATAAAAACAATGGGAAAATCATAAAGAAAAACAATTTCTATACTTAACCTCATAAAAAATTAAAAACT
Organism: Erethizon dorsatum; assembly: GCA_028451465.1. Taxonomy (NCBI): domain Eukaryota; kingdom Metazoa; phylum Chordata; class Mammalia; order Rodentia; family Erethizontidae; genus Erethizon; species Erethizon dorsatum. Next base: position 99,337,905 of record CM051824.1, read on the forward strand.
ATTAAAAACATCAAGTGAAAAAGCACAAACATACCAGAAAATAATTTGTGCACTGTCATGAAAAATGTTAATAGCCTTAATTTAAAATATGTTCTTATAAGTCAACAGTAACAACAACAACAAAACATTATTATCCCAACACAAAAATAGTTAAAGGACACAAATGTCAATTTGCAAAATTTTAAATGAGGAATAAGCAATTGGAAAGATAAACTGTTCTAGTTAAAATGTGGCCTAATTTGATAGGCAAAATTTTTCAAGAATAAAATAATACTTAATGCTGTCAAGAATGCAAGACACAAACTCACTGGCAATAATGTTTGGGAGTACAAATTTCTGCTGCAATTTTGGAAAGCAATACATATATATGTACATTTATACATATAAACATATATATAAATTATCATGAAAGAGTGCATGTTCTCTGAGCTCTTACTGTTAGTTCTAAATTGTGTAATGAAATAATCAGAGGTGCAAACTATAAATAAGAAATTCTATCACTTTTTTTAAATCAAAAATAAAAAATATCAGAAGTAACTTAGGTATCCAATAATAGGGGATTGATTAAATAAATTATATTCCATATGATGAAAAGAATAGCACACATAACGGGATATCATGAAACTATGATATTCAATATTTATAAGAATGTTTAATGACATGAACATTTTTGTAAAACTGAAAGAGAAAGGTAGAACCAAAAAAAGTATTATAATGCAAATTTTAAAAGCTGCATATTATTTATAATGCATGTATAAGATAAAACTAAGTAAGCAATGTTAAGAAAATAACATTTGCAGGGTAAAGATTAAATGGTGGAGTTATCAATAACTTTTGTTATTATCACAGTTTCATGGAAGCTTCTGGGCAGTAGTTGACCAAAAACTACCTGAAGGGCAAAGTTTGGATACACTCTTCCTAAGCATAGTCTTTTTTTTTTTTTTTTTTTTTTTTTTTTGTAAAAACTATAATAATGGCTTAACATTTTCATTGTCAAGCAGCACAATTCTGAATGAATGATTAAGCTGCAGAAATGCAGTTAGTTATTTCTCATGGTCAAAATTGTAATCACAATCGAGTGTGCAATTGTTCCTAGACGTACACATGCACTACACCCACTGTGACCTACAGTTCGCCACTACACCTGGTTACACATACCTTTTCAGTCTTCAAATCTTTAGTGTTAAACTTAGTGTAGTCTTCTTTTGCTTCTACAGGCTCATCTGATATCTTTAGTCTCTGCAATGTTAGAGTAGTGGGGCAGAGTCAAATGTCACCCTGTCACTTAAGTCAATCCATTTTTTAAAAATGTGTAATTTGGACCCATACAGAGGTCAATAATTTTTACAAACTCCTCTACCTTTTGACAACTATCTAGTGAACTAAGTAAGGCACAGGCCACTTTCAAGAAGCAGCCTTGGTGATGGTGGATATGACTGGGTATATGACCCAGTTTCTCAGTTCCCCAAGAATACAAACCCACTTTTTATGTACTATGTACAGTGGGCATCTAGATGTCTGTGGACTTCAAGGACATTCTAAGGGGCTAAAGGCAAGGCACAGAAGTCAAAGATGAGCATTCCCTTGAAAGGAGCCAGATATCCAGTAACAACCTCCACTTCACATCCTGGGATGGTTTAATGTCTACTAATGGATACAGGGGCAGCATTATCCTATTATTACCATTTTTGTGTAGTTTATGCCCTTTCTTCCTTTCAATTCAGCTGTCTCATTTTATCCACATAAGGACAAACTTGTGCAGCAAGCAGCTAGCAGGAGAGGAACCATAGAGAGGTGACACAAATAGGTGGTCACCTATGGAGGCCTTGGGTGAGATATCAATTCTTATATTGGTGTTCTTTCCATCAGGCCAATGCAACTAAGTTGAACCTTCATGGAACATTATTACCATTCACATGAGCATTTTGTACCAAGGCAAGAGTTGGACTGCGGCCTTAATGTTCATACAGAAGAAATCATGCCACGCTCATGTAAAAGGTACAAAGCAGAATAGAGGAGTCCCATTGCTTGACACGGACGACTGAGTGCACAGTAATCACTACATGTTGACACCAACTCAAGATTTTTACCAGATTTTCACACTCTTTTTGGAGATACAAAGTTGACAAGAGCCAACATGGGTGTCCCTAGGAAATACAGACTTGTGTTCAGCTTCACTCTTCACAACCCTGCCTTTGATAAACAAAGTCCTGGTAAAGTCGATGCTAACAGATCTCACAGGTCACACAGCACAAGGGGATAAAACTACACAAGATGTTTGAAATTCCTGGAAATCTATCACACACTGTGGAAAAAACTTTCGGCTACACAGCAACCTCTAGCAAATAAACTGACAAAAGCAAAATACTAGTTTACCACATGTGAACCAGCAGAGTAAATGATGCAACTTTCTCAAGAATTATTATTATTATTATTCTTTTTTAAATTAAGGCAGCAAAGGGTGGTTAAGGGATACATATTTTTACAAGAAAGGTATCTCCAGCCAGAAGTAGAACTCACAACTCATAATGCAAAAGGCTATAATATTTTCAAAAGTCAAAGAGTGAGAAGCCAGGAAGGCATTTGTGTTTCTCCTTTGAGGCAAAATGTTTCTCTAAAGGATGTCACTGTAAACACTTGGACATAATTTACTTCACTAATAATTCAGATTTCAAAATATTCACAGCTATCTAAGGATAAATGGGACCGCCTAGGTAGGGTCAGAAAAAGATAAGGGCCCTTTAGAGCTTAGGAGAAAAACGATCTCTGCAATGTTCAGAGAATGTAAACAATAGGCAGTCTTAACAGTTTTGCTTTTGTAACACTGTCCCCCTTAATTATTGCAATTCATACCCAAGTTCCTGTATCACTGTACCAACAAAAAACCCAACCAGTCAGGTGGGGCTACCCCAGAGGGATGTACTACCACCCCATAAAAGCAAGACTGCTACCCCATATTCAGCAGTTACCCAGCAGGGCCCCCACTCCTCAAAGTGGCTTTGTATCTCTTCTGCTAATAAAATTTATTCTCTATTTGCACTGTCTTCTGACTCCTCTTCCTCTTTCTGTGTTGGAGAGATACAGGCATGGAAAAATTCTACAGTGGGCTGGTGACTCCAGACCCACCTAGGGATGTGGTATAGTTTGGGGGCTCGTCCGTGATTGACAAAGGCCACCTGACAAGGTCAGTATAACCCAACCTAAATGGAAGTGAATGCAGGAGGGCAGTGTCCTCTTCTTGGCTTGCTTTATGGACATTCCCTCCCTCCCCACAATCTAGCACAGTAGAAATCTCTTGGCTGGGCCCTTTTGGGTGATATGGGATCCCACCCTGAGGAGTCCATCCTCATACAGCTAAATGGCAGTGCACAGGGACTCAGTACTCCTACAGCTTTCTGGTAGGCCACAGAAAGCTGGCAGGAATCAGTACTTCATATGTCTTATAAGGTAGTCCACAGAAAGCTGGTGGCTGGAACGTCTTCAATCTTGTGGTCCACACCTTGTCAGGGGTGTATCCTGACCCACTTCATGCTAAGAGGACTGACCCTGTCTTCCACCTTCTGGTCTGCACCTGGTTTGGGGTTTATACAGACCCACCTATTGCTAAGAGACTGAGACCATGGTCAGCACCTTATCAAGGACTCAAAATGACCTACTGCCAAGAGAGGATTCTCCTTGGTTTGGTTAGTGAGTAGGACCCCATGGGTAAGATGGGAGAAACAAAGGACTCAGATCATGTCTCAGTGGCTCCTGTGCCCATGCACATTAGAATAAACTTCTTTCAGGCCATTTTTGGGCTATCTTAGAGGATGATAAATGTCTTCTCCTGAAATTGGGCTTTCCCATACAGACTTGTTTCTTCTGCTGTGCCACTGCGAAAGAAGACTGGGCATGCAGCTTCTTCTCCCAACAGTGGCTGAGGTCTGACCACCTCCTTCCTTTCTCTTTCCATCTTTTCTGTCATTCCACCACTCTGCCCACTGACTTATACAGGGACATCAAGACACAGAAAGGACCTCTAGAGGAGTGTGTAAAGGGCCCCTTCTCTTTCTCCAAGTACTGGAAGTTTTAAGTAAGTGTCCCTTGTCCGAGTATCAAAAGAGGCCTGATCAGCATCAACTGGGTTTTGGAAACTGTTTTTTTACCTCGTTTCCCACACTAACCCTACAAGACCCCCCTCATTGGGGGACCTGGCCTTAACTCCCATTTTGGCCCCAGAAAGAGAGGGCCATTTGGAAATTATATGCATTTAAGGAGTGGCATCACCAATGTTACAAGGACTATCAAAGGGGATACAAGGTTCCAGGACCTTGGCCAGGCAAGGCCACAGTTCCAATCCAATAGCAGATAAGATGTAGCTAAGCCCTGAACATAGTGAGATATGCCCAGCACAGGAGGACCCTAGGCTGCAATACACCCCCTGGAAGGATGGGGATGCCCTGTCCTTAAGGGAGAAATACCCCATATGGGGACACCCAATGGGGAGGGGTTTTTCAGTGTGTCTTTTTCTTCAATCCCCACAGACAGAAACCAGATTGTTTACTGTCCCACCACATTACCCCTGCAGTGTTTCCTCAAATACTGGAAAGATTTAGACCCTCAAACCTTAAAACAAAACAAAACAAAACAAAACAAAACAAAACAAAACAAAACAAAACAAAACAACAACAAAGGCCCTGGTTTTTTGTTGTACTGATGCTAGGACAAAATACCTGCTGGGGGACCCAGAAAAATGGCCAGCCAGGTGTTCTCTAGTTAAAATTATTTTGAGAGAAAGAGAAAATGGAGTGAGGTGTCCTATGTGCAGCTCTTCTTTATTCTTTGGGATTATCCTAACTGGGCTTTTGAGTGCTCTTTAGACCCTTCACTCTTAGGGGCACTACCTCTCTCTTCCTCCCTCAGAAAGTGCACACCCCAGGAGAAGGAGGCTTGAGAGCTGGTAAGCCGTATTTGTAAGCTTGGCCACCAGTATGGATGACCCCACGAGAGCGAATACTGCCTCTTCACTCCAACTTAAGGGGTGAGCCAGAACAAGTCCCTTTTACTTATTCAGAGTTGGAGGAAATTAAGTGAGACCTGGGAAGCTTCACAGATGATCCTGATGGCTATATCAGAGCCTTTGAAAGGGTAACTTCCTTCTTTTGACTGTCCCAGAAAGATGTGACCTTCTCAGTGAGACCTTCAATCAGAGAGAAAGGGACAGAGTTTCGGGCTCTGCCATTGGGGCTGGAAACACTTACTATGAGGCACGCTGGGGACCTCAAAGAGGAGAGGGAGAATCACGGGTTTATGCCCCTGTTGGAATCAAGGTAGCCCTACAAATAAGCCACAATGGGACCATGAGACTCTGCTGGGAGAGGTGGCACAATTTCCTTTACTACACAAAAGAAGGACTGAAAGGAGCAAGGGTCAAGCCTATTAATTATGCAAAACTGGGACAAATCTACTAAGAGGAAAAAGAACCCCCCCCCATGTTCTCACATTGATTAAAAGATACAATGACCAAGTATACTTTTATTAATCCTGATAGTATGGCTGCAGAAAACCTTATCAAGGATAAATTCTTGACTCAATTGGCCCCTGATATTCAGAACAAGCTCTTGAAGCTGGTGGTAGGTCCCAAAGAAGGTCATCTGGGGCTAGATGGCCTCCTTAGAGAGGCCACTAACATCTTCTACAACAGAGATCTAGAGGCGTAATAGGAAAAGTAGGGGAGACACGGAATTGGTAGCTGTCCTACAGGGAGTTTCAGGCATGGGCCCCAAATCAGATGGAAGTGGATTTCTCTGTCATCACTGCCAAGCCTGGACATTTCAGAAAGAAGTGATCCTTCCTTGAGAAGGAGGGTGCTCCTCAAAAGGGGACTCAATGTGAGCCTTCCAGACCCTGCTCCATCTTGCCAAGGCAAGCACTGGGATGATGAATGTCCTTTAGGGAAGCATGAGTCCTCCTAGTGACAGTCTCTGGGGCCATTTACTCAGGCCTCCCCTTACTCCAGTCCAACCTACAGAGCCCCAGGCTGATTTGATTCTGGGAGGCCAACCTGTCCGTTTTCTCACTGAAATGGGTGCCAGCTTTTCAGTCCTTGCCTTTTCCTCTGGGCCATGTTCTACACGTACTGCTATATTTCAGGGAGTCTTGGGATGCTCCAAGGAAAGATTCTTCTCCCATCCTGTGGCTTTTACTTGGGATGAACTCCATTTAGCCCACTCCTTTCTAATAATACCAGAAACTAGCCCTCTGGGAATTTTCTCTCTCCAAGAAATCCAGCTGTGTGGATGGATGGACGCATGGTGGGAAAAGCCTTGAAAGCCACCCCTGTCCTCTTCCATCTTAGGGACCCCATCCTCACCAAAAACAGTACCTCCTTTGCCAGAAGGTTAGAGAAAGACTAAAACCTTCTCTAAGTGTAGGGACTGCTACAACAGGGACTCCTCAGGAAAACTGCCAGCCCCTATAACAGTCCCATTACTGCACTGGTGTAAGAAAAGGACCAACAAACGGAGGTTAGTGTAAGATTTACATCTCATCAATGAGGCTGTGGTGCCACCGCATCCAGTGGTCCTTATCACCTACATCTTGATCCAAATTCTGGCCTCAGCCAGTTGGTATTTGGTCCTGGATCTCAAGAATGCCTTCTTCTGTATCCCCCCTGGCACCTGAGAGCCAAGACCTTTTTGCTTTTGCGAATCCCCTCACAAGAGTGAGATAACTGACCCGGACAGTTCTTCCTCAAGGTTTTCATGATAGTCCTTACCTTTTTGGCTTGGCCTTAGCCCAAGATGTCCTAGACTGGAAGGAGGAAGGAACTGTCCTCCTCCAATATGTGGATGACCTAATGCTTTGCAAGGAGACTAAAGATACAATGCATAGGAGCACCAAGTCTCTCAACTTCCTGGACTCCCAGAGCTATAAGGTGTTCCATGGAAAGGCCTAGCTTTGTCAGACGCAAGTTACTTACTTGGGTTTGTTTATGTCCCATGGCAGGAGGGCTCTGAGTCCTGAGAGGATACAGCCTATAGTGGACTTCCCACAGCCTAAACATGTTAAGCAGCTGGGAGCCTTCCTGGGAGTCACCGGGTTTTACAGAGCCTGGATCCCTGAATATGCTGAAAAGGCTCAGCCCCTTTACCAACTTCTCAGAGACTCTGGAGGCTCAGACCCATCTGCTTGCTTGGAGCCCTGAGGCTGATTGCGCTTTTCAGGAATTAAATAAGCCCTGCTAGAGGCCCCTGCGGTAGGGCTCCCCAATCAAGACAAATATACCCTTTTTCTGACAGACATGGATTGCTTTGAGGGTCCTCACCCAACCCTTGGTACCAAGCCACCAGCCCATAGCTTACTTAAGCAAGGAATTAAAGGCAGTGTCAAAAGAATAGTTGGGCTGCTTGCAGGCCTTGGGCACTGGGGTTATTTTGGTCTCTAAAGTCTATAAACTCACTCAAGGATGGGCACTTATGGTAAAGTGTCCCCATAACATTGCGAGGCTCCTAAGGGACCAATTCATCCCTGGGTATCAGATGACCAGATTTTAAGTTACCAAATCCTCTTACTGAAAGGTCCCGAAGTTAATACAGAGACACATCAAGGCCTCAACCTGGCCACCTTTCTGCCTAATCCCAAGGAGTTAACTGAGCATCAACATGATTGTGCTGAGGGATCCTAATCCAGGCCCCGCAGTTAAGGACTATACAATCAACCCCTTAAGGTCCCTGAGGTTGAGATTTTTACTGATGGCAGCTCCTTTGTCTCAAGGGGGAGTTTGGAAAGCTGGATATGCAGTGGTGGGGGCCAGTTGGGAGTGTTGGAGTCAGCTCCCTTACCCCCAGGCACCACTCCCCAAAGGGCAGAACTAACAGCCCTCACTCAGGCTTTCAGGCTGGCCAAGTATGCGTTTCCTGCTATGCCTACTCATGCTGCTATTTGGAAAGAATGAGGCCTGTTAAGTTCAAAGGGGTCTCCTACTAAGCATGCTTTGGAGATCCTCCAACTGATCAAGGCTGCACGCCTGACTCTCAAAGCAGCAGTTACACAATGCCTAGGACACCAAAGGGGACAAGATCCTGGTACCTTGGGCAATAAAAGAGCTGACAAAGAATCCAAGGCGGCTGCATCTTGACACCTAGAGTGTCCCCTTCTGTGGTGATCCAGTCTGTTGCCTTTTGTTCACCTGTATACTCTGACCAACAAGTTTTACAAGACCAGGAACAGGGATGGGCCCTTAACTCTGACAGATGGTGGGTCAGCCCCACTGGGTGCCTCTTTCTACCTGGCTATCTAACCTGGAAGATAATCAAGGGCATCCATGACACCTGCCACCTAGGGCAGAAAAATACTCTTACTCTGGTTACAAAGGCCTTTCAGGGAAGTAAGTTAAAAACGATAGTACAGTAGGTGGTCCAGGGCTGTAAAATATACTTAAGGATAAACCCACAAAAGGCCCGACTGCAACTACAGGGAGAACAGTACCAAGGTGCTTATCCAGGACAGGACTGGCAGCTTGATTTCACTCATATGCTGGGAGGTTGCAATAGCCAGTTTCTCTAGGTCCTAGTGATACAAAGGGTGGATAGAAGCCTAGCCTTCCAAGTCAGAAAAGGCAAGAGAGGTGGTCAGAGTTCTCATCGATGAGGTTATTCCAAGATTCAGGGTCCCTTGTAGCCTCCAAAATACAATGGCCATGCCTTTTCTTCTGAGGTGACTGACGGCATCTCCAAGGTCCTCAGTATTGCTTACCATCTGCATTGTGCCTATCCTAGTCAATGAGAAAACTGAGGGAGCCTTAAGGCAAGTGACGTCCTTAGTCTACTTCCAGCAAATTCTGTCAGCCTTGAGGCAAACAAAACCTGGAGCCACTCCACCTAGTAAGCCTCTCTTCTGTTCTGTAACTGTCAAGGCTCTAGACAAGATCTGAACAAACCCCGATGGGAGGGTCCCTACACAATGATCCTTTCCACTCCTAATGCAGTTAGAGTAACAGGATACAACACCTGGATCCACAATTCCTGGGTGAAACTTTGGACTGCTTCTGGAGATCCAGAAAGAGAATCCTTTCTGTCACCACCTGAGGCAACACCTGAGTCCAATTATATCACATGAAGCCCATGAGAGATCTCAAACTTAATTTTGAAAGATTTATAAGATATGTATGCCAATTAATAGGGGGGTGGTCTAAAAGATCCTCTGTTCTGGGTGTATGCAGGTTTGTGGATCTTACTGGGAATTTGGTTAATTTTACAGTTTGAGTGTTTGCTACCTGCAGGGTGGAATCACTTCTCCTGTGACAGGGACAAACCACGTAGAGGTTGCTTATGGCCTTTGTAGAGTTTCCCTACCCTTGGGAAGGGTGCTCCCTGCCCTTTCCTGGGAAAACACTTTCCTACCATTCATGGCAGCTCTGGCTCCTGACCATATTGACTGCTGGATCTGCTTTCCACTCCCAAATACTTCACCACTCTAGCTCCAGATCTACCCAGGACCATATCGTGATAAGGTCAACTTTACCTGCTGACCTCTTCACAGTCCTAACCCACTCCTTACCCTCACTGGGATCACTGGGCCAGCTGTGGAGGGCGTGCCTTTGGTTGACTGGATTTGGGACACAGACATTGACCCTGATTTTGATGAGACCAGACAACCTCAGTATGGGGATAGGGGAAATTTCTGGTCATTGGGTATCAAAAAAAAAGAGGGCTGGGTAAGCCTGTCACCCTCAGATAGGGTGGGACCTTGGACTAATGTTACTTGCCAAGATCACAATAAAGTTTGGTACCCCAAAATAGCTTCTAATCAATCTTTTTTTATCCACCTAAAGCTAACTGTATCTTGACATGGCCCAGTTGTGATGGGATCCAAGATGGTACGTACTCTTGGTTCATGCCTTGGTGGTAGCCATACAATGTGTCAAGTCTGGAGGTCATCTTTATAGTCACTTCCCTGAGAATCGCTCCTTATACCTACTTACCCCTTGGGGATTCTCTCCAGAAAGGTCCAATTTTTCTGAAAGTTCTCTTCTTTATGCCCCTTCCAGACTCCTCTTTTATGGAAAAGAATGAAATCATGATGGGAACCCTGTACAATCTTGGGGATTACGTTGCCTCCATCACCATTGAATAGAGGAACCTGGGGCTTAATAAAATTGTGACTATCCTTAAATAGTGTAGTTTAAACAGGGTTTAAACCAGACTTCTGTGCAGCAGGTTTTTTTGACCTCAGGGACCACTGGGAACAAGAGGACTTTCTTGACATAAAAGGGAACCCAACACTCTTATAGTCTTAAGGATCACGGCACTCATAGCAGCCCTTATGGAACTAACCTAGGGAATAGTGGCCAATTCAGTACAGATCTCAAACCTCTCTGTCCCTGCACCAGAAATTGCCCAGTTAACTGGTAGTAATTTCCAGGACCTCTAATGATCCCTGGACTCCCTGGCAGGTATGGTTTTGGAACATAAGCAAGTATTAGACTAGATGCTGGCCCATCATGGAGGTGTCTGTGCAGTTTTTAATGGAACCTGCTGGACCTATATTAATACCTCTCAATAGGTTAAGACTCAGACTAATGTTATTCTGGACAAGACTAAGTGGCTCCATGACCGGGGACCACGGACTCCCTGGTGACCCAAATTTTCGCTCAGATTAAAACCTGGTTTCCTTCTATATTCACCTGACTCCTTCCCCTCTTGGAACCCTTGGTTGCTATCTTGTTGTTGTGTCTGTTTGGCCCTTTTATACTAAACTGCATTTTCCTGTTCGTTTCAGATCGAATCAATGCTATCAAGATGCAAATGGTCCTCCGAGTGGAGCCAACCATGGTGGTTCCTCCTTCCTTTTACCATGGCCCTTTAGATTGACCTCCTGATGGACATCATCCACAGCCCCAACTGGTGCCCCCTTTCAGCCAGAGCAGTTGTTGCCTTTAATCTCAACAGCAGTTGGATGATCGTTTCCAGAGGGAGGAATGTAGGGACAGATGGAACCCCCAGGTAGGGTCAGAAATGGGATACAGGCCCATAAGAGCTTAGGAGAAAAACAACCTCCGCAGTGTTCAGAGAATGCAATCAATAGGCAGTCTATAGTTTTGTTTTTGTAACACTGTCCACCTGAATTATTGCAATCATAGCAACATGCTATATCAGCCTACCAACAAAAAACCCAGCCAATCAGGTAGGGCTACCTCAGAGGGAGGGACTACCACCTCAACCCCATAAAAGCAGGACCACTGCTCCATATTTAGCAGTTACCCAGCTCTGCCCCCCCCCGCACTCCTCAGAGTGATTTACATCTCTTTCTTCTGTTGATAAAATTTACTCTCTTTGCACTGTCTTCTGACTCCTCTTCCTGTTTCTGCATCAGAGAGATAAGACTCCAAAATTCTACAGTAGGCAGGCAACTCCAGACCCACCTAGGGATGTGACAGCTAGAACCTAAGATCAAATTACTTACATACAAATGTAAAACATTTAATAAGCATGATGCTTTGGTCAGGTGTTTTAAGCATGATGCTTTGGTCAGGTTGTGTTAGCTCACAACCAAATAACACACCAGTTAGGTGTTTATAAGGAAAATGCATATAGCTAGATTTTATGCTATTCCTGGACACTGTTGAATATTTTAGAAAGTACAGGACTGAAACAGTTACTGATATTTTGGTTATTTAAAAGATCAAATCACTCTGGATTTCACCATTCAGCAGAAATGGACAAATGGCTCAGAAACATGGTATAAAAGGTATGATTAAATGACTGTAATTCTGGACCAAGAAGAACAAAGAGTAGAGTAGAAATTAATGTTAGGCCTGGTCTTATCACTTCTGGACTAAGAAGAACAAAGAATAGAGTAGGAATTAATGTTAGGTCTGGTCTTATCACTCTTACAAATGGTTTGCAGGAAGCAATGCAGGAATATCTCCAAACCCATTCATTGCATTTAGCTCTGCTAACTGACAGAGACAATAAATATCACAAGGTAAGGAGGTAAGGGGATAAGCTGAGCTTCAGCTAGGGTGGACTGGTAAGGGAAAATGATACAAAAAAACATAGTAAGGATGGTCTGCTCCATGCTCTCCATGAAAGCTAGATGCAAAAGGTATCTCCTGATTGAGAGAAGGTATTCCCTGAAAACAAGTGTATCACTATAAAAATCAAATCCTGGGCATAGACAGGTAGGCTAGCAGAAGACACAGAGTACATTTGGTCAAACTATGATACACTATACAGTACAGTTTGTACTGTGTGCACCAGAACCCAAGGAAGACACACAGAGTAGAAGACCTCTAAAAACAAGTAACACAATCCAGGAGATAAAGTTGAGGCTTAGGAAGACCAAGATGATGACATCTAAGTCAAAGCTTGGCAAATGATGGCCCAAGGGCCAAATCCAGCTGGCCTTTGATTTATAAATAAAATTTTATTGGAACATGGCCCTGCTAATTCGCTTATGAATTGTCTGCGGCTGTTTTCTCACTACAACATAGTTGAGTGACTGTAACAGAGACCATTTGCTCCAGGGAACCTAAAATACTTATTACCTGGCCTTGACAGAAAATGTATGCTGACCCTGGATCTAAATCATAAATGATAAAACCATAAATGACTTAAACTTTGGAAGTTAAAATAACGCAAAAAACTACAATGGAGAATAGACATGAAACTCATTACACCAGAAAGGATCAAAGGATCAGTAAGTTTAGATCAATTCATGGATGTGCTCTAAATTGCTAAGGAAGATAGATATTTGGGAGAAAGAAATATGCTTAATTTTTAGAGGGAGAGACATAAGAACGAACATTTTTGGAGCACCAATCTACTTAAAGCAAAATAATTATTTTTCTTTCTGTTCCCTGAAGCTACTGTCAGAAATTACCTACTGGACTAGAAACATGTGTTTGGCTTGGAATGGTCCTTATTAGATCTCATAGCAAATGATTTTTACCCAGTGATATTCTTCAAGAAGATAAAAGATGTATCTTCTTTGACAACCTGCTGAACATGGCCTAAACTAATACCAATGCACTTTCAATGTTCAGTCTTATTCTAAAAATCAAAGTAGTACATGGTTTGGAAGCTGTTGGCACCATCTTCAAATGGGTGCATGTTGGCCATCTGAAGGGCAAGGAATGAAGGCAGGGGAAGGAAAGTGGTTTAACGTCTGTGACGTGCCCACCGCACATTCTCTCTGCTGGTTGGAGAATAACCTCACTGATCAATGGTGCCTGTGTTTATTTCCCTGTACTGAAGCAGTGCTTACGCATCTGAGATATGACCTAGACCAGTGATGGCAAATCTTCTAGAGCTTTCAATGATAAAAACAGCCGGATGCGGCCACTGGCCTGGACTAAGGGATGCTACAGTGTGTGGTGTTTAGGTATGGTTTATAACCAGGTTCTCTAGTTTCTGTCTCTGGGAAACAAACACAAAACTATAGAAAAGCTGAGGTTGACAGTTTAAGAATGTCTCAAAGAGAAGAAAGATTCCCACCTACAGATGACAATCACACAGAATCTTGATCATTTCAAATGCAAAGAAGAAATGCAGCTGTCATTCAAAGGACTGTATTTCAAAAATCGTGCTCTGAGTGCCTTTGTCCAGGGACAATTAGATGTGGCAAAGATTAAAGTTGTATATGGAGTATTCTGGGTGATTAATAAAATTCACTAAGTGATATTCCTAACTCAAGGAGATTTTACAGCCATGTGCAGTGGTGTATACCTTTAATCCTGTCAGGAGGCTGAGGCAGTAGGATGTCAAATTCCAGGCCAGCTGGGGCAACTTAGTGACACCCTGTCTCAATATAAAGACTATAAAGGGCTGGGGATGTAGCTCAGTGGGGTTGCTCCCCAGTACTGTTAAAAAAAAAAAATCCATTTTAATTATATTTCTATAACATTTTTACAGAAGCATCTTGCTAAAACCAGTGTGCTTTTCACCATGCAGGTAAAATCTACGAAATAAAAAATATTGACACAGAGCCCAGTACAATCTATATTCCACATTGCATCACTCTATGCCAGTGATGGTGAAGCTTTTAGAGCTTTCAATGATACAAAACTCTGCTGTGGCACACGTGCTACCACTGCTCTATGCAAAATGGATTTTGTGTGCTTTAAAATATGTTAGTGTCATGCTGGGGTCATCAGGCCACCGCCGAATTTTCCTGGGCTTGTCTCTCTCCCTCTGACACAGAAACGGGAGGAGGAGTCAGAAGATGGTACGAGGCTGGAGTAAAGTTTATTGACAGACGATACAAAGTCACTCTGAGGAGTAGGGACCCAGAGCCGGATAACCGCCCAGTATGGCCAGTGGTCTTCTATTTATGGGGCTGAGGTGACCCCTCTCTCTGGGGGCAGCCCCACCCAGCTGGCTGGTTAGTTTGTTGCTAGGCTGACAGAGGAACTTGGGTACCAATGGAACAATTAAGATGACTGCTGAGGTCATTTTCTCCTAAGTTTTAAAGCGCCCATATCCCTTTTCTGACCCTACATAGCGGTCCCATCTATCCCTCCACTAGAACAATCTAAACTCATGTGGTACAAGTGATATTTCTCCATGTCTCCCAAAGATATTTTAGTCACAATTTCTTACCTTTGATGGAGGGTTTGGCAACGGAGCTGAAGTTTCTGGAAGCCTAAGGAAGTTTAAAAAATTAGAATCATAGTCATGGTTTTTCATAGACAAGCAAATAGAGAGACTGGGCCCATTTAAGACTTAGTGAGTCTTTCTTTTCTCATAACATTGCTTCCACAGACCTTCTTGTTCCATTATTTCAGAGCAAAAAATAAAATTTCTGTAAATAAAGGAATCTTCATTTTACTACTTAATTCCTTATGTTGGAATTATCAAACAGAAAAATAAAATTAAAACCATTTGTTGAAATAGAGTTGCTTGTCTGTAGCCTCAACTTTGTGTTTTGGCATTGGAATGCTTCTTTTTTTTTTTTTTTTTTTTTTTTTCTTGTGGGTACCGGGGGTCGACCTCAGAACCTTGCACGCCAGCAGGCGCCCGTGCCGCTGAGCGATATCACCTGCCCCTTTTTTCGTATGTGGGATCCGGGAGTCAAACTTGGCCCCTCGCGCTTGCCAGGCAGGCGCGTACCCTGCTGAGCCATCTCACCGGCCCTGGAATGCTTCTTCATAAATGATGGTACTAGCATTTATTTAAAAGTGAAAATTATTGTAACTATTGATGAAAGCCATGTAAACTTCACCTTTTCTCCCATTAAAGAGCAGTTTAATTGGATCTTTCTCCATAAATTTTTAACCCCAAATTAAAATTTTCAGTGGAGGGAAAAGGATCTAAACAAACAATGGATTACAAAAACATAAGATAGCTAATAAGACAAGCGGTCAAGAAACCAAGGGAAATATTAAACAGAAGGATGGTTAACAAGCTTTCAACACACTTTAACTACTATAGAAACCAGTGTCCACTGTTTTAAAGTAGGACCTATGGAATTTGCTATAAACAGCAACTATAGGTATTCCTATCTATTATGTATGAAAGAAGAAAACAGGATTGTGTAAGGATTAGGAAAAATGTATTAAATCATCACGCACAAAAAATCTTAATAACACTTGCTAAAATTCTGACCATAAACACAGTTATGCTATACAAGAGTAAAGTCCTTATATTATATTAAAAATTTTTATAAAGGAAGGAATACAAATGAAGTTATCCTTAGGTTGATTCTTCCATCCCTCAAGGACACAGTTTTTCAAATGACTTTGAATTCCAAGTACTCAGAATTATAAAGGTACTTAGTGAACATCTAATGATAATAGTGAAAATGCCATAAAACTTTAAAATGTAATTTTCCAAAATATTCTACATGTCATCCACCACTTCATTTCCCACTTTTCTTTATCTTAAGATGATTGCAGGGGCTGGTGAGGTAGCTCAGCAGCATAAGCGCCCGCCTGGCAAGAGCGAGGTCCTGAGTTCAACTCCTGGTACCCACATACGAAAAAAGGGCCGGTGATATCGCTCAGCTGCATGGGCACTGCTGGCACACGAGGTCCTGAGTTTGACCCCCGGCACCCACAAAAAAAAAAACAAAAAAAAAAAGATGATTGCAAAGAACCAAATTAAGTTTCACTGGGGATAAAAGTTTAACATACTTTATCCTCTAAAATCATACAAAGGATACAAAGTTGTTGTAATCAGAGTTTCTATTAAATCAATTCATTTCAACCAATGTCTATTAAAAATAACTTCCAATCCACAGAGTATATGACATAGCTCAAGAATAAACTCTCATCACAATGATACAATAAACCACAGAGAAACTCTATAGCTGGAAAATCAAAAAGCACAAAGATACTTGTTAATTAGGCCTGAAGATGAATGATACTTACTTTAAGTATTTAGATAAGTTGTCACTTAATTCTTTAGGGATGTAATCAGATATCAAACCATGGGCATAACGAATATAATCCTCTGAAAGAAACAGAATAAAGAGTAAAAGAGAAAAATGAGTAGTAATTATGGTGGTTTTATAGTCAAATTGACCTGAGTTCAAATTCTCATTCTATACAGCTTTAGGAAACAACTTAAGCTCTAGTCTAAGTTGCCTCATTAATACAATGGAGGTACTCTTAGCTATCTGTCAGAGTAGAGGAGAAATGTGATCAATGAGATAGTATACAGCATGATACCAAAGATATGATATGATAGCACATTAGATACTACCAAATGACAGTTAAAAAAAAAAACAAAAACAAAAAAACTCGGTTGCTTTCTTAGCTAAGGCCCTGAAATGCAAATAAAATTTTATTTATTTATTTATTTATTTATTTTTTGTGGGTACCGACGGTCGACTTCAGGACTTCACGCACCAGCAGGCGCCCGTGTTGCTGAGTGATATCACCGGCCCCTTTTTCGTATGTGGGTACCGGGAGTCGAACTCGGGCCCTCGCGCTTGCCAGGCGGGCGCTTATGCTGCTGAGCCATCTCACCAGCCCACAAATAAAATTTTAAAATGAGCTATTACAATATGAGATATCCATGTCACATTTAAGGTTAATCTTTTCTAAGTCTGCTTCGATGTAGAATAAATCTAATCATCCAAGATTAATGAGTATTCTCATATAAGAGAAATAAAATGAAATAATTAAAGCATTGATATATTTCTATTAGATATTTGCTTTATAAAAACCTCAAACATTATAGATATTTCCAAGCTAGTAAAATGTCTTTTAAAAAAAACAAGAAAACACTTACTCCTTAGAATGTACAATAATTAATTCTAGAGCATCTGGACCTTTAGTACAAAAATGCAGCTTTGACATGAATTAAATAGACTACACAAGACAATAAAATTTGTTTCCAAATGCAGTTTCTTAATCCAGTATTGTGTATAGAATTTGGGGGATAATCAAGCTTAACCATGAGATGGGATAACCACAAGGATATGAACCTCCAAAGGTAAGTTTGCTGCTGGGACATTCATTCTCTTCATTTTCTCCTTTCTGTTCTGCTTTCAAGCTAAGGTAACAATAGACCTCAGTGTTACCTACAAAATGACTATTGTCTGGGGACTACCTGATCTCAAAAATCTTAAGTAGGAGATTTTCACTATTACGTAGAACTGAAAGTTATCATTGGGCCCTTCTTAAGATACGCTTAGGGTTCTAGGACAGTAATTATCCAGTAGTCATGAAGAAACAAAAACTATTTTAAGAAAGCCAGGATACAGTTCATTTGCTTTTTCTGATACCACACCAAACCAGAGATTCAAGAAGAGAGTGGTAAAGTGTGTAAACTTACGTTGTGGCTGGGACATTCAGTAGCAGTGTAACCCAGAGAACCTGAGATGTAGAGTATGGGTGAAAGGACTGGACTTACAGCGGAAGCCTTTTCTTACCATCGGGATTTCTCTAAGACCAGTGTTTTTCATTTTTGAAGTGAGATCTGTCTAACCTCTAACATCTCTTCTACTTCAAAAAAAAAAAAAAATTCTATAGCTCTATAGTCCCTTCATCCATCCATCTGCCCATCTGACTCATTTCTTCTTTCTCTTCTTTCGTTAATGTGGGTTAAAGACACTGACAAATGGTGAACTTGGTATGGCAAGCATGCTGTCCACCACCCCCAGAACAGCAACAGCCAGTGAGGTGTACAAGCAAGGTGTCATAAAATAGATTTCTGCAAATCAAAGACTGCCTGAATTACCACCAATCACAAACAGGCCACTGCTCCTCACGCTCATTTTTAATGGCTACATTCAGACACGGGGAGTTGTGCAAGCTCATATATATCCAGAACAAGGGAACACTGAAGTGGAGCTTGAAGTCAGAATAATTCCTGCCCTGTCATTTGAGAACTTCAGTAGAATTATGTAGCTTTTTATTCAACTATACATATAAAAATAAGGGGCTACTATACTGGAAAAAGCAGAGGAATAAACCTTAACCCCCCTTCCCAAGTCGAGTCAGTTTCCACCTAAAATAAAAATTCTCAGAGTTATTTTAGAAAATATGCTTCATGAGAATAAAAGAGATGCTGCTCCTGGAAACCCTGTGCCAAGGAAACAATGCAACAAAAAGGTGAAAAGTGTGGGCTTTAGAGTGAGACAAGCTTCAGCATCAGCTCAGCTTTGCCACTGAACAGCTGGGTCACTTCAGACACAGCCCTGACTCTCATGAGACTTTCTGAGAAGGTCAGAGATCACATCTGAATACTTGCAGCTTAGCCAAGGGCCTGGCACATGACATACTCTCAGGAAATGACAGCCAGGTGTCTTAGATATGATATCACTATTAGTGTGAAATAACTACTTGCTGAATGAATGATTCAAGTATCAATTCCTGATGCAAGTGACCTACAGCAGAAACACTGCTTGATTCTGAATTAAGATGCACACCTGCCCCAAGACCTATGAGAACATGGACAAGAATATGAAGCTTCTGTGCCATTATGAGTTCTGAATCCTCAGACAGGCATTTATACCTAAGCAACTTATCCCCAGATAAAAATTATTTCTGCAAAATCACTTACTTACCTTCCTTGTCACTGGAAATCTGATCACCAGAGAAAAATGCAGCTGACTGTACCCGGGCACCAACATTGACATGATTGGCTTTTAATGCTGCCACTGTTTGATTAACCTAGGAAGTAACCACAAGGGTGAATCAGGGTATTTTCAACTTAACTTAAGAATTCTGTGATTTTCCAGATGGCCCTCAATCCATTTAAGATCCAAAAAGAAGTATATGAGAACGTATGAATATCTTCAGCAGGTGTCAAAAGATGAGATGGCTGCACATATGCAGAGAGGCTGAGTCACACCAACATTTCTGGGTGATCTCAATACAAGGACTTCCCGTGACCTACCTGATATGAGTAATGACATATTGTGATTGAGAGCACTCACTACAGTCAGGTTGCTTGGGTATGCTCTGTGACCATGGAACCTTTAACTTAACCTTTCTATGCCTCTGTGAAATGGGCATAAAAACAGTACTTACCTCATAAAATGGCACAAAGCGTATATGCAATAATTTCTAAGCCAAAAAAAAAAAATTTCCTACTTCCTGAGAAACACAATAAGTATAAACTTAGCTCTGCTAGTGGTGCTATTATCATTTCTTCAGAGCAAAAATGAAATGCTAAGGTTTTGCTCAGAATTTTTACCTACACAGAATATCACTACTATAAGCACTGCTGTAAGTGGAATATGGTGCCCCTTTGTAAATCTTTCACCACTTTGTATATTAAGAGCCTGATTAATTCCACAGGGTTCATTTCCATGTTTCCAGATTCACAATGTATCAGTAACATCATATGACAAACAAACATGGTTTTCACATGCAAGAGGGAAGGGAAATCAGCTTTTCTAAGGTGGTGGTGGTGGTTGTTCTTTAAATCACACTAAGAAATATTCTACAAATCAATATTCAGACACATATCTTAATATATGTTTCATACAGCTATCCTTAATATTTATCCTTACTCTGTGCTGTATTTTCATCCATTCTCTACTGTCTTAATCCATTCTATCCCATTCCATTCCAAGAGAAAACTGGTAGTGATCTACTAACTTGATTTAAAAAATAAAGCTTCAGATCTTACATAAACTCAAAATTTTTAGAATCTCTAAGGTACAAGGTTTGCCTGGAAGAAAGCCCTCTTCTACCTCCACACACTTAGACATACTTCCTCCTAGTCCACAAACCTTCCTCTCTTCATCCCTTGCCTGGCTGTGTAAGCGACGTTACGCTAGGAGATACCTGCTTGGCTAAGAGCAGCAATGTCCTGGTACTGTCTGGTTGGAAGGCTCAAACCTGCACTAACTCAGCAGCATGAAACCCTTTCATCCTGTGCTGGGATGAGGGAGGAAGGACAATGCGGGTCAAAAAAAAAAACCATGTTTTTGAGTTGCTTTTCAATCTGGGATTTCTCTATACAGTTTTCCTCTTCTCGGTAGATATACAGGATGGTTTTTGATTCAGTCTTTCTGCCTTATCTATGGATTTTTTTTTTTCAAGGAATGTTTTTTTTTTAATGGCACTAGAGAGGTACCATACATACCTTTTTTTCCAGCCACTTTAATGTCTTCTCTTTGCTGTACTTGTAATATTTCTTATTGTCTATTTCTGGGTTAAGTTAAAATAAACAAAAAAAAGTATAGTGAATTAAACAAACAAAAAAGAACTCAATGTTATATCATATACAAGTTAACAATTTAAAAATATTTTGTAATAGTTAATATTCTTGAAAAACTCAAATCTTAAACCTGAGAGCATACTTGAGACATTTAAGAAAACCACCAGAGTTTGGGCACCTCAGAAGTCTTCCAACTAAATGAGAGAAAAGTTAAGAAATTAAATTATAAATACAACTCTGTAGAAAAGGTAATTTTTTAAAACTAAGCAAATTAACATGCTAAGCAATCTTAATTTTTCTGAATAATTTTAAGCTTACCTCAATGTTTGTAATGAAATATTTCCTTTCTAAATTAAAAATGGAACTCTCGGGGGAAAAAAAATGAAACTAAAGGCAGATGCTTATGAAGTTCACTGCATATAATCAGGCAGAGAAATCCTGCTAACTCCTCAGTGCTGGCCTGGTGGGGTAAGTGGAGTATAAAAGAACAGATACGTCCACCCTTTAACATATTACCAACACAATCATGGCTATGTCAGGGGAATTTAGATTTACGGTAGGCTCAACCTGGCTCTTTGTGGGGATAAAAGGCCACTTCCTATACATTATGCTCCCTTTCCTCACAATCCACCCAGCTTTATACACCATGTCATTAAACCAGGATTTCCTCTGTAACACTTTTCATACATAGAGTTTCTCCTTCCTGTGCAATTAGCCAAGGCAGCCCTCCCACTCTGGCCTCCTTTATGACCTTGCAGGGTCATCTTTATGACCACGGGAAGCCCTAAGGCCAATGTAAACTCACCACCTGTGAGCTATACAGAGTGATGCTCTCTTCTCCTCTCTCCGTATCATGGGAAATGGAATTGCTTATTCGGGGATAGTTTTTCTCAGTGTTAGGTGCTGTGTATGGGAGAGGGGCTGGAAGTTCCCAGCCTTATTCTGTAGGCATTTCACCCCCCATTAAGCCTATGGTTGTCAACATGATAGGCAAGATTAGGCAGGATGGTGTGGAAGCTGGACCTCTGCACTCATTTCCAGAATGGAGTAACAAGAAGGAGGGACAGCCACATGTGACATGCTGTTAGAAGTGTGAGGATCCCTGCTCTCCTAGAGCCAAAACTCCTGGGCAAAGAGCCTACTGCAGAAGCAAGGCCCAAACAGTGCTCAAGTCTCTCCTGAAGAAATTCTGTAGTCTCTGCTGTTCACTGCTCTCTGGCTCCTACCTGCAAATTTCCTGAAAGAGCTAAAATCTGCCACTTTTCCTTCCTAGCCCCCAACTTCTAAGCTCCTTGGGTGGGTCTTTCCTGTTCCTCTTGGAAATGGTCTCATGTGAGGAACACAGCAAGCACTGGGGCTCATGCACACCCCAGCACTGTGCCCTGGGGAAGCCACCTCCCTTTTGTTTCCTCACATGTGAAGGGAAGGCTTCATCAGAGGTTTGAGTATGAAATGATACAACCCATACAGATCCTGCAGTACAGTGCCTGGCACACAGAAAACACTTCACATTAGCTAGGAAAAATTAATGGCAGTGATATTTGTTAATGACAGCACCAGAAATCAATATTTATTTAGGCTTCTTACATTTTCTCATCTGCACTCAGAATGAGTCTCAGGTAACCATTATTTGCCCACATCTTAGAAGACTGGGTTTAAATGACATTAAGTAAACTGTCCAAAATCCCAAGCAAGCAAGCAATAGGACATGAAGAAAGACAGTTTTACTATTGACTCTTCAATCTGTATGCCTCTTAAGCCTTGTCTTACAAAATCTACTAGGACTTCTACCACAATGGTGAATACAGGCAGTAAGAGCTACTGTCCTTGTTTGTCTTAGGGGAAAAGTATATTCAGTCTTTTACACTGGAAATGATACAGAAATTTGCCACAGGTATTCTTTACCAGATTAAGGGCGTTCCTACTGTTCCTAATTTGCTAAGAAATTATTTCATGGCTGAATTTTGTCAAATGCTATTCTGTTTCTACTGAAATGATCATATAGCTTTTCTTCTGCAATGTATAATAAATTTATCAATTACTCTAATTTTCTAATGTTCAACCAACTTTGCCCTCCTGCAACAAACCTAACTTGGGTTTTATGTATTTGATTTTCTAATATTTTGTTAAGGATTTTTCAGGGTATAATAGCAAGGATATAGTTCTAGGTTACTTTCTGAAACAATTCTGATTGTGCTACGGGGGTAATTCTGGTTTCATAAAATTCCTCTACCATCTATTTCCTGAAAGAGTTTGAACAAGTTAGTTCTTTGAGTATTATTTTTCCCCTTAAAGTACAATAGAATTCCTCAGTAAAGCCAGCTGGGCCTGGAGTTTTCTTTCTAGGAAGTTTTTAAATTATAAATTTATTTCCACATTATACAGTCCCTAGAAAGATGACCGCTATATCCCACAATGCCTCACAAGACCAAGTGTATAAACTGCAGCTTAATTTCAAAATTTATAGATTTCAAAAAGCAAGGAGGTTTAACGTATTCATGAACGCCACAGACTGCTCATAATTATGAAAAATACCAGAGCATGTCATGTGTGTCCTAAACTTAATATTTGTGTGAAGTGAGTTAGACAATATATGCTAGAAGGGTTTTTTCCCTTATGTGTCTGGTGCCTATAAAACTGGCCTCAAACATCTGGAAAAACTGAATTTACAAAATAAAGATGGTGTAAGAATAAGTCCACAACTAAATAACATGTTTAGCAATTGGGTGTTCAGTTCACAAACTTGAATTTCCCTCATGTATTGTTGAACAAACTGCCTGGAGCATATTTTTAAGTCTACTTTCTCAATGTTTCCCATAATGAAGAAACTCACATGGTCCCTTTTTTCTGCCTCCTGGGTATAGAAACTTGGCAACTGCACTTGGAGTATTTTAATCAGGTAAGTTTCCCTGGCTCTTCCTGTTAATTGCATCAGACAGGCCAGTGCAGTTTTGGCTTGGAATATGAAGAAGCAGAGTGTTACAGTCAAGGCAAAGTTCATGACCCTTTGTTCATCTCTCCTCTGAATGTGAGGTTCTTTGACAAGAAATGTGCTTGGAATCCCAGAGCCAGCAAACAGGCACAGCATTCCATCTCTAATAAAGTAGGCAAGGCTAAGGTCATGGCCACCATTGTTTGGAGCTCCAGTCACTGGCTGGGCTTTTTCGTCAGCAGAAGGCCAGAGGAGTCCATTCTTTCAAATCCAGCAGACTCGACCTGATCTGTAATGCCACAG
Organism: Erethizon dorsatum; assembly: GCA_028451465.1. NCBI lineage: Eukaryota > Metazoa > Chordata > Mammalia > Rodentia > Erethizontidae > Erethizon > Erethizon dorsatum. Next base: position 99,361,740 of record CM051824.1, read on the forward strand.
ACACTCCAGCGTAAACCTGGAGTTCGGTATCAAAACAGCTGGAAAGGGATTTGAGTATTTCAGGTTTTACTCTATCCACACAAATGCCTGTGAAAAGGATGGAAGTCCAAAAAAATCAGCTTTCTTCTTTGATTATTCTCCCTGTCATTGATATTACCTGCCTTATTTTTTTTATTTAAAAATCTAGATATAAATGACAAAGAAAACATTAATTTATAAATGGACAAAAATTTAAATTCAAATAAGCCAGGCCTCAACACAATCACCAAAAGATAACCTGTAGGGAACTATATATAGTGCCTGAAAACTTAAGAAAGCCCTTGCAGGGATAAGAATTGTCTGGTCTTTAAGCTATTCCACTTCTATCTCCTTTCCTGCCTCCTTCTTGCGCCACCTAGAGGGAAATTATTAAGAGGAGATACAGTATAGGCTTTAAATAAAAACCCCTTAGTTCTATTTTTATATGAGACACTACCTAAAATCTCTAGCAGAGTATCTTGGAAGTACCATACAGCTGTAAGGAGGAAGGGCAAGAGCCCCTACCTGATGAACACAAGTACAAATCCTGGTTCTACTTTCACATGCTGTGATGTCAGTCAAATTACTACAATTCCTTGAGCCTCTGTTTCCTCATTTCTAAAGTTGCAGATCATAGTAACAATGACGGGAAATTACTGTAAGGATCAGATAATCATATATGTAAAATAATAAGCATGGGCATTCTTCTGTATCGAACTTTATGTCCTACACTTACTGTATCTTTTTTGACAGGCTCTACTAATCATTATAAAGCTCAATGTTGGGAATTCCCTGTGAATCTTCATGGAAAAAGATGTCCATCTTAGTATACTGTCCTTGAACACAGACCTTACATAAAGAAAACTATTTCATGTATTTACATTTTGGGTGAGGGGTGAGGGGTGAGGTAAATAATATAAAACCGCTTATGTGAATTTTGATAAAGAGGCCTTTTTGAAGAGAGGCATGAGACATTCATTATTTATTTTTTTCCTCCTCAATGTTTTAAAATTATATGGTTTTGTTTTTAAACTGTCATTATGTCAAATTTATAGGTTGCAATTCATTAAAAGAAGAATTTGAGGGGCCAGGGATGCAGCTCAGCAGCACAGAGCCTGCCTGGCAAGCACGAGGTCCTAAGTTCGATTCCTGGTACAAAAAAAAAAAAAAAAGAAGAAGAATTTGATTATGAAAAATGTCAAACTTCTGTCTGTCAAACTGTATCTTTTACTGTGTGACATTTAATCTGCAGTATTTTGCTTGGGCTTCCTATCATTTAAACATGAAGAAAACTTTGAGCCCTGGGATTTTAGAAACTTGATATATACATATACATATATATATGTTTGACATATAGATGACACACACATATATATATATATATATGTTTATATATATATAAAGGTAGATTATATGGCTAAATTGAAAAGGAAAGTGCAGTTCTTCTAACTGGCAATGTTGAGAGGTAAAGGAGACTAGGACAGAGGTTCACGCAACAACACTACAACTAGCCTGTCATTTGGTGTGCAAGCAGGAAGGACTGAGAGAGAAGCCCTTGCTCTCAGGTTTGGACTTGAAGTGAAAAAAATGCAGAAGTATTAACACTGTTTAATAATCTGGGTCTCTGGGTTTTGCTTTAAGGTGTTGTTTTTATAATGGTGGGGTTCTGGATAATAAGTTAACTGCACTTTTGATTTAAATAGACAAAAATTAAAAATGGCTGTAATTATTCTTCATTACTTTAGCTTTCAGAAATGGTTATGGGTTATTTCATTTGTCACTCACAAAAAGTTTGCTATCTCATGCCAAATTTGGCATCAGTAAATGTCTTCAGTGGGACTGTTTTGATAAAATCTTGATACTATACACCCCTCAAATCCAAACTAGAGTCTCAAGTGTGTCCAAGACTTAGTAGACCCCTCACATGTGAAATGCAACCAGCAAGGCTCTCATAAGCTTACACTTCTTAGAATCACCATTTTCTTGGTCCCAGAAGAACTATCATAGTTAGCCAAACCATCTGTGACCCCAAACAGTCATAACTTATTGGCCTATTGTTCTCAACCCCACACCGTTTCCAGATTAACCTTGAAACTACTTGATTTTTGGAGACAGTGGTGCTACGTTTGACCAGTGTTTCTGACTTGTCAAATCACATTTACCCTCAGTGCTTCACCTCCTTTTCTCAAAATTCAAATGAATAATATCTAAAATTTACCTCATCCTCCAGCTGCTATACTAGCCCATGCTCCCTGTCTCCAAGAGGGCACTACACATCCTCTTGGTCAAGGTACAAACCCAGGAGCCACTCTGAATTCCTCTTTTTCTTTGATCACTGTACAGTCACTAATGTGGTTGCCGCTTCCTTCCAGCACCATCTCCTAAGTGCAGGCTCCCATGACCTTCCATCTAGATCACAGCTATGCCCTATAGACCTGGTTTTGGTTTTTCCAATGTACTCTCCAAACTTAGCACTGTCCTGATAAAAATTTTACAGACATGCTATCACCATTAGGTCAAGCCCAGATGCATATAAGGCCCCTCCCATCTGGACTCTTGCCTAGCATTTCTATCCCCTTACCAGCCTAAATTTCTCCCCATCATCCTATACTCTAGCTACACTAAATTTCTTGGGATTCCTATGCATAATCATCTTTTCTACAAGTCCATGTCTTTTTCACACTTCTGCTCTGACTCATTCTTTAAGGTTCCACTGAGAGGGAATTTCTGTGTTCAGAAAGCAAAAGATCCCCACCCACCTGTGCTCTCCACTCAACCCAAGCCTATCCTGAAATTTCCCAGAAAATACAGGATTTACTTCTATTACACTATCCTGTTATTAACCTGCTTGTCATTTGCTGCCATCAGACTCAAGGCAATGTGAGGCAAGGGACAATGCCTTACTTGTCCCCAAAGTTTAGTGCTAGTGTTCAACATATGGTTCTCAGTAGGTGCTCAATAAATGCTCCTGGCATCAATAACAGTAAAGTTTTCCTCAGACAAAGGACGAATATCTAGACTATAAAAAGAACTCAAAAAAATCAGAACCCCCGAATTTAAAGACCCAATCCAAAAAACAGGCATCTGAAATGAATAGACACTTCTCAGATGAAGAAGTAGAAACAGCAAATATATGGAAAAATGTTCAATATCATTGGTCATTTGAGAGATGCAAATTAAAACAACACTGTGATTCCATCTCACTCCAGAAAGAATGGCTGTTATCAAGAAATCAACCAATAACAAATGCTGGTGGGGTTGTGGGGAAAAAGGAACCCTTCTCCACTGTTGGTGGGAGTGTAGACTGGTGCAACCACTGTGGAAATCAGTGTGGAGATTCCTCAAAAAAATAAAACTAGAGGTCCCATTTGACCCAGCTATTCCTCTTCTAGCTATCTTCCTGAAAGAATTAAAAGCATCGTACCACAGTGACATATACACACCCATATTTATAGCAGCACGGTTTGTAACAGCTAAATCTTGGAAACAGCCCAAATGTCCATCAACTGATGAATGGATAAAGAACATATGGTTTTTTTATACAATGGAGTACTACCTCAGCCATAAAGAAGGATAAACTTGAAACATTTCTAGCTAAATGGATGCACCTTGAGATCATACTCCTAAGTGAAATAAATTGGACACACACGTTTAAATACTGAATTGTTTCTCTGGTGTGAGAAACTGAAAGTGTAAATAAGGACCAAAATGTATAACAGATATTGGGAAATGGGAAGAAAATGTTCAAATGAGAAGGGGAACAAGGGAGGTGGGAGGGAAGAAGGAAGGGACAAAGAAGAAAACAGAAGGAAAAAAATGGAAACAAATCTTTTGTAAATAAAGAGGGGAAGGGGTTGAAAGGAGGGGAGGGGAATGGGAAAAAAAGAAGAAGCAAGATATATCATGTACAGGTACAAATTCCCTATGATGAACGTTATCATTATATACATCTAAAATGTACCACTAAAAAAAAGAGAAAAAGTAAGCCTTATAGTCAGGGAGTCTTTAAGTGGCTATATACTCAGACAAAGGCCCAGACTTTCTACTAACTATAGCCTGACTTCAAAGGTCCACATTACAAACCTTTTTCCTCTGCCACATGACGAAGTAACTTCTCAAGTTCTGGAAGTTTCAGCAATAAGATGCAATTTGGAAATATGTCATCCATCACAACTTGATCTAGGGGCTGAAACTTTCCCTTAAAAACACAACAACAACAAAAAACAAAAAACACTTCAGTCAGTCAGAATGCAAGCATTCCAGTCAAGAAACTCACACATAAGAAGAATTAAAAGACATGCTACCTCAACTACCTTTCAACTTAACTCAGAGCCCCTTATTCCATTTGAGGAACCTCCAAAATGGGATGGGATCTAGGACCTTCAGCACCCTCCCGGAAGCTTTTGTGAGCAGTGGGCTTCCAAGCAGCATGCCGTCCACCTCCGGGGTATAGTCACTGCCTGAAACAGTGGAACAAAGTTCTAGAAAAGCACAGGAAGGCATAGAACTTGCCAACATGATACAGACTGCCAAGGGCTGATCCAAGCATTCAATATGAAGAAGAGCCAGCAGAGGTCACAGAGCAGGAGTCCTGATGAACACAGCCATGAACACACCTAGACCAGGCCCAGAACACATACCTGCCTCCCTGTCCTCACTCTAGGGCTGAAGAAAGAAAAATTCACAAGAAAAGAAAAATACCAAAAGTGTCAGAGCTGTCAGACAATGTTTCTATTTAGACAATAAAAGAAAACAGAGGGGTAAGTTCAAAGAAGATCCAGACAAGTGAAATCAGGTGCAGCCAGATAAGGCCTGGCTGCCTAAGGACGAGACATGCAGACCACTTAGGTTCAGTGTTTCTTGTTGCAGGAGCCGGTAAAGTTGGTCTAAATGAAATATCGGTCTGATTGAGGGAGGCCAGGCTTCATAAAAGATGTTGGTTTTGCCAACATAACACTTCTGCTTTTCTCTTCTAGTGAAGACAGAAAAACTGTCTTATCAGCTTCCCTTCCGCAAATGTAGCTTTCTTTGGTTTTAAGAAGGAAATCTTTTCATTCACTCAGTAGAATACATGATAGCTTGTCCTGTATTGTTAGGTTAACGAATGGTAAGAAAAGCCTTGATTTAAATGTTCTCATCTTCTAATCACACATTTTCCAGGTCTGTCTTTAGATGTCTTCCTTAAATTCATAGTCTTCCATGATCAACCAACATTTTAAATATTTTATTACTCTAAAATAATATTCTACTTATTTGTAATCGGATGCCACACAGATATAATTTCATAATTAATTACTGTCATTTTTTTCCCTTTTTTGTGGGGCCTCATACAAGATATGCAAATATTCTACCACTGAGTTATATTCCCAGCCCTTTTTATATTGTATTTTTTTTTTTTTTTGTGGGTACCGGGGGTCGACCTCAGGACTTCGTGCGCCAGCAGGCGCCCATGCCACTGAGCGATATCACCGGCCCTTTTTGCATATGTGGGTTCCGGGAGTCGAACTCCGGCCGTTGCGCTTGCCAGGCAGGCGCTTACGCCGCTGAGCTCTCTCACCAGCCCTATATTGTATTTTTGAGAGCAGGTCTTGCTAAGTTGCCCAGCCTGGCCTCCCCAGTAGTTAGGTTAATAGGCATGGCTCATTCTTATTTTATTTCCTACATATACATGAAAAGGAGATGCAATAAGAAATATATTTTGGGGGCCGGTGAGATGGCTCAGTGGCGTAAGCGCCTGCCTTGCAAGCGCGAGGGCCCGAGTTCGACTCCCGGATCCCACATACGGAAAAGGGGCCGGTGATATCGCTCAGCGGCACGGGCGCCTATTGGCGCGCAAGGTCCTGAGGTCGTCCCCCCGGTACCCACAAAAAAAAAAAAAAAAGAAATATATTTTGAATATAAAGTTAACAGCTGGAATAGCTACAAAGAAGAGTTACACAGTACTTACAAATGTTAAAATAAGATGTGCGTTAAAAAAAACAGGTTAAATTTCAAAAGAATGTACAAATACATTTGTAACTAAATAAAAAATGACCATGTCTAAAAGGTAGGAAAGGAAACACCTAAACATCTCACGTGTTATTTAAAGGGCACTTCTGAAACTTGAGAAAAGAAAGCAAGATGGCTTAAAACAAAGCTAACGCTGACCCTGAGCAGCATCTCTGCTTCATGCTGTCTTTGTCGACTTGAACTTGTCACAGCATCTAGAGGCCCCAAAGGGCCAGAGTGAGGTGAAGGTTAATCCACTTGGGTTACAATCCTAATGGGAGAGGAAGAAACATTACCAAAAGAGGGGAAACTTTAACTACATCAATCCATGTACTGAGGCTGGCTGGTGTCCTGCCTGTGAATTTATCTTAGAAAACACCTCGGATGTAAGCCAACCGAAGTTTTCAACTTCCTTTCTGAATTCTCCCAGGGCTTCTTGGTGGTGACCAGAACCATCTCTCTTCTTCAGACACAGAACTGACTAGCCTCACCACTTTGTGAGCCTGGTTATCACGGCAGCTTCCATATAAGTGGAAACTAAGGCCACTTTCAAGATTTGGCTATTATGAGTTGTGCTGCTACAAACATGGGTGTGCCCAAATCACTGTAATATCATGTCTTTCACTCTTTTGGGAAGATACTAGATGGGTTTGAATTTCTAGTTTTAGTTTTTTGAGGAATCTCCATACTGATTTCCATAGTGGTTGTACTAGTTTACATTCTCACCAACAATGTAGAAGGGTTCCTTTTTCCCCACAGCCTCTCTAGCATTTGGTATTATGTGATTTAAAATAGCCACTTTTTTTGGAGTTGAGATGGCATCTCAATGTTGTTTTAATTTGCATTTCTCTAATGGTCAGAGATGTTGAACATTTTTTAAATGTATTTACTGGTCATTTGTGTCTATTCATTTCAGTTACCCATTTTGTGATTGGGTGTTTTATTTGGGGGGTGTCTAATTTTTTGAATTCTTTATATATTGTAGATATTAGTCCTTTGTCTGAGGAATAGCTGGCAATTTTTTCACCATTCTGTAGGCTGTCTTTTCACTCTGTCGTTTCCTTTGCTGTGCAGAAGGCTTTTAATTTGATATGATCCCATTTCTTGATTCTTGTTGTTATTTCTTACATAACAGGGTTCTGTTCAGAAAGTCCTTGCCTGCACCTGTCTTCAAGAGTTTTACCTAGGTTGGTGAGATGGCTCAGCGGCGCAAGCGCCTGCCCGGCAAGCGCGAGGTCCTGAGTTCGACTTCCGGAACCCACATACGAAAAAAGGGCCAGTGATATCACTCAGCGGCACGGGCGCCTGCTGGCACGTGAGGTCCTGAGGTCGGCCCCCGGTACCCACAAAAAAAAAAAAGAGTTTTACCTATTTTATCTTCCAGCAAGCTAAGTTTTTCTGTTTTAATATTTAGATCTTTATCCATTTTGATTTTAGTTATTATATGCTAAAAGATATGGATCTAGATTTGTTCTTCTGCATGTGGAGAGGCAGTTTTCCCAGCACCATTTATTAAAGAGCTATATTTTTGGCCTTTTAAATCAAAGATCAAATGGCTAAATATGCCTAGGGTTATTTCTGCATCCTTTATTCTGTTCCATTGTTCCACATGTCTGTTTTGTGCCAGGATCATACTGTTTTTATCACTGTAGCTTTGAAATACGAACTTGAAATCCAGGATTGTGATGTTTCCTGCTTTGTTCTTGTTACCTAGGATTGCTTTTGCTATTCCGAGCTTCTCCTCATTCCATATGAATTTTATAATTGTTTTCTCTATTTGTGTGAGGAACGCTGTTGGTATTTTGATTGGGATTGTATTAAGTCTATATATCAATTTTGGAAGTATGACCATTTTGACAATATTTGTTCTGCCTATCCATGGACGGAATATCTTTCCATTTTCTGATGTCCTCCTTGATTTCCTTTTTCAGAGTACTGTTGTTTGGTTGATTCCTAACTTTTTGTTGTTGTTGTTGTTGTTGGTTTTTTTTTGATGCTACTGTGAATGGTACTGTTTTCTTAATTTCTTTTTTGGTGAGTTCATTATTCGTGTACAGGAATGCTACTAATTTGGTGATTTTATATACTGCTACACTGCTAAATTCTAGGAGTCTGCTGGTAGAATTTGTTTGGGTCTTCTATGTAAAGGATCATGTCACCTGGAAATGATGGTAATCTAACTTATTGATTGACAATTTGGTGGTGCTTGATTGCTATGGAGACTGAGGGGAGGTGTGTGGGTGGAGCTCTTTAAGAATGGCTTAATGCCTTTCTTCTGACAGTGAGTTCTCTGGCTCTCAGGACTGGATTCGTTACTCCAAGAAGGGGTTGTTATACAGCAAGTCTGCCCCTTGTGTTCTTTCTTCTACACATGCCTGCTTAACCTCGTATTTTCCACCATGAGTTTAAACAATATGAGGACCTTGCTGGTGCCATGCCCTTGGACTTTCCAGCCTCCAGAGCCACAGCTTCCTTATGAATTAGTCTCAGGCATTCTATTATAGCAACAGAAAATGAACTAAAACATTAACAGTGGGGTGTGTATGTGTGTGTGTGTAAAGTGAAATGCGTTAACATCTGGAAGATATGTATAACTCAGTGACTAATATTTTTCAAATGACCAATGCCTGATATTATAAAATCATACATGGGTAAAAATCATCCATTATAGATACAAGATAGACCAATGGATTTTAATGTAACTGATCATGGAAAGTTCACTGACAAAGTTTCAGATTCCACTTTGTGACTTATCTTTAAGAAACAACTCCTTGTTGATTTCTGAAGTAGAATCAAAGAATACCCCATAATTATCCAAAAAGGCTATTATACTATTTATCCCTTTTCTGACTAGGAAGAAGCCACATCTTCTTCACACACTTCCACCAAAACAACGTATGGGAACAGACTGGATGCACAACCAGGTATGAGAGTCCAGTTGTCATCTACTAAGTCTGATATTAACAGATTTGCAAATATGTTAAAAAAAAAAAAGCAGCATGCATTATTAAATTTTGTTGTTTATTTCATTAAAAATGTGTTATTTATGTTAACATGTAATGACTGGCCTTATAATTTAGATTTCTCAGTTTTAGCTTCTAACATAGTAAATATTGGTAGAACACACAGGAATACGAGCTGTTTAGAAACTTTAATAATTTTCAGTGTAAAGGTATCCTGAGACCAATATGTGTCAGAACCACTGGCTGAAATTATTATTATTTATAAACTCTGTCTTTATTTTTACTGAAAAGGTAAATTTTACCTATGTGAGATTCCTTAAGTCTCAACTATAGCTTCTTAATTAATGAGCCTTTACTAGACATGCCCTAGTTTAAGTAATTAAGTCTCTCACAAAAGAAAGTATTTCTTTTCCTAAAGCCTGCAGTCAATTTTTTGACATTTCACATCTGAGCACTTATGATAAAAATTTTCATTCTTAGGCTTTGTCAATCATCAACGTGCATAGCACCTTGATGGTGAGGTGGGCAGTCCAGAGGTCACAGGCAATCCAGGGGTCATGGCCAAGCTCATATTGAACTGGATCAAGATTATGATGCTGTTTCTCAGGCCTGTGTGTGGTGCTCTGACCCAGACTATCACACACCATACATATTTTTTACAATAATCAAATTAAAGAGGGAGTGTAGAAATCCACATTTGGACCATGAAAAGGAGAGAAGAGAAATAAAGCAAAACAATCTATTCTGGTCCCTCAGTATAAATGCCCCAAACTAGGAAGCTCACCTCTTTGCCAGCTTTTATGAGGTAGTGGAGGAGCAGAAACAGAGGGTCCAAGGGGGTGGCAAAGTGAAGGAGACCTCCTGCAGATTGAAGAACACAGAGAACTTTATGTCTCTGAAAGACAACTTGGTCATTTCATTTTAATCTCAATGTGAAAACCATTTGTTGAAAAAACATACCAATCCCTATCAGAAGCTTCTTCTCAGCTATGAAATCTACCCACTCAGTAGCATACGTAGGAATTTGTTGTACTTTCTCTTAGGTTAACAAGTAGCAAGAAATGCTTTGATTGAAATGTTCTCATTTTCTTTCACAGATTCCCTAGTCTGCATGTGTTTAGATTACTAACTTAATCTAGATTCTTTTGTGATTAACCAATGTCGCTCAAAAGGCAGAATGTGTTCTATGAGATTTTACTCCAAAGAGCTTCAAATGCCTGTGTGAGGAGGAGAGTGGACACTAAAATCAAATTTTAAATTTGATTTTCCTCTTCAGAAATCATTTTTTATAGAACCTCTCTCCCCCTCCCTTCCACTGTGGAGGAAGCACAGGTAAACACGAGGAAACCTGCATTAAGTAGCTATAGAAAAATGTAATTTTCTGTTGTGACCTTAAATTTCATACTATGCAAAAAAAAATTTCAAGAAGCAATTTTAATTATGACAACATTTGAATATTTCAAATAAACAGAAGTTCATGAAAATAACCTACCTGCTTTTCTAAGCTCATTTTATAGGAAGCATCCATTATATGAAAAATTACGAACAGGTTTCTACGTCTAACAATAATATCCCAGTAACTAGGTGTCCAAATAACTCTTTCTTTAGGATTAAGTTTAAAAAGAAGACAATGGTGGAAAAAAACAAAGAAGGTATCTTTCCTGTGAACCTAAAATTGCTATATAAAAAAAAAAGAGTCTATTCAAAAGAAAGGAAGCTGGTACCAACGAAGACCATGCAGAACAGATTTGATTAACACATTCCTGCCAACTTGAACCACTGGTGCACATGCGTGACTGTCCCGTTGGGCAACCTGAATCACCAGTAGTACATGTGTGACTTCCCATGGGAAGCATGGGACAGTCCCATCAAGTGGTACAAGTGCATATGGGATAGTCACGCATGTACAGCCCCATTGTGAATGTGTTAATCACTGCCTTCCGACTTGGGATATTTCTGTGTCTATGAGCTACACCATCTGCAAGTATGCCGTACTTGATGTAATAACTCTTACATATTGCCAAATGAATAAGCATAAAAACAACAATAAAGGTAATATATACTTTTCATCAATCAGGCTATACACAAATTACCATTGCATCTTAGCAGCTGAAAACTTTCCAGTTTCTCATGCACACAGGTATAGGTGGTAGGGTGTGTGTACATGTATATATGGAGGTGTGGAGGTACTATACAAGGGTGATCAAAACACGATTACTTAAATTAAAAAAAGAAAATGTATTAAGTAAAAGACACATGGCCATTCATCTCTCTCAAAATACTTTTCCCTTCTTTCAAACACACTTATTCCATCATTCTTGCCACTTTCAGAAGCAGTTCTGGAAGTTCTCTTTTGTGAGTGTCTTTGTGAGGTATGATAAAAAAAAAAATACATATATATATGTGTGGTGGATGCTGATGCTGAGTGCTACCCAAAGGAAAGGCAGACTCAGAGAGACACTATAGTGCATCCTCATCCACCTTCTTCACCTGGTCTGGTACCATGCAACTTTTGGCTCTTCCCCAAAGTCAAAATGATCATGAAAGGCAAATGTTTTAAATCTATTCAAGACATCAAGGCAGCCATGAAAGCACAAGAAGACACTCATGACAAGGACTTCCAGAACTGCTTCAAAAACTAGCAAGAATGATGGGATAAGTGTGAGGGCTAATTTGAGGGGAATTAATACCAATGTGTCTTCTACTGTAATAAATTTTTAAAAATTTAAACACACTGTAGTTTTCCATTATACCTTATATATATACAGCGAAATATTTGTAAAATGTTGGCATAGTCTAATCTATTTAGAAACTATATCAGTGTCTAGTTTCAAGGATTGTGTTAAAAACATGAAGATGAGGGCCGGCAAGATAGCTCAGTGGCATAAGCGCCTGCCTGGCAAGCACGAGGTCCTGAGTTCAACTCCCGGTACCAAAAAAAAACAAAAAAAACCCATGAAGATGATAAGATATTGAGACCAAAATAAAAGATAATAAGAAAAAGGGAGCTAGATCTCTTTCAAATGGGAAGGGGATCAAGAGATGGAGGGAGGGGGGAGGAAGGGAAAGGGAATAAAAAAAAGAATTGAGATGTGTTATATACATGTACCAACTTCTCATAAGGAATGCAATCATTATGTAATGTAAACATGTACTAATAAAAAATAAAAATTAAAAAAAAACAAAAAAAGAGAAAAAATAATGAAGATCCTCAAAAGAAAGAATTTCTAGTTAACACAATGTGTTCTATCGGTAAGAAGGTAAGCTACCGTCTTGCCTGCACAGGTGTTCGTATTGTAAGAGACAAATCAGAGTCATTAGTTTAAAATGTCCTACAATCTGAATTAGGTAATGACATAGTGTTCAAATGATCTCTGCTTTCTCCTTGGTTAAACTGTGCCCTTCTCCCACTGCCAAGAAAGGTGTACCACTAACCACACTCCATGCCAGGTTCATGATCCTATAACCCCAGCTGTGAAGGACAGAAAAGCTAAAGTATGTGTTTAGTTAATGAGAATATATACCCTTGTCACTCACCTGACTGAACTGATTCATTTATGAACCAGGAATGGTGTTTTTCCTTGAAAACTTTGATTTCAAACAGCTGCTTTAAACACATACTGAACAAGTAAATGGCTCCTTCCCCTGCAAGACAAATCTGTTTTTTATTTCTAAGTTTTCTCACACACACACTCAAACACATCAAAAGATTACCCAACAGTTCTGAGGAATGTTCCTAATACGAACATAAACACGCACAGATATACTCCATGCAAACTGGCTCCAAGGAAAGCTTACAGTTATTACACAGAGATGCTTATTTTCCAGCTCTGTAATCTTCACTGAACTTAAAGCAAAAAGTAAAAAAGTGCAAGTCATTTATCATAACTGCTAAATGAGTTACGCTGAGTGCTATCCAAAGAAACAGCACTACAAAGAGTCTCGCTACATCAGATTGAGGGGGAAAAACCATTCCTGAACTACCAAAACGTAACGGTTCAGCCAGGTAGTCTGAGCTGGCACATGGGGACCTGTCTCCGAGGCAGCATGTGGCTGCCTACACAGAAACCAAACAGAGCCCAAGCCCTCTGTCCCCACAAGCTATCTAAGTGAGAAAGGTGAGGACATACTTCAAACTATAAGGAAGGAGTACAGCCCCACTCAACTGGATGATTTCTCTGTTTCTTTCTTTTATTAGAAAGGAGGAGAGATAGTAGAGGTTGAAGCCTGTGAACATGTGCATGTTTTATCCCCTCAACTCATGAAAAAAAACTTTTTTTTACAACTATAGCACAACATCTGGAATCAAGGACCTAGAGTTTGAATCTGTCTTCAACACATACTGGGCATACACCCTAGGAGATATGACATGAACCTTTTTTGTACCTCTGCTTCCCCATCTGTAAAATGGAGCAATATTAAGTCTACCTCATAGGTTTTTTTGTAAGGACTGAAAAAACAGAATACGTGTAAATTTCCTAAAACAGTACTTGGCACATACTGTACTATGTGTTCACCAGATGTCAGCCTTTATTTTTCACTGCCAATGTAGCAAATATAAACATTTGCTCCTTGGTTGTCTACTGACATTTAGATAAAACAAATTTTAGGAGGCTGACTTTCTTTTGCATTTGTACTTTTGTTAAATGCTTTAGAACCTTTACTGCTATCTAAAACTTCCCAAAGAAATATTTCTTACCTCAACTTAGGCTTCTGCATAACTAGGAGTTCTAAACAATACAGCTGACCAATTACGTTCAATTCCTATTTGAGGAAAAGAACACTGGAAGAAGTTAGAATTTTTCATCTCTCTCTCATTGCTTCTATTTATATGCCTCTCCAACAAGGTACTACCTCTTAGCTCTCCATCACTTCCACTGTTCGTTATTACAGTCACTAGGAGAATGCTCTAATCTGCTACGTACCAGGTGTCTACTCAAAACTATAAATTAATGGAAAAACAACTACTCACAGATAAATAATACCACCAATGTCACCACATAGAATATATTTTAATATTTCTGCCTAAAAAATTAGAAGATAAAGCAGAAAGTGCCCTGACTATAAAGTTAATATTGTTTTCCAATAAAATATGAATCTCTTCAATATACAATGCTTTTAACAAAAAAAATCATCCTCTGTCATGTATTCTTTTTTCGTCAGTACAAAATGAGGAAAAGTACAGCTAAAACTGAAAGTAATCTAAATCTTGACATGTCAAGTCAAGGCCTTCTGGTTTTTTACTCTGGTTGTTTATTTTACTTTATAAAATAAAATGAATATAAATAGAGGCCTATGTTGGATCACTACTCTAAGAAATGTTGGTTTAAGAAAGCCAAAGAAAATCTGTTTTCAGAGCAAAGTCAAACACATTACTTTTTTTGTTTTGTTTTGCCAACATTTCTGGTGACTGAAAAGTTCCGTGGATTAAAAATTACAAGAAACTTTAAAAATGCTTAGGTCAAATGAATTATCTAAGAAGATTAGTAGTCACCAGCTTGCTTTTGTCACCTCATGATGCCACTTTAACTTTAAAAGCAATTGGAAAGAAGACACAGTGACAAATAAGTATATACGCTGACCACAATGTTTAAAAACATTCAAGTTATCGTCACCAGAGAAGGGAAAAGCAGGAGGGCAGGGAGTAGAGGAGGGAAGGAGAGGGAACTTACCTGAGCATGGGTTAACCAGTGTTATAAACATTAGACCACTTTTCATCTTCTTTGAAGCATCTTTTAAATATTCTGAAAAGAAACAGTGAATTTGTAAAATTAAGAGACATTTGCTTTGTTGCTCATTTTGCTTATTTTATCGTGTTTTTTTTTTTTTTCCTAAAAACCGTTAACTCAATTTATCCCTTATAAGCTATGTGATACTGAGTAAATAATTGATTTCTCTGTAAGGTGGAGTCAGATTTTAGGTAGTTTTAATTTATTTCCTGGAGAAGTGATGAGAAACAAGATTCTAGAGTCAGATGACCTGGGTTATAATCTTTGTCACTTACAGCAAGGGTCTTAATCTCCTATCTCAATGGGTATATACAAGATGATACTAGTATACTTATCTTTTAAAGAATTAAACTAGCTACTCTGTTGAAAGTATTTACCACACTCAAATAGAAATTTCAAATAAATGATAGCCATCAACACTATTATCGTGAAGTAGAACATTTTAAAAATAATAAACTATTCATTGGACATTTATGTATTTTACATCTAACTCTTTATTAATCACATCCTTTGCCTATTTTCTAACCATTTTGTTCTTGTTATTTTGTTTTACTACTTTATGAGAAGCCTTTATACAGTAAGGATTTTTTTTGTCATGCAGAAGATATAAAATCTTTGAGTATATAATTTTTTCATTATGTTTGTTTGAGCCCTTTGTGTCAGACTTTGTCTTGTTCTGAAACATGTAAATTACCCATATTTTCTTCTAATATTTTATAATTATGTCTTTAACCTATCTGGACCGTATCTGGGTATAAGATATATGGAAGAAATGTAACTTTAATTTTTTTTCAGTGAGTTGGATAATTGCACCAATACCACCTGCTGAACAACCCATCACTGAAACACAGTATCATCTTTATGCTCCATATTAAGATACACTTATAAGTCTGTCTGTTCTATTTTGATCCTCTGATCTGTATCTATATTAGCACCAACATCTCTATATTACTATGGATTTATTTTAATGTCTACTAAGGCAAGTCCTCTCATATGTTTCTTCTACAATATTTGATTGTCAATGTTTTAATCATATAGATTAAAGCAGAAAGACCAAGACAATTTTATTGATAAATTCTTCCATATATTTGAGTGGCACATCCATAGAACCTTTTTAGAGCCCTTCCCTGAAAGTAACAAAGAAGCTCTGGTAGAGCACAGCAACAATCTACCAGAAGAGCAAAATAGAAAGTTTTGGAGAAGGAAGGGAACTCTTATTTTATTTTCTATGGTCTCCACTCCCTTCGCTCTACTGCACATTTATATACACTAAAAAGTAGCAAGCATATTAAGAATTTGCTTACCCATAAATGGTTATAACTTTTTTCTTAAACTAATTGTGACATTAAATACATAAAGAAAAAGACAACAACAATTTTGAGATGTCTACTTTCAAACAAGATGGATGAGCAGGAATTCAATTTACCTTCCCATCTGAAATAACCCAGAACAAAACACCAGACAAAATGCATGAAACCACTATTCTCAAGACACTGGACATCAAGCCATGCAAGACAGTGACTCCTGAGAGATGGGGAACAAATCAGGTGAGCCCTTGGACTGCCCTGGCTTATTGTCTCAAGAAGGTTTTCAGGCCATGGTACAGAGAGAAAGAAGCCAGGTGATGCCTGGCAGAATCCCTGAGTTGAGATAATGGAGTTGATAGTTCCGAAGACACCAAGGTGGCTGGAGTTCACGAGTCAGTTCACAGGAAAGAAGGCTGGAATGGAAGAAAATCCCAGAGACCTGCGGTGGGTCCTACTTGAGTACTCAACAGAGTACTGATCAGGGCACGCATGTGATGAAGTTACCCAAGGGCCACAGAGAACGCCTCTGAACAGAAACACTACCTCATCCTCGCTCAGGGCTCTGAACTGTGCCCATTCCTAGTCTGCGTCATTCGTTGGGCTGAGGAAGAGCACTCAAAAGGCTTTTCCTTCAGCAGCAGGAAATAGGCCTAGGCTAAATAAACACTGCTCCAGGTTCACCAAACTAATTTTAAAAGCAAGACCTAAAAGGATAAAATTCTTTCTAAGTAGCTTATTTTACTCTTAGAGTTCAAAAATATTTATAGGAATAAAATATATTCATCACCAAAAAAGGTGAAATTCATAATGACTAGCATCTAATCAAATACTACTAGGAATTCAAAGAAGTAGACAAACGTGAGCCCTTTATGACCAAAAAAAAAAAAAAAAAAAAAAAAAAAAAATCAATATTGAAAGACAAGCATCATATACAAAATATTTTGGAAATAGGCAAAAGCATTAAAACTAGCATTCTCGATGCATGAGTTGAGTAGAGATAATGAAGATTTGTTTTAAAATACCTATTGGGCATGGTAGTGCACACCTGTAATACCAGTACTCTAGTACTCTGGAAGGGTGAGGTAGGAGGATTGCAAGTTGAGCCCACCCTGGGCAATGTAGTGACTGAGCGAGACCCAGTCTCACAAAAAAAAAAAAAAAAACACAACAACAAAGGAGACTAGGGATGTCAGCGGAGGCCCTGTGTTCAATCCCTTATGTCACACACACACACGCGAGCGCACACACACACACACGAGCGCACACACACACACACACACACATTAAAAAGACCTAAACTGAATGTCTAGAGACAAAAAATATACCAGATGGGAGTAATAGCAGAAGAAAAGATTAATGAATTTGAAGATACAGTAATAGAAATTCTCTGAAATGAAAATAGAGAAAAACTAGAGTATCAGTGAACCATGGGTCAATGTCAACCACCCTAACATATGTGTAACTGAAGTTTCCAAAAGAATGGAAAAAAAAAAAACAGAAAAATACTTTTGTATTTGTATGTATTGTACATACATACTGTACGTATGAAACATTTCTAAATTTGATGGAAACTATAAATCCACACATCCAAGAAGCTTGATATTTACTAAGTGTGTGTGCACTCACATGCACACACACAAACGAAAAAAAACTGTACATGATTAATTAATAGTTCAAAAGCAGGGATAAAAAGAAAAATCGTAAAAGCAGCCAGAAGGGAGAAAAAGACACATTATATACGGTGGAACAAAACTAAGAAAGACAGCAAATTTCTTGTGAAAACAATGCAAGCAACAAGACAATGGAGAAACATCTGCAAAGTACTAAAAGCAAATGCCATATCCCTGAGAAACGGGGAAAAAAGAAAGTTGAAAGTAGTTTTTTTTTCAGATACACAAGAGCAGAAAAGAAATCATAAGCAACATACCCGCACTACAAGCAATGCTAGTGGAATTCCTTCAGACTGAAGGAATTTGATAAGTAAAGATGGATCTAAACCAAGGAACTGGGAACACAGGTAACGGTAACTGCAGGAGTAAAGAAATAAGAGGGTCTTTTATTACTTAAATCTCTTTAAGTACTAGTGACTGTTTAAATATAACAATCGAGTGTGGAATTTATAATGTATGTATGCAGATAATGTATGACAACAACAGCATGAAAGCCAGGAGGGGAGACATCTAAGGAAATTATTCTCAGTTTCTTGTACTGCATGCCAAGTGATGTAATATCACTTGAAGGTACATGTGATCATTTAAATATGTGTACAATAAACTATAAGGCAGTCACTAAAACTGCAAAACAAAAATTGCTGTCACTAATAAGACAACAAAGGAGAGAAAAACAGAATCATTAAAAAAATGTTCACTTTATCCAAAAGCAGACAGAAAGAATAGAAGAGGCACAAGGAACAGATGAAAAAAACAGTAAGTAAAGAGCAATGCAACCTGTATCAATAATCACACCCAATGTTAATGGTCTAAACATCCCAACAAATACAGAAATTGTCAAATTGAATATAAATGCAAACTAAAAACTATATACTGCCCATAAGAAATACATTTTAGATATAAAGACAGGTGGAAGTTAAAAAAAAGATACATTGTGTTTATCCTGAGAATACTGAACAAAGAAAGATTAAGAAGCTCTATTAATAACAGACAAAGACCACTGCCAGGTATAAAAATTACCAGGCCATATTATAATGACAGATGTGTCAATTCTAAGAGGATGTAACACTAAGTTTGTGTACCAAATACAGAGCTTCAGCAATGCATGAAGCAAAAATTGTCCAGACCCATTACCCCGCCCCTCAGCCTTGGCTGCTACTGATCTGTAATTTTGCAGTTCTGAGAACATTACATAAATGGAATCATGCAGATTCAATTTTAAGAATCTTTTAAGACTTTCCTTTCTGCAAAGGAAGTTTGAAGGATAAAGCTTAGTACTGTTAAAAAATTTTTTACAAAATACTAAGTTGTAGTTTTCCCTCTTTTGCCCCCCTGCCATTTCTCACTTTCCTGACATCACAAATCTTCATGTATCTCAAGGCCTAAAAAAAGTGATCTCGTTCTGTGTCAGCAATATAACACTTTATCATACTACAATAGTAGACCTTTCAACTTTAACTTGATGAATTATTGGTGATTTTTTGTTTTGTGTTTTTGAGACAGGGTCTCACTAAGAAGTTCAGGCTGGCCTTGAACTCACTAAGTACCCCAGGCTGGACTCAAACTCTTGGTGATCCTCTTGCCTCAGCCTCCCGAGTGTTGGGATTACAATATAGACATGTACCACCACTCTTGGCTTGTTCCTTTTACTTTTTTAAGGAAAAGTTTGGATCTAGTGACCCTTACACATTCTACTTCAGCTTTCTCATTCCTCCAGAGTCTCAAATAATTAAAATTTTACATGCCAAAAGTCAAAAAATGTATTTCTAATAACTATCCAAGGAAAGTACTGTTTTTGTTTTTCCCACAAAGAGCAGTAAATCCAGAAGATTAGCTATAGCCTAAAATGTCAAGCTATAAGAACTTTTAGAATTGTTAACTTCAAATAAATTCTGACATTAATGGGTAATAATGCAAATGCCAACGTTCTCTGAAATATGCTTTCAGGGTATACAAATGTAGATAACACTAAAATGTCATCCGGTGGGGGAAAAAATAGGCTTCTTCACATTATACAGACAACTTCCTCTTGGACTAAATCTTTTAACACACATATATCCAAGTGAGACTCCATGCTCTGGTTGTTGCCTATCTTCACTGAGGAACACATTGCAGATTTAGTGGCTCCTGTCTACTTCGCTTATTCATTTATCAACTGCTGACTAGTAAAAATGGACCTAGCAAAAGAAATCATCAACAGAGTGAAGAGATAACCCACAGAATGGGAAAAATTTTTTGCCAGCTGTTCCTCTAGACTAATATCTAGGCTATATAAAGAACACACAAAAAAATCATAACCCTAAATTTAAAGACCTAATCCAAAAATGGACATCTGAAATGAATAGACACTTCTCAGATGAAGCAAATAAATATATGGAAAAATGTTCAAGATCATTGGTCATTTGAGAGATGCTAATTAAAACAACACTGTGATTTCATCTCACTCCAGAAAAGATGGCTCTTAGCAAGAAATCAACCAATAACAAATGCTGGTGGGGTTGTGGGGGAAAAAGGAACTCTTCTCCACTGTTGGTGGGAGTATAGACTGGTGCAACCACTGTGGAAATCAGTGTGGAGATTTCTCAGAAAACTAAAACTAGAGGTACCATTTGACCCAGCTATTCCTCTTCTAGGTATCTTCCTGAAAGAATTAAAAGCATCATACCACAGCGACATATGCACACCCATGTTTATAGCAGCCCAGTTTGTAATAGCTAGATCTTGGAAACAACCCAAATGTCCATCAACTGATGAATGGATAAAGAAGATGTGGTTTTTTTATACAATGGAGTACTACCTCAGCCATAAAAAAGGACAAACTTGAGACATTTCTAGCTAAGTGCATGCACCTTGAGACTATACTCTTAAGTGAAATAAATCATAAACACATGTTTAAATACCCAATTGTTTCTCTGGTGTGAGAAACTGAAAGTATAAATAAGGACCAAAATATATACTAGATATTATCAAATAGGAAGACAATGCTTAAATGGAAGGGTATCTAGGGAGGGGGGAAGGGGAAAGGAAGGAAGGGAAAAGAAAAAAAAAAGTGAGCAAAGAAGGATGAAGATGAAAACAAAGGTTTGGTAAATAAGGAAGGGAAGAGGGGTTGAAGATAGCTTAGAGGAATGGGGAAAAAAAGAATTAAGTTATATCATATACAGGTACAAATTCCCTATGATGAATGTAATCATTATGTATTTCTAAAATTTACCAATAAAATCAATCAACTAAAAAAAAACAAACAAACAAAAGAAGCAAAAAGGGGGCCCAGGCCCTGCCCATATAGAGCTTAGGGAAAATCCATAGAAGAAACAGATTTTAAGTCAAATTGTAGGGAAAAGGGGTCTGTAAAGAGGGAAAGGACTCATTGGGCTTTCTGGCTAATCCCGGCTAGTCCTGACTAGAAAGTTAAAGCTTCACTGGGGAAAGTAATTAACAAGACAAGATGGGAGGGGGACAGGCAGAGCACAAGGGAAGCCAGGTGCTAAGAAACTAGGTGGCCTCCCCTCTTCACCCACCTCCAATAAAACACAAAGGAGACAAGGGGCGGCCACTTTAAGGAAAGCTGTTACTTAGAACAGTACACAAACACACACACAACACCTGTATATCTATATACACCTATCCATCTATCTATCTATCTATCCATCCATCCATCTATCTGTATTCATTCCCACTCTAGGGCCACTATATTAGTGTGCTAATCCCTTTACTTAATTGCTAGCTTGGTCTTGTAGGTAAGGCCTCCATAAATCTTAGAGATAAAACCTTGAAAGGACAAAGGAAAGCCAAATAAAGCTCACTTAAAAATATGCACATGGAAGATGGCACAGGGGGTTAGGGGTCTTGGAGCCTGGAGTCCAATTATGACAGTCCCAGAAACCAATCAGATTATGATGAATTCTAGGTGGGGGAAGGGCCCTAGCACCCAATTAAAGCAGCCAAGAACAAAGGGCCCTCAGGTCCTCCATCTTTCCAGAGCCCCCTACTCTGATTTGCCAGGGTAGCTATCCTTCCTCTTTCCTGCCCCCTAATAAAGTGTCCAATAAAATGTCTTCCTTTCCTTAAGTTTTATAGCTTTAATTTTTTACTGATAAGGAGTTTACGAATCCTATCCTGGAGCTGCGGCCCTTGTCCCTTGGACTCAACAAAATAATTATACAAATGTAGACTACAAATGTAACAACTGCTAAAAAGAAGAAATACATATAAAGGAAACCTTATGATACAAGATATAACAGATGAGGAGGTCTGCCCAGCCTTCGCTGCCTAAGTTCTCTGCTTTGATGGCTAAGGAGTCAAAGGAATTAGGCACTTGTCTCACCAACTAAATCTTTAGCTCCTGTACTCAACCTAATCCACAGAACGGTGGGTTTTTAAAAATTGAAACTTAACTGCACATATTAATAAAATGATATTCTGACATGTTCATACAATGCCTGGTAATATCATCTCAAACATCTCTTCCAGCTACTGTGTTCTGAAATATACAGTAAATTATTAACTGCCCTTTTGTACCACAGAACACTAGAACTTATTTCTCTCACGTAATTATAATTTTTTACCCCACTAACCGCCAGTCTCTGGTAACAATTCTATTCTCTATTTTTTTTTTTTTTTTTTTCCCCAGTACTGGGGATTGAATCCACATTGAGCTACACCACCAGTCGCCCATCTCCCTTTTTTGAGACAGGGTCTCACTAAGTTGGCCATGCTGGGCTAAAACATGGCAATCCTCCTGCCTCAGTCCCCCGGAGTGAATTACAGGCATGTGCCACTACACCTGGCTCTATTCTACCTCTGCGAGATCAACTTTTTTAGCTTCCACATGAATGACAAAATGTACCAAATGATTTTCAACCAAGGTGCCAAGAGTACATGCTACAGCATGCCCTCGACCCTCAGGAACTTTAAACTTCTGCCTTAGCTCTTTTATTTACTGTCTTCCCAGGGCCTCAAAGTCAGTGAGTGGTAAGAGACTAAGGCCTTCTCAGCTTTTCCTGGGCATATACACAGCCCTGCATACATATACATCCCTCTAGTTCCTAGGAATAAGTCAGATTTTCCAAAGCCCCTCATGGACATCTTGTTTCCCAAATCTTCCCTTTTAAGTTTTTAGCCAGGTTATTATTTGCCCAACTGGTACTGTCCCCTCTGAAGCTACAATGTCAAACAATCACCACTGATTGTTTTTGACAAACACCCTGGGGACAGGCCGCTTCCTGAACTGCAAGCTCTGAGCTCCAAGTCAGGTCAAATAACAACAGTGTCCTGTAAATGGGATTTTTCCACAAAATGTGAGGCAGGTCAAACAGGGACAATGGTTTGAGAATGGGATTTTCTCAGGCTTTTCAAATCAGGTCTGTCCTGTCTAGCAGTGGAAAGACTATTGGTTTTTACAAGGACCAAGTTTTCAAGACTGCTAGTTTTCAAGGCTATTACAGAACTAAGTGAAGGGAGATGAAACAGTTCAGGTTACAATGCCACAAACCCTGCTGTTCTTAATGAGATGCAGCAGTTTTTCTTGAAATAAACACTCTTTAGACTGCTGGAAGCTACTAATTGATCTCCAGAGTTCTGAAAAAGTTGATTTTGACTAACTTTGCCAGCGTTTTTATTGCTTTTATGGAAAGGTAGATTTTCTCTCACTGCATTTTGAAGGCCTATTATGATAAAAAAAAAAAAAAAAAAAACTGTATTGCTATAAAATCTCTGATAAACTCCTCAATCTGTGTGGGGAGCCATAAATGACCCAGCTTCACATCTGAGCATGCGCCCCCCCCCCCGCCCATCCTGATCCTACGTCACCCATTAGACCCTCCCACCGTTTCCCTCAAAGAGATATAAGCCCTGGCACTTCCGCAATAAACTCTCTCGCTCGACTTCCCTGATCTGTGTGTGTGTGTGTGTCTTCTTTCTCATCCCCATACCGTCGCCCGGGTTCGCGTTCCTGCCCCTGGGAGGCCCCGCTGGTCGGAGTCTTCTTGGGCCACAACACAACATTTGGCGCCCAACGTGGGGCCCGGGAAAGATGGATCCTATGAGGGATCACCCTGTAGGGTGATAAATGCCAACGATTGACCGGTCTTTAGTTTCATTTTCATGAGATTCCTTTCTCAGTGATCCGTACGCCAACTCCTTTCTTCGCGTCTGAATCACGGTAAGCATACAGGGTGCAAAATGGGACAAAACCTCTCCGAGCACGAACTTTTTACTAAAGGGGTCTCTGAAGCGCTCAGAGTGAGGGGAATAAAAGTCACCCCGCGGCAATTGACTGATTACTTTTCCTTTATAAATAAGGTTTGTCCATGGTTCCCCTTGGAGGGCACCATTAACATCAGGGTCTGGGACCGCGTGGGTGACGCACTCCAAGATTATTATCGGGTTTTCGGGCCAGAAAAGGTTCCCGTCACAGCCTTCGCTTATTGGACCCTAATTTCAGAACTATTACGGACACAGCCCAATAACCTTCAACCATCACAGGCTCCGGCTCAGCCACTGGGTCAACCGGTTGCCCCCCCAATTACTGATACCCCTTATCCCTAGCCCTCCACCCTCTGTAGTTCTCCAGATGCCAGAAGAAAAAGATGGCCGTTGCTCTCCTACTTCCCCCGTACCCACTTCCGCCTTCTTTAACGATAGTCACCCGCCATCTTATGAAACAGACCTCTGCCCGCCATCTTGTCCTGGGTCTCCACCGTTCGATGGCCTATCATCATGTCCTAAGCCCACGCAGCCTCCTGCACTTTACCCCCCTCTTCCTGACCCCCCGCCTTTCTCCTTACCTCCACAAATACCGCTGCCCTCTGCTCCCCCACCTCCCCTTGTTGCGCCCGCCTTTTCAGTTAACTTCCCCTCCCTTCACCCTGCACCTACTGCCACACCCATGCAAGATCAATTTCTCAGTTCGCTTCTGGAGCGCATCTCCCTACTTGAACGTAAGGCTCAACAGGATCATCTTAATTATAAGTTATCTCTTTCTCAGCCCTCTCCCAAGTTACATGCATACCCCATCACAGAGGTACAACAGGCCCCCACGGCGGAGGGACAACCGGCCCCTCCGCCCCAGCGCGCCAGGGTTCCCTTCCCTTTAAATTCCCTCAAAGAACTCAAAATGGCAGTCACCCAATATGGCCCCACCGCTACCTTCACCCTTGCGGTCCACGACAGCCTTTCCCAGGGATGGGTCACCCCAAATGAACATAAGGAGTTGGCAAGGGCCGCTCTCTCTGGGGGTGATTTTCTACTCTGGAAGTCTAATTTTCTAGATCAATGTGAAATAATCTCCAAACAAAACCAAGAGAGACAGCCCCCCAACCCAGTTACCTTTGCCATGCTATCCGGAACGGGTGATTTTTGCACTGATGAACAACAAATGGGCCTTAACCCTCAGGCGTTTGCCCAAATCTCCCTGGCCGCAAGTAGAGCCTGGCGCAAGCTTCCATCAAAGGGAGAGGGTCCTACCTCTCTTACCAAAATTCGGCAGGGTCCTACTGAACCCTTCTCCGACTTTATTGGCAGGCTCACCAAGGCTGCAGATCGCATTTTCGGAGAACATGAAAATAACAATTCTCTCATAAGACAACTCGCCTTCGAAAATGCTAATCCCACTTGTCAAGACATTATCAGACCCCATCGACATACGGGCTCTATTGAACAGCTTATCCGTCTGTGTGCAGACTTTGGCCCCTCATATCAACAAGGAGTAATGTTTGCCTCTGTGCTGGAAAACACCCTACAAAAGGTCTTATCTTTACAGATAGCTGGCCCACATGATAATAAAAACCCCCCCGCCCACCTTCGTTGCTTCAAATGCCACCAACCAGGACATTTCTCAAAGAGCTGCCCTCTTCGCACAGCCACCCCGCTCCCATCTCTCCCTCAACCTTCAGGCCTCCCACAATCATCTCAACCCCCATCTCGGCCCCCACCTCAAACCATTTGCCCTAAATGCCGAAAGGGATTCCACTGGGCAAATGAGTGCAAGTCCCGATATACTGTTGATGGACACCCCATTCCAAAAAACTTCTCGGGGGGCCCTCCCCAGGCCCCGATATCAAACCCTCTTCTGACTCAGGGGACTACGGAGTCAACACACAATCCCTCCACATTACCGACCTCTTCAAGGCAACACCTTCCAGCCCGGGACTTGACCTCTGTGCCTCCACCCCCATGGTATTAGAGCCCACTTCCCCGGTACATATAGTTCCCACCAATGTTAAGGGTCCACTACCAAAGGGCTTTTGGGGCCTTATACTAGGTCGATTCTCCACAGCTACTCAAGGGATACTCATACATCCAGGAGTTATTGATCCAACCTTTCAAGGACATATCCACCTCCTTGTCTCTGTCTCAACTGGCCCCATTCTAATCCCCACCTTCCCTCCCCTTGCCCAATTGGTCCTTGTTCCCCAAGTCCCCACTCCATCCAACCCTCCTCTTTCCACACATCGTCGGCCCGTTCCCCCTGGTCTCTCCCAGGCTTATTGGTCTCAAACCATATCTCAAGATAAGCCCATGCTTAAACTCTTTATCAATAACAAACCCTTTCGTGGGCTCATCGATACGGGAGCCGACGTATCCGTCATCTCCCATAAACATTGGCCCTCACATTGGCCCTTGAGGCCCTCGGCCACCCACCTACAAGGCTTGGGATACCTCCAACAACCTTATCAAAGCTCCACCCCCCTTACATGGCATGACTCAGAAAATAATACAGGAACTTTCCAACCCTTCGTTGTTCGGGACCTCCCCCTCAATTTATGGGGCAGGGACCTTCTCTCACAGATGCAACTCATTATGCATAGCCCCAATGCTATAGTCACTAAACAGATGCTTGCTCAAGGCTACCTCCCCGGACAAGGTCTCGGAAAATACTCTTCGGGCATCACTTCCCCCGTTCATCCTAAACCTTTAGCTCCCCGCCATGGCCTTGGCTACGATGATAGTCCTCCTAATGAGGATCCTCCCTCTGAGCCCCCTCTCCATCCTCAAAATTTTTAATTGGGACTGCTGATCCTCCTGTAACTCATGCACAAAAGATCACCTGGCTCTCAGATGATCCTGTCTGGGTTGACCAGTGGCCCATCATAGGCCCCAAATATTCCGCCCTTCTGCAGTTGGTACAGGAACAACTCACAAAGGGCCATATTGTTCCCAGCTCCTCCCCATGGAATACGCCCATTTTTGTAATACACAAAAAACATAATAATAGCTTTAGACTACTCCAAGACCTTAGGGCTGTCAACAAGACCATGGTTGTCATGGGCTCCCTCCAGGCGGGTATACCCACCCCCTCCGCCATCCCCCTTAATTCTCATAAGATCATCATCGATCTCAAGGACTGTTTCTTCTCCATCCCTTTACATCCTCAAGATCAACATAGGTTTGCATTTACCGTTCCCGCCCCCCGTCTTCAGGGACCCTCCTCCCATTATCAGTGGACTGTCCTCCCTCAAGGCATGGCTAATTCGCCAACTCTCTGTCAACAATTCGTAGGCCAAGCCATTCAACCCCTTCGCCAAACCTGGCCTTCTGTGCATGTGTTCCATTACATGGACGATATCCTTCTCGCATGCATTGATGAAAATACACTTTATCAATGTTATGCTCACCTACAAACCCTCCTTAGAGATTCTGGCCTTCACCTCGCCCCCAATAAAATCCAGCTCACAGATCCTTACACCTACCTTGGCTTTCAGCTGACACACTCTACCATTCATGGACCAAAACCTCAACTTAGACTTGACACCCTTCACTCCCTCCATGACTTCCAAAAACTTCTAGGTGATATCAACTGGCTTCTCCCATCTTTGGCAATCCCCAAATCCACGCTTAGACCCTTATACGACATCCTTCGTGGAGACCCAAGTCCTACTTCTCCTCGATCCCTAACACCGCTGGCCCGTACGGCCCTCCAACATGTCCAAGAGGCAATCAATACCCAGAGCCTTACCTACATTGACTATACGCAACCCCTTACTCTGATTGTCCTCCCCTCCCCTATACAGCCCACCGCCCTCTTCTGGCAAAATGCGCCCCTCCTCTGGATTCATCTGTCTGTCTCCCCCAAAAAGGTCCTTAATCCATATTATGATCTCATCGCCCAGATAATTATGACGGGCCGCAAACAAGCTAAAATCTATTATCATAAGGAGCCAGATGTCATCATCCTCCCATACTCTGAACACCAACTCACCTGGCTCCTACAGACCTCTGATACATGGGCCATTGCACTTGCTGCCTTTCCTGGCCAAACACAACATCATTACCCCCCCAATAAGCTCCTGTTTTTTTTTTCCCGCCACCCACATATCTTTCCAAAGATCACCTCTTATACCCCCATCGCTAACGCAACCACAATTTTCACAGATGGTTCTTCCTCCGGCCACGCCGCTTATACATGCCTAGATCATAACCCCATCATCATTCCAACACCTGGTCTCTCAGCTCAACACGCTGAACTCCAGGCCATCATTCAGGTTTTCCAAGATTTCCCTAACACTCCCATAAATATCTACACCGATAGTCACTACCTGGCCACCTCCGTCCCCCTTTTGGAGACCCTCTCCAACTTCTTTCACTATACTTCCGTCGTCCCCCTTTTTGCCACCCTCCAGACACTCATCCATGCTCGCACACACTCATTTTTCATTGGCCATATACGCGCACACTCTGGTCTTCCTGGGCCTCTGGCCTCAGGCAACGCACTCCCAGATCAAGCTGCTCGATCCACATCTGCCTTCCCCATGCTCCTCTCCACTCCCCGTACTCGACCTTCCTTATCCAATGTCTCTCAAGCACAGGCTGCGCATGACCTACACCACCTTAACGCCCAGTCGCTGCGCACTCTCTTCAAAATAACTAGGGAACAAGCCCGCGCAATTTTTAAACAATGCCCCAAATGCATCACTCACCTGCCCTCCCCAAATTTGGGGGTCAATCCCAAAGGTCTCATCCCTAACGCCCTCTGGCAAATGGATATTACTCATATTCTTTCCTTTAGACAACTCAGGTTTGTCCACGTGTCTGTTGACACCTTTAATGGCTACATCTTCGCTTCCCTGCAGTCGGGGGAAACAACTAAACATGTCATCGCCCACATGCTCACAGCTATGGCCCATATGGGCTGTCCTACAAGGCTCAAGACAGACAATGGCCCTGGTTATACCAGCAAATCCTTTGCTGAGTTCTGTCAACACTTTAACATTATTCACAGTACAGGGATCCCATATAATCCACAGGGCCAAGGTATCGTCGAAAGGGCAAATCAAAAACTCAAAATAACCATTTCCAAGCTCTCGACGGTCACATGGTATCCCACCAAAGGATCCCCCCACAATATCCTCAACCATGCCCTCCTTATCATCAATTTTCTTTCCCTAGACCAAAACAATCGCTCCGCTGCCGATCGCTTCTGGCACCCCTCTACAGCCTCCTCCTTCGCCACAGCCCTCTGGAAAGATCCCCTCACTAATCAATGGCATGGCCCTGACCCCGTCCTCATATGGGGAAGGGGCTCAGCCTGTATCTGTTCTCAGGCTGACCACAATGCACGCTGGGTACCCGAGCGCCTTGTAAAACAACTTAATAAACCTGCCCAGGGAGGTGCCCCTGAGGGTTAATATTTTTCCTTTATAGATGTTCCCGTCAAGCTTCCTGTATATTCTTGTGATGCTCCCGGCGACCATCGCTAATCATCAACATGCTTCATTCAGGTGGACACTCAGGCGCTGGGGGGACCAAAAGATACTAGGCACGGCTTGGATCTACTATTCCTCAAGGAGGGGGGGCCTCTGTGCGGCCCTCAAAGAAGAATGTTGCTTCTACATTGACTCCTCTGGTGTTGTCCTACGCGCTATGGACAAATTAAACGATGCCCTAAAAAGAGAGAAATAGCCAGAACGCAAGCCTTATTCCCCAGCGCCGGGTTCTCCACTGTGCTCCCCTACCTTGCCCCCCTTTTTGGCCCCCTTATAGTTGTGGTCCTCGCCTTGACCTTTGGTCCCTGCCTATTCAAGAGACTCATTGCCGCCGTAAAAACAGATGCTGATGAGTACAAACAAGCCGAACCATATGATGATATTCAGGCCCCAGCATATAAGAATGTCGGCCAATGACGGGTAAGATGGAGTCACAAGTCACTAACACTCTCAGGACCACCTAAGACAGAGCGCCACTCTTCGCTGGGATGCTGGCGATGCTAGTGGTTAGCTCAATGACGGGTAAGGCCTGAAAAATCAAATGCGTAAAAACAAAAAGACTTGCAGTAACCTCCACAACCTAAGACAGGCCACATTCAGGGTCAAACATTCATGGTCGGCAATATTCTCATTTGGAGAAAAAGGAGCATATGTGGGGAGCCATAAATGACCCAGCTTCACGTCTGAGCATGCGCCCCCCCCCGCCCATCCTGATCCTACGTCACCCATTAGACCCTCCCACCGTTTCCCTCAAAGAGATATAAGCCCTGGCACTTCCGCAATAAACTCTCTCGCTCGACTTCCCTGATCTGTGTGTGTGTGTGTGTGTCTTCTTTCTCATCCCCATACCGTCGCCCGGGTTCGCGTTCCTGCCCCTGGGAGGCCCTGCTGGTCGGAGTCTTCTTGGGCCACAACACAACAAATCTGTACCTGATATTAGACATACGAAATTACTTGTGACTATTAAAAACTGTTTTAACATTAAAAAATTTTTTATTTAAATTTGGAAAACCCAGGGTTATCCCATGGATTAGCTCCTCAGCCATGAACTTTAGAAGCTCCTTTAAAAAAACAAAACAAAACAAAACAAACTTCTACTCTCCTGCATCCAGCACAGAAGAAGAACAGCTAAACGAATGAGGAAAGACAAGACAAAATACCCAGCTTTTAGAGTGTACAGTATTGGGAAAGAACCAGAAAAATGGGGGGCAGCAGAAGGAAGAGGAAGGAGGGGAAGTCAGGAAAGCCAAAAAGAGAAAAAGGAAAGACCAAAAACACATAAAAGAGAGGTGACAGAAATTTGTTGTGGAATGTAAGAAACATCTAAAAGCAGATAAAGTTGACCAATTGTAAGGAAAGAAAACTGATCTTTCCATTAGGGGTTATAATATTGTATAAATTGCTGTATATACTCCGCAGTTATCTGGGATGTTTAATGCTTAAATCTTAGGGCTCATAGCATGTACCAATACTTGGGGACTTAACCGTTCTATAATTCTGAAGAGTTAGACATGTGGTACATTAGAACATGCTATTTACGTATAGGTTGCTGTACAGCTGATAAAAGTTATTTAACAATCCTTGTTTTAAATTTTGCGGCTCTTTCTTATCCCTTTCTTGGTTAAGACGAGTTTTTTCCTATTGTTTAAATTCAAAGATACGAGACAGGAGAGAGAGGGTCACCTTCTCGCCAGGTGTTTTTATGAGCTGGAAGCAATGACATTTGTTCAAGACCCTGTCTAATTTTGGAGCATAAAAGAGAAGCTCTGAGAAACACACACCCACACTACATGGGAAAAAAAAAGGACAGACATCCAAGTTCCATTCACTTTATTTTTAGATACCATAATGAAGGCTATTCAGTACTCTTAGATTCAATAAAGTAAAAAAAAAGTACAGAGGATTAACACTCCCATGCTTATATACTATGGTGCCCTAAATATACTTCAGTTCATTTTCTTTAGACTTCCCCCACTGGAATACATTCAAATCCCCTGGTTTCCTCCTGCCTCCTGCCAGACAGACCTTCTTGGAAACACTTTGCTAGGACACAGATACAATGCATGTAAGACAAATCAGCATAATTTTTAAGTTCCTTGCAGTTTCCAGGAATGCTAATTTCAATAATAATTATATGTTTTCTCTCCCAAGGTGATAGCATGACCAGCAAGGAGGTATGGGTCACATTCCTGGCCTTGAAGCTCTTGGTTTCTTCAAACACTATAGGAGGCAAATCAAGGAAGCAAGAGGCACATACTAGGAAAATGGATTCCAAGTGATGGGTTCTTCTACGTATAACTTTTTTTTTTTTGAAGCTTTGGAGAAAAAAAATTTAAAAATTGGTCTTCTCCATGACCATGGAAAACAATGTTTCCAATCTTTGAGGGCTGTCCCTACAACAGCCATGTTTCTAGGAATGGCCTGTAACCTGAAAAAAACTGGTGAAAAATCTCAGGTTCACAGCCAGTTCAGAGCCACAAAGACCAGCAACATACAGAAACGGAGTCTAAAATATCTGGGAAGCAAGAAAATTCTGGAGAGGTAGAAAGCACAGCCCAATTGAGGTATCCGATAGTCAGGGCTGGATCCAGAAGACGAGGGGTGCCTGGTCCTCAGTCATAAAACTGAGAGCAGAGGGACCACCCCCCATCCTTTCCTGGCTCCTTCGTCTCTCCCATCATCCTGCAATGCCACCATCCAGGCGACAAGATGGTGCTAGGTGTACAGCAGGGGTCCTGGAGGACTCAAGAGAGCTGACAGTCTGTGACCCTTAAATCCTACTGCCTGTCACACAGGTGATTTGACTTCTGACTACTGGTTTCCAAATGTGTAAAACAGTAATAAAGCTTGCTTTAACCACTGCTCAAGGTCACTGTGCGGGTCAACTACAATAACTTACACGAAAGTATACTGTAATGTTGTAAGAGCTAGAAGATCCAGAGATGGGAGATGGGTTTCCTAAAAATTATGTAAACCTTGGGGAAATGGAGATAAATAAAATCAGCTCTCTATATCTGCACATTCTGTATCCATGGATCCAAGCAACCTTGAATAAAAATATTCAGGAAAAAAAACTGTGTCTGTAGTGAACATGAACAGATTTTTTTCCCCTGTTATTTGCTAAATGATATAACTATTTACATAGCATTTATATTGTATTAGGATTACAAGTAAGCTAGAGATGATTTAAAGTATAAGGGAGGATTGCCTGTGTTATATGCAAATGAGCACTCTTGGCTTTTGATATCCACAAGGCTCCTAGAACCAATCCCCCACAGATACTGTGAGACAACTCTGTAAGTAACAGCCAGAATTCAATTCTCCATACAAATAAACTTCTTCCATTTATGCACGAGCCAGAGGACTTGGGCAGGCCAGGTCACGTGGGGCCAAGGCTTCTGCCCAGAGCTCAGAATCCCAATGGCAAATGATGGCAGCAGTTGGTTCCTGTGTTGTCTATCCTGTCCCCTTTTCTTCTTCCAAAAAAGCACTCCCTACTCTCAAGGCCCCCTTTGTCCTTCCTCTTCTCCCACCCCATGCCTATGGTAGAGCCTGCCCTCCTGGCCAGGCTTACAGGTGGGGAGGGTGGGGTTGTGTATGACCATAGCAGGGCCAGTCAGAAGCTGTCTCGGGAAGTGTCACATTGGAGCTAAGAGAATTGGCAGTGTCTCTCTACAGACACCAGGAGATCTGAGGCTCAAGGGCAGCACGTTTTCCACTCAGTGAAGGAAGCTGGTCTGAGAGGAGGACTTGAATAGTCAGACAGGCAGAAACCCTGGGCCTCCTGCAAGTTCCAGATGTCCTCGTAAGCTCTGCTTTCCACACCCTACTACCCTGCTCCAACATACAGCCGGCCCTCCCTAGAAACATATCAAGTGTTTAGAACACCTACAGGTTCAAGACAGGCTTTATAACACAGAGCCCAGATGCACTGACCTCAAAGTAAAAAAAAAATTTCCATACTAAGGCAGATTTAGGGAATCATTCACACTGGCATCTTGTTTATTCCAGCTGTAC
Source organism: Erethizon dorsatum (assembly GCA_028451465.1). Taxonomy (NCBI): domain Eukaryota; kingdom Metazoa; phylum Chordata; class Mammalia; order Rodentia; family Erethizontidae; genus Erethizon; species Erethizon dorsatum. The sequence continues at coordinate 99,395,137 of CM051824.1, forward strand.
CACAGGAGGAGTACAGGAGGCTGTCCTCCAAAGTTCAACCTGTTTTGATGGCTCTCAAAATATCCTAGCTTGTTGTCATGTCCTTTGCAGCTCTGTGAATGTGTCTTCACCCCCCTTGCTACCATTTGTAATAAAATCTGTATCACCTGTAAAGATAACCTATTCCAAACCTGTAGTGTCTACTGTATGGAATACTTAATCTGTTATAACATAAATAAACTCATGCCTCTCCAATGTTCAATGAATTCTTTGTCAGCTTTGTTCATATCACTATGTATTTATCAAATTAAGAGAAGAAATCCAGCCCTCAACTCTTCGTTAAATCAATTTAAGTGTCTTTCTCTAATTTTATGGAGAAGTAAACAGTACCATATATTATGTTTCTGTAACTCCAACACCCTTGAGTATTTTAGTGTTATTCTAAATAAACAGTAAAAGCAAAGAAAAAAATAAAGGCCGAAACAGAAAAATAAGACAAAATTAAACAAATAAGACAAAATTAAATAACAATGAAATTCATTTTGTGATACACACAACACAAAAGGACTGGAAATGAATATCTCCAAACCTGTTATTTCTGGTAGAAAGATGGCAGACAAAATATTTTGTTCTTTATTTTTCTTTGCATTACTAAACGTTCTTTACTGGGCATGTACTACCATTCTAATTTTTAAAAAGTTATTCTTAAAACAGTGGGAGGAAAATGTGTAAATGAAAAGTTAATGGGTCAAAAACTGAGATAAAAAGACAACAACAAACAGAAGTTTAAATACAATGAAGTAAAGTGGGTTGATCATTGCAGAGAGGCATGGGAATCAGCTCTGGTGGGAGGGACCTTGGCCAGCTACCAGCCTACCTGTTTTCAGGGACAGATAATGAACTGGGCATCATAGATCCCCTTTCCATTTTAGCAAACAGCATCTCTAGAAAAGACAACTTTTCTAGGAAGTTCCAAACAAAAGTCCAGAAGCCACTTTTCAGAGCCTGGGAAAGGCTGTGCTCTGAAGCTGAAGAACAAAACACTGAGAAATTAATGGATACTCTGGGAAAACATGTCTGGATTTACCCTTGCTCTGGGCAGACCTTAGGTGAATAATACATATTTGTATAAAATGATACTGAAATAAACAACCATGATGACATAAGCAGGTGGTCGAAGAAGTACCATTAACCCGACATCAACAGGAAGGGAGACCCAGGGGAAAAGCTTCCCGGAGGAAGTGACCTTGAGCTGGGATTCAAGGATAAGTAGGAATTATTTTTTAAAGAGTTTTTTTTTTTTTTTTTTTTTTTTTCCTGACTCTTTTTTCTTTCTTAGTTTCTTTTTCAGTACTGGGGATGGAACCCAACGCCTCACACATGCTGAGAAATTTGCCAGGTAGAAAAAGAGAAAAGCAGACAGAGTTCCAGGCTGACACAAAGTCACAGGCATACAAAGAAAGAGAAGTTGGTCTTGAGCAAATGGCTTGGCTTTATGGAAAATAAAGTTGAATGGCACCTTAAAGAAAGGGTAAAATCTGAACAGAGGTAGAAGGGGAGGAAAAGAAACCGAAGGTGAGCTATTCTTTCAAGAAGTATTTAAGGAATACCCAGGCCCAGCTAAGAGCCTGAGGTCAGAGAGAGCTTAGGTATAACCATGAACAATAACCGCATGAGACCAAACTGGTCTCCCCACTGCAGAGATGAGGAATAGAAGCTTTGCAATAAGGAAGCAATTTGCCCAAGGATGTAGAGCTAATAAATAGGAAGACTCTAGCTTTTACGTGTCACATTATAGCTAGGCTTTAGAGAGCACTGACTGAGTTGTTTATTTTTTAACACCACAGTTAAAGCTCAGAGGATATACCAGAATCCATGCAGTTCCTATTCTGCTATCCAAATTAAAAACTATGAATACAGCTTACTTTCCTGAGTTTTTTTTCTGCCTTGGAGGATAAATATGTAAGAATCACAAGTTCTTACTCCCAAGACTCTCAAGATCAGGCTTATGAAACAGCCTGATTATACCAACAGACAACTGACTGGGTCCAACCTTTCAGAATGTGCTCAGATAGCCAGGGCAGCAGCTCCCGCGGCCATCTGATAAAGGTTAGCCAGACCCCATCAAAAAATATTTTCTAGGGCCGGTGAGATGGCTCAGCGGCGTAAGCGCCTGCCTTGCAAGCGCGAGGGCCCGAGTTCGACTCCCGGAACCCACATACGAAAAAGGGGCCGGTGATATCGCTCAGAGGCACGGGTGCCTGCTGGCGCGCGAGGTCCTGAGGTCGACCCCCCGGTACCCACCAAAAAAAAAAAAAAAAAAAAAAAAAAAAAAAAAATATTTTCTAAAGACAAAGAAGACTCAGGATTCATGTGGGAAAAATGTTAAAACCACTCCATGTTGGATGACTGAGGAACTACCTGCATCTCTACTATCTGTAGGAGCCATGGAGTCAATGGCATCTCTGCAAAAAAGCTCAGCTGAATCACTCAGAGATATCTCAAGTCTGCCAGGTTGGCCACATTCTCCACCAGGTGCCAAGTGAAGGCCAGCTTCCTCCCTTCTGAATACGCTCTTCTGAAAGTAAGGGAGCTTTCAGTCCACAAGACATATTTCTAAACACAAACATCATATATATACCAACAGTTTTGACAAAGGGCGTAAACCCTGCTTCAACTTTTCTTCTGAGATTAACCACATGCCCACCCTTCTGTAAAAGAGGGAAAAAGTTTTTTGATTTTTAGGTCACTAAAAAGTCAATGAGGGCCAGTGAGATAGCTCAGGGGCATAAGCGCCTGCCTGGCAAGCGTGAGGTCCTGAGTTCGACTTCCGGTACCCACATTAAAAAAAAAAAAAAAAAATGTCAGTGAGGTCTATGGTAGTTCTTCCTTTGGCACACACGTTACATTTTCACTTTTATTCCCTCCTCCAAACAACATGCTTCTTTTAGATTTGCAAAACGCTATGAGACTATGGTCAGAAGTAACAACATTAATATAAATTTTTGCTATTACTAAAAATTACTTTTTCATTTTAAATTTGATTTTTAAAAACTTTCAATGAGATGATAGCTTTAAAGCATGAATCCGTATAATGCGTTTACTTCTGTCTTTGCTTTTCATTTGGAAAGGCAATTTTGATATCATGATTTATGATCATCATGTTATCCCACCTAAAAAGCTGTTACTATACTTGGACTGTCTAATGTAGGTAGGCGTGAGGTTCTTACCTGTCAAAAACCTACCCCTGCACCCTTAAGAAACTGGCCATTACTCATCATCTGTGAAGGAAAAGATAACAAATATAACCTTTCATAAAATACCTTTTATCATGTAGTTTCATTTAAAAAAAGGAGGATAACTTTATTGTAAAACATGTCTATAAAGTCTAAACTAAAGTTCAGTTTTTAATAAGGAAGCTGATTAAGGAAGGTATTAATCAGCCTAAATGTGAATAGATGTAATAGTCCTTCAGTAATTTCTGTTCTTCCTTCTTTTCTTCACGCAACATCAAGGTTTCCCAACATTTCCAGGAAGATACTCCCATTAATGGTTCAGTCCCAACAGCAAAACACACAAGTCCTCTATCCCACATTGTGTGTGTTCCCAGCTGGCCCTCACACGCGGGTCCATTCCAATTTGTAGAACTGATAAGTGTACAAAACTTGGATTAGAGAAAAATATTTTAAAATGACTAAAATATTTACTTTTAGGGCAGCAAAGAGGAATTCCAAAAAGTAGAGACGCTAATGGTTTCTTGGAGTAAGCAACACAGCAAATAGCCTAGTATTCCCAGGCCATTTTAGAGAAACGTTTCTGACCATTCCAAACTGAAAGGAGTGCTTACCTTGCTGAAATGGGAAGCCATTCTGTCCCCACCTGCCTAGGAAAATGAATGCCTCAGAAGCAACCCTTCCAAGTTCCAGCTTTTGATTATCTGAGTTATTCAGCTTCTCCAAACAAAATTGCAAACTACAGGCAAAGTGACCTAAATCTAACTTTTAAATATATCTTTAATACAACATAGTGCTGTGATGTACAACTTGAAAATAATATGAATTAAGTGTTGGAAAAAGGTATCATTGGGTGGGTTAGGTGGGAATGCATTGTCTCATGAATAAATCTTTTTAAAATTCTTTGGCCTGTTGGATAATGTGCTCATTATTCAGTACAGAGTGAATTCTCCAGATTCCAGAAGTTTCCTAAAACTGAGTACAGACTGCCTCCACCAAACACTCTTGAACATTTTTATATAATGTTTTCTTTATTACAGGCTCACCTTCACTGTAGTTGTGGTACTCACTCAGCTGACAGTATACAGTCTCCTGCTCTTTGACAACTAACTGGCCTTGACTTCTCATTTGTTGGGAAAACAGCGTACATTGTGAAGGCAGGTCTCATTCTCTGACCTTCATGCACTTCCTCACCATGTAAACTCTGGCCCTCCACAAAGAAGAGCTAACCCTGAGCTGGCAATCCTGTATCTCAGTCTCAACCTCAAGGGTTTGGTCCTCCCTGCCATGGTTCCCAAGAGAGCTCTCCAGTCCAGCTGCAGCAGAGTTTGGGAGCGTGTTAGAAATGCACATTCCCAGGCTCCAGCCCAGGAACACTAATTCTGAACCTGTGGGAGTGGGGCCGCCCTTCACATGACTGATGTCCAAGGTTTAAAAACCACAGTAGTAGCCATCAAACCATGTTTGTACCTTCAGAGCCTGCAGGTGGCACTAAAGGCCAGCTGGAAGCAGAGAAGGAAGGCCGCCTCAGCTTTAACTGTTGCAGAATCCTTGCCTAACCATCCGTGCTACAGTGAGTGCCCCAACAGCTGCTCATCCTCCTCAGGGCAACGGAAGGTGCCAGCTTTGATTAGGAACTGGGCTGAAATTCTTCTCACCACTCCAGTACCATAACAAACCTACAATTTTCAGGGATGCATTCAATATTAATTCCTTTGAGGGCTTTTGTGTTTTATACAATTAATATACAAATGCACTTTTAAGAATAAAAATGTCAATACTGATTAAAGAGAACAAAATAAAAAACTCAAATGATCAACAGCTAATGTGTATATCTGAATAATAACAATGTACTTGATTCCCAAAGAATTATTAGCGTTCCTACTCTGAAAATCTAATTGTACTGACTTGACAAAAAAGTTTTTCCTGAAAAAAAATTTTTTTTTTGTAATGAAAAGCATGTTATACAGCTAGCCCTTTGCTAGACTCTTCCAAAACCCTGACTTTTGCATTAGCTGCTTGACCACCTAAACATTCTGGGGCCGGAGATATAGCTCAGCGGCATAGTGCCTGCCTGGCAAGCACGAGGTCGCGAGTTCGATTCCATACCAAAAACAAAGCAAACAAACAAAAAACTTGTAATCTAAACATTCTCATTGTGGATGTGGAGCAACTAGAACTCTCATACACTACTGGTGGGATTATACCGTAATTGGTACAACCACTTTGGAAAATCATGTCGTGGTGGCTACTAAAATTAAATATTACAACAGGACCAGCCATTTCATGTCCCACTATATACCCTTGAGAAATGAGTGTCTGAGTTCATCAAAAACTTCAAAGGAATGGTCTTAGAAGTGTAACTCAAGTTACCAACCTGAAACAATCCAAATGTCATCCTCAGTAGAGATAAAATACTATGGATATTCACACAATGAACTGAAAGCAGCAATGAAAATGCAACCAACCAATAAAGCAAGCCACTACTACACACAACATAGACCAACCCGACAGATAAGATGCTGCCTGAAAGAAGCCAGACACAAAGGGGTACAGTGGTCTCCAAACAGGTAAAGCTAATTTCTGGTGACAGAGGTCAGCAGAGTGATAACTCGGAAAATCTATAGGAGGCATAAGGAGCTGCAGGGAAGTTCTACTTCTTGACTCTGGCACGATAGACGAAAAGCTGAGTGAGCTGCCCACTTAAAATCCATGTTTTCATGCATATGTAACTCCTTACAAAAAGAGAAGGGGTGCTAAGCACACATCTAAAAAACATTCTTGAGACTGCCATGTAACAATTCTCAATAAACACTATAAAAATCTGGGTTACTGGGTAAGCTATATATATCAGAGAATATTCTGCATTTTCTGGGCTAAATCTCAAACCTAAATACAGTGAACAGTGTATTTTTCTTCTTTCCGACGTTATACTCTCAAATGTATCATCTATAAAACGGCCAACCATTTTGGCTCGCACGCCCTAGCCCAAACTTCTTTCACTCTGCCACTTAACAGCACCACTCGTGTGTCACTGACTGTCCACTGTCCCATCGCCTCCGTCTCCCCGCACGCCCTGGGTGGCTTGTTACCATCCACAGGAAGGCGGAAGACCTGGCTCCGTTACTCCTGCGGTCATTCTCTTCTCGGGCTTTGAGCCGGCCCTGGCCTAATCGCCACTCCTAAGCAGCGTCCCTCCTGCCTGGCCACTCCAGGCTGGTCCCGGGGCAGAGGCCATGTTAACTCAGAGCGGTCTCCGAGACCGTTTAGGGCCTACAGGATCCTTGCTGCCGATCCAGTAGGATCTCAGACACTGGAACCGCTGCCGAATGGGGGCAAAACCTTGGGGACTCCCTCTGCCCACGCGACCCCCTAGCCAGTCACAGCGGTCCCTTCCTGCGCTTCCGGCCTTGGAAACCGCAGCCGCCTAGGACACGTGACCAAGCGCGGGCTCGGCGGTCCGGAGAGGCCGGCCCCACGCCCCGGGCCACCGGGTGCAGGGCTGTAAGTGGCGCCCGCCCCGGCGCCGCCCCCGCCCGCCGCTCCGCGCTCTCGGGCCAGACCCGCGCGCCCTGCCCGGCCCCGGCGGCCACGTATACCTGGAAGCAGAAACACGTGCTGCCGGGCGCACTCCCGGTCCGCGCAGTCCGCGACCGCGGCCATGCTGCCCTCCTCGGGGCCGCGCGCCCGGCGCCGCACTCGCAGGCGAAGATGGCGCGCGCTGGGGCTGTTCCGGGTGGCGCGGTGCGCTAGGGGACTGGCGGAGCCGGGGAGGCGCCCTCTGAGCGAATTCGGTTTCGTTTCCGGGACCAGCCTGCACTCGGGTTAACGGTTTTAAATTTAGCGCCAGGCGGAGTCGCCGGGATTACCGCGCAGCGCCGCAGGCGGGGGCAGGGACTCGGCCTCGCCCCTGCGCTTCCCGCCAGTGGTAGGTGCTCCCCGCGTACCCGGGCGCCAGTGAGGCGGCGCAGGGGGCGGTGGCTTTGGGACTCGGGCGGCGGGGTCGTGGCCCTGGCCTGGCGCTTGGCCCAAGCCCCCGGGCTCTCCTGCGAAGCGGTGGCGCGGCCCGGGCCCCTGGGGTGTTGGGCCGGGAGGACGGAGGACGCCCACCATCCTCCACCGACCTTACCGGGGAACTCCCTTGGAGCTGGGGCCGAGTAAAAGACATACCCGTCACTTCCGAAACTTAACCAAAAAATAAAGCATGTCTTCTATCTGAATGTATCTTGGCCATCGGTTGCATGAAGCATTGGTGTTAATGTCAATATATTGTGTGCGGTGTGGGTCGTAATGCCTGCCAGCAGGCTTCAGATTGGGCTTGGTCTTCATCATTAAAAGAGGTGCACAATTTGGGGCTCAAAATACGAATTCGTTATTTTGGACAACTCTGTAATGAGTTTAAAATTCAGACATTTAAAAAGTGATGTTTACAAAGTTAGGGTCATGAAATTTGGGGAGATGGGCTAATTTTTAAGAATAAACATTTAATTGAAAATGCTTCATGGTTTTTAGAAAGTTGAAGAAAAATTTCTTTTATACTTCAAAGTAAAATTTGTCTCTCCCCTGCCTCCGATCCCCAACATTTCTTACACGTGTGTTTTTCCAGAATTTCCACATGCAAATACAAGTTCATGTGTGTTATCTTTTGCACAAGTGAGAGAATAGTATGCGTACACATTTATGAAGTTTGCTCTTTTTTGATCTTGGAGATAGTTACACTCTGCAGCTCTAGATCTGTCTCAGCCTTTTGAAAACATTTTAAACTTCAGTTGTTTCTCATGGTGTGAAATAAATGCAGCTTAAATTGACCTCAGGACACAGAAGTGGAGAGGAGGCCTTTCTAGCTGAGGAGTAGCACCCTAGTGCCTATTCTGAGGCAGACAGCAGATTGGTACTGCTCTGAGCGTCCCCCTTCCTCAACATTGTACTCTAATAAAAGCTATGGTGTATAATTCAAATCCCCAGGTACACCACAGTGGTTACTAACAGCTACAAGAAATATTTCCCACAGTTCCCTTCATCTGCCATGCTTAGGTGTTACCACGTACAACTTGAAAGTTATTTTCTAACATTTTTCAGAAATGACTTAATCTAATTCTTAATCTAAAAACAAACTATTTCATATATACGTCTTATAACAATGTCTAAGCTATCTTTTGTGGAGGAGATACACAGGCACTATGGACTTCATAAGGTACAAGAGCAGCCTCTTACATGTTGAAACATTTCAGACAGGGAATAAATATTGGTTATGTCCCAAGTATATATCCCTCCTGCCTCAGCAGAGCCGACTCTACAGTTTATTCACTAAACTGGGTAACTCCAGGAAAGAAAAGGAAAAAAAAAAAAAAAATCAAGGTCCATTAGTACATGGATTTTGTTACTTTTCTTAGTTTTATTTATGTTGTAAAACACCCAATCCCCAAGATTTATCTTCTGACCACTTCTACTATTTCCTTTCTATGTTGGATAAATAAGTTCAACAGAGGCACATGTTTTGCTTATTTTTTTTCTAGGTTTGTTATGTTAAGCTATAGCTGTATTAAGCTGTACTGAGTATAAATAGTAACCAAAAGCTCATTTTTAACTTTTAATATACTCTTTGAGGATGGATTCCTAGGAGTTAGTGGAAGTTCTTACTGTAGTCTTGTAGAGCAGAATGAGAAGATTCTAGGAGGCCCTAGAAGGAGTGAATGTAATATAGAATAGCTGCTTTTAAAAAAAGATAGTTTTTAGTAAATATGGGAAAAATCTAAAAGTGCAATATGAGCCTCTTGTAAATTTGTATTTGACATTTGGTCACTTGTCAATCTCCCTCTCCCTTTTTCCCTCTCCCCCCTCCCTTCTCTTGATCTGGCCCAATCTGAATAAACTCAACAATATTTACTGACACCTATTCTGTGCCAGACACTGTTCTGGTTGCTTGGGTTATCATCAGTAAATAAAACATACAAAAATACATGCCCTCTTGGAATTACCTCCAAAAGAGTGCTGCGTCCAGAGCAGCTCCCAAAGTTCCTGGGGGGAAGGATGGGGAGAGGATGGAGAAATAAAGATAAGAAACAATATACAGAAAGCTGAGGTCAGGTGGAGCCCTCTCTTCTGGTGGAAGGAAAGGAACTGCTCAACCACCACAGTGCGTTTTTATTTATACATTTGGCAGGTTGATGTCACATGACACCCTTTTGCTTAACTAGCTAGCCTCTCATGGTGTTTTAGGGGCACCCCATGCCCTCAGGGCATCCATCTGGTGCTCCTTGCTCTCAGCTCGGCTCATGTGAACTATCTCCAACTCAGCTGCTCCCGACAAAAGAGGAAGCCAGACAAGCAATCCACAATCCATACAAAAACTAAAATCTATAGTATGATAGAAGTGGCTAATGCTATGAAGGAAAGGAACGCAGGATGGAAAGGGGCTTTGTGGGTAACGGAGGGTTGCAAATTTAAATAATGTAAAGTGGTCAGGGTAGGCCTCGTAAAGACAACACTTGAGGAAGGATTTGAAGGAAGAAAGGTAGTTAGGTAAATGATTCAAGGGAAGGGCATTCCAGGCAGAGGAAACAGCCAGTGCAAGGATCTGCAGATACAGCTTTCGTTGCATGTTTGAGGTCAGCTAAGGTTGCTGTGGAATGAGCAAGGGAAAGAAGAGTAGCAGCAAATGAGATTGGACAACCAAGGACCTTGTTCTCTACTGATTGTACCAAAATGGGACCCATTAAAGTAAGAAAGGAAAAGGAGGGCCAAAGCTCCCCATTTCTGACAGCCAGAGGGTAAGTGATCTGACTGATAGTTGTCAGGCCCCTCCCTTTCACTACCCTGAGGGTGCTCAGGCATCTTTCCACCAGCCCCCTCTGCTCTTGCTTTGGCAGCCATCTAGGCCTTGCTGGCTCTCCTCAGGCCCTGACAGGAGGTGCTGCTCAGCTGACAGCCACAACTCCCCTGTTCTAACCACTCTGTGTGCTGCTGCTTCCTCTCTGAGTAGTGGCCAGAAATTTGCACCTGATAGGGCATAGATCAGAGAGGGACAGGAACTCACTGCTGCTGCTATCCCCAAAGTCCCCAAACCCCAATAAGACATAATCAACACAGCCACTTCTCCTGTACACTCCTCCAAAGTGGGGGTAGTTGCAATTTTAGCCACATCATTTTCATAGAAATGTAGGAACTGTAAATCAAGCAGCCACTTCTCTCAAAGTTCAGTGAGCTCTTGCCATGACAGCTGAAGCTGTCCTAGGTGCCTGGTGGCCACTTCAGGAAATACTTGCCTTGGCTACCACAGGCTTCAGACATTGATATATCCCAGATGACTCTGCCCTGCAACCACTCCAGATGATTGAGTAGTCTCCAGATAACCCCACACCCTCTACCACTACTTTCGAAGTCCCCAAATAGATCTGCAAAATGCATGAAACTGTGTGTGTATGGGATGCTTCTCCTCTATATAAGCAGTATTCTCTCACACTCCTTATGTCAATCAGGAGGGCTCCCTCCTGTGCACTAACCTCCTATGCTGCAGCACAGGTCCCGGGAAAAGCCTGGCTCAGGGGATCCTACTCCTGGTCCTATTGCCTACTCATGGTTCTTATATTGGGCACAGTGAGATGAGCAGATGGTACTAAAAGGAGGTGGTAACTGGCTATTAGCCCTGAAGTGCTCCAGAGAGGGGCATAGACCTGGTGACCAGCGGAGGAGCCCCAGAGTGGCAGTAGAAGCTGTTGGAAGAGCTCCAGCTGCCAAGGAAATATAAGCCCTAGATGCAGAAGAGCTGTTCGGGGCAACTGGCAACTGCTGGAAGCTGTAACACTAAGAGCTAAGAGGCCCAAGAACTCAAAGCTCAGTTATAACACTAAGGGCTAAGAACTACAGGCACTCAAAGCCCAGAACTGCTAAGACTGAAAGAACTGCATGTTGATTTCTATCTGATTCTTGATTTCCCTCCAAATGGAGCAAAGAACCTTCAGCTGACTCATGGTAAAAGGGCTGACCAAATAATGATAAAGAATAATTGTGCCTAAGAAAACCCCTCTGATCATTATACAGCCAAAAAAATAAAAATAAAAATAAAATAAAACAAAACAAATTTAGTTTCAACCAAAAACCTGAAAGAAGCCCAAAGTTTCTCAAAATATTTTCAATGTCATCCATAATCAGAAATACTTGTACAGAATGGCTCAGCAGTCACAGAAAACACACATGATTAAAGCACAGATTGCACAGACCAATACCTATAATTACTGTGTTTAGTGTACTCTAGTACTTTTGGTACTATTTTAATCAATTAAGTTTCTTCTATTTATTCAACACTAATAAAATTGACTAAATTGATTTCACAACCTAGTACTGTAATGAGTTGTGATCTGCAGTTGAAAAACCACTGCTATAGCCAATATGATCATTTTGGCTACACCCTAACACGTGGATAACATAATCAATGTCATTGTCAACTCTGAGCGTGCTTTGGCTAAAACCTACATCAGGTCTAATGACTTTAAACAGGGAAATACCATTAGCTCATTAATCAAAATCCAATGTATATTTAAGATACTCCACTTTCATGACAGCTGTCATCATATAAAAATATTATATGGGTTGGGTCACCACTAGGAAATGTAAAACATATGAAATTTGGGTACATCATTTCTGACAGGCAGCCAATATTTATGGTAGTTGGCTAAAGAGAATTTACTTCAAATAGACAAATGTTTAATGTTTCCATAAAAGCATAGACATGACCCTAATTAGTAAATTTGGTAATAGATTTTTCTTCATTATCTCCAGGCCAATCTTTAGATATATTAGTTTCTAGAAAATGGTATAAATTTCAGAACTGTATTTCAAAATGTTTTAAGGGTTTTTAAAATATATGAGAACAGTATGATTTTATGAATACATAAGCACTGGTGCTATCCTGAACTGTTAAATTGCCCTTTCAAAATTCAGCGCTCACTGTCAACTAAATTACAGTTTTATATATCCTTTTTTTTTTTTTTTGCTTTTGCAAAAAGTTCTTAGATTTACCATTAGATTTCAAGTGTTATACTGAAATCAACCCCTACAGCCCACTCACCACACAAGTGTCCAGTGTTCTTCAGAATGTTACCACTGGATCTCTCTTCAGTGATGGAAATGCTCTGTAGGTCTTGCCTGTCTCTTATGGGTGCCACTAGCTACCTGTGGCTTTTGAACACTTGATATGTGCATGGTGTGAATGAAAAACTAAATCTTTGGTTTTAGTTTTTTATCTCAGTTAATTTAAATTTAAATAGCCATGTGGAGCTAAGGGCTACTATATTGAATAGCATTTTAAAAACAAAAGCAAGGAAGTCACTTGTATGCTTTAACTCTTTGGATGACTTTCAACAACCTTTTAAAGAAAATCTGAAATCCTCAATTTGGCATTCTCAGCCATCACAAGTTGATCCTGGAGCTACTTCGTCAGGGTACTCCAGCGTCTTGGATTTTCTTTCTGTTCTTCTGGTGGGCCGTGCCCCTTCTGACTATGATACAAATTGTTCCCTTGACTTGGAAAGTTGTTCTTTCCATTCTTATTCAACATTCCTTAAATGTCTTCCTTTCTCCTGACCAATGCTTACTTCTTCCCTTCTTCATACCGATTCTTCATACCCACTCATTCAACAGACATTTGTTGAGTTCCAGTTATGAGCCAGCCACTGAGCTAGGTATTGCAGAATGACAGTGAAGACAAGAGACTGGACAAAAAAATGTTTCCTGTCCTTATGGAGCTTATAGTCTAGTTGGGATAAGAGGCTTTTAAAATAAATAATCAAAAATTAAGAAATAATAGGTACATGGGGCAGTGAGTCAGAGCACAGAATGACAGTGGGTAGGGAGAAGATTTTGTAAGGATACAGAATTTTCAGTGAGATCTTGCGAGTAAAAAAGGAGATAAATATATGGCTTTTTATAAATTTAAAATAATACTCCAAGAGCAAAAAATATAGAAGATTAGTGAATTTGACTATGTTGAACATTTTTTGAAAACCTGAAATATAAAACTTAAAGTTAAAAGACACCCACAGACTGGAAGTAGATATTTACAAAGTCTGTAAGAGGGGAGAATGGGAAGAAGAGCACTGAGGAACATGTATCATGGCCTTACCTAAAGTTTGTCCTGTGGTTACATATTTATTCAATGTCTTTAAACTCCATGAGATCAGGGACCCTATCTTGTTCTTATTCTCTTACCATGGTGCCTGGCACATAATCCAAAGCAAAATCAATAAATTCAATGAGAGTATATATGAGTTTTTTTAAATCTAAAAAATAGAATAATTGATATAGAGTAATTACAGAAGAAAAATATTACTGATTATAAGTTATCATTTGCTTTGAATTAGGAAGACCACTTTATTCAAAAGTTTTAAAGTACAGCCTCTGAGGTACAAGTAATAACTTCCCAATAATCGAGGATTTTTTGATATTCCAGAAATTCTCGGATTATCTTAATGGAGCAATTATTCCTTGACTCTCATTTTTAATGCCAAGTTCCTACTAGTTATTAACTAAGTGAAACCTGATTAGGCCATTCCTTCTATCTGTGCTCCAGATATCCTCTTGGCAATTCAAAATAAGGGGCACGCCAGTTCAAGATTGCACTGTGAGATCATACACCAAGTCCCCATACATGCTAATCCATACAAAAAACATTAATAGATATGATATAAAAATTGAAAAGGCGTATATCTTCTAAAGCAAGACAAGCACCATGATGTAATGTAAAGAGAGAGGAAACACAAAACCATAACAATAACTTGGGGCTAGCACTGCTGTCTCATGAGGCTTGTGACCCGGAGATAGCTGGAAGCCCTATTATATGTAAGTAAATTCCATATACTGTGATATCATTTAGGTAAAGAATATAAACACTCAAAAGTGGAACATATTATATATGACATATATGTATATGTTCCATAATACTGGCCAGGAAAAATATGAAACTAGCTTCAGAATAGTCACTATCCTTTAGGAGGGGTACAGACAGTGGTAGAAAGGCAGTTACACCTATATCTATAATGTCTTAATTTTTAAATGAAAGTATTTAAAAGAAATTTCACTAAATTTCTCTGTACTTTCTATATGTTTGAAGGTTTAAAGGGTTTGCTTCTATAATCAGTATTGCAGATGGCCATTTACTTTAAAACTGAGACCATATGTAAAACTTAGCTTGTACAGAAGACAGGCTGGTAAATACATTTTTTAAAACCATGATGTGACATGATTTTCAGCAAAGAAATTCCTAGTTCTTATTTTCACTTAAGATTATAATAAAGAGAACAAACTTGAGGTGCAGCCAGACACATTTAGATTAGACACTAGAAATAACTTTGTATCATTGCAAAATGCTCAAGACTGCCTGGGGATTTTGAGAACAAGAACTTTGGTGGAACAAGTTTGGTCCTATTCTACTTGGAACTAGAAGTGATTATCAATGTCACTGATTGTCCTTTGTATTTGAGCTTCTGCCTGCCTACTATGTAGGTATGAAGATCTTAGCCTTCCGTTCAAACTCTGTAACAAGGCAGAAAGGATGCTGTGGAAGAGTGAGGAAGCCTGGTGCTCAATCCTCAAGAGCCTCTACTAATGTTAGAAGCAAGTTGTACCCCAAGAGGACCAGTGGCAACAAAGGCTTGGGGAGGGCAGGTATATCCAGGAGGGCTTCTTTTTGTTTTTGTCTGTACTCCAGTTATTTCTATCCATAAATTAATAAGCATTTGTAGGACAACTTTCAAATTCCATACTATGCAAGGTGCTCTGTAGAATGAATATGAGAAAGAAAACAGTGCTTATTTTTAAAACACTTACGAAAAATTTGAAAAGGTTCACATGCATGAAATAATTAAGAAGACATAACAAAGCAGTTGTTAGCACACTAGAAATAGCTTTAGTGAAGGTACAGAACAAGCAGTAAGGGCTGGGCATCCCGTAAATGAGGAGGGATTTAGAAAAAGCCCTGTAGGATGGAGTGAACTTGAACAGTCGCTGGAGAGTTGAGAGAGAATTTCAGATACAGGCCAAGTGTGGGTGAAACCCTGGGGGAGGGATATTTGGGAATATTAGAGCACTTCATTAAATAGGGCTCTGGCTTTAGTGCAGATGTTTTAGAATGCATAGGAGGTGATAAAGTGAAATAGTTGAGTTTTGGTGGTGTGTGGTCACAGAATGCTTTGAAAATCAGCCAGAGATTTCTGGACTTGAGGATGGAGGGAGATAGAAGTTAGTGTGTGTTCTGGAATAGGGCAGGATACATTGAAAATCATGTTTCAGAGATTTGTTTGGCAGCAGTTTTCACAGTTTAAGTACAGGTATTTCATATGGATTTGGTGTATAATAAAAGATCAGCCTCCATTTTCTACTTCCTTTTTATATTAAAATATAGGGGTTATGCTGGAGTTGTTAAATGACTGGAGTTGTTAAATGACAATTATTTTAGAAGCCATGAAGAAAAGTAGCCTGTGTATAATTGGAAAATCTCATCATTAGACAACTTATGCTGAGCTTTATCTTTACGCTTAAAATCCTTTCCCAATGGTTTGTCCTTCTTTGGAGTTTCACTGCACCTGTGCACAAAACATCAGTAACAGTCATAATATCTAACAATACGAATAATTCAGACTTCTTAACTATGGAAGATTAACAGTTCTGTTTCAAATCCCCAATTTAATGAATGTACAATGCTCATGTGCTGCGGGAAAAGGGAATTAGGATCTAACCTATAGCCTCTGTACCAGGGCCGCAGGCTAAGCATAGAATCCTAGGTTCTGTCTTGTTCCTGTCTCTAGTCTGTTTCCTTAGTCACTAGTCAAGTCACTTCCCTACTCTAGATTTTACCTAAAATGAAGGGGGATTAAGCTGGACAAACTTTTTAAAAAGTCATTTTAAATTTCATATAAAATACATTTATTCATAGATCAGAGGTTCCAGCTTGAGTCTAGTCTGATATTCTCAAGCATAACAGGGCCTGTGTGGAAGGTAGGTAGGAAAAGTCTAGCTGCATGCAGGTAGAATTCTTCTGGGAAAATAACCCAGTCTAAGAGAGCTCAGCACATATCCCTGGGTCAGTCACATTTCCAGCACTGGAGAAAGAGGACAATATTGAGTAGTTGTCCATTACTGTTTTTAAGAGTGGAAAATTATTCATCAGCCAAATGTTTATAGAAAGAAAGCATATGTAGCAATATTGTCATTAGACAAAATAAAAATCTAAGGTGAAGGTATTAAAAAAGACAAAGAAGTATGTTCCATGTTGATTAAAGGTACAAACTACTAGTCATAAATTTTTATGAACACTGAAACATAATTTTGAAACATATAAAGGAAAGACCGAAAATAAATGGTGAAAATGATCACTCCACAGTCACAGCTATGTCCAACCCATGGATCCGTGGCCATCGTGCAGCTCTGGAAAGCTGTCAGTGTGGCTCCACAATATCATAAACCTTGGGTGTCCAAACTTTTGACTTGCTTGGGTCATAGCAAATGAAGAGGGTCACATTATAAAACATATAAGTAAGATTTCCTTTATTTTTAATATTTTTACTATAACATTTCTGGTATTAGCAATGTCATATATGTAATTATAACAATAACAATGTAATGAACAAAAAACTATTTGATTTGATACATTTTTGTACTTCCTCTACCACAGCTGCTAAAAAAAATATTTTAACTTGTGTTTTAGATCTAAAATATTCCTCAAAAGTCATATGTGTTTGGAAGATGATTGGGTCATGGAGTTGCTATACTTACCAGTGGATTCATGTATTGATGAGTTCAGTAGCTGAATGTGATGTTAAGTGAGGCCTGGTAGGAGGTAGGTCACCAGGGTGTGACTAGAGGGGTGTATTCTTGTCCTTGGCTCCTCCCTTTTTTCTGTGCCTCCTGGCTGCCATGGAATGAGCAGCTGTCCACCACCATGCCTTTCTATCATGCAGTTTCTTCCTTGGAGCCAATCAACTATGGACTGAACCCACTGAAACTGTGAGTCAAAATAAACTTCTCATTTAAGTTGTGGGTATTGAATATTTTGTCCCAGCAATGGGAAAGTGACTAATACAACTTATTAAATAACACAAGCCCAGGTTTAATAATTAAATAAAGAAAAAAATCTCTGTCTGCCCAATAACAATAAATGCCTGTCTTCAGAGGCACACACACATGTAGGCCCACTGAAATACTATTATTGCTGCATTTTACTCACCAAGTTGCAAAAGTACATGTAATGTCTGATACACATGGGTTTCAATTCCACCAACTGTGTGTCAGGCCAAGGAGGTGGAATTAGCACTGTACTGTGCTTTACCCTATATGGTCTGCTGTTGTTGCCTTTGTAGTAGTCTGTAATGGAGCCAACACACTTGAGTTGTGAAAAATATCATCAGAAATCACACAATTAAAAGTTTACAATCTTGAGAGGCCATATTAATAGCTGTCCAGGGTCACACGCAGCCCTTGGGCCATGAATTAAACATGCCTATTGTAAATGTTTAACTTTATTGTGTGATTTTTAGCAATATTTTTTGTGATTTGATTGAGCAGTGCTTGAGTGGAGACTACATAAGTGATAAAGGAATGCTGTGTAGGGGAGGTCACAGTGCAGTGCTAACTCTACCTCCTCCACATGCCACACCGTCTAGTAGAAACCCTTGTGTATGAGACATTACATATGTTTTCTGATTTGGCAAGTAAAATATAGTGATTACCAATAATAGTACCTCCACATGTGTGTGCCTGTGAAGACAGGCACTTATCGTTATTAAGCATAATGTATGTTTTCTTATCTAATTATTAAACTTGGCTTTTGTGTTATTTGTCTTTAATGTTACAATAAAAAGTATGAAAAATGAAGTTTTGTCAAACCTGTTAGTTATATTGTATATTTTATATGCAGCCCAAGATGGTTCCTCTTCACTGAGTGTGGCCCCAGCAAAGCCAAAAGTTTGGACACCATGATTTAGAAACTCTTCTGGCTCAGTTCCAGTGGACTAGTAGTTGAATTCTAGGAAATGTCAGAGACATTGGAATATAAATTTCTCATAAGAGTACTAAAATTATCTGAGTAGCTTAGACTGCAAGGAATCAAAATCCCTGACTCAACTTAATGTAAGAAATAAGAACATTTATCTACACAACTGAATTCTTAGTGTAGAATACATTGGTTTCATTCTACGACTAGTTGTCCCCATGATCACAGTGTGACTGCCAGTGGCAACAGGGAAATACATACTTTCTGGTTTACAGGGAAGCCTGAAATATAAGTCATTTCCTTCTCTTTTTCTGTGCTTGGGATCAAGCTCAGGGCTTCATGCATGCTAGGCCAACAGTCTACTATTGAGTCTCTTCCTTACATCCTTTTTGTTATGTATTTATTATCTCAGAATATGTGCCCACCTTAACTCAGTGAATGGAGATTGCCTCTGGCTTGAACTTGTATCCATGGTGAACTGATGGAATCTAGTCTCCCTGAAATAAAAGAAATATAAGATTTCTGGAAAGTACTTTGGTCCTGTGTGGTAACAATGAGTATTTTTTAGGCAGTGAAGATCTTCCATGATTCTGCGTTAGTATCTGGGCTGGTGGGAGAAGAGAGAAAACACCCCTAGTTGATGAAAAAACTTACGCGAGGGTACTGGAGCACCAGGTCAGGAACAAGTACTGTGTCTGTAATACCTTTGTAAAAGTTAAAAGGACATGTGTACCTTAAACTAATAAAACCACCAAAATGTAGTTTGCTAATTCTAATGGTTTTCCATTCTTTAGTATGAATTGGGTTTCTTATTTTATTGTTGTCGATTTGGGCTAACATCACATGTTCCAAGCACTGGGAGAAAGTTGCCTAAGAAAAGCTAGTGTTACGACTTGTATCTAGATATCCCTCTAAAGCCTCATGCAGTCATTGGTGGGGAGTTTTGAAGGGGTCTGGATTAGGGTATGTGAAGGTGGGTTAAAGGTGTGATACTGGGATTAAGGTATGGATAATGGAAGTCCCGCCCTGGGTATTGATGGCACCAATCAATAGGTTTGTAGCCTGGATGGAATATAAAGGAGCAGAAAGAAGGTAGGCTTTCTCCTGCTGTGGATTCTGCTGCTATTGCTTGTTGTTTTCTGCTTGCCATGCCATGGACTATTTCTCCTCTGTGATGACTTTCTGCCATGCCACCCTGCTTTGGAACCAGCCAACCATGGGCTGAAACCTCTACAAATTGTAAGCTGAGATAAGCCTTTCCTCCTTTAACTTTGGGCATCAGGTATTTTGTCTCAGTGATGAGTGAAGTAACTAAGATAGCTAGCAAACACTTGTGAGTATTGGATACTATAACAAATGAACAGATGAAGAACCTGCTGGCCAGCGTTTGGGATGAAAGAAATTCAAGAAATATATTTGGACAGACTTCTGGAGATTTAGCTAAAATAGTGAACATCATCATATAAGAGTGTTTTTCCATGATTTGTGGTTTCATTATACTTCAAATCATGAATGTAGCTTATTTCTTCATAGGTGGATTTAAACTGCAGAAATTCTAGTTCAGCTTTTCCCTCTGCCATGACATTATTTTAATGTTAATGGCAGTTTATATATGGCTCCTTTCTTTAATAATACAACCTCCTTGAGCCTACCATCTGTGAAAACCTGGCCTCTCAAATCATTCACTTTGCATGTAAAAAGGGAGCCTGACCATAGCCTAACTAAATTTCTATACATGTAAGTGTGATTTCCTGATAAACAAAAGGAAACCCTATCTCTGTGTCATTATGAGCTTAATATGCAGGTTAAGTTTTTGTTTTTTAACTGTGTATCTAGCTCATAATGAGCAACTCTATATCTACTCCAAAGAAGGGAAAAAGTTTAATTTATGGTACATGCTGGAAAGGTATTTTAAAGTTAATCAGGCGCTTTGAGTCTAATTTAATTTGTGTCAGATCGCTGTTGATGATTAGGATAGCTATTTAAGATTTTGTTAACAATCTGTTGCATGGACTTAATGGAAGCCCTCCAAAAGCAGGCTGTTCACTTTCCCCTGTCAAATTTAAGTTACAGAGCCTTCACAGATGTTGTGAGGAGACATCAATAAGAAAAGGATAGAATACAAATTAAAGTCAGACCTGTACCCTAACTGCCAGGGTTGAACTTTGCTTTAAAACATCTGTCACATAAAAGCAAACATTCAGAGCCATTGCATATTGTAATAATTGTCTTTACTTTTCATATCTTTGGCATGTTCATCATTTTATGTTACTGTACTCTTTGGGACGTTTCTTACAAACGATTACTTTTATAAACATCCCTGTTTTCTCTATACAAACAGCACTTGCAAGTCCTTGGTAGCATCACTATCAAGGGAGAGGATCCAAGGCAGAGCTGGAATCCTATTGCCTCACAGAATGAAAAGCCAACAGGCTCTTGCAGAGTACTTAAATGAATGTATTTAACTCACACCTGCCAATATGAGATCCATTTTGCTTTTTTAGTCCTCCTACAAGGTTATTTTTCATTATTTCAAAATTTATGTCTATCGACCTTGTTTCACAGACATCAATGGCCATGGGAACTATTAGTCCAAGTCCTCAGTACAATCAAGGAAATTTCAGGAGACTCTTGGAGTCACTCTTATATATGTTATGCATTACCTATTTCTTTCAGATTTGTTTCATAGCTTTACATTTTTTTCTTTGTTCTGTTTTCATTTTCTGTCTCCTAAGATTTTTGTTTCAGAACCACAGACCTTCTATCATCTTTCTTCTTCTTGCTTCTTTCTTCCATTCTGCCTCCTTGATCTCCTTTCCCCTACTTTACTTTCATTTCTTTTAAAGAGTGAATAATTTCTCTGAAAGTGTTTCACATGTCCTGTGGGCTCCAGGTAAGGATCCAACTGCCAAAGGCAAGACCAAGGGGATATATGAGCACCAGGTCCCTCAGTCCCACAGTCCTTAGACCAGCTCCAGGGAACAATGTCTCCCTCTCAGTGCCTGGTGAGTGGGGCCTGAGCCCAGCAGCAAAGGTGCAA
The DNA here is from genome assembly GCA_028451465.1 of Erethizon dorsatum. Taxonomy (NCBI): domain Eukaryota; kingdom Metazoa; phylum Chordata; class Mammalia; order Rodentia; family Erethizontidae; genus Erethizon; species Erethizon dorsatum. Next base: position 99,416,372 of record CM051824.1, read on the forward strand.
ATAGATTGTACTCAAGTATTTCTAAAATAATCTTTAAGTTTACTCATGTAAGTGGAGCAGAAGATTTACATTAATCCTATTCCTTAGTTTTTTTAAAAAAATCTTTAATTTCATAATGTTTTACATAATGAGTTAGAGACATTAAGAAAAAAGGATTTAAAAAATTAATAGAAAAGGGTATGGATCATTCCAACCCAATCCATTTTTTTTCTGATATCCCTGATTGGTTACCATGATCACCTATTTCCTTAGGCTGCTGTTTGTTCCGTAAGACTGTATCAGCTCTCACTTCCTCTTTGAAACAAAATCTCCTTTATATTAAGCTGAGAAAAGTGCTCAAGTTCATGCATGCTAAGACCTAAGGTTCTGCAATTAATTTGCCCCATAACTAATTATGTAATTTAAAAGTTTTGTCAAGTCTTTGTATTTTCCCCTCAAATATATGAGAGAACGTTTAAACTAAGTTTTTGTTTCTATACCTCTCATGTCATGGTTTATATTTAGATGTCCCCCCAAAGTCTCATGCACTCATAGGTGGGGTTTTTGGGAGGTGATTGGATCATGGGCATCCAATCTGGATTAGTCCACTGATGACTTTATAGCTAAATGTGCTATTGGGAGGTGATGGTTGGTTGCAGGAAGTGAGTCACTGGGGGTGTGGCCTGAGGGTAATCTCCCTCCCTCCTCCCTTCATCTCTCTCTACTCCCTGTCTGCCATGCCATGAGCAACTCTTCTTTGCCATGCTGCTCTACCTTGGAGCCAGCTGACTATGGACTGAAACCTCTACAAACTGTGAGCCAAAAACAAACATTTCCTCCTTAATTTGCAGGTATTAGTTATTGTGTCCCAGTGGTGAAGAAAGTAAGAGAGAGAAGTGGGGCAGTTGTTGTGACTACCTGATCATGTAGTTGAGAAGCCTTTGGAAATGGTTCTTGGGAGGAATTTGGAAAGATTTGGAGATACTTACAGGAGAAGCAGCCCTAGAATGCTGAAAGCCAAGCTTGATGGGAGATTCTGGTCTGAGATCAGAAGACCAGAATGCTGATTAAAAAAAAGTAGCCAGAAAAGATCAACCTCAGGAGGTTTAAGTTGGGAACAAGGACTCCACTGGCAATTGGACTCCAGGCCATGTGTGTTATGCTCTGGCAGAAATTTTGTCTACATTTTGTCCTGTGCTGTGACTTTGAGGGGCACTGAGTTTAAGTGTAGCAGACTAATTTATCTGGTGGAGGAAATTTCAAGGTAGTGTAATGTTGAAGCTGTGGCATGGGTACTTTTGTGGGGTTTTAGGTGGCTCTACCTTGAAAATCAAGTGCAAAATTGTGGGGTTTTAGGTGGCTCTACCTTGAAAATCAAGTGCAAAAGGCACAGCTGAATAATTTAAAAAGTTTTGAGTTTGGCTAGGAAAGGAAGTTCCAGTAAAGTTGGGGCTTGAAAAGCTGTAGAGCGGAAAACTTGTTGCTAAAACATTAGCAACCCTCCTTCCTCTGCCATGCCCTCTGCCATTCTGCCGTGCCTTGAAACCAGCCAAATATGAACTGAAACTTCTACAAACTTTGAGCCAAAATAAACCTTTTCTTCTTTAACTTGTGGGTGTTGGGTATTTCGTCCCCGTAATGAGAAAAGTAACTAAGGTGTCTGACAATAAGGATAAAAGCACCTCCCCTCCCCCATCTGACAACTTTTAATACTCTTGGTGAAAACATGAGATCACTAGGCTTCAAGTAGAAAGCTCTGGCAGTTTCCTCCCCTTTAAGTAGACTGTGGACATCTAATTTGAATGTGTGTTCCGTTTATGAGGCTTGAGCTACCCTCTAGCATGGAACCATCACCAGCTGTGATTCCTGTTTTAGGAACTCTGCTCACTTCTCTGCTCTAATGCATGATATGCAGGTAAATGTTAACAGCTGGCTTTCTGGGGTGAGGGAGGACATTTGTAGCCTTTGCCAATTTCTGTGGCATAAATACTCCCAGCATGCCAACTTCCAGCTATCAACTTGACATTGCTGAATTCAAAATGATGTGCGCATTTAGCTCTGGGGAGCCAACTCACTCTGGGATTATTAAGGCACTCCACAAATATTTACTTACTATGAGCCCACTGGTTTTTCAGGTATTGTGGGAGGAGAGGGTATATCAAAGAGTGCTCCTAGTTTAAGAGAGAAAGGTACCCAAAGCAATGACTAGAGATACGCATGTGCAATCATGATCCATAAACTCCCAGAAGAGTCCACAGAAAGGCTACTGAGGCACGGAGTGAATATGAAGGATGCTGAGAGTTCATGACACAGAGGGCAGGGAGAAAGGCAGACCAGGCAAGGGAGGATTTGAGGGTCTACAGAGATATGGCATATTCTTGGAAAAGACAAGACAGTTTCTCTACCACAAAGGCCCTGTTGGCCCTAGATAGGAGATTTGTTTTACTACTACAGAATTTTTCTTTCCCACTTACCTGAAATGTCTACCAACAGTACTTCTTTTGAGTCTACCTATAATCTTGAGGAAAAGCAGGATACAATAGGTATTACTATTCTCCTTACTTTGTACACAAGGAAACTTAAAAAATGGGATGCTAAGAATCTTGTGGATTCCTTTAAGCTTAAGTCTAGGTTTTATCCCACACCTTTCTGTCTGCCATTCTAGGTGTCGTGGTCTGAGTTCTGATGGATTTCATAAGACACTACTCCAAAATATGGCTCCTTGGCATTTGAGGAAACAGTCAAAGCAAAAATATCTCTTACTTTTCTCCAAAGTAGGTCATAAAAGAATTCTCTGTCAGTCAAAAGTAGGCCATAAGACTGTTATTCCAGAGGTGCTCTCCCTATACCTGGAGGAAATGAATGTTTCTATCTCTAAAGTCACAGGGACACAAAGAAGAATCAATCCAAACAGGCTTTGCTAAGTTCCCCTAATTTATCACCATTAGATCATAACTACTCTAGGGTCCTTATTTCTGAAGGCTCCTATATCATGTAAACCTTAAACATTTGTGTATATTTTTCTCTTATTAATCTGTCTTTTGTTGTCGGAGTCCTAGCCACAAACTTTATGATGGGTGATGAAAAGATAACACTTTTTCTCCTCTATATATCTCTTACTGGGTAGTTGTCCCATACAGTGACCTTTCAAACTGTGGGACATTGCATGTTCTTGGGCAGGATTTATCTTTATAAAGAGGCTGAAAGACTGCTTTAATGGGTTTGTAAAGAAGAACAAAGTCTATCTCTCCCCATTATCTGACCTGAAGGGGCTTTGGACACTGTACAGTGGAGAAGTCACTAAACTGGATGTCAGGAGAGCTAGATTTGAGCTTCAGATCTCACATAAAACTGTGTAATATTGGCTAGATGGCTCAACATCTCTGGGTTTCAGTGTGTTTTCTAAAAGCTGATGAGTTTCCCTACAAGGCCTCAAAAGTTACTTTTTCCATTAAAAGTCTCTGTATCTTGTTACATTTCAATACCAATCTACAACTACGTCACTACATGGGGCTCCAGAGAAGCTGGAGAGCCTGGAGAAGTTCAGTACTATAAAGACTGAAGCACAATTATGTTGCAAAAATTTAATTAAATGGCTTGGGTATTGCTTCTTAAGATGATCTTCTGATGGAGACAATATCTATATATAGTCATTCAAGATATTATAAGTCAACCCTGGAAAGAGACCAGATATACAAAGTAAATACGTAAACAAATAGTTTTACTTTATTATTCCTCCTATGTCTGCTTCTACAAAAGGCTTGAGACAGCATAAGATGAAGTAATCTGTTTTAGGAAGGTTTCTTTTGGTTGCAAAGGAAAGAAACCCAATCAGAACTTAGCTGAAGCCATGAGGACCACTTATTGGATCAACCTGCTTGATGGGTAGGGATGTACTTGATTTGGGGGCAGATTGCACCGGATGAGGGTAGGCAAGAGGAGAGATAGGTTGCTTTCATAAAATAACAAGGTTGGAGCTGGGCAGGTAAGGAAGCAGAGAGTTTATCTAAAAGAAGGTTTTGCTGCTAATGTAAGAAGAGAGGGTGTTCGGGCTGTGAAAACAAAACAAAAGATGTTGACAACAGACACATAACAAGCTATTAAATGAAACAAGAAAGCATGAGAATAAACAGGGTTAGAAAACCTAAATTAAGTATAGTGGCTTCAATTTGGCTCTGACATATCTGACAGTCAGGATAAACAAGGAAATGTATTATTTATAAATAAAAGAAAGCATATATTTTCCTATGTGTAAACTATACTGTAGTACTTAAATAATTTTCCAAGGGTCATTGAATGGATAGCATCATCCATAGTGACATTTTTAGTAAGTCATTTCTTATATCAAAAAAGATCATAATATTAACTAATACTTCTTTTAGGTAAGTAAAGTATATCTGGAAGGTGTATTTCAGACAATAAATTCAGGTAGATACTTTTTAGGTGATCAAATCTATTAGTGTAACATACAACCAGTGGAACTATTAATACTTCAAATGATAATATCACATTTTAAAATTAATATGTAAACATTATTTTTGCTCCAACTTTGAACTTTTTTTTTTTTGGAGGTACTAGGGATTGAACCCAGGGCCTTTGCAGAGCTACATTCCCAGCCTCTTTTTTATTTTTTGTTTTGCAGTGGGCTCTGACTAAGTCACTAAAATGCCCAGGCTGGGCTCAAATTGCAATTCTCCTGCCTCAGCATCCCGAAGTACTGGGATTATAGGTATGAGCAACCAAGCTCAGCTCACCTTTGAAATTTTTGTTTGGCACAGAACACTGAACTGATCATATTATGTGACATGAAGAAGTCACTGACAAAAAGAGGTAATATCACGGCAGAGGCAAAGAAAGGAGTGTTTATTGGAACACATTGGAACTTTGCCCTAAATGTAAATGACATGTTGTCAGGGCAGTAAAGAATTGTATTCAAATTGTTTGAGCAAAAACTGTGTGACACTGTGACCTTGCGCTAGGAAAATCAAGTCATTAGTACATTAATCACTAGGAATTAGTACATAGTAAAGATTTTTGTGGATACCTTGAGTTGTTATTCTGTTGCAGTGTTTATTTGTTTAGTGTAGATTTAACTTTTTAAATTCTTTGAATCATGCTACTCTAAAGTTCTAGTACTTGAAAGTATCTAGCAAATCCTAAAATGCTGAGAATTGTTGACTTAACAGACAACCAAAATATCTGCCTTAACAGATCTAATTTCAGATTGTATGTTCTCTACCTCCTGGTGTCAGTGGGATGTCTTAGATTGCTTTCTATTGCTGTAACAGAAGACCTGAGACTGGGTCATTTACTTTAGCTAACATTTCTGGAGGATAGAAATCTAACATCCTGCAGCTATCTATATCTGGTTAAGGCCTCATGCTGTGTTACAAGATGTGGCAAGGCAACAGGGCAAGCAGGTATAGGTAAAAGCCACAGAGCATGAAGGTCATCTTCTGTTGTAACAACTTGCACTTATAGTAACTAATCCAGTTCCATGATAACTGCATTCATCTTTCTTAAACTAATCACTTTTTTTTTTTTTTTTGTGGGTACCGGGGGTCGAACACAGGACCTCGCGTGCCAGCAGGCGCCTGTGCCGCTGAACGATATCACCGGCCCTTTTTTTGTATGTGGGTTCCGGGAGTTGAAATCAGGACCTCGCACTTGCCAGGCAGGCACTTACGCCGCTGAGCCATCTCACCAGCCCAAACTAATCACTTCTTGATGATTCTTCCATTTCTCAACTCCGTTTTATTGGGGACCAAATTTCAACATGAATTTTGAAGAGGACAAACCACATTCAAATTGTAGCACCAGATAAGGAGGGGTCTCCATCTCCATCATGGCCAGAATTGTTCCAAGTGTATTTTTTTTTTTTTTTTAGCATACTTGACTTCCCCATAATTTCTTTTAAAAGAAATTGTTCTTAACTAAAAACAAAGCATCTTGAAAACCACAGTCTTAGACTATTGCTTTTATTTTTCTAAACTTTGTATTTCCTGGACTTTCAACATTGTTCTATTATGGAAATTCTCAAATGAATCTCATTTATACAATATCCAAGTTCAACAATTTTTAACTTTTTAAAATCTTGCTTTAAAAAAAATATTTCACATAACTAATATAAGGAATTTTATTTACACATAAATGTGACACTAGAATGGTAGACACTTTTTACAAAAATGTTTGATTATAAATGTTTACACATTTACAATAAAGGGCACTCAGTACCCACCAAGTACAGGCCCAACATCACTTGTCCATCTTGTTTGATCTATTACTTCTCTTTTTGACATCAAATTGTTTCACATAGCTATTTCAGTAAGATATAAATCTAACATAAAAAATTTTAAAAAAACAAATTCACAATTCCATTATCATATCTAACAAAATTAACATTAATTCATAATTTTGTCTATTATCAGGTCCATGTTGAAGTTTACCTGTTTTTCTCAAATTTAAGTATTAATTCTATTGAAATGACAGAATAAGTTCTACACGCAGCATTTGGTTGAAACATTACTTACACATTTTCTAATTTATGAAAGTTCCCCCTTCCCTTTCCTTACTTTGCTAATTGTATCCTCACTGCACTATTCACCTAATAGCTTGTTCCCCTATACTCCAAGCATTTCTTTTGGTCAAAGGCCTTGCCCAAAGTCCTGGCCCTGCCTGGGTACCCACTGGCTGCTGCTTGGGGAAGGATAGGCAGTGGAAAGACCTGGTCTTCTTGCCCCAATTCAGGGCAACTTTAAGGGGAGACCACAGCTATGGAGATGCCCACAGAATTAACTCAGGCCTCTGTTGCACCTGCGTGGTGGTTTAGTTTCTCCTTCCACCAATCTTGCTTCTGTCACTCCTCACAAGCATTCATCCTGAGGGTGCTTCACAATACATTTTCTGTATGCTACCTCAGTGTGGCAGGGGCCATCTCCCAGGGCACCCAAGTGTGACCTTCCACAACTTAGTTTTTATGTAACCCATATTCTAAAGAGTCATCCATGCTGATGTGTATTCAGTACATTTATTATAACTGCTACACAGTCTTCTAGTCTATGGTAAATCACACTTTATTTAGCACTCACACATTGAGATAAATGGTTAGTTCTTTTAAGCTGTTGCAAAAGTGTAAAAATGAATGTCTGTATATGTCCATTTTACACACAGTGGAGAGATTCTCTAGGGTTTGTAAATAGAACTAGCAAAACCTCAGTTGCAGATTATGTGTGCTGGCAACTTTATTTAATATTGATTGTTTTCTAAAGTGATTATAGCAATTTGATCTCTGACCAGAGATTTTTAGCTCTTTCTCCCCCCACCATGTCACCAATACCTTGTGTTGTCAGCCTGAGAAACAGTTAATGAATTAACGTTTTTCAGGAGAAAAGAGTAAAGTTGTGGAGACAGAGACAGAAACTACATGATAAGGAATGAAAAGAAACTGAAGAAAATAAAATGAAATTTCCTGTTTTCCTCAAATTATCCCCTCATGTGCTGGCAAACAGTTTGCAAAGACCTATTCATGTAGCCGGGTATGGAGGTGCACGCTTGTAATCCCAGCACTCAGGAGGCTGAGGCAGGAGAATCACTGCGAGTTGAAAGCCAACCTGGGCTACATAGTAAGTTCAAGGCCAGCCTAACCTACATAGGGAGACCCTGTCTCAAAAAACCAAAGCCAACACAAAGCAAAACAACAACAAAAAAACACAATTCAATGACATGTTCACAATGTCTTCTTTAATATTTTCTGCCAAAGTTGAGAGCTTACATTTCCCTAAGCGTTGTTCATGCTTTTACTATGGAATTTTAAAATTATTTTTCATCACTTTCTGTCACTAAACTGTAAGTCCTTGGGAACAGATATTACCTTCTATTTATCTTTGTATGCCCAGTTCCTAGTAGGAGGTGAATAACAATGATTGCTGAATTAATGGTGTTGAAAGCACCCATAGCTCTAAAATGATCTTAATCTGATCATTTTTTCCTCTAACCAGAGGAGCCCTACCTACCTGTTGTACAGAGTATGCTGAGAATCTATCTCCCTAACTTCATGTAGGCGCAGATTTATGATGTACTGATATGATGTCCACTCACAAATTCATCATCTAGGTCGACGGTCATATTTTGCATGTAACACTTGGGCAACCACCAATTCTTACAGCTGGCCATGGACCAATTCATTTTGTGGATTTTTTTAAGAGTTTAATTACAGGGCCGGTGAGATGGCTCAGCGGCTTAAGCGCCTGCCCGGCAAGCGCAAGGGCCCGAGTTTGACTCCCGGAACCCACATACGAAAAAGGGGCCGGTGATATTGCTCAGCGGCACGGGTGCCTGTTGGCGCGCGAGGTCCTGAGGTCGACCCCCCGGTACCCACAAAAAAAAAAAAAAAAAAAAAGAGTTTAATTACAATTCCAGTGCTTCTGACTCTTTTTTTTTTTTTCTTAAGTGTTGACAAACTGGTTTTACAAGTGCAGTCTGCTGCCTGTTTTTGTAAATAAAGTTTTATTTGAAAGACAGACATGCTCATTTGTTTACCTATTATCCATGGCTAGTTTTACTCTACAGTAACATAGCTGAATAGTTGCCACAGATAGAAACTGGGTAATCTGCAAAGCCTGAACTACTTATTTGTAGTCTAGACCATTAGAAAGGTTGCCGACCCTTGCTTTGTTGATAAGGTAATGCTATGTGACTAATAATGATTTCATGTCTTGAGTGAATAATACAGGCTTTGGTTTAAACTCTTAATGTTATTTCTACCATGAAGTGTATTTTTCCATTTCTCATAGTCTCTATTAAGTAAAAGAAATGAACTTTATAAGGTCATTCAGGATTTGCCCCTTTGAGGTTAGCTCTTCACTCACTGTTTCTCTGTCCCACACATGGCCCTCTTGAAATTAGAAATGAAAACCCATTACTTACATTAGTGACTGCTGTTAAATTATACTGGATTGCTTATTAAGTGAGCATTGTTATCCACATTAAATCTGTCACAGATAAAAAATTATGCACAGAGAAGAGTGTAATCGTCACATTAGCTGGAAGCCCCAGGGCATGCTTACATATGCATGGAGGTCCCTGAATGCTTGGTTTCCCCTGATTTTGCTGAAAGAAGTTTAGAAACGGATGGAGTCAGGCAGTGTCCTGCTGGTGCACATCTGTATACAACTCAGAAGCATTTTTTATTTCAGCAGAGGTCTGGAATAAATTATCCTTAATAATTTGGCTCCTGAAATGACTGTTTCAAATGTTAGACTGCGGTGAACTTGCGTGTTGTGTAAATGCTCACAGCTAAATCATGATTCTTTAGTTTTCCCCAAATCCACTAGAATGTAAGCTCTGTGGGACATAACTTGTATCTTCTTGTCCTGAAACTTTCCTTTGCACACAATAGGTGTGCAATAAATGTTTGTCAAATAAACTTACTATGTTAATTCCAACACAGATTTGGAGGATGTTAAGGGGAATTTTTGAAAGCAAAAGAAAGTTTAAGATCTTTCACATTTAATATGGATGTTGAACTTGAGGGTTTTGAAGTATTACCCAGCCATTTTTAAAGGGGGGGAGACAGAGAGAGAGAGAGAGAGAGAGAGAGAGAAAGAGAGAGAAAGGAGAAGAGAGGAGAGAGGAGAAAAAGAGGAGGGAGGAAAAAGGAGAGAGGAGAGATTAATGAGATTAATGCAATTTAGTGACAGGTCTACAACTTATAGCCTGAGGACCTATAGCCTGAAAGGATAAGACTTCAGTCTTAAGTAAGAGGGAGAAAGTTGCAAGAGTGGGTCACTCTTTAACAATGAAAATAGGCCAGAAATACTACACAAACACAATTTCATTTGTTGTTTTTATTTGCATGTTTTATAGCCATCAGACAATGCAGGAGAAAAAGAAATACTTCTAAATTAACTAAATTTCAGAAAAGATCAATCTCTTGCTAGAAGAAAAGTGTTTCACAGTGGCTATCATCTCCAGGGACATGCTTGAAGAATCACAGAAAGGAAAGAGAGAAATCAACCTATCCATAAACAAATTTTAAATGATTGTATAGGGGCTGGCATAGTAGATTAGAATCTCAAGGTGCCCCAGTGATGGAGCTGATCTATACCTACCCAGTGAGGGTATGGGAGATGTACACTGCAAGCTGGTGCTAAGGTTGGAGGACTGAGAATCACCCTTTGGATGTATATCATGTCTCCCCAAAGGACAAGAAAGTGACCTGCTTAAAAACTGGAAACAAAATAGGAGGGGGAGGGGGATTCTCCAAAGAATATACACTTACTGATTCTAATGAAGGCAGTTCTCATTAGAATGTCATTAGAAGCATATATACAGAACAGATATTAGAATCAGTTGTAGGAAATTTTTATATTATGATCTATTTGTCAAAAAATCTAGTGAGGAAAGGCATGAGAGAAGTATTTGCCAAAACTGTCAAGGACATCATATGCAAGGGAAGTCTGAGGAGTTGTCACAGGCTGAAGAAGCCATGTAGACACGATGACTTAACATAATGTAAGGTATATTCTGGGTGGGACCATGAAACAGAAAAACAGCTGTACATAAAAATTAAGGAAATTTGAATAAAGTATGGTCTTTAGTTAATAATGCTAGATCAGTATTCATTATTGGTTGTGACAAATACACCATAAGATTTTAACAACCAAGGCCACTGGTAGTGTGGGCATATGGGAACTATATTACTTTTGCAACTTCTATATAATTTAAAAGTATTCTTTTTTTTTTTTTTTTAAAGAAAGCTTGTTTTAAAACACCTCTAGGACAATACCAAATCATCTTACATACATGTAATTAGTGGTCCAGAAGGAGCAGTAAGAGAAAATGAAGCAGAAGAAATATTTGAGAAAAAGAATGGCCAAGAATTTTTAAAATTTTGAAAGATAACAAATCCAGTAGCTATAAAAAAGAACATAAAGTGGACCATTTCTAGACATCATAGTCAAATTTCTACAAGCCAAAAGTAAAAAGAAAATTCTAAAAGCATTCCAAGAAAACATACATCACATTAATAATAACAGTAAGATTGATAACTGCTTTTTCCAGAAAAAAAATAGCTGACAAAAAATAGTTGAATAACATGTTTACAGAGTAGAATTAAAAGGAATCAGTATGTAATTTGATACGTATCTCTGCAGTATTTAATAGTTTGGGTTTTTTTTGTTTTTTTGTTTTTGTTTTTTTGGTGGGTGCCGGGGGTCGACCTTAGGACCTCATGTGCCAGCAGGAGCCCATGCCGCTGAGCGATATCACCGGCCCTTTTTTTGTATGTGGGTTCCGGGTGTCAAACTCAGGCCCTCGTGCCTGCCAGGCAGGTGCCTACACCGCTGAGCCATCTCATCAGCCCCAATAATTTTAACAATATGATATATAATTGAAAAATATAGTGACTGTTTACATTTTTAAAAAATATTACAGTAAAAGATAATACCCTTGCTTTGAACCCACTTATCCCATAGTTCTTAACACTTTCTGAAGCCATTCTGGAAGTCCTATTTTGTGAGTGTCTTTAGTTATGTTGTTGTAGCTGCCTTGATGTCCTGAATCAACTAAAATGTGTACCTCTTATGGTTATTTTGACTTTGGGGAAGAGCTAGAGTCACACAGTGCCAGATCTGGTAAATAAAGTGGATGAAGACAGACTCTAATACTTTCGCAAGACTACTTTTCTGTTGGATCATACTGGGCAGCAGCATTCACTGTAGTTTTGATCACATCTTGAAAAGACAAGAAAGAGGGTGTGGGGAGCAGCTGAAGCTGAAGATAGATCACACTTGTGGGGCTACAGCAAGGCCAGCCCTGAGACCATGGGTGAGCCAGGTGAACAAGTTGATCCAGCCCCGAGAACACGGGGTACCTGAGGCGAGCCAAGTGAACAAGTTGTTAGGCAGAGGAGTTTCACCTGACATCAACCTGCTGAGTGTATAAATAAACACACTGCAGGCGTTGGGTGGTTCTTTTTCTCCCACCAAGAGAGAGGGCTCCACCTGACCTCAGCTTTCTGCATTTTCACTCTTGCCTTCATTTCTTCATGATCCTCCCCCTGGGAGTTTCTTAAGAGCTGCCCTGGAGGTAGCATTTGGTGCCCAAACAGGGACCTGGGGTGTGAGGAAACTTGTCATTTAGCAGGTGAGAGAACACCTCTAGTTGTGTGCACAAAAGGGAAAAAGCTGTATTGTTAACATCAATATTGATCCCATTGATATCATCAATATTGATCCCATCATCAGATGTAAAACATGGAGCAAACAGGTCCTCAAGAACAACAGATGTATATGGAAATGGTTGCCATATTATTGATTCCTGTATTTACAATTTTTTTTTTTTTTTTTTTTTGTGGATCTGGATCAGGGAGTATCTTGATGATCGTATGCCTGTTGAGACAACCACAGAGGATTTGGCTCAGAGCAGTATATTAAAACTAAGCCCCGAGCAGAAAAGGGATAGTGGAGCCAACGGCCTCTTTTACCTTGGGTTTTATAGAGCTCTTAGGACAACAGGTTACGGCCCCAAATGATTGGAAAGGAATAGCTAAAGCGTGTTTAGGGGATTATTTGTTGTGGAAGGGAAATGTTTTTGATTTGTGTGCAGGTCAGGCCACTCACAATGCCGCTCACAATGTGGCTATTACAAAAGACATGTTAACTGGAGAAGGTGCCTTTGTTGCCACAGATAATCAACTTACTTTTGAATTGTAGGCATATGAACAAATTAAAATAGCTGCCACAAGGGCTTGGAGGGAACTTCCTTCATAGGGTCAGACATCCCTTGATCTGACCTCCATTTGCCAGGGTCGTGATGAACATTTTCAGGATTTTGTGACACACTTATTGCAGGCTAGTGGGAGGATTTTGAATAATATAGATGCTGGTGAGTTAATTGTTCAACAATTTGCCTTTGAAAATGCAAATAAGTGGTGGAAAGAGGCTTTACAAGCCCACAAATAATGAGCTATGCTGAGATGATTCAAATTTGCACAGACATTGGCTCCTCATATGTTCAGGGAGCTGTCTTGGCAGCTGCTATCACTCAGGCTATTCATCCACAGCCTAAAGGAAAGGGAAAGAACAGGTTAATTGTTTCAGCTGCGGAGGCAGGGGACATTTTGTTCAAAATTGCTCTGCTGCACCTATAGGGGCAGCACAGCCACTATCTGTCCTTTCAGCAAAAACTTCTAGTATCTGTCCAAAGTGTAGACAAGAATATCATTGGGCTAATGTGTAAATCTAAACTGATGCGGAGGGCCAACCTATTCCAGAAAACTTCCAGCGGGGCCTGCTCCGGCCCTGCCAAACAGTGGGGCACTTTCCCTAATTCCACCCCCCAAACCTACCCTCCACTACCAAGCACATTTCTGACCTCTGGTGATTAACAAAAGACAGCAGAGGCTTGGACCTCAGTCTCTCCTACGGGTCCACACTAACTCCTGAGATAGAACCCCAGGCTATTCCCACTGGCGTCTATAGACTTTGCCCCAAGGAACAGTGGGACTCCTGTAGGCCGCAGCATTCTCACTTTAAAAGGTCTTCAGGTTTTGCCTGGTGTCATCGATGCTGATTATACGGGGGAGATCAAAGTTATGTTTCAAACTGTTCAACACCAATGGCTGTGGCAATTTTCATCCTCTTGGCCATCTGCATTGGCTAACTTACCTGGTGTTATTGATTGTCATTATCCTCCAGACAAATTAATTCAATTTGCTTCCCTCACACCCTTTGCCTTCCCTTCAAAAGTAAGCTCGGTTCCCATAGTGGGAGGTGTTTCTGTTTTCACAGATGGGTCCTTTATGGGCAGGGGAGGTTATGTAACAGCCTCCTCTTCCCAAACACAGGATATGCATTTTTCTTCTGCACAAAAGACTGAATTGCAGGTTGTTATATGGGCCTTACAAGATCACTCATCCACTCCCATTTATATTTTTTCAGATAGCACATATGTTTGTGGTATGGTGCACCACACTGAAACTGCCACTATACACACTGGCCAAGAAGATCTTTTTCATTTAGTTCACACTCTCCAAACTGTCATTCAGTCATGCCATGTCCCCTGTTTTATTGGGCATTTATGTTCTCATTCCTAATTGCTGGAGCCTCTCACTGAGGGAAACACTGCAATAGACAGACTGCTGGCTACTGTCACTGTTACTCCCTCAGATGCCATTCAACAGGCTTCTGCCTCCCATGCCACCTTCCACCAAAATCCATCTGTCTTGCAAAAACAGTTCCTTTTAACCCAGGAACAGGCTCAATCAATTCTTAAACAATGTTCCTCATGTGTAATGCATCTTCCCTCACTTCCTATGGAAGTTAATCCCCAAGGGTACACCCTAATCATCTCTGGCAAGTGGATCTCACTCACATTCCTGAGTTTGGCTCTCTTTGCTGGGTCCACGTTTCAGTGGATACTTCTTCAGGACTTATTTTTGCTTCTACCCACACTGGTGAGGCAGCTAAACATGTCATTGCTCATTGCCTGGATGATTTTGATACCTTTGGCTGCCTGCAGGTGCTTAAGATTGACAGTAGCCAGGCTTATATGAGTGCTGCCTTCCAAATGTTTTGTAAAACCTTTCACATTTTCCTTACCACTGGAATTCTTTATAACCCTCAAGGTCAAGGAATTATTGATGGTGCTCACTGTATGCTCAGAATTCAACTACAAAAACAAAATGGGGGACCGGCGAGATGGCTCAGCGGCTTAAGCGCCTGCCCGGCAAGCGCGAGGGCCCAAGTTCGACTCCCGGAACCCACATACGAAAAAGGGGCCGGTGATATCGCTCAGCGGCACAGGCGCCTGCTGGCACACGAGGTCCTGAGGTCGACCCCCCGGTACCCAAAAAAAAACAAAAACAAAAACAAAAACAAAATGGGAATCTTTCCCTACAAAATTCACACCTTGTAATAGACTTCACTTGGCATTATATACTATTAACTTTTTAAATCCTACTAGGGATGAGACTACAGCAGCAGAAAGACAATTCAATCAGGTAAAGGAAAAGAAGCTAGGAAGAGTCCTTTGGAAAGATCGTCATACTGGACATTGGAAGGGACCCAGCCTGGTACTCATATGGGGCTGAGGGTATGCTTGTGTCTTTCCAGAGAACACTGAACAGCCTACCTGGGTGCCAGAGTATGCTGTCTGGCTGTATCATGGACCAGATCCAGAGAAGTAGTTAGTTTCATCTTTCAAGAAGCTGATGCTCAATCCTGTGGCAGTGATGCCTTGGGCACCATGCCACAACTGATAGACAAGGATGGGGCTAGGCCTGACCTGGGGCTAATTAAAGAAATTGACCCAGGATGCCCAGAAGATGGTAACCAAAAATGGGATCCGAAGGTCTGAGTAGGTGACAGAGTATGGAGGTAATTGGGCTGGAAGCTGCAGGAAAAAAGGGACACAAAAATTGCCAGTATTCTTAAGACAAAATAAAATACAAATATATATATATATATATATATATATATAAATTATAGATAAAAGATTTTGTATTCTTCTTGTAAGAGATCTCTGCTAATTGACCTACAAAAAATTCTGACTAGTCTATTTATAATTACAAACTTCTAAAATTGTACAAGAGCTATTATAATTCAACTTGGCCAAAAATATATTTGAGTGCACTCTTGTCTTGGTTACTTTTCTCCCGTTGCTGAGACAAAATACCTTGACACCCAAAATTAAGGAAGGAAATGTTTATTTAGCTCACAGTTTGTGGAGGTTTCAGCCCATACTTGGCTGGCTCCAAGGCAGAGTGGCACATGGCAGAAGGCAACAGTTCATGGTGGTAGAAGACAGCAAAAGCAGCAAGAGCCAAAATGGGAGGAGTGTGAAAGAAGACTCTTTCTGTCCCTTATATTGTATGTAGGCTACCCACCCTACGGTGGATGTAGCACTCACACCCATAATCCCAGAATTGGACCATGAATCAATCACAAACTCTAGAAGCTTGCCCCCATGACTGCATGAGGCTTTGGGGGGACATCTAGACACAAACCATAACAACTCTTATTTTGTAAGAAGATTGTGTATTTGTCTGTTTGTCCAATCTGTGAACAGATGTTTTTTATTTGAGCTCAACAATTTTTTTTCCTTTTTCTTTTGTATTTTTGGATCATTTTGTTTATAATTTAATTTGGCTTATAGATTTAAAAAGCATACTTCCACCTGGGTTGCTAGCTGGTCAAAATGGTGTCAAAATTGGTTTTCTCATAGGTCATCAGAAATTTGTTAAGGTAACTAAATGGGGACCCTTCAGGCTTGGGAATTATTGGTCAGGGCTCCCTTTGGTGAATAAAGGAGCAGCTACATGAGAAAAATAATATCCCAGCCTTTGTTCATTAATGGGAGGCCCCAGTGATCTCTGTAGCCTTATGGGAGACATCCCAGTAAATGTTATTAAAGATATATTATTGTGATATATTTACAATGGTCATCATCAAAAGGTTAGGTTTTCTAGAAATGGGACAGTAACGTTTTCTGATTTAAAGATGCTCTAGTACAAAACTAAATTAAGAAACAAAAGTTTTCATAAGGTTATGACAATTGATTGTAATTAATCTCATGGTGTATTAAATGTATTCATGCCTTCAGGTGTACAGGTCTTCCAAAATGTGAAGCAGGGATTGTTTATGGTGATAGACTTTTTCTTTCAGATTTAGACGTCTGCCTTTAACAAAAACTTATATGATGTACATGCTATGTATGTGCTACTATACTTAGAGATGCCTAGACATTAAGCAGTCCAGACAATGTCACAAATTTCTTCAATGACATCTCATTAAAGGTCAGCAAGTTAGGTAAAACTTCCCATGTACTAGGTAGAGATAACTGACTAAAAGGGCTGTTCTATACCTAGATGGAGAATTTAAGTATGTTAAAAAATATCATCATGATTGTCATGCTACAATATTATGTATGGCTTTTGATTGAGAATTTTCTATATAAAACTATATGACTGTTGTTTATTAACATTCTACAGGGATTCAACTACTAGAACATCCACGGTTGGTATAAAATAACAGTTCTACATTGTGTCTCAAGGTGCTTGATATTCAGATAAAATTATAATATTAAGCTCACTGCTCCCATTACAATGTAATGTCATTAACCTTCTCTTCTGGATGTTCAACAACTGAGGTTTGGAGATCAAAATCTAGAAAGATAGATTGGCTAAGAAGACAGCCAATATTTTGGCCCAGGCCCTCTGAGGTCAATGAAGACCCAGAACATAAGAGAACCTCTGCTGTGACATCCTATAACTTAGTGAGTCCCCGATATTCTGACCAAGGAGATTGTTGGACCACAGAGGAAGGAAATTAACAGTGTAGAGTGTGCCTAAGGACAGTCACCAGGAGAGAAAAGTCCCCCAAGCTTTCATAGAAAGCAACTTGGTCAAGCAATGGCCATGACTCATCCAGACAGCTGACACTGACAGGAGAACAGAGAGGTGCTATACATGGTTCCAAGGTAAATCCTAAGGAGACTTAACTGACCTTGATAGATAACAAAAAATCAATTTAATTAATACAGGTTTCACTTTAACTTGGTCTTGAACATCCAGCAGAAAAGTATAACCACAGATGTATAAAACAATGCCATAGTAATATGATAGCCGTAAAAGAAACTCAAATCACTAACACCATCTGACAATGTCCAGCTACACTGGGAACTGACTACTGTTATGGGTTAATAGACTGTATAGGGTTAAATTGCTGAATTCAGGGACCCGAAATCCTTGGACTGGGAATCTTTAGCCTAAGTGAGTAAACTCACTCAGAATGGAAAGTGTTCAAACACGAGAATGTCTTCTGCAGTGTCCTCCAAACACAGCTCTTCCAACTCCAACTGAGTACACATTGCTTGCAACTACAAAACAAAAAAGGGGGAGATGTGGGAAGCAACTGAGGCTGAAGATCGATCACACTTGCAAGGCTAGAGCAAGGCCAGCCCCGAGAACATGGAGTGCCTGAGGCGAGCCAGGTGAACAAGTTGTTCCAGCCCCGAGAACACAGTGTGCCTCAGGCAAGCTAAGTGAACAAGTTGTTAGGCAGAGGGGTTTCACCTGACATCAACCTGCCAGGTATATAAATAAATGCACTGCAGTCATTGGGCAGTTCATTTTCTCCCACCTGACCTCAGCTTTCTGCATTTTCACTCTTGCCTTCATTTCTTCACAGTCCTCCCCCCAGGAGTTTCTCAAGACCTGCGCTGGATGTGGCAAGAAGGCCTCCAGAATTCCTTCAGAAAGTGGCAAGAACAATGGTGTAAGTGTATTTAAAGCAGGTACATAAAGGGGATTAAGGGGAATGTTTCTTTTACTGTAATAATTTTTAAATTTAAACACATACCATGTGTTTTGATCAACTCTTGAATTCAAAGAAAGATATGGGTGGGTATGTGTCTACCTGCTACTGACAGTTTTAACTAGCGGAATTTTAACAATTTTTAAGATAGATACTAATACTAGGTTCATGGATGAAAGAGTTAACATTGTTAAAATGTTAATTGTCTCCAAATTGATCTATAGGTTCATCGGAATCCTAATCGAAATCCTAACAGGCTTTTTTTGTGTGTGTAGGAAACGGCAAGCTGATTCTAAAGTGTGTAAGAATGCAGTGAATCTAAAATAGACAAATTAATTATAAAGAAGAAGAATTGGAGCCCTAAGATTACTTGATTTCAAAAGTGAGTACAAAGCTTCAGTAATCAAGATAATTCAGTTCCGAGATGAAGACAGACAGAGATATTGACACAGACATTAAGTCCAGATGACAGAAGTTCCAGCAATTGATTCTCATGTACATGGACAACTGACTTTCAATAATACAAAGGCAATTCAATGGACAAAAGAGAGCATTGCAGCAATTATGCTAGACAATTTAGATATCAATATGCAAAACAAAGTAAAACAAACAAACAAACAAACAAAAAACCCTGTGATCCAGTTTTCCTTATACACTAAATATATAAAAATTAACTAGCTGGGTGTGGTGGTCTACTCCTGTAATCCTAGCACTTGGAAGGCTGAGGCAGGAGGATTGCTGTGAGTCTGAGGCCAGCTTGGTCTATATAGAGATTTCAAGGCCAGTCTGAACTACATAGTGAGGCCTTGTCTCAAAACAAGCAAATAAACAAAAATTAACTAAAAATGAATCTCACATATACGTATAAAAAGTAAAATTATACAACTTTTAGACAAAACATCAGAGAAAATCTTTGTAACTTTGTTAGGCACATATTTCTGAGATGTAACAACAAAAGCATAATCCATAAAAGGAAAAAAATAAATTGAATTATATAAAGATAAAAAATGTTTGTTCCTGGAGAAACATTGTTGGAAAATAAGTCACATATTGGGAGAAAACATTTAAAAAGCAAATATCCAATAAATGACTTGTATCCAGCATATAAATACAAAAAAACTTTCAAAGCCCAATAATAAAAAGAAAAATCAATTCAATTAAAAATTGGCAAAAAATTTGAACAGACACCTTATCAAAGAACTTATACAGATAGTAAATAAAAACAGGAGCAGATGCTCTTTAGTAATCAAGAGCATGGAAATTAAAACTGCCATGAAGTAATACTCCACACTTGTTAAAAAGGCTAAATTAAAAAGACTATCTCAGTTGTTGGAGAAAGTGGAGAAGAAATATACTTCTAATACACTGCTGGTAGGAATGTAAAATAGTCTACCTACTTTGAATATTTTTTTGATTGAGTCTTAAAAAGGTAAGCATACACCTACCTTATGACCTCATCACACTACTCTGAGATGAATACTTTTATGTGTCAACTTACCTGGATTATGACTTGCTTTGCTATTTGATAAAACATTATTTTGGATGTGACTATGAGAATGTTTCTTGTTGAGATTAATATTTGTGTTGATAGACTAAGTAAAGCAGATAGCCATCCAATCCATCAAATGCACAAATAGAATATAAGTAAAAGGCTGAGTAAGAAACAATTCTCTTTCTCTGCCTGTCTTCAAGTGGGATATCAGCTTTCTCTTTTCTTTAACTCAGACTGGAATTTACATTATTGGCTTTCCTGGGACTCCAGCCTCCTAAAAGCGAATCTTGGACTTCTCAGCTTCCATAATCACATAACCAAATTCTTTACAGTAAGACAGTGTGTGTGCATGCATGCGTGCATACGTGTGTGTGTGTGTGTACATCTCCATCTCACTGATTCTGTTTCTCTGAGAACCTAGACTATTATACACTCTCAGTTGTTTATCCAAGAAAAATAAAAACACATGTTGGCACAAATACTTATAAACAAATGATTATAGCAGATTTATTTATAATAGTAAAGTACTAGAAATAACTCACATGGTTCTACAGGTAAATAGATAAGCAGAATGTGGTGTATCCATATGATTAAATATTATTCAGCTATAAAATTGAAGGAACTACTTATATATGCAGACACGAATGAATTTCAAAACAATCATGATAAGTAAAATAAGGTAGATACAAAACCCTATGCATTGTATAATTCCATCTATATAAATTTCTAGAAAAAGAAAATTAATCTACAGTAACAAAAACCTGATTGGTGGAAACAGCACTGGAACTACAAGGAGGAAAAAACCACTTTTGGGGGTGATGAGAATGTTCCTCGTTTGGATTGGAGGTTAAATATGGATGCACTTCTGCAAACTCATTTCGTTATACACTTTAAATGGATGTAAAATATTGTACGTAGGTTATATTTCAATGCAGTCATTTAAAAATAGGTATATACCTTTATACATATGCAAATACATAGAAAACAGTTTGGATGGGCACATCTATATAGACAAATAGATTGGAAACTTTACCATTTTAGTCTAAATAGTTCCAAATTTTTAAAATGTGATATAAAATATATTAGTATATTTGACTACAAAATTCAAAAGTCTAGTTTTACAGCAAAGATTGGGGAAGGTGATGATTCTTTGCTTGGCCAAACGTTAGCCAGGCTCCTGAGCCTTCTCCTAGGCTCATGTGGGTTCTTCCTTGTAAAATCTCATTTTAGCAGAGAACTCTGCTAAATTTAGTAAGAACCTTGACTCTTGATATCTAGTCATTTTCTATATGTTCAGGCCCTTCATCCTCCACTATCTTTAGGTGATGTCTGATCACCCTGGCCTGTTTTCAGCAAGAATCGTATTAGGTCTGTTTAGCCTGAATCACTAGTCCCTGTGATGTTTGTTTTGGTAATTGTTATGGTTTGTGTCTAGGTGCTCCCCTCAAAGTCTCATATAGTCATGGAGGCAGAGTTTTCATAAGTGGCTAAATATAGAGTTTGTGATCTATTCAGGGTCCAATGTTGGGATTATAGGTGTGAGTGCTACACCCACCCTAGGGCAAATAGCCTGCATACAATATAAGGGCCAGAAAGAGGCTTGTCTCTCCTTCCTCCTCCTTTGTTGCTTTTGCTGTCTTTCACACCAAGAACTGCTACTCCTTTGCCATGTGCCGTCCTGCCTTGGAGCCACAAATTATGGACTGAAACCTCTACAAACTGTGAGCTAAATAAACCTTCCCTCCCTTAACTTTGTGCATTGGGTAATTTGTCTCAGCAGTGAGAGAAAAGGAACTATGACAAAATTTGGTACCACAGAAGTGGGGCCCATTGCTGTGGCTATAACTGACCATGTGGTTCAAGAGCCTTTGGGAATGTCTTGTGGGAAGAGATTGGAAAGATTTGGAGATGCTGGCTGAAAAAGTAGAGCTGGAGTGCCTTACACTGTACTGTATGGGAGATTCTGGTCAGAGCTCAGAAGACCAGAAGTTTGATAGAAATCTGGCCAGTAAGGACCATGTTCTGGAGATTTCTGGGAAGAAGGACTGCATTGTCTGTTGGACTCCAGACAGTGTGTGTTATGGCTTGGCAGAAAGTTTGTCTGCATTTGCTCCTGTCCAGAGACTTTGCCTGAGACTAAGATTAAGGGCAGCAGACTAATTAATCTTGCAGAAGAAATTTTAAGGCTGTCTAATGTTGAGGCCATGGCATGGCTGCTGTTGGGCGGTTTTAGCCAGATCTATGTTGATAATCAAGAGCAAAGAGCCCAGCAGAATGATTTACAGCATTGTGAGTTTAGCCAGAAAGGAAGCTTCTGTAAAGCTGTGGACTGCAAAGATAGAGCAGAGGAGATCTTGATTGCTGAAAAGAAGCAGGAGGATAGAAAAGATGGCCTGAGGTTATCACAAGAAGCATCAGGAATCTACCCTTTACAGTCTCAAAATTGCAAAAGTAAAAGACTCTACTTTGAGAAGAAATCTCCAGAGCACCATGTTCCAGAATGGTGGTGGCCTAGAGAATTTGTTCCTCAGAATTGGATTCAGAGTGCTCCGTGATCCAGGCACTCGACCCCTACAGCCAAGAGAGAGAAGCCTCGCTGCCGCTCCTGCTGGCAGCAGACCTTGGCATCATCCATGTGGCACTAGCTTTAGGCACATGCAGAATGGAAGGGTTGTCGGGTCAGGAAGGCTTCCACCCAGATTTCAGAAGAAGTCCTGGGAGGCCAGGCAGTATGCCCCTGAGAGGGCACTGTGTGAAGCTGAGTGTGAAGCCAAAGATACAGTGGAGACCCCAGAAGTTTGGAGAAGCCAGGAATGTGGATCATCTGAGGAAAACCGCAAGGAGGGAGCAGAGAGGGCCCAAGAGAGAAGCCATGGGAGCTACAACCACCAACAGTGCCGTAGGGGTGGAGCTACCCAACCCCTTTGGAGTTCACAACTTGCTACAGATTGCTTCAATGCTGCACATGGAACTACAGCACTTAATGTTTGCCCTGCTGAATTTTAGGCTTACTTTGGTTCCATTCCTTTGTATCCCTGTTTGTAATTTTTGGAATGGAAATGTCTATCTTGTGCCATTGAGTGTTGAAAGTGTTTAACTTTCTTTTCATTTGTATAGGGGCTCACAGCTAAGAGTTTGTTTACATGTCAGAGAAGACTTGGGACTTGGACTTCTCAGCATTGCTGAAATTGTTAGGACTCTGGCAACTCTTAGAGATAGACTAATTGCCTTTTGCATAAAGGAATGTACATGAGTCTTTGGAGGGCCAGGGGTGGGATGTTATGGCTTGTGTTTGGATGTTCCCCCAAAGCCTCACACAGTTATGGGAGCAGGGTTTTCATAAGTAGCTGAGTCTAGAGTTTGTGATTGATTCATGGTCCAATGCTGGGATTATGGATATCAGTGCTACACCCTCCCCCATCATGGTGGAAGCCTGCATACAATATAAGGGACAGAAAGAGGCTTGTTTCTTCTTCCTCCTCCTTTGTTGCTTTTGCTGTCTTCCACTGCCATGAACTATTGCCTTTCCACCATGTGCCACCATGCCTTGGAGTCAGCTGATTATGGACCGAAACCTCTACAAACTGTGAGCTAAGTAAACCTTTCCTCACTGAATTTTAGGCAGTGGGTAGTTTGTCTCAGTAATGAGAGAAAAGTAACTGAGACAGTAATTTTCCATCCATTGACCCCCTCCACATTTCTTGGCCATAAATCCCCATTTTTCTATTCTGTGTTCAGAGTTCAGTCCAGTCTCTCCCTCTGCCGGATATCATTCCTCTGGTCACTGTAGGTCCTGCATGAAGTCTTCTTTGCCATGATTTAACAGGTATCACTAAATATTTTTCTTCTTTAACAAAGTATGGAAATCTTTCAGAAAAATTACAAATTTCCATAATCCCATCACAATCTCATCATCTTAACATTTTGATTCACCTTAAATGAGAATCATGTGTGTATATACTGGCAAGTATTATTGTACACATGCACATAAAATTGAGACATGTTCGTAATTTTTATATCCCATTTTTTTACTGAATCATGAGGATTTCCAAATATCTTTACTTATTTTTCAAGGATGTGATTTTTATGGAGGCATAGTGTTTCACTATATACTTCATAATTTACTTAATGAATTCCTTATGTTTGGATATGTGGATTATTTCCCATTTTAAAATTATAAATAATGTTCTAAAAACATAGAATCTTTACATGCATCCTTATTTATTATCTAAAAATATATTCCTAGAGGTAAAATTCCTGGATTTAAAGCCACAATAAAAACACTCCTCCTTTTCCAAGAGTCTGATATGACTGAGTTTCTGTTAAACACAGCCCTGTGCAAAGAAAGGGCTGTCAGCATTTAAAGGCTATTAATGCATATGACCACATTACTCTTCCAAATACTGTGGTCGTTTATATTTCCTCTATGCTATGCACCAGCCAAACCTGGATAACATCACTTTTAAAATTTAAGAGGTAAAAACAAAATATTTAATTCTTACCTGATTTTCTTTTATTATTAGAATGGCTTCACTTCTGTCATATTCCTGTTGGTCACTTGTATTTCCTCCTTGTGAACTGTAAACTATTTTAAATCTTGAAGCAAAATGCTCTGGTTAGACAAAATGGAATTTTAAATGAGCTTTAATCTCTACTGAAGTCCCTCTACGCTCTATAAAACTTTCAGATTTTTTTTCTTTCCTGTGCTAGAGATCAACCTCAGGGCCTTGTGGATGCTAGGCAAGGACTTTACCAATGAGCTAGATCCCCAGCCCCAGACTTTCAAATCTTTAGAATTACCACTATGTAATTTTTAAAACCAACCTTGGATAATATCAGCAAGGATAAAAGCAATGAATAATTGGCCTATAGTAGGCAAATGGTTTCAGAGTATAAATAAATGAAAAATAAAACAGTATCTTCAGTTTAACTCAGTGCTTTCAAACCATGAAGTTTATGTGGACAAGGAATTCTAAATGAAATCATTCCTTAGACGTACATTTTTCTATTTCCCATAAAAATAAGCTAAAAGGGAAAAGGGGATAAATAGGAGTAATGATCAAAGTATGTTAAATGAATATGTGAATGTGCCAAAACAAAACCCACCATTCTGTATAATTATGTACTAATACAAAATAAGTTAATTTGTTTCCTACTATAGTTGTTAGAAATAAAAATATTTCAGGCTAATAGTGTATTATAATATGTAACTTTCCAGTATCAATGTAATAAAGACTTTTTTGAAATGATAAATTTGTCATTAAGAGAGGGAATAATATGGCACATCTGTTAAGATAACAGGATAGAGAATATAAACCAATATGGTTTTCCAGTTTAAGGGATTAGTGAGGGCTGGCCAAACAGCAGGCACTCAGTAAACTGCATCAATTACAGTGATTTATGACTGAATACTCTTCCTATTTTCTTAGATGTTTATTTTCATTTTAAAAATAAGGTTCGATGACTAATAGGTAGAGAGTTTCAATTTTGGATGGAAAAAATGACCTAAGTTTGATTGCGGTAGTTGTTGTACAACTCTGTAAATGTGCTGGGGTCTACTGAATCTTACATTTTAAGTTTGTAAATTGTGTGTATGCAGATTGTTGGTTTAATAAATTTGTTTTATTAATTAAAAATAAAATAAAGTTATAGGTAAATGGATGCAACTCGAGACCATACTCATAAGTGAAATAAACCGGACACTTATGTGTAAACATCATATTGTCTCCCTAGTGTAAGAAACTGAAAGAGTAAATAAGATCCAAAATGTACAATAGATACGGTAAAACAGGAAGAAAACATTCAAAAGGAAAGAGAAACTGGATGGGGGAATGGAGAAAAGAAGGAAGGGAAAAGAAAAAAATATATATATATACAAGATAACTCAGATAGATACACTACTAATTTTACTTAGTTCATTGAAAAGAAAGGTTTGTGCTAATATTGTTTGGACAATTGAATGCTGATATCTTGTACCCTGAGTAACTAATGTAAAGATAACAATATGCAATGTATTAACCATTGTTACCCTCCTATTACGTTATTTTAAAATTTTGTTCTATTTTTTTCTCTTTAAAATAAAAAAAAAAAAAAAATAGGGCCGGTGAGAGGGCTCAGCGGCATAAGAGCCTGCCTGGCAAGCGCGAGGGCCCGAGTTCGACTCCCGATACCCACATGCAAAAAAAAGGGCCGGTGATATCGCTCAGCGGCACGGGCACCTGCTGTTGAGGGAAGTCCTGAGTTCGATCCCCGATACCCACAAAAAAAAATAAAATAAAATAAAAATAAAAATAAGATTTGATTTATAGACCATATAATGTTCAGGACTTAAGTATTCAATCTAATGTGTTTCGACAATTATTTAATTATATGCCATTGCCACTCAAAACAAAATATAGAATACTTTAATTACCCCAGAAAGTTCTTTCATGCACCTTTCCAGTTAATTACCTGCCCCCAAACCCAGACAACCATTCTCTAATTTCTATTACCACAGATACTTCTTACTGCTCATTGACTTCATCTAAATTGAATCAGTAATATGCATTCTTTTGCGCAGATTATTTTGCTCAATATAAAAACGTTCAGTTCACCCATGCTGCTGTAGGTATCATTTCTTTTTACCACACTGTTGTATTTTATTTTATGGATATTGTTCATCCATCCTGCTGTTGGTGAGTGAGATTGTTCATCTGGAAGCTACTGTGAGCAAGGCTGCTGTGAATGCTGTTGCCCGAGTCTTTCGTGGGTTTTAAATTTTCATTTATCTAGATAAATTCCTACAAGTGGAATTGCTGAGTTATGGGAAGAATGTCTATTTAACTTCACTGGGAAATTGACAGACATTTTTCCCAACTGGTTGTACCATTTTATATTCTCACCAGGAAAGCATGAAATGTCTAGTTTCTTTTTATCTATACTAGTATTTCTTGGTCTTTTTAATTTTAGCTCTTCTAGACACAAGAGTAGTGTTGCTCTGTCTCTTCTCTGTGTTTCTCTCTCTCCATATTCTCTCTCTCTTTCACTCTCTTTCCCCTTCCTCTGCCTCCCTTTCCTTCCTCCCCTCCCTCTCCCTCCCTCTGTTCTTTTTTTTCTTTTTTTGTGGGTACCGGGGGGTCGACCTCAGGACCTCACGCGCCAACAGGTGCCCGTGCCGCTGAGCGATATCACCGGCCCCTTTTCCATATGTGGGATCCGGGAGTCGAACTCGGGCCCTCGCGCTTGCAAGGCAGGCGCTTATGCCACTGAGCCATCTCACCGGCCCCCTCCCTCTGTTCTTTAATAGGGATATAAATTTTAATGAGTTTTGATCATTTTATTTATTTTATTTTTATTTTAAAGAGAAAAAATGATAAACATGAAATTGAGTTTCAAAACAGGTTAGTAAACGACAGTTATAATAGTTGATACATTGCCTATTGTCTTCATAGTAGTTATTAAGAATACAAGATATAGGCATGATATCTTGTCTAATTTTGACAATTTTATAAAACCAGGCAATCACCATGTAAAATAAAACATAGAACTTTTCTCTTACTTCAGAAATTCCCCTTGTGCTTCTTTCCCCTTGTCGTTCTCTCCTTTGGGAGGCAATACTTTCTCACTTACATCATTATGGAGTTTTGCCTGCTCTTCTCATTCAAGTAAATGGAATTATATATTGTGTCTGTTTCTGTACAACCAATTGCCCTTAACTTAGTGGCTTTAAACAATAGCCATTTACTATCTTACAATGTCTATGTCGGAAGTCCATTAGGACATGACTAAATTCTCTCTGCAGGTTCTCATAAGGGCAATGTCAAGGTGAGGACATAGTTGAGGTTCTCATCAGGGATTAGGGTCCTTTTGCAAGCACTAAAGGTAGCAAAATCCCTTTTCTCCTCACACTTTCCACCAGGACAGCTCCATCTTCAAGCTAGTCTGAGTTCTTCTCAAGTTTTGAATCCCTCTGACCATCTCCCCTGGGGAGAGTAAGCACTCTCCCCAGTTAACTGGGTCTACAAAAATAATCCTGAAAAATCTATTTTAAAGTCAATTGACAGGTAACCTCAACTACTTCTGCAAAGTCCCTTTTGCCAAGTGATAGTCACAGGCATTATACCATGATGAAGGTTTTAGGGTTCAAAGTTTTGACACCTGCAATAAGTGTTCTTTTTTTTTTTTTGTTTACTGAAATCAGATTAACATCTGTAAATGCAAGCAGTTTGCAATTATCAGTAGTTTTTAACTTTCTTTTCCTCAAGAAGTATTCTATTCTGTAACTATTTCATTGTTTATCCATTCTTCTAGAGGACTGATGTGTTTTTCCAATTTTTGACCATCTATTGTGAATTAGAATACCATGAATGTTGTTTTACAAGACTTTTGTTAACATATGTTTGCATTTTTCTGGGTAAGTACGTAGGCATGTAATTGCTGAGTCATTGGGGATATGTATGCTTAATTTTATAAGAAACTGCCAAACATTTCTGCTAATTGCTTGTATCATTTTTTTTACAATGCATAAGAGTTTCAACTGATCTTTATCTTCCCCATATTTCCTGTCAGTCGTTCAGTCTTTTTCAAAAAAATCATTCTAGTGGGTGTGAAGTTACAGTGCATTGTGGTTTTAATCTGCATTTTCCAGATGAGTAATGATGTTGAGCTACTTTTCATGTGGTTGTTGGCTATTCATATGTTTCTGGTGAATTGTCTGAGTTTTTTGCCCACTTTAAAAACTGGAATTTTTTTTTTTTTTTTTTAATGTGGGTACCAGGAGTTGACCTTGCGCTTGCCAGCAGGCACTTGTGCCGTTGAGCAATATCACCGGCCCTTTTTTTCCTTTATGTGGGTTCTGGGAGTCGAACTCAGGACCTCGCGCTTGCCAGGCAGGTGCTTATGCCGCTGAGCTATCTCACCGGCCCTAAAAATTGGAATTTTTAAATTATTCATTTGTATATATCAGGATACAAGTTCCTTGTCAGGTATGTAATGTGAATATTTCCTCCAGTCTGTGACCACCTATTCCTTTTCTCAGTGATGGATACTGCATGACAGAAATATTTAATTTTGATAAAGTCAAATTTATCAATGTTTTTGCTATTATGGCGAGTGTTTGTCAAGTCCTGTGTGTGACTCCCTTTTTCTTTTTGAGACGAGGTCTCAGTACATTGCTGTGCTGCCCAGGCTGGTCTCAAACTCCTGACCTCAAGTAATCCCCCTGCTTGGCCTCCCAAGTAGCGGAGACTACAGCTACAATGTTATCTTACCTGTCTTTGTAGAAGCTGCATAGTTATACACCTCAAATTAATTTTTCTCTACAGAATAACATATAGGTTGATGTTTATTTTATTCATATCTAGTTTTTCTAGCACTGTTATTTTCATGTACTGTTAGACAAATTGTGAAAAATGTGTAACACTTCTAGCACCACTTATTAAAAAGACTTCCTTTTCATCCTTTGAACTGGCCAGGTACATTTGTCAAAAAATTACCTCTCTCTGTCTCTGTCTCTCTCTCTATATAATATATATTATATATATATAATATATATATATAGAGAGAGTAGATTCTTTAGCTTCTTTCTTTTTCATAATTGTATTTGCTATCCTAGATCTTTTGATATCATTCCAGCACTATTTTGAAAAGATTTTCTTTTCCTGTGTGTGTTTAATTGCTTTTGTAATTTGTCAAAAATCAGTTGACCATATACTTGTGGGACTATTTCTGGACTTTATTCTATTTCATAGATCTGTCTGTCTAGCTTATTCCTATACTGTACTATCTAGATTATTATGGCTTATAAAAAATCTTAAAGTCAGTACTGTTCTTCTACAAAGCTGTGTTGGATATTCTAAGTCTCTTGCATTTCCATATTAATTTAATTGTCATCTTATCAGTTTATACAAAGAAAGCCTGCTGGCATTTTGAATGAAATTGTGTTGAATTCATATATCCATTTAGGAAAAGCTGACATCTTAACAATATTTGATTCTTTTGATGTGAACATAGTATATTTCTTCATTTCTCTGGATCTTCTTTAATTTCTTTCAGCAGTATTTCCATTGGACAGGTATTGTGCATTTTTTATCAAATATATCCCTAATTATTTCATATTTTCCATGTATTATTTATACACTTCTTTTAAAATTTCAATACCCAATTGTTTGTTGTTAATATATAGAATTATAATTGATTTTTCCATATTGATCTCTCTTCTGCAAACATCTACTTATTTATTAGTCTTAGTAAATTTTGTTTTATAAATTTCCAGGGAATTTTCTACATGGGTGATTGTTATATGCAAATAAAGATAATTTTACTGCTGGATGTGGTGGAGCACACATGTAATCCCAGTATTCTGAGAGGCTGAAGCAGGAGAATCTAAATTTGAGCCCAGCCTGGGTAACTTAATGACTTAGTGAGATCCTATCTCAAAATAAAAATAAAAAATAGAGTTGGGAGTGGAGCTCAGTGTAAAGGCCCTGGGTTCAATCCTCAGTGCTGCAATCAGTCAGTCAGAAAGATAGTTTTACTACTTTTCCTATCTGGGTACTTTTTCTTTATTTTTCTTGCCTCATTACACTGACTAGAATCTCCTGGAATAATGTTACATGGAAGTTGTTATGGTTTGGGTCTAGATGTCTCCCTGCCCCAAAGCCTCATGCAGTCATGGGGAGCAAGATTTTCAGAGGTGCTGGATCTAGGTTGTGTGGTGCTGGGACCAAGGGCGTGTGATTACTAAATCAGTCCCCTGATTGGTTTGGCGTAGTTCTGGCTAGGATTAAGGGTATGAGTTCTACACCTGCCCTAGGGCAGGTAGCCTGCATAAAATATATGGGACAGAAAAAAGGCTAATGCGCTCTCTTCTGCCTGCTTGCTGTGGACTATTTCTTCTCTGCAATGCCCCTCTGCCAGGTCACTCTGCCTTGGAGCCAGCCAACCATGGACTGAAACCTCTACAAACTGTGAGCTAAAACTTTGGGTGTCGGGTATTTTTGTCCCAGCAACAAGAAAAATAACTAAGAAATGGTGATAGTGGACATCCTTGTCTTATTTCCCATTTTGGAGAACAAATAATCTTTGCAATTATATGGTGTCACTGTACATTTTTCTTTGCAGCATCTTTTCAAACTAAGGAAGTTCCTTTCTGCAGGTATTCCTATTTTGCGGCAGAATTTTTTTTTTTTTAAATCAGGAATAGCTGTTGGATTTTGTCAAATGCCTTTCCTATATTGATATGATAATGTAGTTTTATTCCTTTGGACTGTTAATTTAGTGTATTTCATTTTCAATTGGTGATGATGTAGTATACTTTTTATATATTGTTAGATCT
Source organism: Erethizon dorsatum (assembly GCA_028451465.1). Lineage (NCBI taxonomy): Eukaryota > Metazoa > Chordata > Mammalia > Rodentia > Erethizontidae > Erethizon > Erethizon dorsatum. The sequence goes on from CM051824.1 coordinate 99,447,471, forward strand.
AATTGCTGAAGTTATTATAATTTTGGGGGCTATGTATGGATGAGACATGGATGTATAGTTTTCTTGTAGCTGCTCTGGTGGGTTTTAGTGTCTGAATAATGCTTGCTTCATAGAATGTATTGGAAAGTGTGCTGTTCCCTTTGATTTTCTTTTTTTTTTTTTTTTTTTTTGTGGGTACTGGGGGTCGAACTCAGGACCTCATGCTCCAGTAGGCACCCATGCCGCTGAGCAATATCACCGGCCCTTTTTTCGTATGTGGGTACCGGGAGTTGAACTCAGGACCTCGTGCTTGCCAGTTAGGTGCTTATGCCACTGAGCTATCTCACTGGCCCCCTCTTTGATTTTCTTGGAGAATTTTTGTGAAACTGATATTGTACCTTCCTTGTTTGATGGAACACACAAGTGGCTCTATCTGGCTAATGACTTTGCTTTATGGGAAAGTTTCTAGCTATAGATTAATTTTCTCTAGTAGATACAGATTAATTTCCTTAGTATTTTCTCTGATTAGGTTATCTAACTTCAGTGAGCTGTGGTAGTTGGTATCTTTCAAGGAATTTACCCATTTTTATGTAAAGTTAAATTTTTGGTATGAAGTTGTTTATAATAATTTCTTGTTATCCATTTAATATTTGTAGAATCTGCAAGTACGTAGTGGTTGTTTTTGTAGCTACCATCTTTTTCTTTTTTTTCTTATTTTGGTCTTGTCTGAGTTTTTGCTTTCCTATTCCTCGCTCTTTTTTATTTTTAGGTAGATATTTTTAATATTTTGTACTTATTCTTGTTGGCTTCATAGCTATAGCTTTTTTGTTTTTTAATTTTTTATGTATGTATTACAATATTTAACATAACTCTCTTGACTTAGAGTTAATATTTACTTACTGGAGGTAAAAATAGGAACCTTACAACAGTATATTTCCATGTACCATTTGTCCAATCTGTGGACTATTTCAGTCACATAGATGACATCTTTGTGTATTTTAAGTCATCTACACATTGTTATTTTTGCTCTGAATAGATTTATGTCTTTTAAAAGATTGAAAGATGTATAGTAAATTTTTATTTACTCACATAGTTTTGCTTCTGGCTTTGCATTTTCCTATATACTTTAATTGCTTTCTAGTGTTGTTTTCTTTCAGTCTTACGTTTCCTCCCTTCCTCCCTTCTTCCTTCTTTCCTTCCTTCCCTCCCTCCCCCTTCTTTCTTTCCTTCCTTCCTATTTACCTACATTTACTGTAGTGAAGATCTATTTAAAACAAATTTTCTGTTCTTTTTTTTTTGAGACAGAGTCTAACTATGTAGTTCAGGTTGGCCTTGAACTCACTCTGTAGCCCAGGCTGGCCTCGAACTCGCAGCGATCCTCTTGCCTCAGCCTCCCAAGTACTGGGATTACAGGTGTGCACCACCACGCCCCGCAAATTTTCTGTTTTTACTAATCTAAAAATATTTTTGTTTGGCCTATTATTTTTTGAAGGACAGTTTTGCAAGGTGCAGAATTCTTAGCTGACATTTTTCCCTTCAGCAATCCAAAGTCTCTTTGGCGAAGTCAGGCGATATTTTCACTGTCCTGCTTTATGTGTTTTCAGGATTTTCTCTTTTTCTTCTCTTTTAGCTATTTTTACCTAGGAATGATTTTCTTCAGTTTCTCCTACTTAGGAATAATTGAGCTTCTTAGACCAATGAATTCATGTTTTCACAAAACGTATGAACTTTTCACATTTCCTAAGTCCCTTAGGAGCTTGGGAACATTTCTTCAAATAATTTTTCTGGCTGTTTCTCATTTTCTCCTGAGAGTCAGTGCACATATGTGTTACATTGCTACATTTAGTCCCACGTCTCTGAAATTTTGTTTCATCTTTCTTTAGTACTTCTTTCACCAGCTTTGGCTTGAATAATTTGTATTTATAAATTTCTTTCCTGCAATTTTAATCTGCCATTGAGCTCATACAGTGAGTTTTGATTTGTTTTTGTACTTTTCATTTCTAGAAATTTTAAGTTTTCATTTTATGTAGGTATATCCTACTTTTATTCAGTGATAACATATTTTCCTTTAAAACTTTAAATCTATTTATAATTACTGTTTATAGTCTTTGCTAAATCCAACATCTGGATCCACATGGAGTCAAATTCTATGGACTTTGTTTCCTTAGTCTGGTCATGCTTTTCTGTTTCTACACATGTTTAGTACTTTTTGACCCTTTTATTTAATATATTGTAGTGATTCTGGAGTCTGCTTCTCTGATGTAGATTTGTTTTTATTCTCTGAGACAGTTAACTTGTATGAATTAAACTTGCAAACTTTCTTCTTATGAATGCAGCAGCTGAGTTATCACTCCATTCTTTTTTGTTTTCACTTTTTTTATTTTTTGGAAAAAAAGTAAAACAAAATTTCATAACAAAATAATAGGAGAGTAACAATAGTTAATACATTGCATACTGTTATCTTTTACTTTTTATACTTTATTTTATGAAAAAAGGTAAAACAAAATTTCATAACAAAATAATAGGAGAATAACAAAAGTTAATACATTACATGTTGTTATTTTTAAAGTAGTTGCTCAGGGTATAAGATATGGGCATAAAAATTTCTCCAATCAATACCAGCACAAATCTTCCTTTTTAATTAACTAAGAGACACTAATATTATAACTGACTTGTGTTTTCCCCCTTTTCCCTACTGTCCTTTCCCCTTTGACCCATTCTAGTTCCTTTTTCCTTTTGGATAATTTCTTCCCATTTTGCAGTATATATTGTATATTTTAGACCTTATTTACTTTTTCAGTTTCTCATACCAGAGAGACAATGTGATGCTTACACATGTGAGTCTGATTTATTTCACTTATGAGTATGGTCTCAAGTTGCATCCATTTACCTATAAAAGTTTCAAGTCTATCCTTTATGGCTGAGTAGTACCCCACTGTATAAAAAAACCACATCTTTTTTATCCATTCCTCGGTTGATGGGCATTTGGGTTGTTTCCAAGATTCAGCTATTACAAATTATGCTGTTATAAACATAGATGCACAAATGTCGCTGTGGTATGATGTTTTTAATTTTTCTGGGAAGATACCGAGAAGGGGAATAGCTGGGTGGAATGGGACCTCTAGTTTTAGCTTTCTGAGGAAACTCCATACTGATTTCCACAGCAGTTGTACATGTCTACATTCCTACATTCCCACCAACAGTGGAGAAGGGTTCCTTTTTCCCCACAGCCCCTCCAGCATTTGTTATTGGTTAATTTCTTGATGACAGCCATTTTTTCTGGGGTAAGATGGAATCTCAGTGTTGTTTTAATTTGCATCTCTTGAATGACCAGTGATGTTGAACATTTTTTCATATATTTATTTGCCATTTGTATTTCTTCATCTGAGAAGTGTGTATTCATCTCAGAGGCCCATATTTGTATTAGGGCTTTGAATTTGGGGGATCTGATTTTTTTTAATTCTTTATATGTTCTATATGGAAGTCCTTTGTCTGAGGGACAAGTGGCTAAATTTTTTTCCCCACTCTGTGGGTTGTCTTTTCACTTTGTTGGTGATTTCCTGTGCAAAAGCTTTTTAATAAGATGAGATCCCAGTTGTTGATTCTTCAAAGTATTTCCCTTGCAGTCTGGGTTTTCTTCATGAACACTCTACCTACCCCTATGTCTTCAAGATTTCTACCTAATTTCTCTTCCAGTAGATTTAGTGTTTCTGATTTAATATTTAGATCTTTGATCCATTTTGACTTTATTTTAGTGCATGGTGATAGACATGGGTCTAGTTTTAGTCTTTGGCATGTAGACAGCCAGTTTTTCCAGCACCATTTATTAAAAAGGCTATCTTTCTTCCAGTGAGCACATTTGGCTGCTTTGTCATGCACTTTGGCTGAGTGTGTTTGTAGTTGTATCTGCGTCTTCTAATCTGTTCCACTGGTGCTCAGGTCTGTTTTTTTGCCAGTACCATGCTGATTTTATCACTCTGGCTTTGTAGAATAATTTCAAGTCAGGGATTGTGATACCTCCTGTCTTGCCCTTGTTGCCCAGGAATGCCTTTGCTATTCTAGGTCTCTTCTGGTTTGAAATGAATTTTAGGAATGTTTTCTCTAGTTCTGTGAGGTATGCTAATGATATTTTGATTGGGATTGCATTAATTCTCTGTAACAGTTTTGGAAGTATGGCCATTTTCCTAATGTTGATTCTTCCTATCTATGAGCAAGGGATATCTTTCTATTTTCTGATATCCTCTTTGATCTCCTTTTTCAGAGTACTGTAATTTTCAATATATAGACATTTACTTCCTTTGTTAGATCGATTCCTAAGAATTTCATTTTCTTGGATGTTATTGTGAGGTGTGTTGTTTCCCCAATTTCTCTTTCAGTGAGTTTATTGTTTGTGTATAAGTATGCTATTGATTTTTGAGTGTTGACTTTATATCCAGCTACACTACTGAATTTGGTTATTAAATCTAGAAGTTTTTTGGCAGAGTTTTTGGTTTCTTCTGTGTAGAGTATCATGTCATCTGCAAATAATGAAAATTTAACTTCTTCCTTTCCTAGCCTTATTCCTTTGATTTCTTTCTCTTGTCTAATTACTCTGGCTAATGTTTCCAGAACTATATTGAATAGAAGTGGTGATACTGGACATCCTTATCTTGTTCCTGCTTTTAGAGTGAAAGTTTTCAGTTTTTGTCCATTTAGTATGATGTTGGCTGTTGGTTTGTCATAGATGGCTTTTATCAGATTGAGATAAAGACCATCTATTACGATTTCCTGTAGGGTTTTTATATTGAATGAGTGTTGGGCTTTGTCAAAAGCTTTTTCTGCATGTATTGAGATGATCATGTGATTTTTGTCTTTGGCTTTGTTGATACAGTGTATTACATTTATGGATTTGCATATGTTGAACCATCCCTGTATTCCTGGGATAAATCCCACTTGATCATGGTGTATAATCTTCTTGATGACTTGCTGCATTCTCTTTGCTAGTATCTTATTGAGGATTTTTGCATCTATGTTCATTAGGGAGACTGGCCCATAGCTCTTTTTTGGTTGGAACTTTCTCTGGTTTTGGTATCAGGGTAACACTTGCCTCCAGAAATGAGTCAGGGAGTATTGCTTCCTTTTCAATTTCATTTAAGAGTTTGAGGAGTATTGACATTAAATCTTCTCTAAATTTCTTGTCAAATTCAGCACTGAATCCATCAGGACCTGGGCTTTTCTTTGTTGGTAAATTTTTAATTACATTTTCAATCTCATTAACTGATATTGGGTTATTCAGAATTTTTGTATCTTCTTGATTCAGCTTTGCTGATTAATACTATTCTAGGAATCTGTCAATTTCTTCTGCATTTTCCACCCTATGAGAGTATAGATTTTCAAAGTAGGTATTGATGATCTTCTGAATTTCCACAGGATCTGTAATGATTTCACCCTTTTCATTCCTTATTGCATGAATTTGATGCTTTTCTTTCCTTTTTTTTATAAGTTTGGCTAGGGGTTTATCAATTTTGTTTATTCTTTCAAAGAAGCAATTCTTCAATTCATTAATTCTTTGTATTTTTTTCTTAGTCTCAATTAGTTAATTCCTACTCTGATATTTATAATTTCCTCCCTTGTATGGGCTTTGGGCTAGACTTGCTCTTCTTTTTCTAGAAGCTAGAGGTGCAACATTGGGTTGTTTATTTGTGCTCGTTCTGTTTTCCTGATGTGAGAATTCACCACTATAAATTTTCCTCTTAGGACTACTTTCATTGAATTCCACAGGTTCTGGTATGTTTTATCTGCATTTTTGTTTAACTGTAGATATTGTTAAATTGCTTCTTTAATTTCATCTGTGACCCATAGGTTGTTCAGGAGGGTGTTATTTAATTTCCTTGTGTTTGTGAAGTCTTTGTAGTTTCTTTTGCCATTAATTTCCAATTTCATTGCACTATGGTTAGATAATATGCGTGAGATTATTTCAATTCCTCTGCATTTACTTAAGCATGTTCTATGGGCTAATATATGGTCCATTTTGGAGAACATTGCATGTGCAGCTGAGAAGAATGTGTCTTCTGATGTTGTTGGGTGGAATACTCTGTAAATATCTTCTAAATCCATTTGTTCACAGGTTTGGTTCAGGTCTGATATTTGTCTGCTGATTTTTTGTCTGGTTGAACTATCTATTTGTGACAGTGGGGTATTAAAGTCCACCATTACAATTGTGTTATTGCTCATTTGATTTTTCATGTCTGTTAGGATTTGTCTTCTATAGTTGAGTGCTGCCATATTTGGTGCATATTTATGATTGTTATCACTTCCTCTTGAAGTTTTCCCCTAACATATATGTAGTGACCTTCTTTATCTCTTTGGATCATTCTTGGTGTGAAGTTCACATTGTCTGCAATCAGAATAGATACCCCTGCTTTTTTCTGGGTTCCTGTTGTGTGGAGTATTGTTTTCTGTCCTTTGACTTTCAGTCTATGAATTTCTTTTTGGGTTAAATGTGTTTCTCGTATGTAGCATATTCCTGGATCTTGTGTCTTGATACATTCTGCCAGTCTGTTTCTTTTGATTGGTGAATTGTGGACATTTACATTAATGGTTATAACTGATATGTATTGGCTTATCTTTGTCATGTTATTTTCCTGCTTTTCCCCTCTATTTAATTGCTCATCCTGCCTTGTGGTTTCTTTCTGTTGTTGTTCTTGGAATTGTGGTCATTTTTATTCTCTGTCTAGAATATCTTTCAGTACCCTTTGTAGAGTTGGTTTGGTGGTCATGAATTTTTCAGATGTTCTTTGTCATGGAAGTATCTCATTTCTCCATTAATTTTGAAAGTTAGTTTTTCTTTGTACATCAATCTGGTTTGGAAGTTGTTTTCTTTTTCAGGGCTTGGAATACTTCACTCCAAGGTCTTCTTGACTTGAGGGTTTGTGTTGAGAAGTCTGCTGTGATTCTGATGGGCTTTCTTTTATAGGTGATCTGTTTCTTTTCTCTAACAGCTTTTAATGTTCTGTTCTTGTATGAATTTCTGGGATCTTGATTATTATATGTCTAGGTATAGATTTATTTTGGTTATGGCTCATTGGAGTTCTATATTCCTCACTGATGTGTATGTCAGAGTCTTTTCTCATGCTTGGGAAATTTTCTGCTATTACTTCTGCAAATAGTCTTTTTATGTCATTTGTGTTGACTCCTGATTTTTCATTGACAACAATTAGTCTTATATTATTTTTCTTTGTTTCATCTTGCAGCTGTTGAATTGTTATTTTCTGATCCTTTGTTATTTTTAAGAGACCTTTCCTTCTGTGATCACTAGCCATGATCCTGTCTCAAAGTCTGAAAGTCTATCTTCAGTTTCATTCAAGCAATTTTTCCAGCTTTCAATGGAATTTTTAATTTCCTGCATATCTGCTTGAATCCATTTCATGCGTTCTATATGTTTCCTATATTGCTCATTCATGGTTTCAATCCTTTTCCTATCATTATCTATTTTTTTAAGCTATCTCTACTGTAAATTTGCTGAGCAATTCATTTATGAATGTTGACATTTCTTTTATTACCTGAGATTATTTCTTATCTTATCTCCTCAATAGCCTCATGGATTTGTTTCTTTACTTTGGTTGCTATCATTTCAGAAATTTCAGGTGTGTGTCTTCTATTTTCCTTTGTCTCGTTTTCTCCTGGACTTGTTCTGGGTGGGCTGGAGGTCTGAGGTTGCATTTTTGCTTCTGCATCTTGTCATTTCCTGTTTCAAAAGTTTTTATTTTGTTTTCCATGTTGATCCTTGTAAGTTTTTGTAGTAGGTAGCTTTATCAGTAGTATCAAGGTCTCTCTAGGCAAGGTTTGTTCTTCAGGGATATCTTCTGTGTGTAGGAGGTTCTCGGTTTGTGTCTGTTCCAAGATCCTACCTTCCCAATTAATTAAGAGTGAGATGTTGGTATCTGTTTGGCTCAGTCCTTGGTCCTTTAGCGCTGGGGTGTGGTGAGGTTATTACCCCAGAACTTCCCAGTATTGTTACAGAAGTGAGAACAACTGATTACAACAGATATGACATCCTAGCTAAAATAGTATAATTAGCAATAACAATAGCTTCAAGCACAGTTTAGAAGCTGACAAACTGTGGTAACTATTAATTTTGTACCTTCAACCATAGGAGCAAAATCTATAGTTATATTACTGAATGCCATATGTGAACATGCAATATTTGACTTTCTGAGTCTTGTTTATTTCATTTAACATAATGATCTCCATTTCCATCCATTTTTCTGCAAATGGCATGATTTCATTCTCCTTTATGGCTGAATAATGTTCTGTTGTGTATATGTACCACATTTTCTTTATCCATTTATCTCTTGATGGGCACCTAGGCCCTTTCCACAGCTTACCTATTGTGAATTGTGCTGCAATAAACATGAGTATGCTGGTTTATTAGCTTCTCCATCACTGAATACCTAACATTCACAATTTAAAGGAGAAGAAATTTAATTTAGCTCATGGTTTCAAGGGACTCAGCCCATGCTTGGTTGATTCTAAGGTAGAAATATCATGGGGGAAGGGCATGGCAGAGCAAAGATGCTTAGTACATGGTTGCCAGGAAGCAGAGCAGGGAAAGAGGGTTCCAGGGACCATATTTAGTGCACAAACTCATACCTCTGTGACCCACACAGAGATACCTAGAAGTGTGCCAAAGAAATCTTGAGCAAAAAGAGTGATGCTAAAGACATCACAATTCCAAATTTCAAAATGTACTACAAAGCCTTAGTAATGAAAAATAGTACTGGCACACAATAAACACATAGACCAGTGCAAGAGAATAGAAGCAGAAACAACCCCACACAAATGCAGACATCTCTTTCTCTAAAAAAAAAAAAAAAAAAAAGTCAAATACATCTAGAACCATCAACAACTCAGACTGCAGAGAGATGAACCTTGCATGTTTCCTCTCATATGAGAAATTTAGGGGAGAAAAGAAGAAAGAAAAATGACAGGAAAGTAGAAGAGAGACTTTTCGAGAAGAGAAAGGGGATTGGAGGAAAGTATAGGAAGGAGAGAGGGTAATGGAGGGGTGATCAAGTGTGTTCCATTCATGTACCAAAATGTCAAAATGAAACTTACTATTCTGTGTAACTAATATGCAACAATTAAAAAAAAAACTAAAAAAGTGGAAAGCAAGGGGGAAATGGCAGCAAACTCATAGATCTGGCCCCATGTAACTGTGTCTTTCAAGAGTAGATTTTCCTCTGCATGCTTACTGATTGGATCCTTAGGGTCTTCTCTGTTGTTGGAATTTTGCTATTAGGGATTTGGGCAGAATTTACATTTAGAATTTGTGTTTTACTTTTTCTTTTGTTTCCTCACTGCCAGGATTTTCCCTTTAAATTTCCAGCTGCTTTTCCATCCCTCAACTCTTATCTCTTGCACCTTTAACTAATAAAGATGTGGTTTCTTTCACAATTTTCCACAGTCATAGCCACAGGGATTGGGCAGTGCTCTTGGGCCCAAAAGCCACAAACTCATAATTCTCATCCTTTCTAAGATAGATCCACTGTCTTAAAGTATTTTATGCAGTTTTTATAAACATTATTTGAAGGGAAAATTCACGTGACCAGTTCATTCCTCCACCATTACCAGAAGTAGCATGTTGCATATCTTCTTGTGTAATTTAAAAAGTATAATTGGAATTATTATATATTAGTTCCATGGCTTTTAGGCGAAATACAGCATGCTTATTATTTTTCTATGCCAGTACTTATATCATTCTTTTTAATGATTTCAGTGTATTTTTAGTACAATGTACTATTATTTTTTTATTCCTCCTTCCAATTATGTAGATGATGCTAAAGAAAATAAGCTTTACAAAACAAGCCTTAAACAATGAATAATTTAGCATTTATACAATATACTGACAAAAATATATGCAATATGCACCCATGCCTGTGTTTATATATGAACAATAGGCTTGCCACCTAAAGGATGAGCTCTTTGTACCAAAATGAATTAAGCTTCTCCATGGCTTCTCTGTCTACTTCCTAGGGCTACCCCTAAGCAAAGCAGGCTGTGGGGAACGTCTCTACACACACTGACCATTTCCTTAGCAATGACTGTTACTTTTATCCGACTGATACGTCTTAAGTTATATAATGTCCAGCATTCTATTTTAAGCAAAATACCTGGCCATATTTTCAAAAGCATAAAGATAAGGACTTATTAAAATTTTAAGTTGGAGATAACATTTTGTAACTGAAAGCACCTCATATCTGTGTAGAAGCAGCGTGCCATATCAACATCCTCAAGAATTACGTTTGTGCCATACTCTCATGACACTTTCGACGATTCCAGGGATGTTAAAAGGCACCTGTTATTTTCACTGGCACCTGGAGTGCATAATAGGTGCTACTATAATACTTGTAAAATATTACCTACTGACTCAAAATGAATACAAATGCAAACTTTTCCACAAAGGAAGTGTTTCAGCTAATTTGTCAACAGTAGCTTTTCATAAATGAGAGTAAGTTCATTTGTGTTCAGCTTATTATCTTTTGAATGTCATGTATGATATACAAGTTGATTAAAATACATTGCTTCTTTTCATTCCTCTTTTATGTTCTTTGGGAGTGGATACTTTTTATTAAAAAACACACATATAAAAATTTATCATCTTAACCATTTTAGGTGTACAGTTCAATAGTGTTAAATATATTCATATTATTATGAAACAGATTTCCAGAAAATTTTTATCTCACAAAACTTAAACTCTATGTCCATTGAACAAGAACACTACATTTTCCTTGCCCCCAGCCTCTCATAACTGCCAATCTACTTTTTGTCTCTATAAATCTATTTCAAATACCTCATGTAGATGGAATTATACAGTATTTGTCTTTCTGTTGCTGGCTTATTTTACTTGGCATAATATATTCAATGATCATCCATGTACCTAAGGCAGGATATTCCCCATTTTAAGGCTGAGTGATAATATTACATTGCATGGATATATCACATTTGTTAATCCATTTATCTGTGAATAGAAATTAAGATGGATTCTACTTTTTGGCTGCAGAAAATTTTGCTGCTATGAACATGGGGGTAAAAAAAATCATTTTCAAATTCTTTGGATATATATATATATATATATATATATATATATCCGGAAGTGAAATTGCTAACTCATGTGGCAATTCTATGTTTAGTGTCTTGAAGAACCTCTGTGCTGCTTAGCCATTGCACCATTTTATAACCCCATCCACAGTGCACAAGGGTTTCAGTTTCTCCATATCCTCTCCAAAACTTATTTTCTATATAAATAGTAGCCATCCTAAGCATTGTGAGGTTATATGTCATTGAAGCTGTGATTTGCATTTCCTTGATTCTAGTGATACTGATCATCTTTTCATGTTTGTTGGCAATTTATATATCACCTTTGTAGAAATGACCATACAAACCTTCTACCTCCTTTGTAATTGGGTTGTTTGATTTTTTGTGGTTCAGCTGTTATTTATCTATTTATTTTTTTTGTGGGTACTGGGGGTCGAACTCAGGACCTCGTGCTCCAGCAGGCACCTGTGCCACTGAGCAATATCACCGGCCCTTTTTTGTATGTGTGTACCAGGAGTTGAACTCAGGACCTCGCGCTTGCCAGGCAGGTGCTTATGCCGCTGAGCCATCTCACCGGCCCCAGCTGTTATTTTAATATATTCTTTTTTTTGTGGGTACTGGGAGTCTAACTCAGGACCTTGCGCTTGCCAGGCAGGTGCCTATGCCGCTGAGCCATCTCACTGGCCAATATGTTCTTGATATTAATGATTTGCAAATATTTCCTTCACTTCATAATTGCTTTTTCACTTTGTTGATTGCAGGCTTTGGTACACAAGAATTTTTAAGTTTGATATAGTCTTATTTGTCTATTTCTGCTCTTGTTGCCTGTGCTTTTGTTGTCATAGCCAAGTGCAATGTCATGAATCTGTAGTCCTATATTTTCTTCTAGGAATTTTGTAGTTTTAGGCCTTAGTATTTTGGTCTTTAAGCCATTTTGAGTTAATTTTTGTAATGATATGAAATAAGGGTCCAACTTCATTCTTCCTAACACCATATATTTAAAAGACTGTGTTTTCTCTATTTAGTTGCATTGTTTTTGTTACTCGAGGTCCCTTAAGATTACAAATGAATTTAATGATGGATTTTCCTATTTCTGGAAAAAAAAATGGCCATTGGGATTTTGATAGGAATTTCATTAAATCTATACATTGCTTTGGGTAATACAAACATTTTTAACAGTTGTTAAGTATTCCCATTCATGAACACAGGCTATTTTTCCATTTGTGTCTCCTTAAATTCTTTCAGCAATGTTTTGTAGTTCTCATTGTGCAAGGCTCTTACTTTCTTAAATTTATCCCAAGTATTTTATCATTTTTGAAGCTAATATAAATTGAATTCTTTTCTTAATTTCCTCTTTAGATTGTTCATTGTTAGTATAAAGAAACTACCTTTTTTGATATTATTAAATTAAAACTATGGGCCGGTGAGATGGCTCAGTGGCATAAGCGCCTGCCCGGCAAGCGCGAGGTCCTGAGTTTGACCCCCGGAACCCACATAAAGGAAAAAAAGGGCCGGTGATATCGCTCAGCAGCACAAGTGCTTGCCCGACAAGTGTGAGGTCCTGAGGTCGACCCCCGGTACCCACATTAGAAAAAAAAAAAAAAAAAACTACAAAAAACTGTATGTACAGCATACACACAAAGCCATTCATAGCTACAAAAAGAAACAAAACTGAATATGGCACTCTTATTAACCAAGTTCCTTGCTTTTCTAGGCTATCTTGTGTAATGTTCATGAAAATTTATATTGATAAAAAAATGTGATTTGTGTGCGGAGTAGGAGAAGCTGGATAGGCAGATGTTGGGACTAGAGGAGCTGATCTTGGATTTAATGTTAACACACAAAACTAAAATAGAATTGCTAGATGCAGTGGTGTTTTAGAAGTCATAATAGTCCATACTTACAGATTACTGCTGTGTGGCAGGCATTGTTTTCAGCCTCCCTTCTATCTTAACACATTCAGTGCTCACAATAACCCTATGAGGAAACTAGATTCTGATTCCCATGGACCTCCAACAGTCCCTCTTGCGCTTGGACCCCTTATGAAAGTAGGACCCCATCAAGACACATATATTAGAGGCTATCAAAGTCAACAAGGCAAATGTATCAGAGGCCATCAAAGTCAGCCTAAATTTTATCACTAGTTGAATCCTTCCCTGTTATTTGGCACAACTTCTACAGAAATGTTTACTTCTACATCTTACATCCTTCAGTTACAAATAACAACTACAGAGGTCTCAGGCTGCTGCTGTCTTCCTGAGGCTCTGATGAGCATAAGCAGCCACTCTGGCCTTCTCAGATTGAATTAAATCTCATGTCCGAGTAATCTTTTTCATCATGTATGCAGCCATGGTCACAGGGAAGGAGCAGAATAGCTTGTTATACGACATATGCCCATCTAATCTAGGTGAGCTTATTAGAGGCTGAGGGAACACACTGGCCAAAGCAAAAATTTTCTGAAAAGAACCTGCTTTAAATTCTGCTGTTATCCTACAGATCTGCTGCAAATTTAACCCATTCATTCCAGATCTCCAGAACTGTTAGTCAAAGAGACCCTTCCTCTTTTGCATTCACTTCAAATACTCCTTTGGCCAGGGTCTCCCCACAATTCACCATCTTTTGTTTGATAATCTAGATTAGGCAAAAAAGGGGGGAGAGTACATGGTATAGGGGGAGAGGGCTTGATGCAGGAAGGCCATCACTGCTTTCACATGGAGCGCCTATTGGAGCCTCATACAGAGTGTTCCTAGGACTACAGGAAAGAGCAGAAAAAAGATTATTCTAATAGCTACACACTGCAACAACTTCCCAGACTTCTTTTCAAATAAGAGTATTTGTATGATAGCATTCTGTCCAATGACATGTAAAAAGAAATCTAAGGTTTTCATTTTTTCTCTCTCTGTCTTCATGCCTGAACTGATGACCTCTTGCACGGAGGTGTAGTAATTGAAATATAACCAAAAGGACTAAAGCCATGTGCTGAGAATGGTAGAACAGGAAGCTAGAAGGAGCTTCTTTATTCCTTGATGGTCTATGCCTGAGCTCTATTACACACAATAAGTAAATCCTTATTTTATTTTAGCCTCTGCTAATTGAATTTTCTCCAATAGCTGAATAAAGGGAAAAACACACACTAAGGTTTATTTTTCTTCACAGGACTTATTTTATGGACAATAGAGCTTATATTTTTATTTATTTATTTATCATCAACTTACACTAGAATGTAAAGTTTATGAGGGAAGAATTTGCTCTGCTTTACTCAATTTTATGTCTTGCCTTTAGAGCAGTGATTGGTCAGGGAAGATGGCAATATTGATATTTGTCAGGTGAGTGAATTGTTTTGTGACTTGCTGCTTTCCATGCCTAATCATTATAGTTCTACGTAATCTTTATAAAAGCATTCATTCTAAGAGGGACATATACTTCATGGTGTCCTATTATTTTATTTATCTATTCCATTCCCCTGTAGACTGAGATTTCAGTTATTTACATTTTTCCTTTTCAAAAAATTACACACACTGTACATACAATTCTGCTCATGTGTCAATATTTCTGTATTACAAAAATTATCATTCAAAAAGACTCATTCTGTAGACATCCACCCACAGCATATGAAACCTGCCATTACCCCACACTGTTGGCAAACTGTATATTAACCAACATTTCTGCCAGTGAGCAAGGTCATTGCATGTTGATTTAATTTGCGTTTTCTGATTACTATTGAAGCTAAGTATATTTTTATATGTTTGTTGAACCTTTGATATCATTTATAGTTTTTGCCTATATTCAAACAAAATCGTGTCATTTAAAAAACTTATGCTTGCTCTTTGTATATTCTTATATTCATCCATTGTATATTTTTTTGTGCTGCAAATGTTTTTGAGGATGATTGAATTTAGAGGAAATTGGTAATTTTTAATATTGGTCTATTCAATTAGAAAGTAAATATTTTTGTCTATATATATATATTGTCTATATATATTTAGGCCTTTTTATAGATTTCAATAAACTTTACAGTTTTTTATTATACAATTTTTTATTGTAGGTCTTGAAAATGTCTTACTAGTTTATCTTTTTTACAGGTGCTTTTGTTATTGTGAATTAATTGGACAATTTTCCTTCTGATATTTCTCACTGATTATTGTGGTATATAGAAAAGTTAATCATTTTGAATGTTAATTATATATATTGAGGTAAACATTCATATGTTCATATTGTTTTTAGTTGATTCTCTTTTACTCTCTAAGCAGATGTTTCCATCACCCACAAGAGGCCCATCGATTAGCTTCTATACTACACTGCTTTGCCTATGAAGGTTAAATTTGGAAATTGAAAACAGCATGGAAACTTAAAGGAGCTAAAGAAAAGTTGTAATTTGAAAGATAGCATGAATTTCTTTGTTACATGAAATAAGGAATTTCAAGGCAGACTTTTTATCTATCGTATGTAATATGTTTTAACTGGCATTGGAATATTTACTGAAGTTTCCTTAAAAAATAACTCATGATAAATAGAATTCTGAATTAAAATTGACACTTAGAAAGTACTGGATTTATCTAAAATGAGTAGGACAGTAATAACCCTTCATGCTTCTTTAACAAATTAACTACCATTATCTAGAAATGATCCATCAAAGTCTATGATTTAAGCTTCTAAGAAAGCTTAGTTATTTGAACAGAGACATCAAAGGTCCTTTTGAATGTGGGTTCAATTTTCAAATGAGAAGTACAGATCAAATAAAATTTACATATGACTTTTTGAATAAAAGCTTGAAATGTGATCACTTCTATGGACCATTTGTATTTTATGGTCTGATCAGCATAATTAAGACTCTACTCACTAGTTAACAACCAGAGAATAGTAGATAGACAGATGATGATATTTTAAAAATACAAATTCTTTTTGCTAAGATATGTAATATTTTATTCATATATAAACAAAAGCTCCAGAATATTTTATATTTTTTTCTCTAGGGAAAAAAAAAGATCATTCTAGTAGTGCTATAAAAAATCTTTATTTTTAAAGCATCTTTTACTTTGTTTCAACTCTTCAGACCATTCTCAATAATATTTTGAAACAAAAGTGATTAAAATGACTAAACAAATAAAATAAACAGAACTGTTGGCTTCTCTTGTTTTCTTAGCACAGAGAGCCAAGGTGGGCAGGAACTAGTCCAGTTTTTAAAACTGGTTTAGGGGCCAGTGAGATAGCTCAGCGGCATAAGCACCTGCCTGGCAAGCGCAAGGTCCTGAGTTCGACTCCTGGTACCCACATACAAAAAAAAGGGCCGGTGATATTGCTAAGCGTCATGGGCACCTGCTGGCGCATGAGGTCCTGAGTTCGACCCCTGGTACCCACAAAAAAAAATAAAAAAAATGAAACTGGTTTAGTTCTCCTTTGGTGCACTCAGGTCTAACAGTTGGGGAATTCTATTGAGTCTTCCACTATGAGGTTGTGACCTTCATGGAAACATACCCATAGCAATCACAGCAAAGCTAAGCAAAACAACTGTGCCCCCAACCCTTCTCTCCCCTTTTCACTACAAATACCATAGGAAAGAGAGCTCTGGAAAAATAGAAGGAAGAGAGGAGTAATTAAGAGGATGGGATTATGGTTTGTGTCTAGATGTCCCCCCAAAGCCTCATGCAATCATAGGTGAGACTTTTCAGAAGTGGTTGGATCTAGATGTTGGGATTAAGTGTGTGATGCTGAGTTCAATGCTGTATGATAATTAAACTGGTCATTGATTGGTTTGGCATAATTCTGGGTGTGGATAATGGGAAGACCCACCCTCAGTGTGAGTGCAACCTAAGGGTGTGTAGCCTGGATACAATATAAGGGACAGAAAAAGGGCTGCTGTCCTCATTTGCTGCTTTGCTATTTTACTGCTTGCTGCCTTGCTGCCTTCTGCCTTCAGCTCACCATGAACTGTTTCTCCTTTGCCATGCCACCCTGCCTTGCAGCCAGCCAACTATGAACTGAAACCTCTACAAACTGTGAGCTGAAATAAACCTTTCCTCCTTTAACTTTGGGTGTCAGGTATTTTGTCTCAACAATGAGAAAAGTAACTAAGACAGATGGATAAAACCCCAATGTCTGTTCAACCATAAAGCCTGGCAGAAAGGACATCAGGAACAAGCATAGAGAATTCCTTAGAGAAATAAAGTGTGCAAAGGCATGAGGACTGCAATGTAAAAAAAAAATTAAATATGTCTACCTAAGTCAAATATTTCTTTCTATCACAGGAAAATGGTCCTTACTAGAACATGAAAATGAAAGGTGATCTTGGAAAGTGAGATAAGTGATCACAATTTTTTTACACTAAGGTTAAAGATCCTGGAATCTAACTGGCAAAATTACTAAAACTCTCCTACATTTTTCCCTTCCTCTAATTTTATCATTACTCTTTTTTTTTCCAATTTCAATGCAATGAGCCATATCTACACAGCTCATCAAAATAATTTAGGAAATCAAGTAGCCTTCTAATTTTTCCCCCTAAGGGAAAGGCTGTTCTTCAGAGGTTACACCTTATCATTTGAAATGAAGGGGCAAGTCCAGTGAGGCTGTCTTGTTGAAATGATGAGTGGACATGAAAATCTAGGGCCGTTCTCTCACTCTTAAAAACCTAAGTCATCTACAAAAGATTCAGTAATTAGAAAAAAATATATATATATGCTATTTTGTTTCTGTTTTTCTTTTTCTTTCTTTCTTTTTTTTTGTGACAGGGTCTTGCTATGTAGTTCAGTCTTGACCTCACTGTGTAGCCCAGGCTGGCCTTGAACTCACAGTAATCCTCCTCCTGCAGCTCCCAAGTGCTGGGGATCACAGGTGTGTACCATCATGACTGGCTTATATGTTCTTTTAAAATTTACTTTTGATTATTTTCTGCCAACATCTAGAATCCCTTCTGAAAATAAGTTATTAAAGTGGACCCATGTAAAATTATTTCTACGTCCAGAAAGAAATGTACTTTGTGTTGTGGAGGTGAATGGCAGAGGGGCAAATGCACATCAGATTATGTCAAGGACAGGCAGGTGGGACTTCACATTTTTATCGTCTCATTTCCCACTTTACACTCTCTTCTCTGTTTTTCTTCACTAACATCACCAAGCTTCATTTAGCTTCACCAGCTAACTAGGGCTTAGGAAGACAGTGCGAATATGATGTCCTCAAAACACATTGTCCTGTGTAAACAATTGTTTTTGGCAATTTAGAAGTTTCATGGCAGGACCACATTTTGTTTTCTCTGCAAATCAAATGTTTAGGCTTAAGTTAAAACTTCATGTGCATTTTTATGACTTGGCATATTCAAACATTACATGTTTAAAAAAGGGAATTTGATCTTTTTTGCTCTTTCTTCATTGGGCCTACACCTTTTCCTAGTTTGATTGTTTTCTCTTTTACAGTACATTTTCATATCTTGGTATATCTCTTTAGCATCTGTTTCTCCTCAATTGTAATTTTTATTCAAGAATAATAACTCTTCGATCTCTTTGGACATTTTAGTTTTGCCCCCACCTATGAATTTTACCAGGGTGCATTGAAGGTTAGCAGCTCCATTTCTGGAATTCTCTTGGATCCCTTTTGGAGAAAAGTGCCAAAGAATATAAGCAGGGCTCAAATGCATCTGAGCTGTGCCAAGTCCTTTGAGGAAGCCTCCACATAGCTGTGCCTTCGGCCAGCTCCCTTCTGGTCTCGCTATGCCCAGCTTCTTGACGGTTCCACACAGGAACATGCATCTTTTATTTACATGAGAAAGGAACCTTTGGACTAAGGGAAGTGCCAGAATATTTCTTTACCTAAGGACTCTCCACCTTGCTCATTAACGTGTGAAATGGTTTCTCATTTCACTGTTTTCTATCTTTCTTCCCCATCACACCAGGGTCTGAATGTTGCCAGTACTCATTTTTAAGTACTCCTATCAACCATGAGGAGTAACCAGACTTGCTCAAAGAGCTTTTCCCAAAATTACTGAAACAGTAGACATCACAGTGCTGGAAGTACTCTGTTGGAGGGTCCTGTTAGCAGTGCTTTGCCAAAGGGGCTCTGGGCCACAGGATCACTTCGTTAACATACTACCTTTTCCTGTAACAATAATGCTGTTTGTTTCAGTTGTGATTCTTTCTGTTGTAAGAGGCAGGAAACCCAACCCAAAGTAGCTCAAGCAAAAGGACTATTGGCTTGTATCATTGAAAAGCTCAGAGGTGGAGTTGTCCACTTCTACAGCTCAAATGGTGGATTCTTTCTGCAGATGTGTTGGCTTTTTCTTTTCAATATTGGCTCATTCATAGACATCATTTAGGATACTTTCAGCAGAGTGTATAGTCAAAGTTAATAGGATTTAAGAGGACAGGCTCCAGAACCTGTATTTTCTGTTTCACTTGTACAAAGGTGTTTGAAGGCAGCCATTCAATAATGAAGGGTTAGCCTAGATTTCCTGTCTATCTAGAAAGAAAAGCAACCCTGGAAATGTGTTTTTTCACCCAGGAGTTCTTGCAAAAGCCTCAGTATACTCTGTTGCCATTGAGGTTGCCTGGAAATAAAATCAAGATTGCATCAAGTATTTTCCTTTCCTTCTGCAACCACATGCTTCAGGGGAGGCTAAACCTAGGCCCTGGATTAAATTCTGGTTCACTTAGACTCATAGGGTGGTCCCTTTTCTCTTAAATATGATGGAGTACAACAGTAACAACAAAAGAAGCAACAAAAAAACAAAGTGATATGGTTTTGATCAAGGGAAGGTGAAAGGAAGTGGTCTGAAGTCTTTGGGAGCGATCTCGTTGCTCTTAAAGAGGGACACTGAAGAAGAGATACTGTTTAGATTTGATGCCAACAGCTACTGCAGCTGTCTAGGGGCCTAGGGGAAATCGCCCAAGGACCGAGGACCACAGTGATGTGTTGGGGGTGGCAAAGCAGAGAGATGGAAGGAATCAGTGTTTTGATGACGCCTTGAACTATAGTTTTAACCAACCCTAGAGCCACCCTGTCTTCAGATGTTTTGTGATGCAGGACAATAAATTATTCTTATTGAATAAACTGTATTATGTTGAGTTTTCTTGCTAATGGAAATTCAATCTTTTTTCCAGTTTGATCTCTTTGTTTACACTCTTTAGTCCCATTATTTTCTCTTTGACACTACATTCAGCTGGAAGCTGTGGGAATGTGATGTGTGATTGGCCTCAGCCTAGATGACCTATCCCTTCTTTAGTGAGATGGTCTCGTCCCATTTGAACTCATGGACTAAGAAAGAAGGAGCAGGAATACCCCCTGGGATATGGTGGTATGGTCTTCACAAAATAGTGAAATAGATGCTGCAAGGAAAATAAAACAGGTGTCCAGTACTTTGTTCTTTTGAATGAGCCTTGTATTATTTGGGCCTCAAATTGTGAGTGGGTAGGAAGTCTGTAGTTTGTTACATGGTCTGGTAGCTATGCGCATGTAACTTGGAAGGTGCTTAGGATCAATGGCAGAGCTGTTTTTGTTACTCTATTATCTCATCTCAGTAGCCTATGCAAACTTTTCCTCAGTTAAGAGTCTCATATTGCCGGCTTTGGGCCTTAAGCCATTATGAGATCACAGCAAAGAAGAATGTGACCCATGGCCAGGACAGACAAAGGACAGAATTGCTAGGTGACCCAGTGGTCCCTAAGGACACTAGAACAAGGTCACTATTTAACCAGCATGTACCTTCCCACAATCCCCATGGTTTTCTGGCCCTCATCCCTTATAACCCGTGAAGCTTGGTTGGTTTCATGGCTCTCAGAATCAGCCTGCTATGTAGAAGAGAGGTCTTGGGTCAGGCTCTGTCTAGTGATTTCAGTTTTTCTGCTGGCTGGAATTCCATGTGTCAGGAAAGTTTTGCAGTCAGCCATTTGATAGTGGAAGGGTTAGCTGATGAAAATGGATTTCCTGTGTGTCTGGAAAGAGGAGCAGCCCTGGAGATCTGACATGTTTTGTGAAAATTAGGAGTTAGTTTTCAATTTCCAGTTAGTCTCTGCTGAGTCTAATGTACTCCAACATTTGAGGACTAAAAAATAAATAAGGAAGAATTTCCGTATTTTTATGAACTTAAATAACTTCATAGCAAGAGAATCTAATCAACATTAAACTATTTACTTCCCTCCAAAGTAATTTCCTCTTTGTCAATGCACAGACATGCATTTTTACTTAGTTATAATTAGTGAGAACATACTCATTTTTGCTTAAGAAAGGTTTTCTTTACCTTGGCATCCAGATTGGTTTTCATAGGCGAAGAAAACACTGAGGAGAAGGAACCTTTGCTGGAGGGTGGGTAGAATTATATGGCGTCATACTACTCTAGAGTTAAAGAAACCTTAACGGACCCCACATCCCTTCTCCTATCTCTTACAATTATCCTTCCGCACTACTAGACACACTGGAGTGGCTTCTCTATTTAAAGCTGTTCCAGATCTAACTCTGCAGGACTCTGGCTTCTAAAGGCAGAATGAAATGCGTCCTCCAGTCTGCCAAGTTCCACTCCTTTGTCACACGCCTGCTCCCTTGCCCCTACTTTCCTAAACAGTTTTCCTTGTAGGGAGAAAGCAGAAACGATGATGGCACAATTCTATGGTTCATACTGTACCCCTCAAATGTTTTCTTTTCTTAAGTGCAAGCATACACTGATGGTTTCTAACCTATCAAAGCATAAAATTGCCAGTCCTTTCCCCCAAAGTTAAGGAAGTAGCCACGTTAGGTTTAATTAAAAACAGCAACTATTTGTACAGCTGTCCCTGGGTTCACGGCTCATAAAAGGATTTAGTTTCAACCTTGCTGTCAGAGTTCTTTGGGAGTTTCACCTAAAACCATTGAGGCTCCGTCCGCATTTGGGCAGTGTCAGGCTTGGGTTTCAGCGGCAGGCCGCACCTGCCTTGAGATGATGCCACCTCAGCAGCCAGGCTACAGGTGCCCACAGGGCAGGTCGCAAAGCCCAGATGGTAGAACTATGAAACACAAAAGTCCACCTTCTTTTGTGTGGAGGGATTCGAGGCCTAAGACTATTCCTGGAAGTTCCTGAAATCACCCGTAGGGTTAGAGAGAGAGAGGAGAATCAGGCACCGTTTCCCCTTTTCCAGTTTTGCCGGGGTTCTTCGCACTTTCGCTACTGGGAGAGTCTCTGTCATCCCTATCCTAGGCATAGGCATCCTTCAAAGGGGAGAGGGGCGGGGAAACCCTGCTGATGGATGCATCCGCACAAAGCAGCACGTTTTCCCAGCAAAGCCCTGGAGAGAAAGAAGAATCAGCGCTCAGCATTTGGCTGAGATTCAGGTGTACACCGAGCAGCGCTCCCGGCAGCTTTGGGTCAGAACAGACCTACTCGAACTCGAAACGAATGAAGGGGATCGTGCGGGTCACTGACTGCGGGCGGGAGGCGGGGCCGGCCACCCAAGCAGAAAGAAGCCGAGGCGCTGGAGCCGCAAGTTAGGAAATGTAACCCTGGCGACCCCCAAAAGCCCCCGCCTCCCTGCTCCTGCTCCACCTGCTTGCCGAGCGCGCTGAGCCGCCAACCCAGGCGATGACTAGCCCCGCGCCCTTAGTGGCCTCCATCAGCCACCAAATGGTGGCTCTACAGACCCTGCAGCTGCTGCAGCAGGAGTGGGGCTGGGGGGACGGTCCGGGAGCCCCGGGGAGCCCGCGAGACCAGGACCGCGTGCCCGCCGCTGCACCCAGTAGCTCAGGTCCAATGCGGGCCCCGCCGCGGCCAGAACGCGAGGAGGGGGGCAGAGGCGGGGGGACCAGGAATGGGGGTGCCCAGGAGCGGGCGTGCTTCCCCGAGGTGGAGGGGGCGCGGGGCGCCGAGGGAGGTGCGGAGCTGCTACCCTTTCCCCGGGACCGCGGGCCCTGCACCCTGGCGCGCCTGGCGATGCGCAGCGCGCTGGCCCGCGTGGTGGACTCGACCTCGGAGCTGGTCAGCGTAGAGCAGACGCTGCTGGGGCCCCTCCAGCAGGAGCGGTCCTTCCCCATCCACCTGAAGGTGAGTCGGGGCCCCTCCGCCCCCTTGGACACGCAGGGCGGGGCTGCAGAGGCAGAATGGAAATGGGGTGGGGCTGCGGGAGCCCTAATGGGGGCTCCGGGAGGAGAAGGAGGAGAAGGAGGAGAAGGAGGGGAAAAGGAGACACTCTGCGGGCTCGGCAGGGCAGCTGGGGCCCGGAGCTCGAGACCCGCCTACAGCCCGCCTGATTGCAGAACCCGGACGCAGGCGAGGCCTTGCCAAAACCTTCCTTTGGAACTACTTCCTTTCACATAAATCAGCTTGCTGCTGTAGCTGAAGGCCCTTTCCACTTGTGTAACTTCTAGGGATGGAGGGCAGCTCCGCTACCCTCCTTCCAAATGAATAACCTTTCCTTCAGAGCCTTAAATATACTTAAGTCACCTTTGCCTTTTGCATGATGAAATCATTTACGTTTATTTAAAGTTCCTTCACTCTCATGAATCACAATTCTTTTTGCATAAATCTAGTTCCCCAAAGAGTGCAGGGGTCTTACAGAGTCAACCTAAATTCTCATAAAGTCAGCTGAAGACGGGGTGGAGCAGAGGTGTTGAAGTGTGAATACTAATAGGAACTCCTGCTAAGTCACCCAGCTCGTATGCAGAGGACGCAGGTTCCTCTTGAGGTACCGAGTGGTGTTAGCCAGTTTCGCCAGGAAAGAGAGCTGAGCGGGGTCGTGGAAGCGGGAGATCTGAGGTCTAGTCTTGGTCTTGCCATTAACCAATGCAACTGGTTTAAGGTCGCAAATCTCTTTCAGACCTCCTGGCTTTTAATTCTGACCAGAAACATTGCTGCATTCATCCATTCAAGAGAAGGAAGTTGGGGAAGGGTAGTGGGGAAGGCTTGGAGCGCTCCTCATGAGAGTTACTGTTCTTGCTCTACAAACCGAGGTTTGGGAAAATTACTACATATTAAGTTGCACTATACACTATAAAAGGTATATTTAAAACCAGGCGTGATAAAGCATATTATGCACCCAAATAAGTATTATTTGTCTACATTAAGTTTGTGGGCAGCATTGACATTTTGTGCTGGGCCGTTCTTTATTGTATTGTATTGTAGGATGCTTAGCAGCATCCCTGGCCTCGGGCCATTGGATGCCAGCCAGGGTATCCCCACCAAGTTGATACAACCAGAATTGTCTCCAGACGTTGCCAAACGGGGGTAATGGTGGAGCCAGAAGCCAAAACTGAGACCACATCCAGATGAGAAGCATTTCTACAGTCACCTTAGGAACTTAAAAAATGAAACTTCATTTTGTCAGTGATCGCCAGGGTAGGATGAGTTTTGTTGTTGTTGCCAAGACACTTAAAAAGCACTGTCCATTAAGCTATGGTGCACCACTAATTGTAAATTACATCCTAGTTTCATGTTTGTTTTTTTTTAAGATGGGAGAAAATGTACATTTTAGAATTGATGAAATAGGGAGTTATGTGCAGTTAGGCACATATACAGGGCATAATGCCATTGACAAAAGGAAAGGGAATAAACAGTTTTACCTCAGGTGAACCTGGAAGGCTTCTGGGAGGAAGCAACCTTTGAAAAAAATGTGTGTTTCCTCTCCAGACATGAAAGGGAAAAAGCGGCTCAGAACTGTGTGATCTAAGGTCAAGGGGCCAAGGGGCCAAGGGCCAAGACCACTGCCTAAGGGCCTGACTCAGCTCAGTGGCAGTCAAGCAAAGCTCATGGTCTCTGCCATGGAGGCAGTTTCCTAATAATCATTACAGCGGAAACTGTGCCATTAGAGCTCAATGCAGCAGTCACTTGTGTTTGGTGATCCCTTTTACCGGTTCTAATTGACCGTTGGTCTTAAACATTTTCTACCCTTCTTCAGGCTTTCTTCATCTAAAGCTCAACTTCTCACTTCTTTTGTGAGAAAATTGAGCCCATCTGACACAAATTGTCTTCCTCTTTCCCTGTTGCATTTCCATTCATTATTATTCTTGAAATGAATAAATAAATAAATACTCCCCATGTGCATTCTTTCTACAGCCAGGTGAGCAAATCCTTCTCATTCTCCAGACACTTTTCTATCAATCCTTTCCTCTCTCTTTATACAGTAACCCTCCTTGGGAGATATGTGCCAAGATCCCATAGCTGGATAGTTGAGGATACTACTAAACCCTGTACAGTGGTACCTTGGTTCAGCCAGTTCAGCAGCAACCAGCATCGTGGAATGAATTCTGCAACCAGAATCACGGAAAGAATTAAGTTCATGAACTAAGATACCACTGTATATACTATGTTTATTCTTATGTATACTTACCTATGATAAGGTTTAGCTTATAAATTAGGCACAGTAAGAGATTAAAAATAATAATAAAATAGACACGTATAACAATATAGTCTAATAAAATTTACGTGAATGTGGTCTTTCTCACTGTTTCTCAAAGTATATAATTGTGCTGTACTCACTGTTCTTGGGGTGGTGTGAAGTGATTCACTGCCTGTATGATGAGATGAAGTGAGATGAATGATGTAGGCATTGTGATGCTGTACTTTGCTACAGAGAAGGGCTTTTTGAACACAAGCATTGCCTTACTTTGGCAGCCAATCTGATAACCAAGATGGCTCCTAAGTGACTAGCAGGGGGTATAGGATATGCAGTGTGAACCACTGGACAAAGAGATGATTCACATCCTGGATGGGATGGAGCTGACAGTGCAAGATTTCATCATATTACTCAGAACCATGCACAACTTAAAACTTATGAATTGTTTATTTCTGGACCATGTATATCTTCAGGCCATGGATGAACACAGGTAAACAGAAATGGAAAAAATGTAAGGGGGCACTATTGCATTTTCTATGATTCCACTCAGTCCATAAGAAGGCTCAAAGCTCTCTTTACCCACCCATCCCCTTGAGTTACGGTTCTTTCCTTTTTTGTCCTGCACAAGCTTTGCAGACTTCTGGGTGTGTTGTTGCCACTTTCTAGAGGAGTCTAGAGTGCTCATTAGCAACATGGGTCCTCAGCAGTTCTGCTGCTGGAGTCTGCTGTCCGCCTGCAGTGGGGCGATGCGTTTCAGGGCTGCTGAGAACAGCCAGTTTTTTCAGTAGGGAGAGAAGCAGGGAGCAGCCAGCATCCGTGAATCTATCTGGCGCCATTTGGGGAAAGGCAGTATCTCCATCTGGTTTATAAATTAATGATTATGAAGCATTTAGACTTGAGGAGACAGCGTTGTCTTTCTCTGGGCTGGTTATGCAGACAGCGTCATTAACATTAATGTTAAATAAAATGACTTGCAAGGGTGTTTTCTATAGTTTTATATTAAGAACATGCAAGTTGGTTTTCTACAAGAGAATGATTTCAAGAGGAAGTGTGCTCAACGTAATAACTCTTGTGCATCACTTAGAAGCATGTGGAAACCTCTCTAACATCTGGTCTCTTTGGTGGTGTTACTACAGAGGGTAGGAGGGAAACTCATTTGAACCAGAACTTATGGCCCAGAAGCTGGCACTAAAGACTCTGCTGTGGAGCCAACACCATACAGCAATCGAGTTCCACTACTCATTCCAAAGCTGCTGTCCCTTCCTGCTGGAGGAAGCTAAGTTACTCAGCTTCTGGTGCTTCAGTCTCATTTGTAAAGTGGGGATGGTGGTATCTAAACTAAAGAGTTACTGAGATAATGCACAGGAAGTCTTAGCCTGGGTTTCCTTTAATACATATCCTTATTTTTAAACTGTTATCATTGTTATTATTGCTATTAACAGGTCATTGCCTCATGAATTCTTGTTTATTATTTTTTCAGTTCCATTCTTGATACTGATGAATTCCAAGAGCTCTGTGTTTCCTTTTCTGGGGATATTGGTAAAATCTGAGTTAAGATGACCAAAGAGATTTCCAAGAAGCTTCTCTAAACAGTGATTAGTCTTTGGCCTGTGCCCAATGATTGACTTTATGTGTCATTGTTGAGTGGCTCACTAAACAAACCACTTGATGGCAAAGGAAGTGAAATTTTCAGATGTAAAGGTAGAGATAACCACATCGCAGTAGAAACTGACGTTTTTATAGTATTTTACTCTTTCAGTGAAAAATTCAACACTTAATATTCTTTTTCAACATTTACAAATATCAAACACATGAATAAAAACATGAAATAAATTTCTTTGTGGTGGACAAAAAATGCTTAACAGTACTGGCTCTTGATGAATTTAGGCATGAATTAAGTATCAAGCAGCTTGGCAAATATTTGTTAGAGATGGAAACTGAGACTTAGAGGAATTGAAGACTTTGCAGCTAGGAAGTGATGAGACTTACTGACTCCTTCTACATCACAGGTCAGATCACAGGGTGTTGTAAATATCCTGCTGAAATAATATACATGAGCATACATGTAGACAGGGCCACAGCTGTACATGCTGTGCACTGAATGTTGCTCGTATTGCAATAGTTACGTCATAAACTGGGTGTATTAGCTCAGCTGCTACAATTAAACATCATACATTGAGTGGCTTACACAACAGATATTTATTTTCTTACTGTTCCAGAGTCTAGAAGTCCAGGATCAAAGTGCTGACAAATTTGGTTTCTCATAAGGACCTCCTTCTGGTTTACAGATAGCAACTTTCTCCCTGTCCTCACATGGTCTTTCCTTGGGCCTGTGCAGAGAGCTCTCTGGTGTCCTCTCTTACACAAGGTTAGGGTCCACAATAGGACCTCTTTTCTCCTTATCTTCCTAAAGGCCCCATCTCCAAAGATAGTCACATGGGGGGTTACAGCTTCAACACAGGAACTTCAGGGATGAGCTGGACACAATTCATTTCATAACATTGGGTGATCTATATGCCTCCATTCTATGATGGTTACCTTACGTGGTGACAAAAAGCACTAGGTAAACTCAGAAAACCATCATTAAACTGGTAGTATTTGCTGCCCAATTAGAGCACAGAAGGGTGAAGGACACTAGAAGGAAGCCCATTGAGCATTTTTTGAATTGCTGAAAATGACCAATTCACATAGAGACCATTAGCCAAGCCGGTTACACAGTTACTCTGATTGGACTTGGTCAGTCTTTCTTTGAGAATTAAAAACATTTGTAGCTTTCAGAATTCTATTCTGAAGCAAATTGCACAGACACTATGGCTGACACCAGGTTTCTGAGGCAGAACTTTCTGGCCGTAATGGATTAAACTCGTCTGTGAGCTTGCCCATTTCACTTAGCTTATTCTGGTACCAATGATTCTGTCACATTCAGTAGTCTGGTCTGGTTTTCTCATTTTGTGGAGCAAGAGCAACAGTCATAAAGCTGTTGGCATTGGCATCACAATCATTGCTAATGCTCTTTGCAATCTCCAAGTGTTAGTATTGGTTGTTTAGGGAAGGACAGTGAGAATGAGGGCTTCATTTTTCCCATTAACATTAGTGAAGCTAGTTTTTATAAATTTTGGAATTGTGTCTTCCAAAATTACTAATATGGTGTTTGAGAAATAAATGCTCCTGGTTATTTATTAATATCTATAGTCAAGGAATTGCTTATTATTTTGGATAAAATTGTGTTTTCATAGCCCAGTGACTTGTCACAGAATTTCTGTTGTCCTCCACACTCTTAACTCCACACACAGATATAGTGGTTTCTGTATAGCTTTGTAACATCCTATGATGTGAATGACATGAAAATCAGGACATTAAAGCTTTATGAAATGAAAATTTGGGGAAGGAGATTTCAGGAAAGCCCAAAGACAAAACTACTTATGTTTGCCAACTTGGTGGAAATGCCACAGCATTTTATTTTATTTTATTTTATTTTATTTTATTTTATTTTATTTTAGTTTAGTTTAGTTTTTGGGTTTACCTTGTTAGTGTCCCTGAATCAAGTGTTTGTGCTCATTACAAAAGTGCTTTTCAGTGGATTTTTCAGCTGAAAATGGTGCATACCCAAAGCAAATGCATAAGGAACTTTAGTTATTTGTGAGCGTTTATACTGGGTCCACCACAAGTAAAAATGTTTAATTTCCTGTGGACGATAGACTTTTTATGGTGACTGGCAAGTACTTTGGTTCTTCATTGGGTGTTTTATTAATACACAGTTACATATCTATTTGAGATTGACCTTGGGTTCAGGCAACTGGTGATTACTCTGGGCCCTGTGAATTGGTAGTCCAAAGCCAGATGCTGATGAACCAAATGAAATGGGGACAATTCCTGGTTTATGTTAGTATATTTTTCACTACCTCCCTGTGAAACAGAAACATCACTCCCACTTTACATACCCCTCTCGTGTAGAGGATCCTAATGGGTCCAGGGAAGGGGTTCATGTTCCTTTGTCAGGCCCAGCCCTGGGATGCAAGTGAAGAGCAATCTGCCAGCCTGTCAGAAGTTTATTGATGCTAGGCCCCATCCCACAAAGACAGACAAAAGCTTACTTTTCCTTTCTGCTTTTTTTTCTCTCCCCCTCTTTTCTTTTTATTCTTTGGCTGCCCTCCTTCTCTCTTTCCCTTCCTTCTTGCCTTCCTTACTCTCTGTAGAAGTATTCATGGAGAGCTGAAGGGAAATGTAAAAAGAAACAAGCTTGTGAAGCCATTTTAAGAGAATATCTCGAGATGTGACTGTTTTAAAAAAAAGGGAATTTACTTTAAAGCCAATGAATGGTTGATCAAGAACTGATTAATGATTTATGTAAATCCAGAAGTGATTTTGAAGTTGACATGATAGACAAAATAAAAACAAAAACAAAAAAAAAACAGAAGTCTGATACTTTGTGAGTTGTTTAAATATCGTCGGCATTTTAGAGCCTGTAAAGTCATACTGTATGTTTGACTTTGTTATCCAATGGTGTTGCTTTCAGGAAACAAGCTTTGAAGCTGACTCCTGCTGCCAGATGCCTTTTGTTTTCAAGCCTTCAGTTCTGATAGGAATGTTTATTTTCAGTAAGAAGTTAAAAAAAGGGTAACTTTTCCTTGGGGGGGGCGGCTCTGCAGGTGCAAAAAACTTACTTTAAGGTGTTTTTAAAGTTCCTTCAAATACTGTTTCAGTTATTCAAGGGTTCAAGATATGTGCATTCCTAATAAACTCAGTGTATAATGCAGAACAGCACAAGGATAGCACTGTCCCACAGGATCTCCCTTGCACTGAATAGGAAAGAACAGAGCTGAAGAGAGAGGGCCCCACCTGAGATGTCTCTGCTTGGCTAAAGATGGCTTTACAGAGGGTGTAGAAGGTTCTGGGCCTTGAACAGCTTTCATATAGCCAAGGCCTCTCAATTACATTTCAGGGAAGAGACATAGACCAGCAGGCCAGCCTTCATTTTGGGTTCAGTCACTGCACATTTGAGCTTTATAATGCTCTTAATACTCAGCCTTAAGATAAATAGTGTGAGATAGTCAAGGAAGAAACATGAAATGATTCACTTGCATTCATTTCTGTTCCAGCCTCAAAGTTAGTTGCTTGCTCCCCTGGAACCCCAGCTTTCCTCACCCTGTATCTACAGCTTGGTAATTTCGTTGTGTGGTCTTTTCTCCCACACTGGACAGTAGGCTCTGCTCTGTAACTCATTAGGGCTCAGTTTGTAATTTGGGATGGGTCTTAAATGAACAGTGGAGTGGTGAAATAGAGAAGTTAATTCTAGCTCTACTTCTCACATCAGCTGTGTAAGAGCTCTGTGCTACGCTTAGATAATGAGATTATACATATCTGTCTTTCCATAGGGTCGAGTTTGTGTGATTTTTGCCATGACCCTCATATTTCATTGAACATTTAGATATATGATCTATGTGTCTCACTCCCCTTACTGGGTTATAAGCTCATTAGAGATCAGATACTATGTCTTGCTGCTTTTTTTTTTTTTTTTTTTATGGGTACCGGGGGGGTCGACCTCAGGACCTCACGTGCCAGCAGGCGCCCGTGCCGCTGAGCGATATCACCGGCCCCTTTTTCGTATGTGGGATCCGGGAGTCGAACTCGGGCCCTCACGCTTGCAAGGCAGGCGCTTATGCCGCTGAGCCATCTCACCGGCCCATGTCTCGCTGCTTTTTGTCCATTGTAGTCAGTCATGTAGTGGAGGTTTGATACACATGTGAAATAAATTCAATTAACTCATTAACTGAATTAAACAGGCCTAGGCCATCATCCTAGTAGATCAGTGGAGTCATGGGAGAGAATCTCAACTCACTTGGAAAGCTAAATGTTGGCCATAAATTTGGATCATTGTAATAATCAATACATTTCATATCCCAAAGCTGAAATTACACAATGCTTTAGAAGTTCTAAAATCTGCTTTAGATTGCTCAGCCATTTAGTTCTAATTCTGGCAAAATGCTCAAAGTACAGAGTAGGATGTTACATCATTTCTGGGAGCATCTGGGACTTACTAAATACAAGCTGATGAGAGGATACGCTCTGTCATTGAATGGAAACACTGTTAAGTGAAATCATCATCAATATTGATCATGCAAGTTTCTACTGAAAGTCCATGACTCATTAAATAGACTCTTGTCTTAACACCATGACTGTGACTTCCACCTTCCGCAGCAGAAGTAGCAGAGGTTTGGTTGCAGGTAATGATTATTGTTTTCATGGTTGGCTTTCAGACCTTCTAGAAAGGAAGAGAAGGAATCACTTGTTTTATTTTTCCCTCCCCTGGCTTAAGAGTCCCATGGAAAGTCTATTCTTATTAATTTGTTTCCTTTGACTGTTAATGTATTTAAGAAAGGATTAGAAGGAAATACTGTACTAGAATAGTAAAATAAAGAGACTTTGCAGAGCTCGCCAGAGAACTAAAATTTGCCCAGGGCCTCAGGGACTAGTACAGCCCAGCAGTCGAATTTTATTATACATGTAATTTTCCCAAATGATGCCTTCTTTGATTCTTTACACTAAATGTGAAATTGACTTCAGATTTTAGGCACTCAATTATATTTTTAAAGGCATGTTAATCTTTGCTGGGTGATGAATGCCTTCGCAGACCGGCTAATAGGCACACAGCAGCACCGGTCTCAGTGGCTCCTTCTATTTTGAATTTGCCTTCGCGTGTTTTCTTTGATACTTCCACTTTGTACTTAGAGTTGGATTACTTCTATAAAGCAAGCAGACAATTTCCCTTGATGTGGATTTTGGGGAAATATTTCACAGTAATTTTTCCTCCTATTTTCCCATTCCCAAAAAATATGCTTTAGCAACACAGGTTACCCCATAAACGAAGGGACAGATTATCTAAGGATCTCCTTGACATCTGAACAGAAATCCGCAAGACATAAAAGTAGGAAGTAAGAATGTTTTAAAGAGAAAAAACCCAAGTAACATGCCCGGGAATGCTTGAGGACAGGGGCTACCATGTGTTTATCCATCTGTCCCAGCTTCTAGCTTGCAGAGGTCCTGCTGCCTTTGTTTGCGGAATTGAAATAAATGGGTATTTGCTTTGATTCTTGAGGGATGCTGTCAAATAAGCACTTTTTCAGAAACCCAGGTCTTTATTACCCAAATGACAGGGTTTTTCTTGGGGGGAAAATAGTGTCTCTTTCTATACAAAACGAGGAAGAAAACTGTAGTCTTTAATCAAACTTTTCCTCAGCTTTTAGTTCTTCCTTTTGTTTTCTTCAGGATTATCCATTTTTCTTCCCCTAACCTATTGAGTTGAATTCTTAGCTTATTTCTATTGGCTCAAAATCCTGCTTAGTGTTTTTTCAATCTTTTCTGTATATGCTGATTGTTTTCTTGTTTGATTCACCAGTTTCAGAGAAAGCTGAGTTAAAGTAAGCCCTTATGTTTTGAGAGTGAGTTCATATTAAGGTTATCAGGTTTATTTTATCCCAAATAATGATCTTTTTCCAGTTGTATTTTGCCTTCTCTTTGCTTTTTTCTCTCTTCTTTTATATTAGTTTCCATTTACTTTCAACCTTTATGTGGTTTTAGTTTTTTTTTTTTTTTTTTTTGTGGGTACCGGGGGGTCGACCTCAGGATCTTGCGCGCCAACAGGCACCCGTGCCGCTGAGCGATATCACCAGCCCCTTTTTCGTATGTGGGATCCGGGAGTTGAACTTGGGCCCTCACGCTTGCAAGGCAGGCGCTTACGCCACTGAGCCATCTCACCGGCCCAATGTGGTTTTAGTTTTAAATGTGTTGTTTGTAAATCATAGAGATAGATGTTTAAAATCCAGGCTGGTAAACACTGTCTTTCAAAAGGTGAGTTTATCAGTTTGCACATACTGTGCTTATTGATAAATTCAGATTTATTTCTACTATTTTATTTAGTGCTTTCTATTTACTTTGCTTTATATTTGTGCCATCATTTCTGCATTTTTACCTTCTATAAATATGATCAATAAAATTTTGATATACCATTTTCTTCTGCTGGTTTGAAGTTTTGTGTATTTATGTATATATTCATATCTCTACTTTTAATGATAATCTTTATATTCTTCACACGTATAATTTTCAAGTCTGAAATTTATCAGTTTTTCCATATTTGTCTGGAAAAATGCTGTACTTAGAATGTCATTCCATTTTACATGTTAAGGATCATGTGCATTTTATAACAATTTTGCTTTTGTAAACCCTTAATTATTTTTGTTTCTGTAACAAATTCTTTAGATTCACATCATGTATTTAAGTTTATTGTTCACTCTTGCTTCTTACATTTCATTCTTTCCTTCTGGGTTGAATTTCTTCTGCTGAATGTTATCCTTAGAAAGAGATAACAGTGAGTGTCCATTAGTGGTAAACTCCTTTTGTCCTTTTAAGTGAGAGTATATGTATTTTGCCTTGAGTTTTAAATAATAGATTAATAGGTTTAAAAATTTTTAGGTTAACAGCTACTGTATTTCAACATATCATTCCGTTCTCTTCTCTCTTCAGTTGTTACAGTGAGAAGTCAGTTGACTGTTGTATCATTTCTTGAATCACATCTAACTTTTTTTCTGATTTCTTTTAAGAGTAATTTTGCCTCTGGCCAGGCAAGGTGAGGTATGCCTGTGATCCCAGCAGTTAGGAAGGCTGAGGCAGGAGAATTGGAAGTTCCAGCCCAGCCAGGCAACTTGAAGAGAACTTGTCTAAAAAAAGTAATTTGGTGGGGATGTAGCTCAGTAGTAGAGCATTCCCAGTACCCCCCAATTTTTTTTTTTGCTTCAGTGAGTTTAAATTTGGATCTCATTGAACTTATTTTTCACAAGCTCATTTACCTTCCTGAACCTAAGGATTCACACTTTTGTTCAATTCTAGATAATTCTCATCCATTATTCTCTTTCAATATTGCCTCTCTCCTGTTCTCTCTTGGAAATATGTTGATTAGACTCTCTTATTCTGTCATCCATGTTGTTTAACTTCCTTTTTATATTTCCCCATACTCTTTAACTTTTTATCTTGCATTCTGGGTCATTTTCTCATATTTATCACCCAGCTTACTAATCCTCACTTCAGACAAATCTAATCAGGTGATTGAAGCTGTTCATAGTTGTTAATTTGTCACTATAGTTGTGATTTTTAAAAGTGGTGTTTGCTTCTTTTTCAAGTCTGTTTTTTTCTTTTTAAAGAAAATTCCTCCTTTTACATCTTTAATCACTTTAAACATATTTTATTATCTCTTATAAATTCTTGGCATCTGATCCTGCCATTGCATCTGCCATCTCATGGTAGGCTGTATTTAAATTTCGTATTTTGAGTTCATCTTTGACACAGGCTTATGGGAATACTATTATGGGGCATGAGTTTTGGACATGTTCCCTGGAATAGATTTTTGTTTGCTTTTGCTGTGTGTCCATACATATTTCAGCCCAGTTCAAATTGTCCAAATTGTTCAAGCTAATTTCATAGCACAGGTGTTCCCAGAATATAAATGTAGTGTAGAGGGTGATTCCAAATTTAAAGTATCTGTGCTGTGTAGTACAGGTCCACAGTTACACAGTCTCAGGTGCAACTTTACCTCCTATCCTAAATCTAGCTCAAGAGAGATTTTCTTTTCTTGATGGTACTGGTAGACAACTAAAATAGTCTGGTTTTCCTTTCATGCTGGACATTGGGGAATTTCTCTTACTCTCTTACAATCTCAGAAAGGATGTTTGTTCGATTTTATTTAGAATTGTAGGAATTCAATGACATGGGATTTTGGGGGAAACTAAATATGCCATGTTCCCAAAAGCAGAAATCTGGGGGAGCTTATTTCCCTGTATTTAAAAGAGATCATATATTCAACATTTTCTCTAATGTGGAAGAATTTAAGTGTGTCACTTATTTGAAATGGATTTTGGAATATGAACCATTTGGGGATTTTAAAAATCTGTTGAATTACATCATTCTTTCAAATCACCTGGGAGCTACTCTTTCTAAATTTGCATTTGACATTTCTTGAAACAATGTTCATTAATAATGAATTCTATATTGCAATCTTGAACGCAGTACATATGGAATAATAGGAACAGAAGCTATATGTGTATTAGTAGTAAATCTTTTAAGAACAAGTAACAGAACCTCTACTCTAATTGGCTCAAGCAAAGAAGGGATATGTATTAACTCAGATAGCTGAAAAATCCTGGGGAATATTATTCACATGCTCAGGAAAGGCAATTAGAGTCTATCTCTTTTAACCACTTGATTCTGCTTTCTTCTGTGTTGATTTCATCCTCATTGGACTCTTTCTGTATGGTGGCAAAATGTTTTCTAACAGCTCTAGTTAAAGAGGATTCTCTTTCCCAGTCTAGCACATGTGGGACTGGTCTATAGCTTGGGTCAACTTTCCATTCCTGAAAAGTCCACCTGGCTGGGGTGGGGATGATATACTCAATGGGACTGGTTCCAAGAGGGATGGCTAGAGTCAGCCTTGGTCAAACTACATAGGCTGTGGATGGAAGAGAGTAGTTCTCTGAGAAATCCCTGGAAGCTGGGTAAGAAAAGCAGTGCAATGTTTCTATCATCTAATTTCCTATCTGTATTTACTGTTCATTTCAGGACAGTGTTGAGTTTAGAAACATCTGCAGTCATTTGGCTCTACAAATCGAAGGACAGCAGTTTGACAGAGATTTGAATGCTGCCCACCAGTGTTTGAAGACAATAGTGAAGAAGCTGATTCAGTCACTTGCTAATCTTCCTTCAGATGCCCACATGGTTGCCTGTGCTTCCTTGAGACAGATCTTACAGAATCTCCCAGACACGTGAGGGTTAAAGGCATCAGGACGTAAGTCACGGCTAGTGTTGAGAGAACTGGACTCCTTACCTTCTTAATTGCATCAGCAGACAATGGGCATTTTTATTCCCAAAAAGGAGACTTGTAGCAGTTGGATCAGTGGTATTGGTAGCCTTCACAATTATGGCATGTTAGTGAAAAATTTTAAAGCTGTAGTTCACATTTAAGTGTGTTGACCTACTTGCTGTCTTTTCAATTGAAATATATTTCATTTTGTGGAGCTGATTGGATTACATGTGTATACATTTATTAATTCATGTATTAGTTTTCACTGAATGATACCTTAATCTATATTCATATTAATGTATGTTATAAGGTTTAGGGTTATTTATATTAAGATCCATGGATCTTAAAATTATCTTGAATAAATAGGACATTCGATTCAATAAATAGACATGTTCTACTTGCTGGGCACTTCACTTTCAGTTATGAGAATTAGTTTTAGTTGTAGGACCATATGAGTCAGTACAGTAATTATCAGTTCCGACCCTGGTATTAATAGCTTACTGTTGGGAAGGAAGCATTGGTTCTAAACCTTGTACTTTCATATCTGATCTGTAAACTTAAAATGCTGAACTCTGAAGTACCAAGGCTACATGATGTGTAAATGCTAAGCACAGTATTATTAAAGTCTCATGTGGAAACATGTAGCTCTTCTTATTGTTTCTAACTATTCTGGTTGAAGTGGCACATTCTTGTGTAAAAAGGAGAGTGGACATACTGGCAGGTTTCCCTGACCATTTAGACACTGAAGATTGGGAAAAGAAAAAGAGGGTGAATTTTTTAAGCAAAAACAGTCTGTACATAGAAAGACCTAAGCTTCCTCTTGTTCAATGACTGTATGAGAACCAAAATAAGGTGAAGTGCTTGTTCTCTCTTAAAAGTTAAACAGAAACAGTATCTGGATTAGAAAAAAAGAGTACAGTGTATGTGTACAGCTTGTTTTCTAAAAGCATTGCAAACTGGGTCTATGTGGTGAGAGTACATCCTTTATCTTAAAAAAAAGTGCTTATAGTAATCAAAGCCTTTTTAATCCCACCTATTGCCATCCTAGTTGATTCCAAATGTTTTCTTCCAGGATGTGAGAATGAAAGGTTTTCTCTTCCAGTGTAACTGAGTATTTCCACAGAAAAGAATGTAAGAAATACAGAGCTAAATTCTGAAGGAAAGAGGGAAGCTTTTTCACTTTCATTGTGCCTACTAGAAAATTTAACATTATGTGTGATGGGGTGGCTTGGAGGGCAGGAAGGAAGGCATTTATTTCTTGGGAACACTCTTTGGTAATTATTTTTTCTCAATTCTAGGAGACATTTTATTTGGGGCGAGGGTATGACTTTATTTTATGGGGAGGCTTTTTCCCCCAAAAGGAACTTATCCTAGTACTGTCCTTTAAAAACTCATGACTATGAGTTCCCCACTGTAATTAATAATTCTCCCAATATTAAGTTTTTTTTTTATTCTTTCCCCAAGACATTGAACATTTCGGCTTTTCTATCATTGCTTATGCTTTTTCTTAACTTCGAATCATGTCTCCCGCATATGATTAAAATTCTCCTCATCCTTCAAGGCCAAATTTACCTGCCACCTTGTATGAACCCTTCACCTAATTGGAGGTGACTCTTCCTCATCTTAACTTTCATAGAGCACATTTTGAGCTATTGCTCTGATATTTTTCATATACCATCTTCATAGCACCGCTATTGGTATATCTGCCAAGAAGACCATTTTGTTAAGGCAAGAATTTTTCTAGACCTCTTCATGTGGTGCACAGCATCTACACCTCTAAAAGTTCTTTGATGCTACTAGAACAGTCCATTGGCCCTCCCATCATTTTATATCTCCTCACCCCATTTCAATTTTTGTGTACTATGTCCTAGGGTCAATCTGTACAATCATTTCATTGTACATGCCACCAATTCCCTCTCTCCCTTTCCCAGGGACCCTTGGTGTTCTCCATTAGCCCTACTTTATTTCCTAGACTTGCGATGTGCCATATGGTAGCCACTGGCCACATGTGACTATTAAGCATTTGAAATGTAGCTTGTCTGAGTTGAGATGTGCTTAAAATGTAAAATGCACACTGGCTTTTGAAAATTCAGTACTAAAAAAAAAAAAAGAACTTAAAATATCTAAATATTTTTAATACAGATTACATGTGGAAGCAATAATTTTGAATATGTCAGGTTAAATAAAATATGTTATTAAAATTAATCGTACCTGGTTCTTTTTACTTTCATTGTGCCTACTAGAAAATTATAAATTCCATAGGTAGGATACATTATATTTAAATGAAACAATGCTGTTCTAGAAAATTCATTAGACAATTCACTGCTGTCCTTGACAATTCACTCTCTGGATGTTGTTCTATACCTTCTCAAACTTTACCCTTATCCACCCTCCCCATTCTCAGCTGATGACTTTGCTTCTAATTGCAGAGGATAATGAAAGCCATCAGAAAGCATGTTAATCAACTCAGCAGCAGATCTGCCAGCCTTGCATCTGCACCTATATACGTTGAGTTCCTTTCTGTTTTAAGGAAGACCTGCCCTGCTTCCACCCCAGGCTGGTCAGCCACTCAGGTCTTTCATCCTGTCCCTTCTCACTGAATCACCGACTTCCCTTTTGCACTCATTCTTTTGCCTGCATTATCGACTTTTGCCTCTCAATAGGAACACTTTCCCAGCATGATATTATGTTATAGTGTGTCCAGTATTTTAATTCCCTTAATAGTAAAGCTCACTGCAACAATTCTCCAAATCAGTTGCCAACGTTTAATGTTTTCCTACTCTCTTCTGAACTCATTCCAAGTGAAAATTGTGCCCACAACTGCTCTCGTCAAGACCCCTAATGATTCCCCCACTAACAGTTTCAATGACAAATCTCAGACTTCATCTTATTTGATCTATCAGAAGCTTTGGACACAGTTGATAACTCCATTAACCAAATACCTTTTAATTTATGTTTCCAAGTTAGCAGACTTTCATGGTTTTAGTTTTTCACTGGCTCCCTCCATAGGCCTTTTTCCTGGTTTGTCCAAATCCCCGATTTCTTGATTTTGGAGTGTTCCAGGGCTCACTTTTGACCCTTTAGCTACACTTACTCCCTAGTGTTTTTAAATACCAGCCATTCGCCATTGACACCTAAGTATATGTCTTCTGACCTAATCTCTAGATTTCTGTGTCCAACTGAAAGGAAATTTCAATTTAGACTATTGCCACTTGGATATTTAAAAGGCATTTCAAATTTCAAAATGGAATTCTTGATTCCCTAATCTGCTTCTCTCCGTCTTCCAAATCTCAGTTGGCTGTGACTCCTATTCTTTTGGTCATATTATAAAAAGCTGCTAGATTCATCCTTGAGTCCTCCAGTACTCTCACCTACACTCATATAATCAACAAATCCTATTGGCTCAACCTTCAAAATATATCTCAAGTCAAATCATCTCTTAATACTTCTGTGACCACTACCCTAGTCCTAGGTATGGTTAGCTTCTGCCTAGAATATTGTAATATCTCCCTAAATGGTCATGCTACCTCAACACCATCTTCCTATCATCTCTTCTCTACACATCAGCTACAACAATAGAAGTCAGTTCAATTAGAAATTCTTTATCTCTAAGCCACCAATGGCTTTCCTTTTTACTAAGAATAAAATTCAAATTCTGCCCATACCCTACTACACCTCTATTCTAAAATGTAGGCTTCTTTGCCATCATTTCTTCAAATACAACATATAGTCTAAGGGCTTTTGTACTTTCTCTTCCTTCTACCTGAAAGACTTTATTCTCATCTACTTCAAATAGGTGTCTGCAGTCTGCCACCCCATTAAAAAGGCCACCTCTTGTCCCCTTAATGAAAATAGCATCTCCATCATTTTCTTATCTCTTCTTCCTGCTTTTTTCCCCATTGTTCTTGTAATCATCTGAATTTATTGAATTTGTATATTGTTTGTTGTCACAGAAGTGTTCATGTTATAATTAAGGGACACTATGGAAAATATATATGGACAAAAAAGTGAACATTACCTTAGATGGTGAAAGATGTGATTACCTTAAGGATATCGTGCTGAGACTGTTTGGCTTTATCTGGGTGGGGACCCTAAATGTGGCCACAAGTGTCCTTATAAAGAAGAGGCAGGAGACAACATAAGCAGAAGAAGAGAAAGTAATGTGCCCATGGAGGCAGAAGTTGAAGCGATGTGCCCACAAGTCAAGGAATGCTGACAACAATTAGAAGCTAGATAAGACCAAGACTGGGTTCTCCTCTAGAGACCCCAGGGGGAATGCTGCCTTTGAGATACCTTGATTTTATACTTCTGCCCTCCAGAACTGTGAAAGAATACATCTCTGTTGTTTTAAGACACCCAGTTTGTGTAATTTATTACAGCAACCCCAGGAAACTCATCCATGGTATGACCCAAAACTATGGTGTGTGTTTAAATAAAAAAAAAAAGTATTACAGTAAAAGACACATTGTCATTAATCTCCCTCAAAATACTCTCCTTTCCTTCAAATACACTTATCCCATTGTTCTTGCTACTTTTTGAAGCAGCTGTGGGAGTCCTTTTACATAGGTTAGTTCTGCTGTCATAGCTTCCTTGATGTCCTGAAATGGTAAAAAGCATTTACTTTTCATGGTCATTTTGACTTTGAAGAAGAGTCAGCCAGCAGTTGCATGGTGCCAGATCTGGTGAATGTGGATGAAGATACACCATATTGTTTTTAGAAGTCTGCCTTTCTGTTGGATGGCGCTTGACAACAGTATTCACCATGTTTTTTTTTAATCGCACCTTGTAAAGACACTCATGAAAGAAGATTTCCAGAAATACTTTAGAAAGTGGAGGTGAATATTATGAGGGGGTTAATGACAATGTGTCTTTTACTGTAATATTTTTTAAAAATTTAAACATTCACTATGCTTCTTTAATACCCCTTGAACACTTGTCTTTCCTTGCTAGAATATAAGCACCAGTGATATTATTCATGGCTGTGTTCCATGCCTGGCACAGAGTAGCAGCTCAATAAATATTTGATGAATGAAGATGTGCAAATCATGTGTGTAGTCAATTAACCATTTTTTAACAAAATATTTTGATGTCTCCAGAAGTTCTCCAAATCTTATGTATTTGGTAAATATCTAAACTCAAAGAAAAAGTGAAAAAGATAATTTTAAGAGCTAAATTTAATTAGGTGTTGAGTTAAAAAACAATCTTGTAGCAGTCACTCATAAGTGGCTAATAGTCATGATCATCGTAACAATTACTGGGCCAGTCTAGGCCATTCTGAAGAGTTACCCTTTTTCCTCAATTTTCTTGTTCAGTTCTTTTTCTCTTCTCCCATACCTTAAAACCAGCCTGTGTGTTTTCTAAATGTAAGACCATACAATAACTTGAGCAATATGTGACACTTTCATGAGGACCGATTGTGGATGTCTTTTCATAATTCTGAAA
The DNA here is from genome assembly GCA_028451465.1 of Erethizon dorsatum. NCBI lineage: Eukaryota > Metazoa > Chordata > Mammalia > Rodentia > Erethizontidae > Erethizon > Erethizon dorsatum. Next base: position 99,489,093 of record CM051824.1, read on the forward strand.
CACATGAGTCATCTGAAATTTTCTCCATTGAATATCCCTGAGCATTTCACTCTGCCAATTTGCGGATGGTACAAACACATTTGCTTGTGGATCAAAAGTAGGTGCCATGTTGGAAACCTAAGTAAAACTGAGTAAGTGAGTGACAAGATGGGGCCTGTACCCCTTCTCTGGTCCCTAGACGCCTTCCTCACTACCTTCTCTACTTTTCTGGATGCTCCAAGAGCTCCAGGATCAGCCTGTTTCTACATCTTTAACTGTCTGCCTTATACTAATTCGACAACTATCTTCAAGTTCCCTTGGCTGTGTTCCATTTTTTTTCATTTTCAGAAACAACTTTCTTCCTCTGCTTGAATGTTCTTTTACTCTTCTAACAGGCATGGTTTCTTCCCAAAGTGAATTAATTTCCTTGATTTAAATGAAAGCCTTTGGAGGGTAGGAAACTACTCAGATACTTGCATCAGACAGAATATTGGACTGCAAGAATCAAACCTTTCACATCTTAAAATCCCCCTCCAACAGTTGGCTTTATTTTCAATTTTTCTTCATGCACCAGTGCCAGAACCTTATGCAGTAAATCTATTTGAGACGACTATAAATTCCGTAGATCCATGAGTTTCAAGACACATTTAATTCAGTAAAACTTCAACTAAAAAGTGTTCCGTATCATCTGGGTATCTTTATCAGGGATCTTAGTGTTCCATTCGACAGCCAAAAAATTACCACAGACTGTCCTGGTTTCACTTAACTGCATATCAGCATCAAAGGTCTAGGCCATCGTAGCCCTGGCATGTCTTCCAGAGGGCTTTATCTTTGTCTGATGTGACTTGTTTACTGCTATGCTCAGTAGACATAATGTTTGAAGCTAAACTATACTTTAGAAATGTCTCTTCTCATAGACAAGCTCCATGCTCACAGTCGTAAGTCAGGAGACACTTCCAAGGCTGGCAGAAGCCTTTCCTGGCACAGAAGTACCATTAATTTTTTTCCCTTTGCCTGGATAAAGACTTTGATAATAATCATGGTTTCATTTTCCTTTTCTTAAAAAAAAAATTAGGATATGTCTATAGAGCATAGCAGTATCTGGCAGAAAAGCAAATTCCCACTGACCATAGAAACAAGTTGCAGAAAAATGTTGGCTTAAGTTGGTACAAAGAGGAGAGTCAGCAAATGCCTCATCTCCTCTGTAGTTCTCAATGTAACTTAAGAATAGAGGAATATAGCACCAGCTTGGAACACAGTGTGCGTGAGTGTGTGTGTGTGTGTGCCTGTGTGTGTGTGTGTCTGTGTGTCTGTGTGTTGGGGATAGAAGAAGAAAGGTGAGGAGAGGAAGTTCCTTGAGCCTGAAGCTTTAATGAAGAAATAATGGGATAATTTGGGAAATCAATGTTCTTGAGATATCCACTGTCTCACTTAGAGAGTTCACCCAGTAAGTTTTGTTAGTTTGTTGATTTGCCCAAACTGCTCCACAAACATGAAACTCTTCGTTCACTATATGTGCAATGGTTGGGAATTGCTGATGTGACAGCTGTTCGATAATCTCATTCAAACCTCCTAGTCTGTCTTAATACTCTCTTGTCTCTTCATCTTTTATCATCTCTCAGGCCCTCTCTGTCTCTTGGATCAGCTTTCAAAGAATTGTGGGCAAAGGCAACAGAAGACTATTCACTGAGTTATGGCTTTTTGTGTACAAATATTTTTTTATGCATAAATAAAGTTATCAGATGTTGGTACCTGTCAAATTTTCATATATTCTCTTACCTTCCTTCCAGTCTCAGGTTACATATTTGTTAGGCACCTATTTCCTGTGCAGTGCAGAACTGAACTATATGTGTGTAGAAGGAATACTGTTTACATTCACACTGGAAGAATAGTCGTACCTGGAGAGAATACAGATAAAGTTCTATCAGTCTTCCTGTTTCATAGCAATTTTGATTGGTGGAGAAAAGGGAGAGAAGGAGAAACATTGTTGATGTCATTGCCTTCATACTTTTACTTAATTAAATCTAAACGGTTACGATGATACCTGTATCACTCTCTGTTATGAGTAACCACCTTAAGAAAATTTCCTCTTTTCAAAACCAAATTTTTGAGTTTTTCATAAAAGCAGGTAGTATTCTGTTTAGTATTGTTAGAAATTATAGAGTTAATGGCACTGGAATTATGCCGTGAGGCTACACTGCATGCTGTCTTTCTCCTATTCTATGGGTCTTGCTTCTCCTGAAGGAAATGTTGCACCCTTAAGTCACACAACATATATAAATCCGTGTGCACCTGAAGTGGGCCCATGGGACAACTGCTTCAAATTCACCCAGAGCATCTATAAACACACATTCTTACCACAGGTGATCCTAACTACAATGCAAGCTATGGTCTGTTCTGTTTGTAGAGTTCGGCAGGTTTATTTTTTCCATGAGTTTTAGTTACTGAATGTACTCAATAGTTGATCTACTGAGGAGGAAAATAACTGACAAAGAATTGACGACAGATCTAATCGATTCAGTAAAGCTGAGCATGTTTGTGAGTGACTTCCTGTATCAATAAACATATAGTTTTCAGTTATTTCTTCTCACTTTCCTTCAGTCTTTTCAAGAGATTCAATAGGTAACCATAAAAATGATAAATTTCAGATTGACATGCAATACCAAGTAGTGATTACATAAATAAAATGAATTCCTGGGAAAATGAAGGAAGCCCTTAGCAAGTTGGTATTGTAGTGAAGAATAGCTTGCCAAATAAATAACTGGTGGTTTCCCTCCTTTCTTCATAAGAAGTAATGGAAGACGTTAGCTATGAAGAATCAGGGAACGAAGGAGGGAACAAAAGATGGATAGATTGATGGTCTGGTTTCTCAACACTCCATCAACATTGGCCCTGCCTTCTTCTGGATTGAGACTGCCTTGGGTTGTAGGGAAACAATAAGGATCCATGGAATGAACTTCTATTCATTTCATTTTCTTATATGCTCTAGGTAACAAAAATTAACATCAACAGTTTGAAAAAAATCATAAATGAGAGCATTTTCTTGCCTTGGGCTAATAGAAGGAATTTCCAGTTGTGGATTCCTCTTTTCCAAACCCATATCACAAATATCATGAACTTAATATGTCCAAGCGTGGCTTTGTCTTTTTAAGATATTTCTACATTTTCACTTCATAAGAGATGCCATAAAATGTGTGGTGACAATGACCTTACTAAAATACATGGACATATCTTGTGCATTTTTTTTAGAGTTTAAACTAGACTAAAAGATATTGCTCTTTTAATCTCCTACCAGATGTTACTGGTAATCTTTGGTCAAAAAATTAAATTCCACGTTGAAGTTTAATACAATCTTTAGAAAATACATATTGCTTAGAATGTCTTTTTTTGTGGGGGGGGCAGGGTTTTGCTCTGTAATTCAGGCTGGCCTTGAACTCACTATGTAGCGCAGGCTGGTCTCGAACTCATGGTGATTCTCCTGCCTCAGCCTCCCTAGTTCTGGGATTACTGGCATGTGCCACCACAACTGGCTTTATTTTTGTATTTTTTTACTATTCTAAACATGAAATATAGCAGCTCAGCCTCTTTAATATAAATTGGTTACTTATTTCAAAGACCAAGATATAAAACTTGCTCTTTCATTTTAAAGTAAATAGTAATGCTGTCTTACTTACTTTTCTCATTGCTGAGACAAAATACCCAACATCCAAAATTAAAAGAGGAAAGGTTTATTTCAGCTCAAAATTTGTAGAGGTTTCAGTCCATAGGTGGATGGTTCAAAAGCAGAGTAGCACGGCAGAGGGACATCACAAAAGAGAAATAGTCCATGGTGTGGCAGGCAGAAGGCAGCAAACAGCAGCAGCAAGCCTGCCTTCCTTCATTTCCTTTATATTCCACGCAGAGTATAAGATGTTTTTTTTTGTTTTTTTTTGGTCTTTTTGAGACAGGGTCTCACTCTGCAGTTCAGGCTGACCTTGAACTACTTTGTAGCCCAAGCTGGCCTTGAACTTGCAGTGATCCTCCTACCTCAGCCTCCCAAGTGCTGGGATAACAGGAGTGCACCACCACACCTGGCAATATAAGCCTATTGATTGGTGCCACCACACCCAGGGTGAGACTTCCATTATTCACACCCAGAAATATGCACCCTAGGTCCAGCCACACCCTAGATCCAGCCACCTCCCAAAAGCCCTACCTATGAGTGCATGAGGCTTTGGGGGGATATCTACATACAAGCCATAGGAAATGCCTTTAAGGAAACCAATGTCCTTAGAAATTCTATTTCAACCTAATCACAAGAAAATTTGGTATAATTTATAAAAAACAAATATGCCATGAAAAGTAAATAAAAGTTATTAAAAGCAGTACGCATTGTCTCAAGATGACTGAGTCATAAAACACCAGGTGTTTAAATCACTACTTTAACATTTAAACCAAAGAGCTCTATCATTTACCTTAAAGTGTTACTATATTGGATATAAAAAAATTGCAACCAAATTACAAGTTTCTTTTTAGTTATCTAAGGAAAATATTCATTTTTTTTTTCCGCAGGGATCAAACTCAGGGCCTTGCGCATGCTAGACAAGCACTCTACCCCTGAGCTGCATCCCTAGACATGAAAGAGGCTATTCAAGCTCTTGTTAGCCTTCTTCCTGAAGCTTTTATCATTTTTGGTAAAACTCAGATGCATCAGTGTGAATGTACATTTCATATAACACATCTCTCAAACCACCACAAAGGAGAGTTCTGATTTCTGTAGATTACTTAGGGAAGAAAGGCAAAATGTATCTGGCCTTTTATATTTTGAGAGCATTTGTCTTTTCACAGGCAACAGCTCAAATAAAACCTTAAAAAGAAGTTTTAATTCCAAGTCATGTTTTCTTCCTGTCCTTCTACAGTTTTTGATGTTTTCTTGTCAAGATTTTCCTATATTACTTAAAATCTCTATCTAGCTATCTATCGTCTATCCTATCAATGAGATTTACACATCTAAAAATCTATACATAACTATTCACATATATCAATGAGTTGTACCCCTAGTCCCAGTTGTGATTAACTGAAAGCCATTTGTTTTTATTTAGTAAACTTTATGTGTTTCTGCCCACATGGCTATGGTATTAGTCTGTGCTTTGCCCTAGACACATATAAAGAGGACTTTATAACTGCTTTCCGTGCACTTAGTTACAAGCAGACTGTTGATCTTGTCACGGCCTCCCTTGCCTTTGTCGTACATCTCTATGCACAGACCAAAACTCCTCTTTGAAAATCTTAACCACACGTGCACACTCAGTGGGTTTTCTATGGTGCTATTCAGAGTCAGCAGACTGAGGGCTGAAAGGAGGTCTGCCATACAAGCTGTTGTAGCACCAGGCCTCCTGAATGCTCAGGAGGTGCTTCTCTAGGCAGGTGTGATCAGCAAAACTCACTGCAGTACCTCAGGCTTGGGATCCAGTGCCCATTCCCCCATGCCCCGAGCCACACCATTGGGCCAGATCCAAGTTTATTATTTATAGTGATTTCAATATCATGATTGAAAATAGGATTCTGGTCTGAAAAAGGTAAAAGTGAATACTGTAAATAAATGAATAAAAAATGAAATGAACAAGCAAAGCCCCAAACACTGATATTCACTAACTTTATTCCTCTTTCTAAAATGTGAAGCTGGAGATAGGTCCAGTTCCCCCTGATTCCTGAGCCAGTCTCCTCTAAAGCAAGAGCATCAGGCTGTTGGAGTGGAGTCTTTTCTACTTAGCTCAGCATCCTCAGATTATGTGGCTGTCACTGGAAGTCTGGTGATGCTGGGATTTTGGGAAGGAAGCATCAATGCTAAATCCATTGGATATGCCCATTTTTTTTTCTCTGAGCAGAAAGAAGCAGAGAAGTCCCTGCCAGGAATGTTTGCAGGTGAGCAAACTTCCCTCTCAAAAATACCAATTATCAAAATTCTTCCTGGGACGTAAAGTCTCAGCCAACTATAAGCATGTTTGTTAAACAGAGAGGAGTGCCAAACCCAGCAGAAAGATCATGAAACATTGCTCATTACGGCTGCGTGTGCATACAAGCCTAAGGATGCATTTTAGGAAATCTGCTGCATACAGCCCAACATTTTCGTGCTCTTCTTTTCACCTCTCTGGTTACATCTCACTCAAAATGCTTTTTCTAGGCCCTTACTTTAGCACTCAGTTTTTACCTAAACTTTCCTGTTTAGATGGCCCTTATAAAGGAATAAAACCTTAGACTTTGCCTCTTAGGGTCAGAGGAACAAGTGGCAGGTTTCTGGAACCCTAAGGAAAGTAGGTGCTCCCTGGATAGTGCTTTACCACACTCACACACACACACACACACACACACACACACACACACTGTATTTATACACATTCACACATAGGCATTAACTATGCACACACATACATGCGCACACACACACATCTTCCTACATGGAACTACTAGGGAGTTTATGTGCTTTTATTGGTATCACAAGTTATTCTGAAAATGTTCAGAATCCTTTCTACAGTAACACTCCTTTTAAAAATGAATTTCTGGGGTCAGGTTCATTAAAAAGAAAATATTATTAAGCTCTTTGAAATTCCACAGACCTTTAAAGATTTCAGGCTCTTGGGATGTTTAATATGAATTTTGCCAAACTTTCAAATAAACTAAAAAATTAATGACATTTGAATTCCTCCTGAGGCCGCTTTCAAACACTTAGAGATTGCTGAGATACGGGTACCGATGGATGACTACAAAAGGCTGTGCACAGACGGCACACAGTAACACATCTCTCTTGTCCATATCCCTGGCACATTAAGTTCACTATGGCCTTTCCCCTAATGCAGTAATTCCTAAACGCCAGCCAGTGGACTTGGTCACTTCCTGTTATCATCTTCAACTTTCAGGAGTAAAATGAGGACTGGGAATACAGAAAGAATTGTTCCATATAACTGGATTCAGTAGAAGGCTCTGCCTTTCTTGGGAGCTCTTTATGCAGACCAAATTTTTCTTGTTAAATGTTCATTTCTTTTAGAAAATAAAGGCACTAATAGATGGCAGAGATATTTTATTTGCTTAAATAGCCTTTTTTTTTTTTTTAAGAGGGGAACTCTGGATTAATTTTAGAACCAATTTCAGCTTTGCTTGAAATGTGATGTCTGGAGAGCTTTGGTGGATGACTATGTCAAATCTCTAGACCTGATGGGAAATAGCTTCTGGAAGGAATGTTCACTGCCACTGAAATTCTCCAGAGGATTTAGTTTTTTTTTTAAGGAGAACTTGCCTTCCAGAAAGTATAGAGAATGAGATGGTGAAGGATCCATTGTACTAGTTTTCTTTCTTTTCCCGACATCCACAGAAGTACAGATGCATTGCATGTAAGGTCTTCCTAAAATGTGAAGTAACAAGCAAGGTTAAAAGAATTGTTACCCAAATATCGTGAGCAAGCTGCTTCTGTCGTTGATCTGTTCTTATGCTGCTGGCTCAAAGGATCATCAACTGTGACATTGTGTAACAAACAGAGTCCCCAGGTATTTACTTTTTCCTGACAAATACTATAAATTTTCTTCTTATAGTGAGCAAACATTGTTTGTGCAGCTGTGATTTCTTCAGTGAACATTGACTTTCTGCCCCAGAGTCTCTCTGCTTCAAAGACACTTAAAGAGAGCTCTCTGCTAGCATCTGGGGAGGACTTTTCAAGTAAGACTGCCTCATTAGGAACAATCACTGTGCATTAGATCCACTAAAAAGAAAAGAAATGTTTTTGGCTTGGTTAAGTGTTCCCATCTTGGGTTACAGGCTTCATCAAAAGCAGCTTGTCTCTTGGCCTAAATGTCCTTTCCCAGAGAGAAGAAAGGTAAGATTGAATGCTGGCTTGCCCAACAGAGATCTAGAACAAACTGTCAGGAAATCTCAACCCCTCAGGCAGTTGAATTCTCAGTCCTCTGAGACCAACTGAGATTATTTTCTTACTTCATTTAACCAGCCAGATGATAGGTTGACTGATGGGGTCATTATGTCCAGTGTAAAGTAATTTTAGAATGAAAATTATGCAATAGGCTAGACCACAGCTCAGTTTCTATCACCCCAAATGCATACAGTGTTCCTAATGTGATTGCCTTTGGGCTAAGACTGAAAGAAATGTTCAATCCCAAGGTGCCTATATTTTCTAGAATAGAGTGAGTAAAACTTTTTTTTTTAACCTAAACACATGAAAATGAACTTCTTAGATTTTATTTTCTAAATATCAAGTACAAGGTTAAAAACTACAGTGATTAATACCTCTTGTGGGGCAAGTGATTGAAAAGTAGTGAAGTTTTATCGCGCTGTCCATCAAGTTACTATTACCATTTTCATGTGTAGGTCAGTCAGGTAGGTACACAAGCTTCTTGACACACACAATAGACTGAAAATCTGGGAACTGGTCTCATTTTAAAAAAACTCCTTCAACATAACTATTTTGCTCAAGTGCCTTCAAATTTAAAATGTATCCCAGGACACCACAGCATTTTCTCTTTGTGGATTTTTACTTCCTTTTTTTTTCCTATTGTCTTGTCCAGGTTTTTCCCTTTGAAATAGACAATTTTAACATCCTAATTTTATAGAAAATTTCAGTTTGCAAAAATATTAACAATTTCTCATTTGAGTACATTGTACTATACCCAGTTGCTAGAGCTTCATTTTTGATTCCTAAACCCAGTTTATAAGTTAATCATCCTTTTCCTATCCTTCTCAAAGTGACTCCGTTTCTTGGAGTTGTGATTTTCTTTATTGGTACCTTTAACTACTCAACAGCAGAAGAACAGAAGAAAATTCATAGTCAGGGTCCTCCCATCCATTCATCCACCATCCGTCCGTCCATCCACTCATCCACCCATCCATCCATTCATCCTCCACCTGTCTGTTGGGTGCCTACTATGTGTCAGATACAGCCCTAGGGACTGAGAACAAACATGTACAAGACAGATATAGAACCCCTTTCTCATAGTGATTATATTCAAGTACATTTCTTCCACACACATTTTCTCCTTTTAGGGACCCCCAACCTCATATAAATGTATATATTTCAACATGTATAATATATTTTGATATGTTGTATATTTAAATATGCACAACATATATTTGATATGTTATATAATTAGATAAAAAAGAACAAAACCCAGAGGTTCCCACATGAATGACCCACCTTCTTTCAGCTGCCTGAGATGCCAGTTAGATGGAAATGGGTATGCTGAACTTGATGCCCATGGCAGTGCTGCGGCCCTACAAGGGAAGGTTAGAGGCATGAAAGCTACTTCTTTGGATGAGTTATGTTCAACCAAACCTCCCTAATCCTGCCCGATGTTTTAGCCTTGGTTGACATATGAAAAATGGCTGAGCAGCATGAAGGGTTCAGCCTAGTCTTATAGGAAAATGATCTTCTGAGCTCTTGGTAAGCCTACAAAGTTAGAGTACTCACAGTATGAGCTCTAGTAGTACAGATCTAATCCACTGCCTGTGCAGTGGAAAGTCTTCTCGGGGAGGTCAGCAGTAACTTCTCATTGTATGACTGCTTTTCGGTCTTCTTGCTTCCTAGCCTTTCCACATGCTGATCCCTTTTCTTGGAAAGAAAGTCCCTTCTGCCCTGCATCATCTTCTTTGGGAAGCTTTCAGTGACATCCTTTGACTGGCTGGATGGTGTTTTCTCTCTGATATAGCACTTACCACTCTCCCCAAACCAGAGAACAGAATGACGCAGAGTGACTAAAGTGTGTGATGCACAGTCTGGCCATATGAGTATGAGGTGAGGAGGCCCCTCACCTAAACCCAGTCTCTCTCCTGCTTCCCCTCACTTTAGCCTTCCAAATTTCCTGAAATGTCTATTAAAGTAGAACTCCCATACCCCTTTCCTCCAAGCAACTGTGACTTCAGGATTTCCCAAAACTCCAATATCTTTGAAAATAGTAATACATTACTTTTTTCTTTTTTAAACTCAACAGTCATAAAAGGAAATTTATGTCTGGGAAAGACTGCAGGGAGTGGTACCGGAGTTTGGCGCTCAAGAGAAGCAGGAGGCAGGGAAGATAAATCTCATCTCTCACTCTTTCCCTCCTTCCCTTCCTTTGTATTTCTCTCTTTCCTTCCTTTGTATTTGATTTTGACAATCATCTTTGAAAATTTATAAATGCCACACATGAAATCAGGAAGGAGAATAAAACAAGATTCCAAGAATTAATAGGACGTGCCTTTAAAAATCTGGGATGAAATAATTTGGTTTCTCTGACATTTCTGCTCATACACTATAAAGCTCACTGAAATCTATTAGCAACTAAGAAATACAAATGTTAGATAAAATTTATTTAAAATTTGTATTATTTTCAGTACTGGGCATTGAACCCAGGTCTTTCACACTGAGCTACATCCCCAGGCCCCGCTTTTTTTAAATCTTTTATTTTGAGACAGAGTATCCTTAAGTACCTGATTTTTGGGCTGGGCTCCAATTTGCGAAGGTCTGGGATTATGGGCATGTACCATCATTTCTGGCTAAAAGTGGAGATCCTAAAAGATAGCAGTGTAAACTACAAATTAATCTTAACATGTATTTTAATACCACTAGTATTTCATTAAATTTGCAGAAACATACTATCCTTAAAAATAGATAAACAAAAGTACTGAATAGTATGATTACAATTGAAATTTCACTTCATTTTTAAAATCTAAGTAAATTGCAAATATATTTGGATAGTATGTGGTTTTTGGCAAACATACAAATATACTAAAGATCAGAAAAATTTTGACTTAATTTAAAATAAGCCCAATATGTAAATAAATAAGACTCAGATAAGTAGAAGAATTGAGAGGGAAATTGGGAGTTTTTAAGAGCAGATTAGTTTCTTCTTTTTTTTTTTTTTAACATTTATAGCATGTATTCATTTATAGTTATTGTGAAGATTCAAGTGTGGAATATTACTTTAAACTGTCTGAGTCAGATTTAGAGCTGTGGCAACTGTAAAAAAAATTTTGTCCATGACTTTTTAAAAGAAAAATTGTTTACATTCTCCACTGAGAGAACTAAATTATATCTCAGAGAATTATAAACTTCCTAAAATCATTAAATTAAGTAGTAAAAAAAATACTATATTTAGGACAAAGATATTTAGTACGCTAGGTTTTCTCTCCAATGGTCAAAACCCAACCAACCAAAGAAGCAAACAAAACATAATTTCTTAGACCATTATCTGAGGACTTTCAATTTGAACATGCTGAGTCAAGTCAGAAAAACCACCCAAAGCAAGGAAAATAATAACAAAAAGCCTATTTTCTTGTAAAATTAGAAGAGATAGAGAAATAGGGACAAAGGAAGTTCCATGGATGCTGGCCTCAGAAAAAGTCTTATAGAGTACAGTTCTTAGAGATATAGACTGAAAGGTAAACTCAGCGTTTTTTTTTTTTTTTTTTTTTTTGTGGGTACCGGGGGGTTGACCTCAGGACCTCGCACGCTAGCAGGCGCCCGTGCCGCTGAGCGATATCACTGGCCCTTTTTTCGTATGTGGGTTCCGGGAGTCGAACTTGGGCCCTCGCGCTTGCCAGGCAGGTGCTTACACCGCTGAGCCATCTCACCAGCCCAAACCCAGCGTTTTTATAACAGGAGACGGCAGGTTTTTTTTTTTTCTTAAACAGCAAGATGATAAATACCTTAGGCTTTGGGGCCATGTAGTCTCTACCATAACTACTAATTGTTGCCATTGCGGTGCTAAAGCAGCGATGTTTAACAAACAAATGGCATGACTACATTCCAATAAAACTCATTTAAAGAAACAGAGATCCGGTCAGTGAGCTATTGATTGCTGACCTTGTTCTATAACAAGAAATGCATTGAGCTTGAATGAGAGTGTCCTGGGGCTTAAATTGTGAGATTTCTAGAAAACAGAGGGAGTGAAGACTAGAAACAGAAGGCGTGAAGACTTTGTATGAGGTGAAATTTTCTGTGGATTTGGGGAGATGGGAGGGCAGGAGGCAAAGAGGAATTAAAAATGATTAAAATGTGATATGTATATGTACCGATCCCCCAAATGAATGTAATTATGGTGTATCGCAAACATACTAATAAAGAAAGAAAGGGGTGTGGGGTGGGGGAGTTACCAGTACTTGAAGCAGTCTGTTGGTATGGTAGTAATGAACACAGTGAGGACTTTGCTTTGTAAATGGTCCAAAGCTTCAATATCTGTTGGCTAGAGAAAAATAAAGGTGAAAATAACCAACCTGTAAACCCAATGTAATTTTACAAGAAACTATCCTGCCAGCTGGAACATGACCCATACTTCTCTCTTACAAGCCTTTTAAAAATAACTGACTCATGAAAGTTTACTCCATTATAAGTAATTGGAAAGGAATCAATACAAGATCCATACAAAGACATTAAAAGAAGTAGAAACAGGAGGAAAGGAAAAAGAAAACCAACTGGCAGGCAAGAAATATTCACTGGAAAAATGTCTCATGAGGCAAATGAAAATTGGGACCAAATGTATTTATTCCTTGATAAAAATGAGTGAGGTTGCCTAATGTGATTTTACAGGAAACAATCACAAAACAACAGAAATAAATTAAACATGTGCTGGCAGAATTAAGGGATTGTATGGGGGAAAATCAAATAAAAATATAGAAATGAAGTCAGATTGGAAACCACACAAAGGAGATCGGGAATACACAGGCAGAAGTATGGAAGACAAGATTGAGAAAGTGAGTAGAAAGAACAAATGCACAGGAAATTTAGAAAGATTCTATGATAGAAAATTAATGTGTACAAAATAAATTAAATATATATGAAATTGGTATTCTTAAAGAAGAAAACCAAAATACTAGCACACTCAGGAATATTACACAAAATTATGAATATAAGGCTTTGTTAATTAATTAGAAAAAATTGCAACTCATATTATATACTAGTACTACCTACTAGAGATATAACACATGACAGGTTTGTCAGTCTAGATTTCCTAGTACTGTAGCTAAGTAAAAAATGGGCAAACTTAATATTTGGATTTATTGAGCTTAATGTCATATATTATTAAATTTAACTTTGTCCAGTTTTTACTTAGCTACAGTACTAGTACCACATGGCTGGTGCTACTATGTGTGACAATTTCATGGTTAATTTACTTAGTATAGAATATTCTAATATAGAAAAAGTTTTATAAATCAATAAGTAAAAATCTAATAATCTAATAAAAGAAGACAAAACACTATTGATTCACTAAAACCTGAGAGAATTTCGAGTTAAACTATAAGAAAACACCATTTTGTCTCAGATAGGCAAGGATCAATACTCCTGTTTTTCTTGCAGTACCGGGCATAGGATCCAATTGAGCTACAATCTTAGGTTCCCCTTCCCCACCTTTTTAAGTTTTGAGGAGGGTTTCCTTAAGTCACTGAGTTTTCCCTTCACCTGAACTTGAGATCCTTCTGCCTCATTCTCCCAGAATGCTAAGATCACAGGTGAGTCCCACTAAACTGCCTTAAAGGTCAAAATATTTTATAATATGCCGAGTCCATGAAGAAAGAGAGAGTCAGTCACTGGTGGTTGGAGTATAAATCAGTACAATCTCCGAAGTTAACAATATCCACCAAAATGACCAATGCAGATATCTTTGGCCTAGCAATTTCAATTCCAGAAAATTTTCCTACAGAAATTTTTGCAAATTACTACAGAAATGATTATATGCCAATGAATTATTGAGGTATTGTTTATAAATGTAAAAGCTTGGAAACTACCTATATGTTATCTGCAGAAAACAAGTTAAATAAATTATGGAACACCAGACAATTGAATGCAAATCAATAAAATCTGAAGAGTGAGTGCTGTATGTAAGCGATAGAAGACTATTTATACTGTAGTGTTAGATGGGGAAAAGGCAAGACATAAATGAGCACAAATAGTCTGGTATTGACTGTATACAAAATTTCACATATATATGTATGGTTTACATATTTACAGATATATCATGTATGTCTGAAAGAATCCCCATGTAATTAGTAAATGGTTGTCTGCTTGGTGGAGAGTTGTTTTTTTCTGAGACAGAGATAAGAGAGTTACTTTTTACCGTACCCCCTTTATGCCTTTAAAGTTTAGTACATGAGTATGCATTATCTATTCAGAAATTAAATAAAATGAAAGTATATTTTAAAGGGCATTGAACCAAAAACACCCATTGAAACTGTTTCATTCCATTTTTGACAACAATGACAAATGTGTATTTTTCAATTTCTCCTTAAAATTCACAACAGAGCTATTGACACAGATGATGTCCTTTTCCACATGCAGACACCAACATGAAGAACATAGGCTTGCCAGCTGAGAGTTTCTTTCTTAGCACAAATTTTCTTGACCATCAGGAACATCTGTGAAATTGTTTTGCTTTGCCCTTTCTGACCTACTCTGTTGAGTGGGACCAAATGGCAGGTATGACAATCATATTGTGCTCCACCAACTGCTTTCTTCACCTTATTGCACACTGCCTCAAGTGTCAAGCTCCTGAGGGCCACCCTGAAGTGAAATGTAGCAGGCCAGTTCCAGGAACGGCAATGGGCTTATATCTGTTTCAGGGTGCAGAGGCATCCTTGCCAACTTTGCCTTGCATCTTTCCAGAAAACTGGTTGCTTCCAAATCCTGACTACCCCCAGGAGGAGAATCCCAACTGCCCTTAGTGGCATTGATCCAAGCAGGCCTCCCTTGGCAATCCCTGGCAGACAACCAAGGCATTGTTAAGGCGACATCTGGCACAATTGAGTCTGTAGGTGGGATTTTGCAAAATGAAAATGGGGTTACAGTGGCCAATTAGGGCTGAATCATTTAAAAGGTAATAACAAATCAGTTGGCAATTGAGTAGCAATTAATAGCACCACCATGGGAACAGAGTGACCTGGATTTCTCAGATCCCTTAGAATTCAACCTTGAGCTCAAACCTGTTGTAAGCGAAATGACACCACATCATGCTGTGATTTGAGGCCCAGAGCATGCTCCAAGGTACTCCAAGTTCTATAGTCTCAGAGCCTAATGCTCCATCAGAACATTCCAGAACCTACATTTATACCCGCTTGAAGGTGGATTAATACTCATTTTGCATTTCAACCAACAGTGCAACACTAATGTCTCCATTCAAAGTACAAGGTCTCCAGGCCCATCCTAAGAAAATGGCCAAAGTTTGGAGAGAAAAGGATTAGATATTTCTATACCAACCAGTGGAGGTCAGTGTTGAGTTACTGATCTCTCTTTTTAACTGGATGCATTAAGTTACCATGGTAGACAGGTCCATAGCCTTAAAAGTTCCAGGAAGGGCAACGGGCTTGTATCTGTTTCAGGATCTAAAAGAGAGACAGAAAAAGGACACTCACAGATGATACATTTGGGGCTTATGACACACTTCACAGTGTAAACAGCAGCTCCATGCTGCTGAAGGATGACCGCCACATATTATCAAGAATGGCTGATAACATGAGCAGCAACCCAAGAAGAAGGGCAGCATGGTGGGAATGGTGAATGGATGGAGGGGTGATGGTGTGCACAAGCAGCTGCAGCTACAGATAGCTGGCCTGCCCTTTGAACATATACCTTTCTCAAGTTCTCTGCTGAGAGGTCTGGGATCCAACACGAAGGTGCTGGTCTGCTCATTAGCCATGTGTGTTTAAAAAGCTAGAGTAACAGGGTCTTCCTACAGACAATATCTTCTCAGGGCCATAATTCCCATTTCTATGATGTTTAAATAACCTCTCAGAACACTCATTCCAAATTGAGAGTCTATCCCATTGCCAGCATGCTAGTGGTCACTGTCTGGGTGGGCCTTGCTTGTTAATCTTGACTCCTAGATACTGCCCAAGTTGAGAAATTTAAAGCCCAGGGCTGTGTGCTGGAAACTAACCACTAAAACATCAGAAGATAGCAAACCCCAAGAGGACTTTGATAGCTCTCTTTTCTCCTCCTTAAGGGCCACGGGCTTTTTCTCCATAATTCAAAGACTCAGGGGTATAAAGAACTAAGTGGAATATCTGTCCAAATCAAACACTTAAGCTCTTGGAGGTCCACACAGCTCTATTATTTTATTCTTCATTACCACAGTGATTGAGCTGGAGGGGAGGATGGGCAGAGGTTCTAACAAGTAGGAAAGGCTGTCTTTGTGTGGCCTTACCATCCTTCTTGATGGTGGTCATATTTTCAGATGCTTATGTTCTTAATCAGAGGGCAGCTTGCAGGGCGCAATGGCAACTCTCTCTGTTTGTTTAACACTAGGAGGTGAAGGTAGCAATTAGTAACTTCAAATTATACTTAATGAGGAGGGCTCTTTATTCCTGAGTGTGCGCTTTCTTCTCAAAGTTCTGATAAACAAAGGATAGTGTTTTTTTAAAGAGTAAACATTTACTATCTTACAGTTTCTTGCTTGCTTGCTCTCTTATTTACTCACTTTTTTTTTTTTTTCCTGAGACAGGGTCTTGCTATGTAGTCCAGGCTGACCTTGAACTCATGAACCTTCTGCCTCAGCCTCCTGAGTGCTGGGATTACAGGTGAGTGCCACATGTCAGGTAAAGGATAGTTTTTTTTTACACTGAAGGAGGAATATTTTCTTGGTTTCTGAGTTTGGTAGTGTTTTTTACATATTTGTTCATATTTTTGAAGGTTTTCTTTTTCTTTTTTACATGAAGGCAACCAGGCTGAGCATTGGTCATAGATATTTCTATTCTGATAGGAATACTAGAAGCTGGAATGGGAACTGAATAGCCTCAGAGTTTCTCATACTCAGTGCAAGTAGGGAGCAGACAAATATTTCTTCTAAGCTCCAGAATGAAGCAGATGCAGATGAATAGTGCCTGGGCTGGATGAAGTCCTGCACGCATGATGGGGGGATTGTGGGTTCTCAACCCCATCCAACCCATGATGAGGGGATTGTGGGTTCTGAAACCAGACAGGGTGGAACCCTCCCTGTGGAAGCCAACACCACCAAGTGATAAAGAACTACGTGCTCCGTGAGAGCCTAGCATTGCATTAGCCTGACTCTGCTCCCATGCTGCCTTGAGCTTGTAGGGAATTACAAATTACCTAGATTTCAGGTTATGCCCCAGTAGCCCAAAATAACTTAATTTCTAAATTCAGGTGAATATCTAAAAACAGTATAATTTTAATTTTTGTTAAGTTTGTAGTCAGGTTTGTGACTGCAGTGTGCACATTGTGTTACACACACATATATGTTCCTTGGTTCAAATGAGTTCTAAATGCATAATTTCATATGAATTAGGCCATTTTCAATGATTTTCTTGGTTATTATTCTGTTAATATTAGCAAGAAGATCCAGATCCAGATGCAGATCCAGATAGACTGACCAAACAACTGTCAAGATGTTGGTGCCCGAGATGGCATAGCACCTACAGAATGACAAATGAACCAGGCCTAGTTGGTAGTGCCACCTACCATGTACACACTCTGAAATTTGCTGCTCTGTGTGCTCATTTCTTCATCTCCCCATCTGTGAGACTGCAAACTCCTTACTGAACATTGTTTCCCTGAGCCAAAAGGTGTAACCCGCTACATTTGCTGAATGCAGTGAAGAAATGGTAAGGGGCAGTAATCTATTCTTACATTTCTTTTGTACTCCCTCCCCTCAGATGATAGCAGATCTAGGAGCACAGAGGCAGGACTCAGTACTTGTTGAGGGAATGAATGCATAACTTTACAAGAGTGAGATTAAAATTATGACACCCAAGCAATGATCAGTGTTCTCCGCACTTTGGAAAGGGAAATGAATCTGCATCTCTGCTTCCCTTAGTTATATGTCTGAAGATCTGGGCACAAACCCCCCATAACCTTTTCTTATCTTTTTCCTGCCCTGAGAAGAAACAATCACTATTGAACCCAAGACCCAACAAAACATAAAAAATGCCTTTTTAAATGCTACAAAGAAACCAACATCTACTCTTTTTCCATTTCCCAGTCCCACTTCAAAAATATTTCTTTTTTTTTTCTAAACATAAGAACTCACAAAGAAAAATCACTTCTGTGAGTGTTGTTCAGTGATTGAAGCTTTAAAGTGCAATACAGGGCCCCTGTGCTTGGAACTTTGTTACATTAGCATGTTCAAGAAAAGGCTTAAATTTCTCTCTGATTGACTTTGGCTGAGTTTTTACCTTAAGTTCGACTCCCCCAGTGACAGATCTTCCTGTGACGGGCTCCAGGCTGGGATTCTAAGCACTAGGTGCTAGTTTCCTGGACTGTGAATCCCAGCACCCAATCTCATGCCAACTGCTTCCCCTGGGTTGAATCCAGGTTCTGGGCCCACTCTCTGGGCACATCCCTGCCGTATTTGTACCAGAACAGCTAACTCTATCAAATGTGCTCCACATTCAGTCAGCTCTTACATTCTCTCAAAACTGCTCAGGTGTCAAGTCTGTTTCAAAATCTGTACTCGATCTCCTCATATTTTTTGGTACTGAGGATTGTGTTCATATTTTAATAAACAACTCCAAATTTGAAGAAGTTGAACACGGTAAATTTTATGTCTTACCGACAACACAGTTCAGTGCAAGTCAGTGGGACCTGTACATGGGAATCTGCACCCTGTGACTCTCATAGACTCAGTTCTTTTCCTTCCGATGCCTCTGTCTTTATCTAGGTCTGCATAGATCCCACCATTTCACCACAGGATGATGGAAGAGCAAGGACTGAACACAAGAGCTTTCCATGAACAGGCCTGGGCTTTCTCTTACACTCCATTGGCCAGAATTAGTCACTTGGCTGAGGGGGAATGGAGTCACATGACCACTCCCCACTAGAATTGGTAACCTGGTTAGTATGCTGTGAAAAAATGGAACACATGCTGATGAACAGTAGTAAACTGAGTCACAAATACATAACTTTCAGTGAAAGTACGTAGTTCTTAAAACTTTTAGGCCAAAAGTGTCTGTTGATATGTAAGAGAAGGGATACTTTAACTGACTCTGACCATGGTGATCTACCTATTTGCAGTGGCATGTTTTTTAACTACAGGGGTAGGAAAATAAGTGAATAAAGATCATTAATAATAATCATACTGGTCTTCAATTTCTAGTTTATGTACCTAATTTCAATTCTATGTGAATTAACACATTAGACCACCCATGAAAGAATATTTAGATATTTAAATATCATTTGCTCTTTGTTAATGGGCTTAATAGAAACACAAACATGTGTAATTTTGAAGGCTTCAAAGTGGAGAACTTTAATATTTTGATAGTCTGAAGTATAGTTTGAATCGAAACATACTGAACAAAAACAGGACAACTGTCAGATTCCTAGTGCAGCATACAATGTCTTTACCAGCCTAATCTCAGCCTACCTTTTCCACATCACTGAGACCTCTCTCTCTCTGAAGGAACAGAACTGCCTAGAACAAAAAGAACAAAAGTTAGGCACTACATTTCTACTCTTTTCCTCTCTTGTCAAGCTACATTTGTTGGGTTAGTGTATAGGCAAGGTACTGGACTGCGGTGGGGGACTGTGGCAGCATAGATATGAGTTCAGGGTGAATCTTCCTCATCCTTCTCACTGGAGTTCTGGTCACCAAAGTCCAAGAGGATTTGTTCTGCTCAAAATATATATAAGTCCTAACCAGAAGCTGATTTTCCAAGGTTGGCCCCTTTCTCTAGGAAAGCACTTACACATTTCCTGTAGGTGCTATGAGCTAGTATACCTCCAGCTTTTGGTTAATAATGATAATTCTCAAAACAAGCCAAAACCTTCACACGTTGGGGCCATTTCATGTAATTTGAAAGCCATGCCCATGAGTAATAGAATTTTTAATTCTTAATAAGATAGAGATCCCATGTCTGAATAATTCTCATCAAATAATTTTATCATAATGATGCATGATTTTACATATAATCATAATTTTACCATGTATAATAATTGCATAGTTACTTTTCAACCCAGCCAGTTAGTTTTCAAATGTGGACCTTTAATCAAAAAACAGTTTGTGTGTGAGAGTCTTTTGGGGTAAATCTGAGTTTGAATTTTGAATTGTTATTTATTGTGACCCTCCATAATTTAATCATTTTATCTCCAGTTAAATGGAACTACTCAACAGTGCCCACAAGGAGGATTGTTGTGAAGTTGGATAAGGACATGCAAAAACTGCTTGCTCTTTTTTTGAAGCACAAACCCACCATGACTAGTAATATTTTGCAACTCAAAGTCAAAGTAAAAGTAGCAAGTCAGTTATCACCCCCCTATAGAAAGAACTGGCACCTCCTACCAGATGCCAGTGGCATCCTGGCCAATGGGGGTCAGAGCTCTGACTCTAAACCCACTTTTACTCCAATTAAACTATGGGGCTTTGGACAAGTCAACTCTTGAGCACTTTCTTTGTAAAATGGAGAACATAATCCTGCTCTGATGACCTGCTAAGACTTATGAAACACTTAGATGTCATCATGCTTGTAATTCCATCATTATGATCAATCACTTCATGCTAAATAGAGTACTTTCCATAAAGCCTTCTAAAAGGCTCAAACTCATACCACAAGGGCCTGGTCGTGTGACACGTTCATTCAACAAATATGCTGTGCTGGGCAGCCTGCAGGAGCTGGGACACAGTGACGAATACGAAGTGAGTAGAAGAGTATAAACAATAAATTAGCGTACAATTTAAATCAACTAGATGGTTTCAAATACCTTTAATTATTTCAAAAACTTAAGCAACATGAAGAAAGTAAGTAGAGAAGAAGGGTCTGATTTAAATTGGTTGGTGAAGGATGATCTTTCTATGGAGGGGATCACTGAATTGAGCCCAAATGATATAATCAGTTAAAGACAACTTATAAACAATCCACTGGCATAAAAAACAATTATGCAAGCATCATTCATAAATTTTAGTTAAATTTAACAGACTAAATTCCCTTCTCGAAAGTAGGTAAAGAAGCACAGTGGGACAGAAAGGAGAAACAAGCCAAGGAAAAGAAAGCTACCTGCTAAGGCTCTTTGCACTCTGTCCTCTTCTCCCTGTGTTAAGTGGTGTCAGAATGGTCACGGACATTTGGGGGAGAACCTAAAGAGAAGTCGTATTGAGCTTCCATTTGCTTTGGTTTTATATGACTCACAGGCACTTCTCTCTACCGTTATTGAGTAGAAAGATTTTACAAGTTGGAATTTTGAACAGAAGTAATGAATATACTCTTAAATTATTTGATGATTCAATTAACAAAGAGGGGCTAAATATCATGAACACATTGCAGAGATGTTCCTGCTGATATAACACAAAATATTGACATACATGTAGAAAACAGAAAATTCATGTTCACCATTACAATAGGACATATGATACACAGATTAATTAGTGCTATCAATTCTTTTTTTTTTTTTTTTGTGGGTACCAGGGGTCGACCTCAGGACCTCGTGCACCAGCAAGCGCCCTTGCCCCTGAGCAATATCACAGGCCCTTTTTTCGTATGTGGGTACCGGGAGTTGAACTTAGGACCTCGTGCTTGCCAGGCAGGAGCTTATGCCGCTGAGCCATCTCACTGGCCCTATCAATTCTTTACAATGTTTAAGATAAATCACTATACAAGAAAACTTGAGATGTTCTTAAACTGTACAGAACACATGCAAAAGAATTTGATAGAGGTTTTCCCAAATTTGACAACGGTCTCTTTAAAAATGTAAAACATTGCCAATAAGAAGTTGTAAATTTGTAAACCCATTGTGAAAGAAAAGACTGGAGTATCTTTTTCTGTGTAGAAAATGCTGTTACAATATCTTTGTCATAGGAAAAGGTGATCAAAGAGTAGCCAAGAAAATGTGGAAAGCATAAGAATGTCAAGCCAGTAACAAATTAAAGTGTATTTCTGGACTTTTTGGTATTTGTCAGATCTTTAAAACTGGCTTTTTGTTGCATTTTCATTTCTTGTTTGAAATAAAAATAATTTTGTATCTTTCTTTCTTAAAGAGAGTCCTCCGATTGTGTAATTTTTTTTAGACTCCACAAAACTTGTCTTCAACCCTGCAGGTGGGCTCTTGGTGGGGGTGACAGGAGATTTGAATGCCTTCAGACTGTTGATATTTCCCCGGCAGGGGAGATTTTGGATATCCCTAAAGTGGGCCAGAGAAAGTACACAGTCCCCAGCACATACACACATGTCCAGCTCTCCCTGTCCCAACTATTCTCCAGGTGTTCCCTTAGATGGCTTTTCTCACCCACTCATGGCTGTTGGAGCCTCGAGTCTCAGGACCCACGTTTCTTGAGCTATACATAGCCATTTGCTGAGGGGGCATCAGGTTGGACAAGGAGTGGCCAACAAGTGCTGGATGTGTGACTGGAGAGTGTCAGAGCTCCTGGGTGTGCCGGAGCCTGCCAGAGAACAGCCTGGCCAAGCCCCGAAATGCATCTGTGTGGCAGTCTTGAATCCTGATGGCATTTTTATGTTGATTTAATAAGTGCGATTCATGGAACCTTATGCTAAGTCCCTGGATGATGAATTTTAGCACTGAAATCTCAGAACCAGAGTTCCCTTGACTCTTCCTCTGTGTCTTCACTCCCCTTCTCTCTCCCACTCTGTCTTCTACTTACGAGCCACTGTCCATAGCCATCAATTCAGTGGGAGAGAAAGTAGTTGTGGTCCCTCTCCTCCCACCTTCCTGCTTTTTCTGGGCACAGCCTGAGTAAATTAACTCAGGTTGATTAATAATATACTGAATACTTCTTTTTTTTCACTTAGACAAGGGACTTTTTTTTTGCTCCTGAGCGTAAAGATTCAGCACTTTTTCTACAACAGAACCTAGAGACAGCATCCACGGTGACTCTGTAGAAAGCCTCTTTGGTTTCTGCTGTCTCATCTGTAAAGTGAGGTTCATGACTGTATGCGTACAATTGGGTTGAACAGCAGGGTCAGAGTTCTCTTCCTACCCCAGGCAACAAGGCTCCAACCCTCATCCTCAGCCTAACCACTATTGCTTGGCCAACTTCCCAAGCCCCTCAAAAGTGCTTCCTCTCTCCTAGTGCGTGGGAGAGACTAATGATTTCTCAGAGCTGTCTCTAAACAAGGATGATGGTTGAACTCCATGGTGAATGCCTCAAAGATAACAAAAAAATCAGTAGGGGTCTCCTGAAACTGAGAGCTTTGCTCTGGTTCTATGAGATCCTTGTGGGTCTGAGAGAGCACCTCAAAGTCCATATTGTGTCGTGAAAAGACTGTGAAAACGTCTCGAAAGAAGAAAAACAAACTCCTCTCACACACAACTCCTACTTCTTCCCCTTTCAGATCTTTTTTATCTCTTAAACAAAAGGAAGTAATATTAATGTAGTATATATACAAATAGTCACACAAATAGATGTCTTTGGAAAAGCAAGACTTGTAAAAATACTTGCTATTTAGTTCTGAGATATTTCAGTGTACTCAACCAGTGTTTAAATATTATGAAGAAGATACTACACAGGCAATATATTCTGAAATAATAGAAATGGCCAGTAATAGACTTCACTGGGTTTTAGTTTACTCAACTGCATTATTAAGAGTTAGAAAAAAATGATTTAAAAAGGTCTTTTTTTGGGCTAGCAGTCTATGATTCTGTAATAACAGTGTGTTCTGGTTAGTTAACTTTTTGTTGTTGTTCTATATTTAAAAGCCCCTTCCAATCATGTTAACAGTGATTACTGATTAAACACTAACAGGGCATGTAACTCAGAAAGATACTTTTTTGAGGAACACAATTGTTTTCCTGAAAATGTTTCATACACACACACACACACACACATAATGACTCAACACATATTTTACATATATCATGGAGTTTTCTTTCAATAACCCCATGGTGAGGCTTTTTGTAGAGCTTACCTATCTAGTACACTAAGTTCAATGTTCCTAAAGAAAGGGCTATATTAACACAGGATCCTCACACTGTCCCTTTCCATAGAACAGCACTGAAATGCTGAGAGGCTACGAGGGCTTTCTAGGAAGCCACAGCAGCAGCAAAATCACACCAAGAACCCTGGGAATTTAGGGCTACACTCAGAGCTCACATTTGCATGCATTTTTGCTGGGTTCCAACTAGAGAATGAACAGGTTAATGCGCCCTCGTGAGGCGGATGCCTCACCATTCTGAGACCTCAGGTACCCACCAGGCCGCATAACATGCGGAAGACAGAGGCTTCTGCGCGCTGCTGTCATGCTGTGACGAGGCTCTCAATTTCTGGCAATACAATGATGCTCCAGATAAATGTTTTCCAAAATCGAAGCCATTTATTTACAGACATACAAAGGAAAATAAACTTCACTAGGCTTCAGACTTCTTAGTGGCTACTTTCTCCTGTGAGAGAACCCAGGCTCCCCTTCACTGAGTTTAGGGTTGGAAATAAGGCTCAGTTGGTGAAGTGGCTGCCCTGGGCGTTCCAGAGGTTGTCAGGGTGAAAGATGTCCCTGAGGACATAAGACTTTCACTTCCCCACGTTCTTTCCTGTGCATCAGCCCTCAACAATGACCCAAATAAACAATCTGGAGCAAATCTCCCTGCCTACCCGACATACACTAGGGGTATTATTAGAAGTCTAAACCTATGTCATTTATCAGGGTTTTCCTGCATCTTGTTTGCACACCTCTCCATCCCAGGCGAGGGCCTTTGATGGCACATCCTTCTCAGGAAATAGTTCTTCCCTTGTAATGTTTTTGCTTCCCAGCTTCTTAAAAGTAGTGTAGATTCACTTTGTTTTTCACTCTAGGAAACAAAACAGCTTGGCCATTGTATGTTCTGTGTGAGGCACTGGAGTAGAAGAGGCAGAAAACCTATTCCTTCTATTTAATGCTAAAAATTGCTCTTCTGTTCTTCATCCTTTTATCACCCTTGATATTATTTTGTAACGTTTCCACATGCACAGAAGGAGGAACTGGGAGCATTTGTAGAAAGATGTCACAGGCCAGCCTGGAACTGGTGCGTACATTTCTACCCACGTTCCATGGGGAGGTTGAAGAATGTGGTGCAGGCAGATGCCCTGAGATGTGGGGAAATAGTTTGCTCAGCATCCAGCCAGGCTCCGTTTCGGGAAAAGAGTTGGAGTAAGGCAGAGAGCAGAATGTGAGACCCTCCACTGCTGGTGAAAGTGCCTGGCACAGGGGTAGAGGCTGGGAATAACGATGCTGAGTGAAACTCGGTGTCTGACCTCCGAGGAGTCGCAGTATTGAGGCAAAGACCAACATCGGCCTGCAGTGTAGAGAGGAGAGAGATGTTTGTCCTTAGCTTGGGGTTTAAGGAAGGTGTCACAGCAGAGGTTATGATAGGATGTGTTAGCCTTCTGTTACTATGATTTCTAAGACATACAACTTATAAACAGAAAACTTTTTTTTTTGGCTCACAGTTTTAGAAGTTTCAGTCTATGATTGATTGGCCCCATTGCTTTTAGGCCTGTAGAGAGCTAGCACCTCATAGCAGAACTGCGTGACAGGTCAAAATTGCTCATCTCATGGCTGCCATGGGAAAAAGAGAGAGGAAGACACCATGTCCCACAGTCTCCCTCAAGGGCATGCCCCTAGAGACCCAAAACCTCCAATAAGGTCCTGCTTCTCCGAGATTCCCTCTTAGAGATGCTTCGTGAGATACCATATTTGGCTTTGAATACAGCAATATTCTATGAGAAAAATTTTCATCTTCCCAACACTCCTCTCAGAAATAAAATTTAAGGAAATGATGACATTACATTAGCAGCTACTATTATCAACTGTCACATCTTCTGATTTAAGCTAAAATTCCTCTAAACTGTTAAATAATTGGAATTCTAGGGAGTATCCAGCCTTATTCTTTTTTTTTTTTTTTTTTTTTTTGTGGGTACCGGGGGGTCGACCTCAGGACCTCGTGCGCCAACAGGCACCTGTGCCGCTGAGTGATATCACCGGCCCCCTTTTTCGTATGTGGGATCCGGGAGTCGAACTCGGGCCCTCGCACTTGCCGGGCAGGCGCTTAAGCCGCTGAGCCATCTCACCGGCCCCCCCAGCCTTATTCTTGTTCCTAGTGTCACCTAAGGTAATTGTTGAATTTGGGTTCCTACCAGTGATTTAGGCAAGTTACTCTTCACCTGGAGTCAGCAAGTGGAATGTTAGTTAACCCTGGTTGACCCAAGCTACCTAGTTGATCACCCCCTGGCAATTCTGACTGCAGAGAACCAGGTGGTATCTGAGGGACACAAAAAACTCATGGCAATTTTCTTGCCTGCTATATACTAAGGGCTCATTCCTTTGTCTCCTATGATTGGCCTAATAGAAACCCGATAATGCTAAATCTAGAGAAGAACGTGGAGTCCCCAGACTGTTCTCCTTTGTGGAGAACTCACACGTCTGAAGACTGCAGCTTCAGTCTGGGGACTGTATGGAAGAACTGCTGATCTATGGCTGCAGGATGAGTCCAAGAACAAATCACTTACTTATAAAGCACTCAGCTGTTAGCACAGATACTGGGAAGAAGATAATCATCCTCCTGCATATTGGAGAAAAAACACCCTGACAATTCAAGCAGCCTGTTTGAGGTCACTGCTAAGGAAAAGTGGCAGATCAGGGCCAAATACAGTGGCCATTTAATCTCTCTGTGAATGTTCCCAGGAGGGACTGATATTTGTGCCTGTAGGAAGATGCACTTGGATACTGCTCCTGACGGAATCATGCCATAAATACAAGAGGCACACATATCTTTGTTGTAGAGTAATGTGCTTGAAGATTCCCATTGTTCATTCTCTTTGGATAATGACCCAAGCTAGGGGAGAAGTGTGCAGTGAACACCCCAGTAGAACCAATAACCACACTAAGTTAAGGCAGATATGCAAGATATTCCAGCAGGTCTGAGTTTCATGTGAGATGCCTAGTTATATTTTCCATCACTCTTTATGGGCCTCTAAGGAACTGTGAAAAACACCTGATCTTCAAGAACCAATATTCCTAAGAAAGGGGCTAGGAAAAATCCTTTTTTAATATGTCTTGAAATGAGTTCATGATGGCACCAGAAATATATCTTCATCTAACGCGAGCACATCAATAAACCAAAAAAGCAGAGCTGCTCCCCAAGCACTTCGGCTGGGTGTTTGATTAACATCTCATGGCCCAGGGCAGCTCCAGAGCACATTTGGAAATTCTTTGCATCCAGGTGGCACAGAAATCCATGTGCCTGGCAAAACCCAGGGTTGAGTTCCTGTCTGGACTGAAGCTAGAGCTTATGGCTTTGTGAGATTTTATAGCTGGGGTTGGCAGCCTAGTAAAAGTGGGGAGTGATAAATCTGTGATCCTTGTTCTGGCAGGAGTAGTCACACTAGAGGCCAGGGTGGAGGGCTGGCAATGTCTCCACATGTGTTCCTTTGGCATGGCAGAAGCCAGCCTTGGGAGAACTATGACAGGGATCGTGGAGGAAGCCAAAGGGGATGGGACAACTACAAAATATATGTTACTGGAATAAATGTCAGAGAACTCACCTCAGCCTACCAGCATATCTCAAGCATCTTGTGTTGAATGTGGCGACACCCCTTCTTTCTTTTTTTACCTTCCTGATACCTATCTGTGGCAGACACTGCTGACTGCCAAACTGGGTATCAGTTGCATCTACTACATTCAGTAATTAACGGAAGATGCAGAAAAGGTAAAGAATCTGACTAGAAGTTGTTCTGAAAAGATTTTTCAAAGAAATTATATACGATGGGTAGACATTCACATTTCATTTGAAAGACTATTTTTGAGTCCTGTCAATAGGCCAAGAGAATGGTATGCAATTGATCTTCTGCCTTTAAGCAGCTCTCTCTCTGGGGACTGGGGCTATTCCCCTCAGAAGATGAAAAAACTGTGGCAATGGTCAAGTATGAGATAAAGAGGAAGTAAATTAAATTTGGGGTAGGGAGAGTAGAAAAGGAAAAATGGACGGGAGAGATATTGCAGAGATAAAATTAAGAGGTCTAAATAGCTGGTTGGAGAAGGGGCTGAGAGTAAGGAAGGATTTCTAGATGACTGAAGTTTTGAATGGCTGTGTGAGAGCATCACACTTCCAACAACAGAGTCTTGGATGTAGGAAGAAGAGCTATGCTGGAGGATGGCACAGAGTTGGGAAAAATAATTACCCTGGCAAAGAGACAATGTACATCGAACATCCGATTTCCATTAGTCATTTATTACCAAACATTTTTAGAGTCTGCCATTCTCAGGAACCATGACAGTCACAGTGCTAATGTCTAGTTACAAAGACTAATGAAAAATGGTTCACATCCCCAAGGGGCTTGTGTGGTGGAGGGGGACATCTGGATATCTGAGGAGCTCACGGCAGGGCCATCTAAGGGGAGGGATGAGTGCTAAGAAAACCTTCTTGAAAAGTGGGAGTTTTTTTTGTTTTTGTTTTTGTTTTTTGTAAATGACATACTTTTTCTCTAGAAGCCAGCCTCTGCATATATAAATACAGCCACAGTTTGCATACATGTGAAGTACTTGCTAAATGTTAAAGGGTATTTGTGGTTCTCAAAATATGTAACTGGCTCTGGGCATCCAATTTCATAAAATCCTAAAGTCAAAGACATTTTTTAATCTTTAAAATGCATATGAAACAATTTAGTATTATTTACTTTTTATTTCTATTTTATCCAAGGCAAGATATATGTCAAAAATCTCAGAATTTCCTAGTTTTTTGAGCCAGATGTCAAGATTGGATAGAGGTCTTCCAGGCAAGGATAGGCATGGCCCAGACCATGGTGGTTTTTTGCCATACTTAGGTTTATAATATACTCTGTAGATGATAAGGAGCCATAAAAAGGGCTTTGTGTACAGGAGTGTCACAATCAGACATACATCTTAGGAAAAACTGTGATGTGCAAAGCAAGGGATTGAAGTAGGAATACTATCTGCCTATGCTCCAAGCAGCAGTTTTCACAGTGTCTATGCACCCTTGGCATCCCTGAGACCTTCTTGGAAATCTGCAAGATTAAAATTATTTTGAAAATGTTCTTAAGAGGGTATTTGCTTTTTCACTTCTGTTTTTTTGCTGATGTACAGTGGAGTTTTTGATAAACTAGATGATGTGTGATGATATTACTCTAGTAGCTGTTTGTCTTAGTCTATTTTCTGATGCTATAATAGAATACCTGAGACTGGGTGATATATAAAGGAAGAGTTTTATTTTAGCTCATGATTCTGGAGGCTGGGATGTTGAAGGCTAGGCAGCTGCATCTGGCAAGGGCCTTGCACTCCTTCAACTATGATGGAAAATACAAGGGCAGGTGAGAATATGCAGAAGAGACAGAATACGAGAGGTGAGGTTGCTTTAGTAACAACCTACTCTTGCAGTCGCTAATCCAATCCTCAAGGGAAATGAATCACTTGTGCAAGAAAGGCACTAATACATACATTCAAGAGGACTACACTCCCATAACCTACACACCTCCCACTTGGCCTCAACTCCCAACACTGCTGAATTGTGGAACTAAGCCTTGACATGAGTTTTGGCTGGAGCACACCATATTTGAACCAAAATACTAAAATGTGCTTGTTAATCTTGTGTTTTAAACATTCCTTTCTGACTTCTAGTTAATTTCTAAAGTGTTTTATATCCAATATGGTAACCATTGATTGGCATAACACTCATAAACTAAGCTCTTTGAGATTCTCAATAATTATTAAGAATGTACAGGGTTCCTAGGACCAACAAGTTTGAGAGCTGTTGGTTTATAGATAGTTTCTGACTTGATTTAGAAAAACAGTCATGGAAGAAATGATGGAAGAAATGCTCTGTGATAGCTTTCTGTCACTATAAAAAATGCCAGGAATAATCATCTTATAAAGAGAAAAGGTTTATTTTAGTTCACAATTTTGGAGGCCCTGGTCCATGATTGACGGGCCTCATTGCGTTTGGGCCTGTGGTGAGGCAGCACATTATAGCAGGAACACATGGCAGAACAAAACTGTTCACCTCAAGGCCAGGAAGTAAAGACAGTGAGGAAGATATGGGGTTAGGATGGGATGGTAGTTGGTAGTGAGGTTGTCTCACAATCTCCTTTAAGGGCATATCCTTAAAGATCTAAAAGCTTCCCACTAGGCCACGACTTTCAAAGATTCCACTACCTCCCAATAGTGCCACTTTAGGGATTGCATCTAACACATTTGAGATCATTTAGATCAACATTTAAGATTTGAGGACATTTAAGATCAAACCTATAGCATGCTCTAGTTGTTTGGGTAAGGGTAAAAAAAAATCAATTTGACTGATTGAGCAAACTGAACGTTAGATGGACAGATGAGTAGATTGGGAACTCGTCTAAAGAAAGCCAGTTTTTGAGTACTAGCTGTGGATGGGAGAAATGGAGACCAATAAGGCAGGGAGACAACTAGAGTGGAAAAAGGAAGGCAAGATACTGCTCCCACTGACCCCTGCGTATCGTCTGCCTGCCACAGACACCCACTGCTCATTCTGCCTGCTCACAGATTCCATATCCATGACATCAGCCAGATGCCTTCTCCCCCTCTATCTGCCTTGCGTTTTATCTCAGTTTTGCACAAGCTTTTTTGGGCAAGAACCAGTGCTGACTCTACTTTTTGGGAGCAAGTTTATTTCACTTCAGAGGCCTAGTAGAGTCAGGATGGTGTTCTTCCCCACAACCCAAGCCCATAGAAGTCTGTGACTACAGCATCACAGAGGCAGAGAACACATATTTCTCCAGAAATGTAGTAAATGTTCGAGCTTGTTTTACGAGGAGTCCTTAGCTGTAATCTGATTCCCACATGATAATGTGTTACAAATTACTAGTAAATGCTCTTTTTCAGTAATCTGCAAACTGATGTTTGCTCTCAATAAGTGAGTCATTAGTAGAAAAGAAAATGACCCTTCACATTCAGGAATGCGATAAACGCAAATTTTAAATAAAACATCCTTGATGAAATGCATTTGGTGGGTTCAGTTTGCTAATCTGCACAGAGCTGTGATCTGTGGTGGGCAGTTGCCCAAGAGTGATGCAGACAGAGCTGTTCTTACCCACAGGCACGCGACTGGGTTGTGTCTGGGAAGCCCAGATCTGCTCGGGGTCCCACCATGGCTGTATATGCAAGTCTGCCACCATGAAGACACAGACCACATAGCCCTTTTGCTAGCTTCCTTTTAAAATTCACCAAAGCCTTGAACTTTCACAGGGAGAGGTTTGTTACTACTTTCCTGAAGTTGATGGAGCAATGGTTCAATGTGGCCTTCTCTAAATTGTGTTCAGTAAGACATACTAGTTCCAGGAGGTTAGGGAAGGAGTGTGCATGGCTAAATAATTAAGACCCTCTTTGAAAAGTCAGAATAATATCAGTGTGTTAACTTTTCAATCACTGTGACAAAGTACCTGAGGAAAACCATGTAAGGAGTGGAGATTTATTTTGGTTCATGGTTTCAGAGATTTCAGCTGGCTCCTTTGCTTCTGCGCTCATGATGAAGATGAGCATCATGATTGAGGAGACCTGATAACTTCATGGCATCCAGAAATCAAGAAGAAAGAGAGAAAATGTTAGAGAAGAACGGGCAGGGACAAAATATAGTCTCTAAGGTCATGTTCCTGTGATCCACCCCCTTCAACTGGGCCCCACCTCCTGTTTCCATCACCCCCTAATAATGCCACCCAATTATGACTCCATCAGTGGATTAGTCCACTGGTGAAGTGTGAGCTCTCATGGTCCAAAAAGCCCAGTAGATGGCAACTAAGCCTTTAGCACATGGCCTTTGGCAGACATTTTAGATCCAAACCATAAGAGTTGGCATTTTAAAAGTTCTGAAAATTCCTTCAATAAAGATGCTGTTTAAGTTAAACTCATTTGATTAAGAGGTAGATTTAGGTACATGCTTCCATTTTCTAAAAAAAAAAAAAATGTTATCTCCCAGGATTCCCTAGCAGTGAAGGAGAACCTTTTAGAGTTATCAGTGATACAAACAGCCCTCTGCAGCGTGTGTGCCATAGTTTGCCACCATTGTCCTAGGAGGTGGAATGGAGGTGTACCACCTAGATGAGCTGAATCGGTGAGACCCAAAGGAAGAAGTCAGCACGTGGCAGAAGTGCATGTCTCGATAAGCACCACGCTGTTCGTGTCTGGTTTTCCCAAAGTGGCCGTGGCGCAGTGGCTGGTACTCACCCTTAAGCACTATGTGTGCTACGTAGTGTGGCTATGGCAGGAGCAGTAGTGTCTCTTCTCAAGACGTGCCACGGTGTGGCTGGACATTGTTTTCTGACTGTTGTTGACCTTGGCTGCCTTGTTCCTGGCTGTGTAGCTCACAAGTCTGAGCTCCCAAGGAGCAGTGATAATAATTAGTAATTATTAGTATCATCATCATCATTAATAGTAATACTGTTTATTGGCAACATTGATTATTATTACTATACTATGAACTAGTGGTATTATTTATTATTACTACAATTATTGTTGTTGTTATTGCTTTCTACTTAAGCTAGATAGAGTCCAGATCATAAATAAACCTTGACTCATCCAACCATGGAAACTATTTACTGAATATTTAGGGATAGCTCACAAAACAAATGGTTCATGGTATATACATTTGGAAATACTATTCCTCAAAAACAGAACTTGGGGAGATTCCAAATCTTAATCCAGCAGAATATAGGATGAAAGGGTAGGAATTTCAGGAACTATGCCAGGCAATGTCTGGCATGAGGATGTGGGATGTTATTTGTCATCTCAGGACTAGAAGCTCTTGGAGTACTTTCTGGATCTACAACTCCATGAAAACATTAGCTGGACTAAGAATGTGTTCTTTATCTCACACCCTGCTAGGGCTTCATGAGAAAATAACAATGAGTTAATGGTCTGATTGCCCATTGGGACTAACAAGAGGCTAGAGATTTATATATAAAATCATTAGAGAATGCAAAAAGTTATAAAATTAAGTGCTATATTTTGGGGTTTAATAAATCTAACTTATTAAACACATAAATCAAAAGTAGTCCTTCCCATTATCTAAGATTCCTTTCTTTGAATTAGTGGCTCAGATTGACTCCAGAGAAATGTTTTGTTTTGCCTACATAGGACTCTGTTTAAAGGGAATTAGTTGAAAACATTTGCAGAACTGGGAGATTTTATCTTAAAAATTAAGAGGCGGTATATGAGCAAAGATATGTATGCTCCTCTCTGATATAAAAGTCATTTTTGTTTTTAATCCTTAATATTATTCTTCCCAAGGGACAATGACTATCTGGTTAGTTTTTCTAAATTTTTCAATTTACAAAGTATTGTGCCTTGGAAGAAGTTGACTAGATTTATAAAAGACTCACTTCAGATTTCATACGATCTGATGGAAATAAAAAGAGGAAGCAGCAGGAGTGACATGAAGACTGCAATGGAGACAAAGTTTGGGTTTGTCACTCAGTCCTTCTGGTAGTGATACATCCATCTAACAAAAGACCCAGAAATGGAACACAGTTCTTCTGATGTCTACTGTGTTCTGCATACTTTATCATGTTGCTTCCAATGAAGTCAAACATGATACTGATTAACACAGAGGGAAAAGTTTAGAAAGGTAAAGGTTTGTCAATGGAAAGATGAAGGCGGCATAGACTAAAGCTCTCTCTTTACCTGAGATTTTGTTATATTTCATTGCTTCTCCAAGACAGGTTCAATTACACAAGAAGATTGTACTTTAGAGAACAGGCTATGTGGATGAGTTTTAAATAATGGCATCTAAGAAGAAAAAAATTATTTGCTTGGTTGCCACACCTAAAATCCAATAAAGTCCTATTAGCGCAGCAGTTGTAAATGTTAATGCTTTCAGCAGCCAAGAAAGTAAAAGAGGTCAGTGGAAGTCTGCAGTGTGCTGTGGTGACAGTGGTGAGCTCTGGAGCACTTATCTCATCTCAAAGAGTGAATCCACCACTTTGTTTCTGCTTACAATTGCCACATGAGAATGGTAAGCAGAAATATGAAATTCGGCAATATCTAACATTCACAGTTTTCAAGAGAAGAAAGGAATGTAGATTTTTGTGTGAACTATCTGGCTTATAAAACAAACAAATTCTGTAAGCCACCAATTTTTAGCCTCTGTTTAAAACCTTCACTTAATTATAAACAAATTTATGAATAGAGTAACTATGTCCCACAACAGAGCAAAAAAGAAAACAGAAATCTTCTCTTGACAAAACATCTAGTAATTGTGGATAAAATGTGAAAAGGAATGTTTTAAATGTTTTAAACTCTCTAAAGAGTGAGATGTATCCCTGAGTAGTGAGCCCGTGAGCTGATGTATCTGCAAAACCTCTCTGGAGGGCTGTACCCTTCAGCAAGGATCACAGATCATTTCCACAGATAAAAGCAGCTGCAGATAAACTCAAAATCCAAAGCTGGGTCAAAAACTCAAGCACACAGTGATACAAAATACTATGAGTAGAAATCAGTTGACTGAACATGTAACTTAATTTGATCCTCCAGGATTTGCAGGAAACACTATTCCCAGATAGAAGTTATAAAATCTGTATTGTCAAAATGGCTAGGGTCTTAAAAAAATTAAGAATTCATTTTAAATTAAAATTAAAAACACAAGAAAAGAATAAAATCCTGGGGGGAGGTCCTAATGTGCAAAAGAATTTCTAGAAATGAAAAATATAGTCATCGAAATTAGAAACTCAACTGACAGATTAGTCACTGAAACAAACCTATAGAGAGATTTACTGCATGGAAAGATATATATGAAATTACCCAGAACATAACAGAAAGAAAACAATAATTATTAAAAAAAGAAAGAATAAAGACAGAGTGAATGTTTGAATACTTTTTGTCAATAATCATTGTAAACCATGGAAACAAATGCTGGCAGAAAGTGGAGGTAACTTGAACCTTATCAAGTGATATAAACATATGATTTTTTTTCCTCTCACTATATTTCCCAGTCAGTTAGTGTGTGGGCCATAGTGCTGAAGCAGAAAGTGGCACTCTTATGGGACTGAACAGCCACAAGTTGCAGTTTGGGCTATTAAAGGGCCTAAAATTGAGACAGATTCCAGAGAGGAGGAATCCATATGAGCTAACCCCAAAGTCTGTGTAGAAATTCCTCTGAAATCATTACCTGATTTGCATGAGATGAAACCCAAGAAGCCTATCTTTGCCCATTTTCTGTTGCTATAGCATGATACCTGAACTGGGAGATTTACAAGGAAAAGGACTCACAGTTTCGCAGTCTACAAAGTCCAAGACTATGACAGTGGCATTTGCTTGGCTTCTGGTGACAGCCTTATGCTCTTCCATGCAAGGCAGAAAAGCAGGAGGCCAAGTGGGTATGCATAGAGAGAACTATCATGATAGCTAGCCCATTCCCGAGAAAAAAGCATTTATTCATTCATGAGGGCTCCATCCCCATGATTTAAACACCTCCCATGACCCAAACATTTCCCCCTTTGCCCCACCTCCCAACACTGCTGCACTGAAGACTAAGCCTCAATAATAGTTGGTGGGGGAATCAATCACAGGCAACCCATAGCAGAGCCCAAGGAGAAACTAAACACCTGAAAATCTAGAATTGCTGAGCAGAGACTTCAACAGACACCTCTCATAGATACACAGAATTTGGAATTCAAGTCTTGCCAAATAAACAGACTTGAAAAATTCCTCAAACTTTTAAAATTAAAGCCCAAAATCTATGTCTTATGCCTCAGGACTAAGGGATTCAACCTGTGCTGGTTATAAAGCATAAGTAGAATGAACCTAACAAAGCCCCAAAACCAAGTCTTCAAAAGTTGAGTTCATCGGCTGAACTTCCTTCTAAAACAAAAGCCAATATTTTCCAGAGGAAGATAACAGAATTCAGAATCTCCATAAATTGTCACTCATGATATCTATTATAAAATATTTATTAAACTTGCAAAGATACAGGAAAATGTGACAAGAGAAAACTAACCAGATGTTGAAATTTACAGGAAGGTATGGATATACGGGGTGAAAAGGTAGAGAGTTGAGAAATGTTGTAAACTGTAAGACAAATCAAATAAAATCCAAGCATGTAAAAATTTATTTTTAAAATTACATGAAAAAATATATTTCCCATGACATAGAAAGGAGCAATGACCACAAAGATAGGACAATAAGAATAGGAATGAGCTAAACTGAAAGACAGAGGTGAAGAAAACTTTTTGAACGAACAGTCTCCTTGAGCTGCGAGATTATCTTAAGAAGTTTAACACATATATAAGAATGAGAGGAGAGAGAAAATGGGAAAGAGAAAAATGTGATTATACTCACTAACCATTTTCTAAATTTGATCCAAAATTGCAACTCATGTATTCATGACATTCAGCAAACCCCCAGCAGACAATTTTCACTGCAAGTATACATTAAAGCACATCTACCTACATCATGACTGCTGAAAACCGGAGTAAGAGCAAATCTTAAAAACATAAAGAGAAAAAGACATAGTATGTAAGAAGAATGATGATAACTTCTCATAAGAAAAATACATGGGGCGGGAAGACCTGAAGTAGTGCCTTTAAAGACATGATAGAAAAAAGCACCAATCTGAAACTATTCTATCTATCATCTATCTATCGATCTGTACCTATCTATATCTATCTATCATCTGCCTATCACCTATCTGTATCTATCTATGCATATATGTGTAAGTATATATAAAATGCAAGTGAAATAAGGACTTTATACAAACAAAAGCTGAGAGTATTTGTTGCCAGAGAACCCACACTACAAGGTTCTTCAGGTTAATGTTCTTTAGATTGAAGAAAAATGACACCAGATGCTGAACATGATGATGAACTTGAGCTACTAGAAGAAAAGGTGAATGTTTAAAATGGTAATATTTAAAATGAATATTTAAATAAATATAAAAGACATACTGGAGTTGGCCAACATTAACATCTGTTCTTCAAAACACACCACTAAGGAAATAAAGGCAAATTGTGGAATGGAGAAAGTACATGCCCCTAGGACTTACTGGCCCATTCTCCCTGTCTCCACTCTGGAAGGATGGTCTGGGTTTGGGCACTAGAGAACAGCTAGAAGAAAATATCTTGGAGGCTCTGCTCCCAGCACCTCTTTTCCCATGCTCAAGCCAGAGCGAGAGGGGGTCTCCTGGACATACCTCTCTGTGCTCTTCCTGATTCACACTCCCACTTTCAAGCTGCCTTGTGTCTGGGCTGGGGGACACCGGAAAAAATGTGAGAAGCTCACCACCTATTCAGTGGTTCTTTGAATTTCAGTCTTTTTCCCCCCAACCTACTTGCTAGTAGCTGGTGAGGTTGTTAGAGCTTCACTGAGTAAGACAGGCAGCATGGACTGCTTCTATGTCTTATCTAGAACCATAGCCCCTGGATGAAGTTTTGAGCATGTTAAGTTTGAGGTACATGTGGGACATCCAGGTGGAAACACATGTTTGTCTGGAGCTTGATTATGAGCTTGGGGCCAGAAATAAACATTTAAATCTTCAATATACAGATATCATCTCCATTTACCTGATTGGATGACAGCAATCGAGGTGAGTGTGTAGAACAAGAGGAATGGACTGAGTAGAGAACACCGGGCACACCACCATCTCAGTGGTGGGCAATGGAAGTAGAGCCAGTGAAAGGGGATCAGACAGGCAGGAAGAAAACAGGACACCCCAGTGTCAAAGCTCCATTTCAGGTCTTTTCTGAATTGTACACACCAGTGATGCTGGTGTTTGGCCAGTGTTTGCCAATTCTTTTTTCTATACATCACTTGTATCAGGATCACCTGCAGAGGAAGGGTGTGTTAATTATGCTGATTCTTAGACTATATTCGAAACATTGAATTAGAGTCATAAGTGGTAAGGCATGCCTGCCTGAGTTTTAAATAAGCTTTTCATGGATTTCTCATGAAAAGTTTGGAGAACCACTGCCCTAGGCCCAGAGAGCATAGAAATTCCAAAGCCTGTCACTAGCATAAAGTGAAGATGCTGAACAAGGAGGAAGGAGAAAGAAGTGACTAGGGAAAGAAAGAGATTCCCAAAGTTTGAGAAGTGGCATAGGATGAAGAGCAATAGGAGGGGGAGGAAGAAAAATGGGAGAGAGAGTCTCTCTAAATTGTGAACTACAATATCTATTATAAAATATAATTTACTCTCATTGTTCTGAATCTGAGGTTGACACCTGTGGAGTAGCTGAGTCCTGGTTTCCTCTTGGGAGTTTCATGTTTGCAGACCATTAAGAGCCAGCATGAGCCAAAGGGCCACAGGCTGGCCAAGGGGATAGTGAGCTGAGGGTGGAGTGTGGCCCCTGCAGTTGTGCTGAACATGAAGATGAACTTGAAGCAGAATGAGCAATTCAGGCTGACACGCTTGTTCTGTAAACAGCATCCAGTGGTAAGTCAGCCCTGTTTCTACTACATGACTCAATCAACATGGGTTAATTACACATTTTATGCCAAATCCAGTAGTCATGTTTTATATTGCGCTGCTTTAGCCAGACAACATCTGTTTGGATGGGGAATGAAACTTGCTGAGATGCAAAACACACACATCCTTCCCTCTCCTCCCTCAACCTCTTACTAAGTAGTAAATTTCAGAAGTCTCTTTAAAAATTCCAAAAGCTGATTTCAAGTAAAGAACACATTATTTGAAATGGGAATTCATCACCAAAAGTGCTCAGAGAGAAAGCACTTGACCCCTCTTGAGCCTCCTAATCATCAATGCAATGCAAGTTTTCTTGGATTTCATGTTATTTCTTCCCAACCTTGATTATTTTTCTTGTGAATGCCCAGTAGCAGTGATCATGTGTCCTTTATCTCTACATTCCTAGCTCCCAACACAATGCCTAGTACATATACTAGGGGTTTGATAATTTTGTTACACTGAGCTTAATTTTGAATCTAACATCAGATTGACATGTAATTTTTCTTACAATCGCCAACATCTCTTTTCTCCTCCTTCAGATTTCTTCTAGTCCTCTTCCTTTCTATCCCTTTCTTCTCTCTTCTTTGCCTTTCTGTTTTTTTTCCCCTTTCTCTCCCAGTACCTAATTATTGTCAGAAGAGGACAAAATTTGAGCTGCAGTGTCAAAAAAAGCAAATTTCTCTACTTTTTTCTGATCTCACTCTCTTCCCTTGTTTTCCTTCATCTCCTCTCCTTCTTTCCCCTTTCTGCATCCTTCATGATTCTCTTTCCAAAGTCCTCCATGTGGAAGCATCTCATTAACATGAAGGATGTAGTGCTATTCAAATCATCGGAATAAAGGCTAGCTTCAGTTTCTATTAATCCCCCATATTTAATGATTCTGTTTTGAATGAAATACTCTTCTGCAGCACAAAATACTACTTCATTACGAGATGCAGCATGACTCCTTTAATATGCCTAATTCTTCATTATTCTTAATTAATGGGCACACTAATTTTATTCAGAATTATTATATCTTCATTGGTATTTGATAGATATCTGAAGTCCTGCAGATTCAATGGATTGGACCAAGATCCTCTCCATAATCTATGTACTATGAGAATAGTACATTGTGGCCCTTCCACCTCCAAGACAGTCCACTGCATTGGTTTGCTGGATCTTCAATGATCGAATGCTCAGGGATTAAATGTGTGTCAGAAATTACTGAGATGAGGGGTTTATAGATACGTGTCACAATAGTTAAAGACACTTTATTCACTTGAGTCCATTATTATTTTAACTCTCTGTGCTCTCTCATCAGCAGTTCAGATGTTTCTGGAAAGTCTAGTCTCTGGGGTTATCTGAAGATTTTGCTGGTTGATAGGTAATCCCTCCTGGTAATGAAGGGAGAAGATGAAAATTTAGACCAGTGTATTTTCCTTCCTGAGATCAGCTCTCAGAAGAATTGAGTTTCTAGTAGAACTATATCACTTTTTAGAAAGGAGGAATGCAGGAATGAAACAAGCAAACATAGTTCTCTGTATTACCCAACTTCTGACTCTTAACTCACTTAATTTTCACAATGTACTATAAAGGGAGGAGCTTCTGTCTTCATGTCCCCTCAAAGGAGAGGTTGAACTTAGTGACTCACCTCCAGTGAATGTAGAACAAAAGAAGTAATGGAGTGTGGCTTCTGAGATGAAGTTGTATGGCTTTGACTTGTTCTCTCTCTGTGTCTCTGTCTCTCTGCCTCTCTGTCTCTCTGTCTCTGTGTGTGTCTGTCTGTCTCGCTCTCTTTCTCTTGGAAGTCAGCCTTTATAGGCAGCCCTATAAGGTCCATTGACAAAGAACCAAGAGAAGCTGTCAGCCAATAGCCAGTAAGCCTTTTGCTCAAATGCCCATGAAGAATTTAGGCCTAACAAAAACCAAATTAGTGGGACTGGAGCTAAATCTAAGTGATACCAGTACTTCTAACACGCAGAAACTGTGACATAATTAATGTGTGTTGTTTTAAACTACTGACTTTGGGGCAGTTTTTCTTGCAACTAATATGAGAACGAGATAAAGACAACAGAAATCTCAGTTAACTGATTCTTTTCTCACTTTAGTGATTTAATCAGTGAGTATCACAGTCCTAAAGGCAAGCTTTGGAATGTTTTTTCACTTTTCTTTGGCACTGTTAAATAACCTTCAAAATCACAAAATTTAAAAATTATCCTTTTACCCCCTAAATTCATTTCTTGCCCCCCACTTTAAAAACACATCTGGTAATGAAGGAAAACACCTGGGCACCAACTTCTCTATAAAATTTTTTTAGACTTAGCATATTTGGATGCAAGGTCTAGAATCGCTTGAAGGCGTGGTGGAGTGGGTATTTTTAGGGGTGACTCACTGTCTGGGTGAGAGTGCTTCTCTCCTAGGATGCTCCTCCTCCCTAGCAGCTGGTCAGCGTGGAAGGCACTCAAGGATCCCCTGCACATTTGCAGACATTCTATTGCTTAGTTGCAGAGCTGGAGTTATGCCTACAGGAGGCACGACCGATTCTTATTTCATAATCACTTTGAGAAAGAGAAATATTTTCATATTCTTCCTCCTACTCATCCACTCAGCCTGTAATCAAGCTCAGCCTGAAAACTGGAGGTTTAGTGGAAAATAGAAATTGCTAGCTGTAACAAGAATGGTAAATAGAATGCCAGGAGAAATAGACTTGGCCTAAGGGTGTGAGCTCTGGAGTTTACGAAGTCAGGTTTTATGGAGGTTGGGCAGGTGAGGAAACTCTAAAGTACCACATAGCAAAAATGAAAAAGTTGTATCTCAGAAGCTATGATCATTTGAGGTGTCTATCAGTGAAGGCAGAGTGGCAAGTTAGGGAAGAATAAGTCAAGCATTGTGATCAGGAAAGATTAATTGAACGTTGAAAGGTTTTATAACTGGAGAACCACTTGTTTATATCTGGGTATTGGGATAGGAGTCCAGCTGTTTTGTTTTGTTTGTTTGTTTGTTTGTTTGTTTTTTGCTCCCATTTCAGGTTGTTGATTCCTTTTAAGAAAAGTGTGAAAGTCAAGCTCTCTGAATAAATGACAGAGACCCCTGCCTCATGAAGCATTTATAATTAGCATTTTGAGGAATATCTCAGTATCTCATCTCTCTTTAAATCTCTCTTCTTTTTCTCTTCTCTTCCTGCCCTCTCTCCCTTCCTTCTGCCCTCTCCATTTCCTCTTCAAAAACATGTATCAGCCTCCTAGTTCAGCAGGCTTCTGTTGTATAGTGGGAAAGCAAGCAATATCTCAAAAGGTGGGACTGAACAAGGGCATGGTGGCACTCTGGGAGGCTGAGGCTGAGGCAAGAAGATATCAAGTTTTAGACAAGCCAGGGCAATTTAGGGAGATGCTGTCTCAAAACAGAAAAGAGCTGGGGGTATAGCTCAGTGTGAAGGTCCTAGATTCAATTCCCAGTACTGAAAATAAAAGGTAGGAATGTTGACCTGAGTTAAGACTGTCCCAAGAGGATGCCTTGCAGCTCTTGTCAACCTTTGCATTAAAAACCATATTTGAACTGTTTTTAAAAATTTAGACTCTTATTATTTCCAGACACAGACTTTTCAAAAATTTATTTCCCTCTTATTAATGTCAGAGCACTAAACACATGTCCTTCATCATCAAGGAAGAGGACATGTGTATTTTTCAAAAGTAAAACTTACTAATTACCCAGGGTTTCCTTTAAGTATACAAGTGCTACTGGGGTCCTGCCGTGTGAAAGGAATAGTCAAGATCCCTGTCCTGGCCAGCTGTAGACCTGTGATTGATTTCTGAAAAACCTATACAAAGAAAGAGAAAAAGAAAGGAGAAAGAAAGAAAAGAAAGAAAGAGAGAGAGAAAGAAAGAGAAAAAGAAAGAAAGCTAAAGACAGTGTAAGAAGTGAAATAAATTGAACACACATGTGCAATCATTATTCATATAAGCATTCTCTCTATTACTTCATAGCACAGCTGTATACACAAAAAAACAGTCCCATTTGCTTCTTCCTATTGGGGTCTTATTAATTTCTGCCTAATGAAATACAAATGTTTGTGTGATTTTAAGGAGCACCATCCAGTTGGGTGTTTGTTCAGCCATAGGTGGCATGGCTCTGCCCACCTAATACAAACGTCTGTTGGCCTTTCAAAGGCCCTGACAGGGCATCTTTTGAGCATGCCAGTTGCCATGGTCACCAGTGTGCCCATTTGCAAGGAAAATTAGAAACCATGCTCATTATGTCAAAAACTACATTCAGGTATAAAGAGAGCATGTTTGCTTCAAGAGTTGGCAGTTGGCTGTTTGTTAGCCTCCCCGCCCACACACTTCCATAGAACAATGTCTCATTCAACTGCAGAAGTCAAAGTTTACAACTCCCTTCTTTCCAGCTGGAGTGTGTGTGTGTGGGGGGGGAGTATGCAAAATCGTCACTCACAGAATCACAGCACAGGGCCACAGACCGACCTTTCTGGTGACTTGCAATGACAATAAAGGCAGTCGGTTAGATGATGGAGGGGGAAATGATGACAACTCATTTTTTGTGTGAAGGTCTGGTGACTGGTGTGACTTAGATGGGGCTGTGATATTTTAGGTTACTTCAGCTATAAAATAAGGTAAGAGAGATCATCTGTAGGGCTTCTCTCATTTTCCAAATTCTAAAACACCCTCTCTTTGCTGATTTATTTATGCTGTGTACCCAAACACATGCACACACACACCAAACACACACACATATGCACACACACACACACAATACATGCACATAGCTTTTCTTTTTAAAATATTAATTGGTTTGAGAATACATGGAATACATTTTTATCTGAAGTGTGGATAGAGTAGACCTCTTCCCCCAAACAGCTGCCCAACTGCAAACAGATTGTGTAGCTACCCTAACTTGAGAGTTGACCTCAAAAAGCATTGATTTAACCATCTGTGAGTATTTTTCTTCAGAATCACAATTGTAACCTACCCTGAAATAATCAAAATGCTACCTTTTTTACGTTCTAAGGCTTGTTATCTCTTTTTCGGTTGTGTTACATAACCAAAAATTTATGTCTGTGAGTAATTTTAGAGCTTATTTTCCACAAATATGCTTATGGTAATTATATATTATATATATTATATATTATATATGTACACATAATATATACACACACGTATATCTACATGTCTGTAGCTGAGTGTCTATTCTGTATTGGATACTTTTACATGATTTCTTTCATTTTTCAGTTTTGTGAAATAGTATTGTCATTACGTTTTAAACAAAGCAGAATCCTTGATTGGGAAAGGCTAGGCAATTCACTACTGTCTCAAAGCTGAATGACCAAGTTTGGATTTAAATATAGATTTTTTTTTTTTTTTTGTGGGTACCAGGGTCGACCTCAGGATCTTGCGCGCCAGCAGGTGTCCGTGCTGCTGAGCAATATCACTGGCCCTTTTCTTGTATGTGGGTTCCGGGAGTCAAACTCGGGCCCCCGTGCTTGCCAGGCAGGCACTTACGCCGCTGAGCCATCTCACCAGCTCTAAATATCGATCTTTAAATGTCAAAATGCATGCCTGTGCCATATACTAGGATGCCCCTCATTATCTTTTTGTTGTCTGCACTTAAAAATTCCTGGAAATCAATGTGGCAACAGAAAGGTTTATTGTAAAGTGGTAAATCCAGTTAAAAAAATTGATGAGCTAGAATAGAATTTTCCCAGAAAAACTGAATTTTACTGATGAAAGGAGTGGGTATGTGTATGTGCATAATGCTAGAGGGAAATGTATCAAAAATGCCAGAAATGCCAAAAATGCCAGAAGTTTATATTTTTATCTTTATTTTATTGATTAAGCTACTTACATGAAAATTGCTGAATTTTTAAAGTTTACATATTGTATCAGGAAATTAAATTTATCCATTGACTCTTGTGATAAGAATAAGACTACATTATAGC
The DNA here is from genome assembly GCA_028451465.1 of Erethizon dorsatum. Classification (NCBI taxonomy): domain Eukaryota; kingdom Metazoa; phylum Chordata; class Mammalia; order Rodentia; family Erethizontidae; genus Erethizon; species Erethizon dorsatum. Next base: position 99,533,309 of record CM051824.1, read on the forward strand.
TGTTTTGGAGGTAAAAGTAGGTCTCAGGATGTAGCAGAAAATGCCCCACCCCCACCCCTCCCCAGCCAGTATACTTCATTTTGTTAGTTGCCCAGGTGACAGTTCCCACTCCAGTTCCGTTTGCTTCTGTCTCTTAGAAATGGCTGGTCACTGTGATGCACAGCTGGCCACTATGATGCACATTGTATAAACCAATCCCCAACTGACAAGCCATTCTGCCTTTGTACTTCCTGCTTATCTCATACAAGCCCTGGACCACCAGAGATAAGGGCCTGATATTCTGGGAATGATCCTGATCAGTGCCATACAGGTAAATAAATCCGCCTCCAAATCCTGGGTTTCCTTTCTGTGTTTCCGCTTGCCGTTGCAAGGAGGCTACAATCACATCGCTTCAATTGAACCCAATGACAAGTTCCTTTTCAGCATTTCTGGGCTTTCTTCCTCTACTGCAACATCTTTTAAGAATCAGAAGAGGCCGGTGAGATGGCTCAGCGGCATAAGCGCCTGCCTTGCAAGCGCGAGGGCCCGAGTTCGACTCCCGGATCCCACATACGAAAAAGGGGCCGGTGATATCGCTCAGCGGCACGGGTGCCTGTTGGCATGCGAGGTCCTGAGGTCGACCCCCCGGTACCCACAAAAAAAAAAAAAAAAGAAAAAAAAAAAAAAAAAAAAAAAGAATCAGAAGAGTTGGCTGGGCGTGGTGGCGCACGCCTATAATCCCGGAACTCAGGAGGCTGCCGCAGGAGGATCACTTCGAGTCGGAGGTTAGCTTGGGCTACACAGGGAGTTCAAGGCTAGTCTGAACTGTATAGCAATACCCTGTCTCTAAAAATAAAAACAACAAAACAGAACAAAAAAGAATAGGAAGAATTATGGATATTAATGGGTTGTAAAACAAAATACCTGACCAACATTAATTTCCATTAAAGAAATAGATATGTGTTTGTTTTAATACTCACATGGGCTTACTGTGTGCCAGAGACTCCCCTAAGAGGGTATTCACTGCTGTTCTTTCCACTGTACAAACGAGGAAACTGAAGCCCACAGAGCATTGTACCTGGATGGCGCACAGCCCTCTCTGATTTTATAAGTGGTAGTTACTAAGCTTTACAGATCCCTCTATGTACACTGGAGCCGCTGTCAATACTTTTTCCAAACGACCTACTAAATTGCGTTAGTTTTATTCAATCTCCAAAATTTGCCTTGCGAAGACACTAAGATTTGATTTCCTTTCCTTCATATATATATTCAAACACGTATACTCTTCTCTAATGCTTTAGTCTGGTAAAGCCAGGAAATCTACTGCTTATGTGGAAAGCACCAAGATGCAGAAATACCCACCACAAAAAGAATAGAAAAAGACAGCAGGAAGATAAATTTCCTTCCATTGCTATAACACGGCCTCATTTAGGGTGACTTGATTTCTTTCAGTGTTCTTAATTTGAGGCCCAGCCGTGTGACAAGATGATGAATCTGTATTAACAAGGACATAATAGGAAGAGCAACCACTACATATTTTTTACCATTTTTATTGTGGTAAGATTCACAAAACCTAAAATTTATCATCTTAACCATTTTAAGTATATGGTTTGGTGGCATTAAGTACATTCTCATTGTTATGAAACCATTGCCACTCTCTGTTTCCAGAACATTTTTCACCTTCCAAAACTGGAACTCTTCACCAGTGAAACAATAACTCTTCATTCCCTACCCTCCCCAGCCCACGGTTACCACCTTCCTGCTTTCCTCCTCTGTGAATTTGATTATTCTAAGTACTTCATATAAATGGAATCATATAGTATTTGTCTTTTTGTGACTGGTTTATTTCACTTGGCATGACATCCTCAAGGTTCATTTGTGTTATACTATGTGCCAGACCTTCCTAAGGCTGAATAATATTCATATATATATATATATATATATGTATATGTATATATCATTTTTGTTTATGTACTTATCTACTGATGGTTTTCTGGTTGCTTTCTCTTTTGGCTATTGCAAATAATACTTCTATGAATATTAGTGTAAAATATCCATTTGACTGCTTGCTTTTCAGTTCTTTTGGGTATATATCCAGGGTTAGAATTACTGTATTATATGGCAATTCTATTTTTACCTTTCTTATGAACCATCATACTATTTCCATAGTGGCTGCACTGTTCTACCTTCTCACCAAAAGTGGGCAAGAGTTCTGATTTCTCCACATCTTCTCTAAGACTTATTATCTCCTGTTTTTGAATAATAGCTATCATAATGGGTACCAAGTAGTCCAACATTGTTTTGCATTTCCCTAATGATTAGTGATATTGAGTATTTTTTCATGTTTTTTTTGGCCCTTTATATTTCCTCTTTGGAGTCTGTACAAGTACTTCACCCATGTTCTAATTGGGTTGTTTGTTTCGATTATCACTCAGCTGTAGAAGTTTTTATTGATATGTATTTTAGATATTAACTTTTAATCAGAGATATGATTTGTGTCTTAGTTGCTTACTTGTTGCTGGGACAAAATACTTGACACCCACAAGTTAAAAGTGGACAAATTCATTTTGGCTCACAGTTTGTAGAGGTTTCAGCCCATAGCTGGATGGTTCCAAGGCAGGGCAGCATGGCAGAGGAGCAAGGAAAAGGAAAAACAGTCCATGGCATGGCAGGCAGGAAACAGAGAAAGGGATCAAGGGAGGAGGACGAGGGATATATACTGTTCCAGGCCATGCCCATGGTGACCCATCTCTTCCCACCAGGCTTTACCTTCTAACATCACACCCAGCTCTAAACCCATTACTAGACTAACCCAATGATGAGCATCACACACCCATGATCCAGTTACCTCCCAAAAGCCCCACCTATGAGCACATAAGGTTTTGTGGAGACATCTAGATATAAACATACCATGAATTGCCTTTTTACTCAGTGTTTGTCCTTAAACAAGCTTTTTACTTTTACAGTGTTATACTTTAAAATGGATTTTTCCTAGTCTGAAGATTTTCACTTCCAGAAGTATGTTTACTGAGACTAAACTGTGACACATAGAATTTGTGAACTAATAAAACTAATTTGCTGTTATAACTTAATGAGTTAACCTTTAATCATATACATGTGTCCAATCAGGACACAGAAACCACAATTTTAATAGTGGATTTATTTATTTATTTATTTTTTATATGGGTACCAAGGGTCGAACTCAGGACCTCGTGCTTGCCAACAGGCACTTATGCCACTGAGCTACCTCACCGGCCCTGCTCAGTTTTATAATCCGAGCAACTAGCACAACACTAGGAGTGCTGTAGGTGCTTGAGAAATATTTGCTGAGTGAAAACAGTGAAAGGAACTTGAAAACAGAATTCTAGAAAGGAAGTATAATACGTGACTGTGTAAAATTACTGTTTTTTTCTTCATTCTCTTAGGGCTTTCGTTCTGTTTTAATTTTTAGTGGCTCTCAATATGAATTTCCTACTGAAAATGTGATTTATTACAGTGGTTTTCATTTATTGTACATTTATGTTGGGTTAAAGATTCTACACACTTTTTATATATACTGAAAGGTAGGGTAGTATTATTCACATTTTATAGATGAGAAAATTGAGATTATGAGACTAAGAAATATGCTCACGATTAACCAGCTAGTAAGTAGAAGCTGACATTTAAATCTTAGGTGTGTTTTTTCCCAGAGCCTACACTCCTAACACTAACCTCAAGTGCTCCACGTCCTTCACACAGCATTGATCTCCGCTGGTAAAGACACCGAATAAAGACAGCCATTAACTTTCTTTTCTGTCTTAGCTGCTCTGCTAGAAAACTCTCACTGATCCCACAGGCTTGTGCAGACACAGCTTTTATCCTAGAGTCTGTCTAGATACTCAGATAATCTGGATTTCCTTTCTCCCTTTCTTTTCCCCTTCCTTTTCCCCCTCCTTTCTCCTCCTTCCCTCTTCCCTCCACTCCCTTCTCTCCCCACTTCTTTCGCTCTTTTTCCCCCCCAACACATTCCATTAATGATTCAGCTACAGGAACATTTAAGGTGAAGAAAGAATTATTCACTATGAAAAGCAGCTAAACTTGCCACCTTGTAGCCTTTTAGGTGGGAAGTTTATGCCACCTTTTATGGAGAGTGACTCATTTCTGTAGGGGTGCATTTTGAACCGTTCTGAAGCTCCAAAACAGGCTTCCGCAGAGCTGAATTTCACTCTCACCCATGAGAAGGGTCTTACAGTCCATACCTCAAGTCAGAAACTTGAGCCTGGGGGCACCTATTGTAGGTAATGCTTTATCAAGGCCCAACCTCACTCGCCTCTGCCCACAATGCATATAGATTTTCTAATGTTCTGTCCTTCTGACGCAAAGTGGTATCTCATAGCTGCTCTACTGTCCATCTTTCATACAACCAAATTTTTGAAGAGTTTTCATGTGTTTCTTGGCCATTTTTATTCATTTCCTTTTACCTTTTACTTGTTTATTTTATAGTATTTGCCTTTTTCTCTTCAATTTAAAATATTTATGTATTACAGGAAAAAGTTCAGTATGTATTTTCCAAGAATCAATATTTATCTATTAACTTTGGTGTATTTTTCTTGCCAATTTTTAAATTCTTTTACCTTTTCTTGTCTGTGTTTCTTTCTTTTGTTTTTACTTTATTGCTTTCTTTTTAGGAACTTGTCTCCAACCTTCATAAGCTCTTAATGAAGTGTAACCTCCTAAATATTTTGTGTTTACATGGCATTTTTTTATTTAACTGTAACCGTTAAAAATATTCTTATGTGCATAACATTCATACTATTGACTGTTTGCTTTTTTCCATCTAAATATTCAATTAGTTAAATAATCTACTATTTTACAGATAAATAGAATTACCAACCTGTAGCCATTAGAGTTAACTGGTTGCAACAGGGACTCTGTGACCAACAAAGCCCAAAATATTTCCTATCTGGCCCATTATAGGTAATTTACTGGCCCCTGGTCTATACAGGCTAAGGATCTAATTGATTTCCCAACCACCTCATCAGTGTTCGCAACTGCTTCATCTTGGCGCTTTGGGATGGAGAGTTTCTCTTCAGTCTTCACCCACATAAGTAAAACAGAGCTGCAAACCACACTAAATACAAACCATAAACCTTGAAGCCTGAGTGTGGCTTCCTGTGTTAGTCTTAACATGGCCTTCTCTCTCCAAGAAATATATACTCCTCGGGCAAGTGGAAGGTGTGGCCTGATCTTTTAAAGGATCTGAGTTGATTATTTAAGTCATTTTAGAGTTTTTTTAAACATTAAATTAAAAGAGCAAGGGCCAAAGTCTTTGATTTTGAAGAGGATCATTCATGCAGGAGGACAATGAGCTTTCTACTAAATGCTCTTACACACACACACACACACACACACACACACACAGACATGACAAATAGCTTCTAATGCTGCTGTTTTACTGGTTCATTGATTGCATTTCTTCTTTTTTCCAGAGGATATAATAACACAAATGTGTCTGTATACTACTATTTTTGTTCCAAAGTCTTAAAAGTCTCTTGTGCCTAAACGTCCCTGCTAATTCCACAATGACAAGCAATTTTAAGTAATATTAAATAACTCGCTTTGGATATCTTAAGACAAAATAAATATTGCTTAAATTCACTTAACCGAGTAGAAGTACTCATGGAATTATGTGGAAGGTAAACATCTGCATGTGAGATCATAATTTGCAGTGTTAGAGAAAATTAATTTACGGTCCATTATATCATAGAATCACAATAATACACTAAAGAACATACTATGTTTGATGATTTTTATGCACTGTACATTTGACTCTCCCATGGAAACACTAGAAGAAAACTGTATAAAATGGACAAAGGACAATGAGTTACTGTGCTTCTGAATTCTTGTTTAATTCATACATTATTTAAATACCTAATTTTTCTTTGTGTGTGTGTGGGTACCGGTAGTCAAACTCAGGACCTTGCGCTTGCCAGGCAGGTGCTTATGCCGCTGAGCTATCTCACCGGCCCTTAAATACCTAATTAATGCTTATTTTTTTCTGGTCTCAAATGAGACAATACTATTTCCTTTTATGATATTAATTGGGAAAGCACTGACCAAATATAATATCATTTAAAATATACTGTAAATGTAGCTAAAGCAAATTCTTAAAAGTTTGAAATTCGTTCTTTGCTTTTAGGCAGTTTATAAGTGATACGTCTGGGCCTCCCTACCTTGCCCCCTCAGCTGTCTAAGTTCCTGAGCACTGAGAACAATCACAGCCAGATCCTACGTCCTGCAACCCCCTGCCTGGGCCCGGAAATAATGCTTACTCTGCTAGGACGGGACATACCTGCCCCACCTGCTTGGTCATAGCACCTGTTGCTATAGCCACATACTCCCCCAATTCTTGCTCAGCCATTCTTGCTCCCCGAATATCACACCCACCCCTTCATCTCACTTCACCTAACCTGTTCCACCAACCCTCCTCACACCATCCATGAAAGACCCAGCTCAATAAACTGGACTCTGACTCTCCTTTGGAATTACTCCAGGAGGTCCCACCCAGAACCCCGAAATTCAGGGGGGCTGTATTCTTTACTGGGGCATCACCATTTACATAACATCTGGTGCTGAAATCTTGCAGTGGCAATCAAGAGCCCCCAGGCTCCAGGTTGCAGCTTTCTTACCTCATCCCCTTCTGAGCAAAAAGAACCAGTGATCTCATTGCCTCCAGCCCACTACAGATTTCTTCCCATCATTTCCTCCACCTAAATCCTACCACTCAAGCCTGTGGGATAAGTCCTTCCAGGAAGTGTCTGCCTCTCCAGTCAGACAATCAAGTCCTGATTAGGCCCAGCTTCCAGCTTTGGCCTGGATACAACAGACCTACCTGGAAGCAGATTGCTCTGTTTGTCCTTTGTTCTGGCTTTTGGTGTTCATCTGGGAGATGCTTCTTTCTATCCTGATCACCCTTCCTCCTGTTGGACACTCTCAACCCTGACCCACCATGGGAGGAACTGCCTCTGCTCTCCTAAAGACAGCCACCCTGAAGTGCCTCCTCAATAACCTGTCTCCAATCCTATCTCAAGTCAAAATGCCTCACCCTTTTCTGTAATGTGGGCAGGCTACATTACAAGCTAGATAATGGGTCTCTTTGGCCAAAATACAGTTCATTCAATTGTTAGATCCTCTCTAAAACTGACCACTTTCTCCAGAGCTCAGGCAAACAGGAAGAGGACCCATATAATCAGGTTATTTTCACCCTCCACTCTTGTCCTTCACTCTGCTACACCTAACACTAGATAATGATTTGTGCCCCACCATGTGAGTTTTCAGCCCCAAACTCTACCTCGCGCAAAAACTTCTTGCAAACAAACCTCTCCCTCTACACACTTTTCCCCTTCCCTTGCCACCCGTAACCAAGTCTTCCTCCCAACAGACCAGCCCTGCTGAACCTCCCAACCCAAAATCTGTGTATTCCTTATGAGAGGTCGCCACCACTAATGGACTACCTACATGTACATCCCATTCCCCCTCTCCAATCTCTTCCAGCTAAAAGCTGGCCTTGGCTCATTCTCATCAAACCCCTCACATTACATTGAGAAATTCATTTATCTCATGTGCTCTTTTGACCTCACCTGACATGATATTCATGTCATTCTCACCACCACCATCCTTCCTGATGAGGGACAATGAATTTGGACCATGCCTGCTGTACAGCCCATGAGGCCTACACCCCAAATAATCACAAAGACCAAGGGACAGTTGCTGTTCGTAGACAAGACCCTAGATGGAGCCTGGTCACAGTGATTAGAAAAGATGCCAAGACTTTATCCAATACATTCTCATTGCTCTAGAGAGGGCCTCCATTAAGTTCATCAACTTTGACAAACTCCAAAAAATGTATCAAGACCCCCAAGAAAGTCCAGCCCAATTTATGGCCCAGCTCACAGAGGCTCTAAAAGCCCACACCCACTTAGATACCTCCTCAGCTGAGGGATGACTTTTTCTCAGGACTTATTTCATTTCCCAGGCAGCCCCTGACATTAGGGCAAAGCTCAAAAAATTCAAGACTGATCCTCAAACTCCCGTGGCTGACCTTGTGACCACTGCCTTCAGGGTCTACCAAAACCAGGAAGTTGACAGAGAGGTCTCCGAAAAGCCCTCCAATAAATCTGCCCTCCATCTTCTTACAACAGTACCCCAGCCAGGCCAATTCCCCAAACAAAAGTCTAAACTACTTGGGGCTTACCTTCAATGCAGTAAAACAGAGCAAGGGGCAAAGCAATGCCCAAATCTATGGCCACTCACAAAATGCCCTATGTGGCTTAAAAGGCCACTGGAGGACAGACTGTCCCTGTTCCAAAATGAGGGTGGGGCCATCTACTCCCTCGCCCTGCCCTGCTGACCTGATGGGACCTGTTCTAGCTGAAGACTGACAGGGCTCACAGGTCTCGTACCCCCAGCCCATCACTACACAAGAGCCCAGGGTAACTCTTCTGGTCGAGGGGAAGTCTATCTCATTTCTCCTCACATGGCGGCCACTTATTCTTCTTTGGCAACATTCTTGGGACCTACAGTTAAATCTTTAATATCAGCAGTGAGACTTGATGGCCAGCTTTTTCATCCCTACATAACAGCACCCTTAAATTGCTCCATAAAACATATATTCTGTCATTCACTTCTGGTGATTCCCCAGTGACCCATTATCCTCCTGGGATGACACCTCCTTCTCAAGCTCTGGGCAATGGTCATCTTCCAAAATGCTCCTTCCCTCTCCACACATCCTGCCCTTCTCTTTACTCCTTTCTCTGATCCCTCACCTCTAGCCTGATTCTGAAGTCCTTTTTGCCTTCACTTAGACTGACTTCCTCTCAGGCCATGCCGCTCAGCTCACCTGGACAGTCCTCCCTCAGGGCTTTAGGGATAGTACCCATTTACTCAGCCAGGCTTGCAGTCACAATCTCGATCTACAGCTCCTCTCCCCAAGACTGTTACTTAGACACATCTTTCCTCTCCGTTCTTTCTTCCTGCAGATATTGTCCCTCACCTGTCAAGGCACAATTAATCCAGACCACTGTTCAATAACAGGGGCTTCACCTTACCCTCACCTCAAGAGCCATCATGACTTATCATAAAGCTTTCATTCAATCAATTCCCCTCCCAACAAACAAACAAAAATTGCTCTCATTCATAAGTCTGGCTGGCTTTCTCTGCCTCTGCATTCCCAATTTTGACCTCATAGCCAAACCCCTTCATAATGCCTCCCCATATTCTCACGTCCTTTCTAGGTCAGCGTATCAGTCACTACTGCCTCCAAGCCACCCATTATGATTGTGGGGGAATCTTTGGCTGGAGGAATGCTTGAAATGAATATAAAGATGAAGGGACTCCTGAGCAATAGTACAGGCTCCTGGAAGGTACAGGTAAAGATTAGAGCAGATCTGCAGAGGCAACAGCCAAGCCAAATCAACAATAAGTTATTCTCAGAGATATTTGTTCTGGTCATTTTGTGAAGTTTGCTTAAACTAGGTTGATATATATCATGTAGCTAACTGTCCTATTCCTTCCCTGTCCCCTGATCAAAACTATATTGGGGCCAGGAATATAGCTCAGCGGCATGGTGCCTGCCTGGCAGGCATGAGGTCCTGAGTTCAATTCCCAGTTCCAAAAAAAAAAAAAAAAAAAAAAAAAACCTCCTGTATGAATGTTGCAAATGTTTTTCTTCTGCACATTTGTTCTGACATTCTTGAGTTACAAATAAATAGCCACAGAGATTTCAGCTTGAGGCCGTTTCCCTGAGACTTTCTTATGCTGAGAGTTCTTGGTAACGCAGTCATTCTGGCCCTCACAGTCTTCAGACCAAGTGTCATCTCCAAGTAATCATCCAGCCCCTGCACTGCCACAGTCACACACTATGATGAGTGATGCTCCATGTGACGAATTTTGAAACTCACCATGTGAGGGCAAACACAACAGTAAGGAAGAAACTGTGGGAGGTGTAAAACTGCAAGGCTACTTGCAATTACAAATCAGTGTAGAAGACTGGCCTCCCAAAGCCTGAAAAGAAAGAAGGACATCCAACTCTTCATCTTAGTCCCAGTGAAAGGGACATATATGGCCGTGGAATAGCCAGGCAAATCTACAATGTCTAAGGTTAGATATACCAGCCCAGAGGTCTTTCAGTTGTCCAATTGCTAAGTGAATGGAGACAGTTCGTTTGTTTTTCTTTTTGCACTTTTACTTTTGTTCCAGGGATTAGAAAACCTCAGTCATAGGAACCAACCAAAAATAACAAATACAAAATTCTAGGTCTCGGGAAAAAACGATAGGAACATAAAGAAAAAAAAAGAAGGAATTCTTCCTGGGACATTGCCCCAGATGGTCTGCTGGGCATAAATGCCATTTCCTAAATTTACAAGAGCTCACTGTTACAAATCTTAACTGATTTATAAATTTATTTTTAGCTTCTTAATTTGAGTGGGTATTATTATTTAATTGATATACTTAAAACATTTCTTATATGTTGTGAATTATTAGACTAAAATTACAGGAAAAATTTGCTTGTCTGCTGCTTTAATAAAGTTTTCTTTTAATAAAGAAAACTATTCAAGGTTACTTGCAGGTTTGTTGGCAGCCAGTCAAATTTAAAATGTAACAATCTGAGACCAAAGGGGAAAAAAAAAAGAGAAAGAAAGAGACACTTTAAAGTTCAAATGGGGCCAGTGAGATGGCTCAGCGGTGTAAGTGCCTGCCTGGCAAGCGCGAGGGCCCGAGTTCGACTCCCGGAACCCACATGCAAAAAAAGGGCCGGTGATATCGCTCAGCCACACGGGAGCCTGCTGGCACGCGAGGTCCTGAGGTCGACCCCTGGTACCCACACACACAAAAAAAAGTTCAAACGGCTGCCACCAGGTTTGTTATAGAAAGATTGTAGTAAGTAGAAGAAGCAAATATGAAGAAAGCTATAAGTATAGAGATGTATTTTTGATGTGAGAGGATTTTATATGATAAGGTTCTGCCTTACCAGGATAGAAAAAGAAAAAAGAAAAACAACAGCAAAACTCAAATGTTCCACTATGTCGAGAAAAAAAAAAGTTTGTAGAGGATACAGTTTAATAGGAAAAAAATGTACGTATAGTTATTTTGAGCTTTTGCTTTTGATGAGTTGGTTGAGCCCAAGTTGTTCCTTCTAAAGGCTCCTTATTGATCAAAGAAGATTAGGGGGCTATAGCCCTGACTTTCATCAGTCACTCCTTCCCAAGTCTCAACTCTCCTCTTTGGTTTAACTGGTGCTTTCAAACAAAGGCTGTAACTCTTCATTTCTGAGGTTAATACTAAACATGAGCTTTTCTGCATGACTAGCAGAGACATAGACTGGTCACTGATAAAAAACTAGGCAAAGGTGCTTCATTGGGCAGTTCTGATCTGGTTTGCGACACTTGTTAATGCTGACTTCATGGTGTATTAAATATATGTATATTTCCCAAATGAACAGGTCTTCAAAGACACAATACCAAAGAACATCTTATCATACTGATGACTTCTAGGCTAAAATTATTTGTGATGATAAACTTCTAAACTCAAATATCTGGCTTTCCCTTACTTTTTTTCCAGCTATTTGTGATAAAATGCACATGTTAATCCATCATGAGACAGCTAGCCAAAGGATACAAATACTTCTTCAAGGTTTATGCTTATGTGATGGCTATGTGTATGTCATATATGTGTTATGACACTTAAAAATGCTCAAACACTATATGGTCCAGACATGTCACATAAAGTACATCTATAAACAGACACATTCTTCTTAGATGGCACTCTATTAAAAAATAACAAATTTAGATAAAAGTTTCTTCACATCATTTAATGTAATGATATCATCATGATTGTTACACTAAAATGTTAGGTTGCCCTTGATCTCAGGTTTTCTTTATAAATCTTTCTTTTTTTTTTATGCTTGTACTGGGAGTCAAACTCAGGACCTTGCACTTGCCAGGCAGGCATTTATGCCACTGAGCTATATCACTGGCCCTCTATAAAACTTTCTAATTGTTATCTGTTAACATTCTACAGGGATTCAACTTCTAAGACAAAGATGATTGACAAACAATAGTAGTTCCCTGATTAACCCCTCAATATTGTTGCTGATTTGGCCTATGTCACAGTGACTGTTCAAATGATTAAAATTGCCCCTATTTATAATGGAAATGATGATATATATATATATATAATTACTAATATATATAATTATATATTATATATTATTATATAATATAGTAATATATAATATATATAATTACTAATGCAAATTAATATTGATAAAGAAATTCTACAAAGACTTGATGCTCTTGGGGCAGTATCAGCTGGCTTGGCAAACACCAACAAGCCCTATAGACACGTAGTTGGTTTAGTTGTGATGCTGGGTATCACTTGATGTGTGTTACTCCTATTCCTTTTAATCATTATGAATCTTGGGAGGAGGTCCAACACCTTCTCTGCAGTGCCTTTTATTCAAATCTGGATGAAGATATTAATAATCTCCAAGACTGACTTCAATCCCAACTTCATAAACTTTAAATGGAGGCTTGCAACATTACCTTGGATCATCTCGGTGATATTACCTAGTGGGTAAACCCTGGAAAATGGTTGGTCTCAACCTTCTGTGGTCTCAACCTTCATATCTGGGTTCTTATAGCTATTGGAATAATCTTTTTTTCTGCTCTTGAAGTCCTAAGAGCACTCTGTGTGCTGTTTTAACGGATCCCCCGTGCAGAAGCCATAATGACCTTCCTGCACCAAACCCCTATGGCCCTCTACCCTGTACTATCCCCCCTCTACTCAATCTGGGTAGGAAAACAAAAAAGGGGGAAATGTGGGGAAACTCTGGCTGGAGGAGTGCTTAAAATGAATATAAAAATGAAGAGGCCCCTGGGCAACAGTCCAGGACTCCTGGAATGCATGGTTAAAATTAGAGCAGATCGGCAGAGGCAACAACTAAACAGAATCAATAATAAGCTATTCTCAGAGATGTTTTCTCTGGCCATTGTGTTCCTCCTGCCTGATAAGCTTGCTTAAACTAGGACGACAAGTGTCAGGTAGCAAACTATCCTATTCACTCCCTGTCCCTTGACCAAAACTCCTATACAAATATTGCACATACTTTTCTTCTGCATCTTCTCACATCCTTGAGTTATAAATAAATACCCACAGAGGTTTTTGCTCAGGGCGGTTTTCCTGAGACTTTCTCATGCTGAGTTCTCTCTGTGAATCAGCCCCTCTGGGCCTCTTGGGGATAAGACTGAATCTTGACTCTGAGTAATATTTTCATCCTCTGCACCCTATGGTTTAACACTGCAACACATGATCTCAACCACTTTCCCAATGTACATAAATATCCCATCCCACAGACAGCTATTACCTGGCTGACAGATAAAAACTCTTTCCAAACCCCCAGTGGGTGTTGGGCACTCTGACTCCAGACATGCAGTCAAGACCCAATCACTCCTCAGCAACAGGCAAAACTTACAGCCCTAACCCAAATACTTATCCTGGCTTCCTCTTGCTTTCTCACTCTCACCAAACTACAAAAGACCCTGGTCACCCTCCTGTACTTCTTTCCTTATTCCAAGGTCTCAGCACTGGCCAGATTAATTACCCCTACCCCCTCTCCTACATCAAGCCCCACTTGAGCCTACTCTGCTAGGACACGACATACCCACTCCACCTTCTAGGTCACAGTGACCATTGCTATAGCCACATACTTAGCCATTTTCACTTCCCAATCCCACGCCCCCCGTCACCTCAACCCACCTTAGCCAGTCCCACTAACCCTCCTAACACTATCCATAAAAGACTCAGCTCAATAAACTGGACTCCGACTCTTCTTTGGAGTGACTCAAAGAGGTTCCACCTGGAACCCTCAAATCTAGGCTGGCTGTGTTCTTTACTGGGTTGTCACCATTTACCTAACAATAACCTTTCTGAGAAACATCAGTAAAAAAGGAAAAGTGTAAATGTTGATATACAAACCAACTAGATTTTACCGAGCCTTTGCTTTGAAACAGTTGTTTTCAAGTTTATTTGTCCATAAAACTCCCCTGGTAGGTAGGAGAACTTGATGATTTGCATATTTTTTGAGACTCACATTTTAAGAAATTCTGATCTTTAGTTCTGGATGGAGCTCAATCATCTAGATATTTTCCAAGTATCTATGGTTTTCTGATTTAGGTGGTTCATAAGCCGTTATCTGTAGAATAGATGCTCTAAGTGTTTTAAAGAACAATGTAAATGGACCTAAAACTGGCATTTAGGCTGAGGATTAGCCATCTTTTTTCAAGGGACAGTTTAGGGGAACTGTGAAAGATCCTTTTCCCTTGCTTAATCTTCCAAATAACGTTCTAACTCTTATTTGTAAAATAAAATAATCCTACAACTAAAAATGCAGTTCTTTGGTTTGGAATATTGTCCATAATAAAGTACAAATGCACTGATGGGAGAAAAAGGTTTGGATTCTAGTCATCATCTATATCTCAATTTGACTGATTTCACTAGGTATTCCCTGAGAGAGATTTGATGAGGAAACAAGGGATGCAAAGGACACTATTGCCCAGAGTACAGAGAGGGGAAAGTGGAGAAGGATATTCTAAGGGCTCACATGACTTTAGGAAGAATTGAGGCTGTAGGGAAGATATGGAAAGACAAAATGTGGTGTATTGCAGGGTTACATCTTATGTGTGGATAAAGTACAAAGAAGTTGGGATATCCATTTGGTCACAAGATCAAAATACAGTGGCATTATGTGTTCTCAAAGGACTTGATTATTTTTGCTCTGGTTCATTTATTTATATCTATAAAAGTTCTTAAGTTGAATGCTTATAAATTAATGTGCTTCTGTATTTGGGACTGTTCCCTTGTATAGACATCCTTTAGAATTACAGAGGTCAGAGATTAGCTACAGGAAGCCTTACGACCTCCTGTTCTAGGACTGCAAATAAATTTCAACTCCTGTGCAATCTTGAACTGATTGGTAGTTATTGTCTGGTATACCGTGTGACTAAAATTTCTACAGGTGAGTGGCGATGTCTATTCTATCTAGCATGGGAGTAGACAAAACACTCTTACTCTAATATCCTAACTTTACATACATCAGGAAACTGAAATTCAGATTTAGTCACAGAAAAACCTCAAAAGAGATAGAGAGAAATACGTTTATGGTTTGTAAATACTTGTGTGGACATAAATTTAAAATGATTTGATTTCCTTTATTGAAAAGTTGCCTACAGGACTCCAGATGTTGAAAGAACCATTTACTATTACAGTATATGATTTGAGGTTGTTGTATGCACTGCTTTAGCTGCCGTCCTTTCTGTGTTCATGTATCATTAGAATGGAATGTACCATGGGATCAATAAATGAAGGTCTATACAGTGCATGGAAAAATGTGCAAGCACCTCTTTGGAATAAAAGTCTTCATGTATTTTCAAGGTTTGGGTTTTTATCTTGAACATGTTGTAATAATGTGCAGTTTACACATTTAGGTTAAAAAGCTATTTTCATTGCTCAATGTTGCAGACAGAATATTTATGGAGGTATTTATTTCCCAAAAGCAAAGACAAACAAAAACCAAACCAGGTGTGATTTAGATTAAATGTTCCAAGATATGTTGTTTTGGGTAGGTGTTATTACTATTATACCTTCAGTCCATTTATTAAGCAAAAAACTTTATGCAACTTCAAGGTAGATAATGGAGGTCTACATGAGGGGGAACTGGAAGCTTGGCTCTGCCTCCTAGGCAATAAGCAACACACCATTAGATCAGGAGACTAAAGCAGGGGATCATTTAAATTACTGGGTAGACTAACTTCCATATTCCTGTCAGACCTAAGGAAATGGAGCAGAAATTAGTGTGCTTGTGGGTCTCAATTACAAGAATTCACTTCTTTGCACACCTCTCTCTGCATGCCACACCATTAACTCACTGCTGGCTTTTCAAACATTCTATTGTAATCATTTCTTTGGGAGGCT
This sequence comes from Erethizon dorsatum, assembly GCA_028451465.1. Taxonomy (NCBI): domain Eukaryota; kingdom Metazoa; phylum Chordata; class Mammalia; order Rodentia; family Erethizontidae; genus Erethizon; species Erethizon dorsatum. Next base: position 99,549,296 of record CM051824.1, read on the forward strand.
TCATATGCCTCAAGGAACAAGTCTAGTACCATTATATACCTAAGAACTTGGACAAAAGAGACTAGGTAGATTTGGACTATGCTAATGAGAATGTGAAAATTCCCAGGGATCTACCATATTCCAAGTTTTAGTCCCTTTGGGGTTATAAAATGTAGTAGAAAAGGAACATTCCCTAGACACTGTAACAGAGACTTTGCCATTAAGTTTTTGAATATTCTCCTCCACTCTATGTGCATTTTAGAAAACATAAGTCATGTCTGGTCCACCAGGACACATACACGAGTCTCTAGAAGTTTATTTTTAAAATTCTATTTAAAAAATCAATCTTAGGAAGAAATATGCAACATCTGTGACCTTTGTATCTCTTCCTATTTCTTCGTCTGGGTTTTGGATCAAGATTTTGCCTTTGTCTGGGTGGTATTCCCCACCATCTCCATTCTGTAACTGAGGGTTAAATTCTCTCCCTTCATTCATTCATGGATTCATCTATACCTCATTCTATTCTTTTATTCAACAAATATTTGCTGAATGCCTACAGGGTTACTGTCAGAAACAAGTCATCTGTAGCTCTAGATCACATCAATTTTATGAGGTAGACCACAACTAAATTTCCACAAGAAATGACCTAATTACAATTGTGTCTTCTTTCCCAAAAAAGAAAGAAGGGAAGGCAACACAGTCTGAGAAATCAGAGAAGAATTTACAGAGAAAGCAGCCTTTGATTTGAGCCATGAATAAGTAGGATTGGTTAGTGCAGTGGGTGGGGGTCGGGGGAGCAGGGAGAAGAAATAAGGGAATAAAGCATTGCATGGATAAAGTCATGAAGCAGGAAGGAACATAAGAATGACAGAAAGAAGGGAGGCCAGTGTGTGGAGTGTGTGTGTGTGTGGGGGGGGTGAGAATTTTTGAAAGAATACTCACTGGGAGATGCCTGCTGTGGTTGGAATGGTTGTCTCTTCCAACACTCATGTTAAAATTTAGTTGCCATAGCAACATTATTAAGAATTAGGGCCTTTCAGAAGTGTTTAGGCCATGAAGGTTCTGCCTTCATGAATGAATTAATGCTGCTATGGCTGGTTCCTAAAAAATGGATCAGCTCCCTCCCATTCTGTTTCCCTCTTTCTCCTATGCTACTTTCCCCCTCCCACCTTCCAACACAGAAGGCCCTTTCTGGATGCAGCCTCTCAGTCTTGGACTTCCCAGCCTCCAGAAATAAATCTCTACTCTTCATAAATTAATTAGTCTGTAGTATTTTGTATAACTGAAGACAACAGGATCAAACAATGCCCAAGACAAGAATAGGGAAGTAGAAAAGGACCAGATAACATAGGAACTGGGCCGTGATATGGATGTGGGAATTGAGCTTATGAACCTGGGAAGTCACCAAATTGGTTTAGGTAGGGAGCACTGAACAACTGAGGTATCATTTCTTCCAAGAAACTTTCCCATTTTCCTCCAGCTTGTTATTTGAAAATCTATAATAGTCATAAGTGAATCAGAAACATGTAAGTATGGATCTGCTCCACTATATGATGAGCTCCTTTTAGGGAAGAATTATGTCTTTTTCATCTTTGTGTAATTCGCAGCATCACTAGAGGATAGCATGGAAAGAGTTTACTGGCATGGAAAGAGCTTTAGAATCTGGCAGTTCTGGCTTTGATTCTTGTCACTGTGCTTTTCCAATTCCATGACACTAACCATGAACCAAGAGAAAGTAATAGGAGGGCCCACCCTAGATGCAGGCAATAAGGGTGAACATGCTATTGAGAATTCAAAAACAATAATAAACGACCAAAAGCTGATCTGCTTTTTATTATCAACATGTGTCGGCCGTTGTAAACAATCTCAGTGATAAAATACTCCCCCACCAAAGAATCTTTGTGGGTCTGGGTTCTAAACAATTGACTGGTTACTGTGGAAGTTTTTCCAAAATTCTATGATGAAAAATTTCAGACATATAGAAAAGTTGAAGCAATTTTACATTGAAAAGTAAAGATTCTACCATTAACATGTTTTGTTACTTCAGTCAAATGCATATCCATCTATCAATCCTATACTTCTATCAATCGATTTCTAGGATACACTGAAGTGAGATGAATTCATGAGTACATTGCCCCCTGCGTATTTCTGCACACTTTCCATTAACTGGAATTCTATACATATTCTTACATATGAACCGCAAAAGTCACCAAATTGGCATTCAACATTTGTTTAAGGTTATTTTTTTTTCTTTTGTGGTAAAATTCGCATAGCATGAAATGTGTAAGTCGTACAGGCACTATTTGATGAGTTATGAAAAATGCATACACCTGTGTGACCTAAACCACCATCAAAATATTGAAAGTTACCATTATTCTAACAAGTTCTTGATGCCTCTTCCTAGGCAGTCCTCCCTGCTTTCCTCTGGAAGAAACCACTCTTCTGATTTTTTTTTTGGTACCAGAAATCGAACTCAGGACCTTGCACTTGTCAGGCAGGTGCTTGTGCTGCTGAGCTATATCCCTGGCCCCACTGTTCTGATTTTTGTCACCATAGAATAGTTTGCCTATTCCAGAACTTTACATCAAAGGAATCATGTAATGTGGACTCTTGCATAGGGCTCCTTTCTCCCAGCATAATGTGTTTTAGATTCAACCACACTGTCACTTTTATCAGTCGTTCTTCTTTGTCTGTGTCCCAGTAATGCTCTTTGTATAAATACACTACAGCCTATCTGTTCTTCTGTTGGTGGCCATCTGGGCGGCTTCCTGGGTTTGAGTATTATATGTGAAGCTGTGAACTTTCACATACAGGCTCTTTTGTAAGTTTATATTTCATTTCTCCTGGGAAAATGCCTACAAGTAGAATTGCTGGATTCTAATGTAGGTATATTTTTTGGTGTATCAGAACCTACAAAAGCATTCTTCAGTGTGGTTTTACTTTCTAACTGTCTCATCAAAAAAAGTATGAGAGTACTACTGACTGCTTCTTACTCTTGCCAACATTTCTTGTCTTCAATCTTTTTAGAGTTTTTTGTCATTGGAATGAATTTTTGGTGGTATTGTGGTTTTAATTTCAATTTCTCTAATGACAAATGATGAAGTTAAAATTTTTTCATGTACTTATTGGCCCTTCATATATCTTCCTTTATGTGGTAACTACTCAGATCCTTTACCCATTTTTATTGGGTTGTCTTTTTATTATAGCATTATAGGAAGTAGTTACATATCTTGGATATCATTCCTTCATCAGATACATAATTTAAAATATTTTCTTCCAGTTTGTGGCTTGCCTATTCATTTTTTACATGGTGTCGATTGATGAATTTAAATTTTACTTCTGATGATGTTTAATCAATTTTTTTCTCTAGTGGTTTTTACTTTCCTTATCTTATCTGAGAGATCTTCATTTATCCTTAAATTACTAAGCTATTCACTGATGCTTGTTAAAAAAAAAAGCTTTGCATTTTTAGCTTTTATGTTTAGGTCTTTGACTATATCAATTTAATTTCTGTATATAATGTGAGATAGAAGTGGAAGTCTCCCCCACCTTATAGATAATAGATTTTCAGTCATTCCAATGTCATTTACTGAAAGACATCCATTCCTCTATTGAGGAATGTTTTGGCACCCTTATTGAAAAGGAAATGGCAACAAAATGTCACAAATTTGTTCCAGTAATATATTTGTTACTCTTTATGCCAGTCCCATAGTAGCTTTTGGTAAACTTGAAGTCAGTTAGTAAAAGTTCTTTAATTTTCCCCTTCTTTTAAATGATTGTTTTGGACATTCTAGGTACTTTGTGTTTTGACATAAATTTTGGAATATGGATATTTTATTCTGTAACAAATACTTTTGGAATTATGATTGGGGTTGCATTGAATCCATAGATCACTGGAAAGAATTAACAAGTTAGTATTGATTCCTTCCCACATTAACATGGTATATTTCTCCATTTATTTAGCTTTCATTAATTTCTTCTAGAAACATTTAAAGTTTTAGTGTGTTGTCTTACAGCTCTTTGTTGAAATCATTCCTCAATATTTTGGTGCTATCGCAACTGAAATAATTCTATGCCATTTTTTAAATATTTGTTGCTAATTTTTAAAATATAATAAATGTACCTTAGCCTTTTATTCTGCAATGTTATTAAATGAATGTATTAGTTTTAATAGATATTTTTAAAAATTGTTAGTATTTTCTATATAAACAACCATGTCATCTACAAATATAGACATCATGGTGGGGAGCATAGGTGGAGTAAAGCTTTATAGTAGACGGTAAAGAAAAGGGAGAGGGAAGAAGAGGCTGGGGCCCCAAGGTTTCCTTCAAGGGCTCACTCCAGGGACCTGACGTCCCCCTACTAGGTCTATCCTTAAAGGTTCCACAACCTCCCAGTAGCCAACACAGGCTGGTAACCAAGCTCTTAACATGTAGGCCTTGTGGACATTTAAGATCCAAAGTACAGAACAAGAACGTCTTTGACAGGTGTTTGTGTTAAGGTTCTAGAGTCCTCACAAAATGAATTGGAAAGTAATACTGTCCCAGTATTTTCTGAGGTTTTATGTAAATGTGCAGTTTCCTTCTCACCCCTAAGGGGTTAAATTTCTACCCCTTAAGTGATACATATTTTTTCTTGTTAAAATATCTGGGCCTGAAGCTTTTATTATGGGTATATTTTAAATAACAACTTCAATTTTTAGCAATTTTAAAATATGACATTGGAAAATTCAGATTTCAGCTTCACCTGTCTCAGTTTAATAAGTCATATTTTTTTTTAAGAAATTTGTCCACCTCACCCAAGTTGCTACAATTTTGGCAGATATTTGTTCTTATTATCCATTTAATTTCTGTAAATATCTGTAGCATTTAGTATTTTTTATTTTATGAAAAAAATAAAACAAAATTTCATAACAAAATAATAGGAGAATAACAATAGTTAATACATTAGTATTATTATCTTCAAAGTAGTTACTCAGAGTACAAGATATGGGCTTCAGAAATTCTCCAAACAATATTAGGATAAACCTTTCTTTTCAATGAACCAAGAAAAACTAGTAGTATAACTATCTTGTTTTATTTTTTTCTTTTCCCTTCCTTCCTTTCCCCTTTCCCCTACCCTAGTTCCCCTTTCCTTTTGAAAAATTTCTTCCCATTCCACAATATCTATTGAACATTTTGGTCCTTATTTACTTACTTTGGTTTGTCATACAAGGGAGAAAATATGCTGTTTATACCTGTGAGTCTGATTTATCTCACTTAGTATTTATAGTGATAATCCTTCCTTCATTCTTTTTGTTTTTGCTTGTTTTTTGAGACAGGGTCTCACTATATAGCCCAGGCCATCCTCAAACTCTTTATGTAGCACAGGAGGGCCTTGAACTAGTGATTCTTCAGCCTCAGCCTACTAAGTTTTTGCTTTACCATGTACCACTACTCCCAGTTTCTCCTTTATTTTTATTTATTTATTTTTTTGAGACAAGGTCTCACTATGTAATCCAGGGTGACCTCAAACTCACCTTATAGCCCAGGCTGGACTCTAACTCACAGCGATCCTCCTACTTCAGCCTCCTGAGTGCTGGGATTACAGGTGTGCACCACCACGCCTGGCCCCTACTTCGTTCTTGATCTGTGTTCAGATGGATGTAGTAGTGCACGCCTTTAATCTCAGCACTTGGGAAGCTGAGGCAGGAAGATCGCTGCCAGAATTCAAGGGCAGCCTGGGCAATATTGTGAGTTCAAGTGTAGCCTGAACTGTATAGGGAGACCCTATCTCAAAAAAATTTTTTTTGTGTTCTTTCTTCTTCCTCTCTCCTTTTTACTTAACTAGGTATTTATTAATTTTATTGGTATATTTCAGTGTTTGACTTTGTTAAATTTCTCTATTATTTCTTTTTATTTATTTCTGTTCTTTTAAGTTCTTTTGTGTATTTTGGGATTTTTCTGCTCTTCTGTCTTCTTGTAGACTCTAAGGTCATCAAATTTAGATCATTTTCTGAAATATAAATGTTTAAATCTACAACTTTTCCTCTAAAGATTGCTTTCCTAGTTTTCGCAAATTAAAATGTATCTTCAGGGCCTGTGAGATGGCTCAGCGGCATAAGCACCTGCCTGGCAAGCATGAGGGCCTGAGTTCGACTCCTGGAACCCACATACAAAAAAAGGGCTGGTGATATCGCTCAGTGGCACGGGTACCTGCTGGTGCACGAGGCCCTGAGGTCGACCCCTGATACCCGCAAAAAAAAAAAAAAAAAAAAAAAAAAAAAAAAAATATATATATATATATATATATATATATCTTCAATTTCACTGTTTCTGATATTTTCTAATTTTTATTGCAATTTCTTTTCTGATCCATAAATTATTTAGAAATGAATGATTTGACTTCCAAATATCTTGGTGTTTTCTCATTATCTTATTGCTTTTGATTGAACATGTATTAAATTAAATTAAATTAATTAATTTATTTATTTTGGTCTTTTTGAGACAGGGTTTCACTATGCAGTTCAAGTTGGTCTCAAACTCACAGAGATCCTCCTGCCTCAGCCTCCTGACCCACTGGGATTACAGTCATGAGCCACCACACCTGGCACATTTATTTTTGTAATAATAAAATAATACATTCTGCATAATTTTAATATTGCTTAATTTTTGATGCTTGCTTTCTGGACAATCTCTCTTGGTGAACATGTACTCTTGAAAATAATATTTATTTTGCTGTTGTTTGATGAAGTGCTCTATAAATACCACTTAGGCAAAAGTGGCTGATTGTGTCATTTATATCTTTTATGCCTTCCCTTAGTTTTTGGTCCAATCATTATACCAGTATTTCAGAGAAGGGTATTAAATTGTCTAAGTATGATTGTGGCATTGTGTTTTTTCTTTTAATTATGTTAATATTTACTCCAGGTGTTTTGAAGATCTGTTATTAGACACATACACATTAGTAACTAAAACTATTTTATCATTAAGAAAGGTCCTTTTTTAACCTTGGTAATTCTCTTTGTTTTGTAATCTCTTTATCTGATATTAATATAGTCACTCTAACTTTCTTAGGTTTACTGTTTGTGTGATATATATTTTCTTTTTTTTTTTTTTGTGGGTACCGGGGGTCGACCTCAGGACCTCGCGTGCCAGCAGGCGCCCGTGCAGCTAAGTGATATCACCGGCCCTTTTTTCATATGTGGGTACCGGGAGTCAAACTCAGGACCTCGCGCTTGCCAGGCAGGCGCTTATGCCGCTGAACCATCTCACCAGCCCGATATATATTTTCTTATCCACTTACTTCCACTTAGTTGTCTTCATAATTAAAGTTTTCTTTTTAAGATAAGGCTATGAAATTCTTTATATTATCCTGCTTGGAACTTGTTAATTTGTAAAAGTGTATCTTTCACCAAATTTTAGACATTTTTTGTAACTATTTCTTCAAATACTTTTTCTTTTTTTTTTTTTTTTTTGTGGGTACCGGGGGGTCAACCTCAGGACCTCGGGCGCCACTAGGCGCCCGTGCCGCTGAGCGATATCACCAGCCCCTTTTTCGTATGTGGGTTCCAGGAGTCGAACTCGGGCCCTCGCGCTTGCCGGGCAGGCGCTTAAGCCACTGAGCCATCTCACCGGCCTTATCTCCTTCTTGGAATTCTAGTAACATGTATGTGAGAGTTTTTAATGTTGACCACAGTTCCCTAAGACTTGTGTTATTGATATTTTTCTTCTCTCTCTCCTTCTCCTCCTTCTCTTCTCCCTTTTAGTGTTCATCTTTTATCTTTTGCTTTGTTTGTATTGAGATTGGGTTATCTTTATCTTTAAGTTTGAAGGTTTTTAGAAATAATATTAATATACTTTTTTCCTAAATTATAATGATTTGAGTGTTTTAGATCCCAAAGTGGATAATGAGGCTTTTCTTTTGGAGATGGTGGCTGTGGCTGGGGATGGGTTTAGCTACGACATGGTAATAATAAAAAGCTGCATTATTAAATTTTTTACAAATTCATTTTGGGAGTCCGCATGAGTAGAATTAGCTTATTTAGGAGACAATAAATTAGAAAGAAGCCTTAGTGAACATTTTGAACACATTTAAGAACTTCAAAGATTAATAATACCAATTCTCTATCTGTTGATTTCATAGTGAAACCCTTATTTTTTTCTCTTCCTAATACATTTATTCTAAATGATCATGATCTGAGTACATTTATGGTTCTCAAAGATAGGAAGTGGCTGTCTTTATTTCTGGCAAGAGTGGAGGATAAGGACTGCCTACCTAATTTGTAGGGCACAGAGCAAAATAAAGACGTGAAACCATTTTTTGTTAAAAATTATTAAGATATTCAAGACAGTGACAGAGAGCATTAAATCAGTGTCAACCCTTCTAAGTGCGGGATTCGCCTGTGTCCGTAGAAGTTGTACATGGGCGAAGTCGCAGTGGATGGCGGCAGAAGCGTTTGGAGGGTACAGTCAGATACATGAGAATGCCAGCCTCACACTCACCACTTGCCACCTGGGAGTTACTGAGAAGGTTATTTTCTTCTCCAGTTGTTTGTGTCCTCATCTACTAAATGAGTCTGTCCTAGGTTTCGTGTGAGTCTTAAACGATAGTTATACAAAATTTTCAGCACAATGTATGATACATAATATGGTCAAAAGGAAGTTATTATTAGTTTGTTACGTGGGTTTTATTAGAAGAAAAAGGCAGGAGAGCTGTTCCATCAGAAACAGAACTTCTCTAGTGTCCTAAAGACTGGGAGATACAGTACAGGGAATGGGAGGAGGCAGGCAGGGGACAGAGGTGAAACGAGCGCATCCCTTAGTGAGCGGAAAGGAGCTGGTGAGGAGCTAAATTCCCTGTACCTGTCTCAGGATGGTGCTGTCTGGCCAGAAGAATTTAGTTATATTCCAAATGTACGGGTGAGGCAGGTGCTTTAAAGGGTTGAACAAAGGATGTTTGAAAACACAGAAGGGCAAAACACGTGCCACCAGTCATGAATATAAGCAAAACTTTTGAAAATCTGCTGAATACTGAAAGACTATTTTAATATTTGCTATTTCCTATTCAAGGACATCAGGACATTTGCCTTATCTAGGTAGAGGTATGAGAACATTTGGTTTATATCTAATAATCTAAAACACTGATTCTCATTCTGGCTAGATATTAAAATCACTTGGGGAGCTTTCAAAAATGTTGATGCTCTGGCTCTCCTAGAAATAAATTCTGATTTATTTATTTATTCTGGCATGAACCTTGGGCATCATCATTGTATTTTAAAAGTTTTTCAGATGATTCTAACATGCAGACAAGGCTGAGAACCACTAACCTAAAACAATAGCATGTTGCTGAGATCTTTTTTCCCTTTGAGGAAAGGAGAAGAGGCCATTGGCCATTTTCTGAGACAGAGAGAGAAAGACAGAGAAAGAGAGAGACAGAGAGAGAGAGATTGGGTAACCAGGCGATTAAGCAGCAGTCAAGCACACTTGAGTGGAAACCATCTAATGCCCTCAGCGAGTACTGCGAGTGATGCTATCATCTGGTCTACCGTATTATCTGCTTGGGAAGCCTCATCTTCCATACTCTGGAAACACTCTTGAGAAGAGACCCTGACACAAGTTACCGTGCATAATATGCTTTAGCAGTATTTGTCACGTGGCAATGTCTCAGGGAGTGCTCCTTATTAGTACTACTATTTTGTTGTCATCTAATAGAATTAATTTTAAATTAAAGAAATTAACACAGTACAATTATCTTTCCTTTAGAAGTTTAACCCATCCTTTCAAGTTTTGTGTGTTATTACAAACAAGCTTTTAAAAAATAATATAGTAAATGAGACAAGATAGAGTTCACTAAAACATTGTTGGAGCTCAGAAAATGATGCCCTGAAGTATGTTTGTCTGACATGGGGAACCAAGGAAGTAGCCCCAAAGCCTCTCTGCCCTCCCCTCACTCCCTAGCTCTCAATCTTTCTCTCTTAATGCACAGGAAAGGGCTTTCTTGGAAGTTGATTTGTCTGTTTAAAGACTGGATCCAACTAAGAAGAACATAATTGCCTTTAATCTTCTTCCTGAAATTCCATTAAGCAAGAAAGATAAAACATATCACAGAGAAAGAGACTGAAATCAAATGCCACACTTAGAGTCCTCAGGAACTTTGTTTCAGGCCATGAACATGGACACATAAATAAATTTATATGCCTTTTCTTCAGTTAATCTTTATTTGTCTACGTCAGCAAACTCAAGATTTAACAATTTTTATGTTGCAGCCAGATGTGGTGGTGTATAATTATAATCCCAACACTCTAGGAGACTCCGGCAAAACGACCACAAATTTAAGCCCAGCCTGTGCAACTTTGTAACTTAATGAGACCCTGTCTCAAAATAAAAAAAAATTAAAAAGAGCAGGGGTCATAGCTCAGCCTGAAAGCCTGGGTTCAATTCCTAGTATCGATAAATACATACATACATACATACATGCTGCTGTGTTGTAAACACTTGTGTGGCAGAAAATATAATGTGCTTTAGAAAACTGTTTAAAAATAAAAAAGAATTTCTGCGATGGCAAAGTTGCAGACAGCCAAAGATGCATGTGACAAATGTGAATCAGGTTGTTTCATGAAATGTCAGAAAAGACTAAGGCAATATTTCCAAATTAATAAGGGTATATAACTTTCTTTTCAGCTTTATGCAACTAATATACAGAGATGTAAATTATAACTTAAATACTGCAAGTATGTTCTCAGCTATTTCACTAAGATGTGTTTAAATTGGCAAAAACGTGTTCTTTGAGTTTTTGTTTCAGGAAATGGGCACTGGCTTTTGCAACTGGGAGAGCTTTGTATTCAGGTGTGTGGATGATTAGGGGAAATGTAAGGAAAGGCACTAAGTAGAAAGAAAAGACAGGCACAAATCACCTTCCTTTCCTTTATTTATGTATCTTAACAATTATCATTACAATGTTTTAGAATAAGAAAAGTTCTAATAAGCCACAGAATTGTTGACTTCTTCTTGGGCCAGTGAGATTTTTAGAAGAAAGCCCACGACTACAGTAACCATAGCAACTTCAACATTCTAGGCCCTGCTCTGCCAGGTCTGATATCCAAAAAATTCAAGGAGTGCAAAAGGTGTGTGTGTGGGGTGATATGTTACCATAATAAAGGGATGTTTTCCCACTTTTCTCATTTTGAAAGTATGATATTTACTGTTCTTTAATTAATAAATGCACCCATCTCCAATTCCAGGACCTACAACCTCAGAAACACACACATGCACACACTCACACATACATACACACATACACACTTTCACCTACTCCATCTCTTTGATCTAATCTTCCCCATCACGCCCAACAGAATTTGGTTAATACAGTGCCAGCATTGTGTGGACTGGAAGATTCCACTTTGCCTACGGGTGGTGACTTGCAAAATGCCTCTCCCTGACTGCTTGCAGCAGAGCACAGAAACTCCAATTGCATGCCTCATTCTGAATGCAAAAAGAAGACTCTCAGAGAGCATTATGACTTTGTTGTAGAAGGAAATTCTTGCCAGGATGCAGACCCTTCAGCATGATCTGGAGAAAGTATTTGCTTTCTAGGTCCACTGGTCCTGTATTTTTCCTGCTACCTCTTCAAACTCTTGAATCTCAAAGAGAAATTCTTAGGCTTAATCAGACATGTTTAACCAAGCCAGTCTGCTGGACTTTTCTTATTAGGGGCTGTGGGCAATAAGAAAAATGTGTTCCTTGCATCATTTTAAAAGCTCTTTTAAAAAAAAAGTAAATGCCCTTTTAATCCAACCCTTCTCCTTATATAACAGAGAGGGGACAGTGGGCAAGGAATAGCTGTCAGTCTTGATGTGATGTAGAGATGAACAGATGACATGATGTTTGTATTCAACACAACATTTGAGAGAAATATGTGACATTAGTAAGTGTACCATATATATCAGTGGCCAGGTGTTTAAGGACTTCTGAACATGCTTTAAAAATAACTAAATTAATTACAAATGAACCTGAGAAGACAAATACTTCTCCGTGTTGTAATATTAGAGGTAGGTGAAGGAAGAGCTAAGAAGTTGACTCCAGTGTGTGCTTATGCTGTCCTTTCCCAGGGAGCATTCCATGGAGCTTTAGTCTCTCTGAGAAAAATGGGGAATTTCCTTGGAAAATACTTTTGGGAAATGTTGCATGGTTTATGTCCTTCTTGGGGAGTTTTAATGCACATTAGCTTATTAAAGCCTCTGAAAAGAAACCTATTAAACTTTGTTTAACCCGATATTTAGAGTCTAGATTATAGAACTCGTTTGAGTATAGGAATCCCTTTTGCACACAACTCCTATTAATGTCCCAAAGGACCTGTATTTCCTAGAATATATCTAGGGAACTTCATTCTTAGTCTATTATATTTCTTGTTTGTCTTTAAAATAACTCGTCACTTATCTGTAATTGGAAAGAGCTGTAGTCAACTCACATCGACCCCAACAAAACCTGACCTACTGAAATTTTTTCCATGCTGAGGACAAGCTCCTTCCATCTGCTGAAGGGGCTCCTGTGGTCGGGCTGGACCTAAAGGCCACCAGGCTGATCTTGCTGAGTGTGCTCAGCAGTAGACTCTGGTGCACTTTGAAGTTTTGCTCCCTGAGTGTGGTCTGATCCCAGTTGCATCTGTCTCTAATGGGCAGGTATTAGAAATGCAGATGCTCAGGTCCCACTCAAGAGTGACCAAGGGAGAGTCTCCTTTTTAACAAGATTCTCAGGTGATTTACATGCAGTGAGATAGAGTCCAAGGGGCATGAAGCAAGGAGAAGATAGTTGGTTCTACATGAAGGTGGAAGGTGGGTGGGTAGGGGATATCTGGCTTGACTTTGAGTATTCACACAGAATAACTGAAACTCAGGCTAGTGTAAGTCTCTGTGTCTTTGGTGTGGTAGAGGCAGAGAATCAGGGTAGAGACAGAGAAAAGCCAGGAGGATAACTCTGAATGTTCATTAGGGAAGTGAAAGAGGACTGGTCCAGGCGACTGAAATCAATAGACACAGGAATATATCTTCTTGTGAGTGTCAGGCTAGGGTGATAAAAGTAGCCTATCACAAGTGTGGGACAAGACTGGCAGTCAACAACCCTACATCCCAGATGAACTCCTCAGTGGGTAGTATATACAGTGACTCCACGCAGGTATGAAATCAGTGCTCATTTTCATTTATCTTAAAACTAATTTTAAAAATTAGTATTTAGTTGAAGCTTCTGTTCGTTTTTCAGCTTTTTCCCACATATGCAAACAAATATACTTACTAAACAGAGAAAAAATACCTAGATCTCACACTTCATACATTCACAAACCCTCCTGTTCTCACACACAGGCACCCACACGTATGCATGTGCACACAGAACTTCTTATTCTTCTTTGGGTAACACTTAGCACACAGTAACAAATTAAGGACAAAAAGTCCCACACGTAGGGTTATAGTCTTAAACAAAGTGCTAATTCTAACCTTTCTTTCTATAGCTCAGAGGTGGAGGTCTACATGCCATCACCTGTAAGAATTTGAGCTCCCATTACTGGACATCCACAACAGATGTACAGAGTGGATGGTGCTTGAAACACTGCTTTGCAAAATGTAGCTCAGTGTTAGGATTTGCCTAAAAGTTAAAGATATAGATAATTCTACCTCTCTTATCCCAACTACTACACTCTACCTATAAAAAAAGATTAATTGGATAAGCATGTGTCATCCACGAACCTCTGGGAGTCTGAGATATAATCTCCAGATTCTGGTATAGGCTAAGCTGGTGCCATCCTCATTTTCTGAGACCAAGAAGTTAGGAGATCTGTTCAAGGCCAAAATTCTAACTATGAATTGCTGCCAACACTGCCAGCTACCCAGCACCTGCCCCACCCGGTGCACTGCTTCTACCTGGAGAAATCAAAGCTATAGCTAGTATAGCTAGCATACTTTTGGCTTGATGACACTTACACGTAAAAGGAGCTCACATGTGAGCCATGCATCTAGCTCAGATGCAAAAGATTGACTCTTGCTCTCAAAAAGCCTCTTGACCTATTTTTCAAACATTTTTAATTTTGGCAGAAACTTTTGTGATTTGAAAATACAGTTTTTACCCTTAATTTAAACCCTTGTATATTTTGAAGGGAAATTTAAGTAAAAAAACATGTCTTTCTGGTTAATTAGAACACTGTGCTACATACAAACAAGGAGAGGGGGAGTCCTGAGGCTGCTGCTGGCTGATTCCCAGAAAGATTCAGGTAAAAGCTGTTGGAGGAGCAGTGGTTGGCGGAGGAGGCCTGATTGGGGTGTGAGGGGAGCAGAGCAGGGGGTGGGCATGCTGCCCTAAGAGCAGAAAGGAAAGGCAAATGAAAGGAGGGCAGAGCAGCAGGGAGGGTGGGCTGGAGACCTCACAAATGTAATAGCACCCAGGAGGTCAGCAGGGCCGTGTCACCTAATTCTATCCCAAGGCCACAGGACAGAAGTGGGAAAGTAGCTATGTAGTTAGATAACTCTTTTTTTCACCACTTACTTCCCTTTAAGATAGGGATGGGTGCTTTGAGACAACAAGCACTCTGTATGAATCTTTGCATCCTTAGGGCCTAACACAATACTTACCACAAAGTGGATGCTGGGTGTAACAGTCAGTGTTTACTAGAGAAACAGATATAATACCAGATGTACAAATATATAAGAATTTACAAGATTGGTTTACAATGGCCACCCACAGAGTTGGATGTGGAAGAGTGCAGAGGGTCTGTCTGCACACTAGAGATCCAAAGGATCCATTTGAAGGTCTGGAGCTCACTGCAGCATCCCTTGCGAGTCCGTATCAGGAGGCCCATGGATCTGAGATAGAAGGCTGAAGAGTCTGTGCTGGAAGCCAGGAGATGATGTCCAAGGTGAAGGCAAAGACTGGAGCTCCTCTGAAGAAAGAGACACAGATCCATCTTTCTTCATTTCCCCTTTATACCATCCAGGTGACAAGCTGCCCTAGGGTGGGTCTTCCACAACCTAGGGTGTGGAATTGCTGAGCCGATTTAGTTAAGCTTCTCTTACTCAAGTTGACGCAATAAATCAACCATCACACTGGGAAAATGCTTCCAACGTATAGAAACAATACATGAGGGAAAGAAGCCATTTTCAACCCAAACCACTCAAAGTTAACCAAGTTTAGACTGAAACTTTAATGATTAGTGTTATTTGTTAATAGTCCTACTCTACATCCCAACTAGAAAAATAATTGTTTGACATAGTGAAATAGTAAAGCAATTCCACTGGTCAGTGTAGTACCGAAAAAAAAAAAAAATGAGTTAAACTCTGTTTCATTTAGTTGTCCAGTCAGATCAGTGCAGCTGCTGAGCCTACAGTAGCTCTGGATGGACGAAGCAGCCTCCTTCAGTGGGAGACCAGAGGAAGATTAAGGCCTAATTGGCCTCCTCTGTGAGCACAAAGGAGAAAGGCAATCATGCAGGGGTGATGGCATGTTGCAGGGTCTAGGGAAAAGCTTATATGGCTGAGATTAAGCTGTTTACCGAGCATATACTAGTGGGCAATATGAGGCAGATGAATCTTGTGTTATTTTAATTGCTTGTATGCACATTAGAGTGAATAAAAGTAGGACCAGTCAGAGGCTCCAAGTTCCTCTGCCAACTAGAGGCAAGGGCACCTGGCTGCCCACATGTTAAACTAACTCGTGTCTGTCATTCATCCTTGTCTGCCCCAGGTCAGAGGAACAAACTAGTAGCAGGACTAGGTCCCTACAGGTGGCTCCTTGGGTGGGGAAAGCTTGGAGGAGTAGGCTGGTTCCCTACTGGTGGAATCTGGGCAGGGATCTTGGACTGGGGCAGACCTGATGAGTTGGCTACATCTTTCCCCCTCCTTCTGACCACTGCTTCATTCCTAGCTTCATTTATGTTGTGCTTTTAAATCTACCAGCTCTCAACAAAAAGACTAAATCAGTTCCCTGGGCTGAATCTCATGGCTGACTAATTCCTTTCTATGCACAGTCTTAGTGGTGGCAGGAGCTCTCTGTACACAAAGCCTGCCTTGGCTAAAGGAGGGAAAACCAAAAGCCCAAATCCCATGCAATGTATGGCCTCTTGCCCTCCCTGGAGTCAATCTACACATCCCCAAGGATCAAAAATAGGTGAGAGCAGGAGGAGATGTGGGGCTTTCCTTACTTTGTCACTAGGAAGCCGCAGCCCATGACCATGTGGCTTTGGCTGAGGGTGGGACCCAGATTCCCCTTTCTGGGTCAGCAGGCTTCCCTTCACATAGGTGTCATACTTGTGGGCAATGGAAGCAGGCAGCCCATTCTGACACCAGGTAAAGACTCAAGGATGTTGCAAAGGCATCCCGTTTAATGCACTTGGGGTTGCATACACCGCGTCAGCCCAGACCATGTCTGTTGTAGGTATAAGTTTTGTTCAGAAACCATTTCCAGGTCTTCTCATTTTTAGAAGGTTCTGTGGTAGGTTGACTTTTTGTCCCTTTGTTGTTGACTTGGTGAGTAGACCATAAATTTGCCAAAAGTTCTAGGCAATTGGTTTTAAGTAGAAATGATGCAGGTCATTTCTATACCAGAGTGTGTAATTTCTGGCCTAGGACCCTCCAGAGTGTCTCTCTTTTTTCTTCTAGCGCAGCAGCCAGTAATGTTTGAGGCAGTGGCCGCTCCTCCACTTTAGTTTCCTGGGTGATTAAAATAAGCAGAGCATACCTCAAGATGGGCAGATGGTACGAGTGAGTAAGGAATAAATTACTAGGATTTGGGAAATATTTGTTACTGCCGCAATACCTATCATTTCCAAGGCTGTAGATCTTTCTCCACATCTATCTTTCTTACACTACACCAGCTTTCCCTCCAATGTGCTTTTATCACCTCAGGGTAATCCTTTAAGACTTTTTTCCTGCCAGATCTCATCAGCAGGAGAATAGAAATAGCATTGTACGTCCTATTTACCCCTCCCATGGCTTCTTAAGAGTAGTTGAGACTGATGAAAGATCACATCCCACCTTTGCCCTAGAGAGCTAGGAGTAAAATATGAAAAAGCATTCAGAAAAAAGCATTCAGGTATGCATTCAGAAAAATCATAAATAATTTTACAATATAAATTCATAAATTGGGTACTAGTGGAAAGAGGTTAAAATTTTGATGATTATTTTGAAAAAGAATAAGTTGAGATCATAATAGCAACTATCATTATGTACAGTAAAATTTCATTAGTTTGACATTAATTTACTTATAAGAATGTATAATTTAAATGTGTCTTCTCAATTAGTAATGTGCCCTATGCCACCCAACCTTTTCTATTAAACATACCAACCATTTGTATTTCATAAATTATGGCATCCCTTTCTTTCAAAAATTTAATATTTGATAAATGAAAGTACTATATAGTATATGCTCAGTAATACAACTTGGGAAACAGAAACACAAAGAAAATAGTTCTAGAATTTCTTGCAATTCTACCATCCATAAATTACTATTGAACATGTTGTTTCTTAACTTTGGAAGCTTTCAAATATATGTATGTTTCCGTAGACTAAATTATACCCCTCCCCCCACCAAAATGTGTATGCTGACTCTCTAAACCCCAGTGTGACAGTATTTGAAGATGGGAGTCTGGGAGATAATTAAGTACAGATGAGGTCATGAAGGTAGGGTTCTCATAATGGGATAAGAGCATCTATAAACAGAGATGTTAGAGAGCTGGTTCTCCCTCCTCTATTCTCAACATGAGGACACAGTGAGAAGGTGCCATCTACAAACCAAGAAGAGAGCCCTGAGCAGAACCCAAAGTCTAACTGATCTCAGACTTCAGCCTCCAGAGCTATGAGAAAAAAAATTTCTATTGTTGAGGCCATTTTGTAATGGCAGCTCAAAATAACTAGTGTATGTGTGTGTGTGTGTGTGTGTGTGTGTATAAATAAATGATTATTGTTTCAAGATACTGAAAGATGGTATGTTGTGAAATGGTAGCTAATAGATACAGAAGTCAATTATATATATATATATATATATATATATATATATATATATATATATATGTTTTTTTAATGTGGGTACTGGGAGTCGAACTCAGGACCTCGCTCTTGCCAGGCGGGTGCTTATGCCACTGAGCTATCTCACTGGCCCAAGAATATTTTTTAACTGGGGATATTAATGTATGTTGGGGAGAATTATTAAGGTCTGATTTTTAAATAAGATTTTTCCTGCTAAGTTGTACTTATTCAGTAAGAATTAAATAAAATTATTAGAAATAGATAAATTCTTTGACATAATATTTTAATGTGCAAGAATTTAACCAATAAAACAAATGCATACAATAATATTTACATTACAATTTTATGGAACTTTTATTTATTATAATAAAAACTAAAAACATACTAATGCCCCAAAAGATGATAATGTCTAAGAAAATTTGACGTAGTCATTGATACGATAGAATAATCTATAGCCTTTTAAGTTATATTCCAATTGAGTACAAGTAAAACTCAGGAGATCTGTGTCAGATCAATAGATTGATTCAATGTCAATACCATGGATGCTATATATGTTAGTCAGCTTTCTATTACTGTGACAAAATGCTTGAGGAAAATGCTTGAGGAAATCTTTCCTTAAAGGAGGAAAGATTTATTTTGGTACGTGGTTTTGGGGGTTTGAATCCAAAGTTAGTTGGTTCCATTGCATTTAGGTCTGTGGGTGAGGTAGAAACATCATGGCAGAAGGGAATGGTGGAGGAAAGCTGCTTACCTCATGGGAGCTGGGGTAGGGAGTGGGCAGGCAAATGGTATACCCTTTCAGAGCATGACTCTGACTTTCTCCAATGAGGCCCTACTTCCTACAGTTTCCACCACGTCCCCCTAGTCCACTCAGTTCTTAACCTCTAAGTCCACTGATTGATCCACTGATGAGATCACAGCCCTCATGATATAATCATTTCCCAAAAGTCCCACCTCTGAACATTACCATTTTGGGGGCCAAATTTTCAACATATGAGTCTTGAAGGGACATTTCATATCCAAACCCTAATGCCATATTATACTGTAGTTTTACAAAATGTTACCATTGGAGGAAATTGGGCAAAAAGTACACAAAATCCTTACAAAGGATAACGGTACTTGGAGATGAATTCTTGTTCCAAGATTCTAAAGTAATGGATCAACATTGTAGAGAATTCTATAAAGGGTGGCCCAGTATGCTGATGAGTATACTTTGAGTACAAGAAATTATATTTTAGAAAAGTAATTCCACCACCTAATCCACTCTGCATTACATTTATTTCATAAAAGAGATTCTTTTATTTAATGTAAATAAGCAGAAAAATCATACAGTGGAAATGTAATTTGTTCTTTTGTTTTATGGAAGCATAGTGATATATAAGAATCTCAAAAATATATTGCAGAAGAACATTTATTGACTTGGGGATTTGTTAACAAAATTTTCACAGCAGATTATAACATGGCTTAGTGCAATAGCTAGCATCTTTAATGCTATCTCAGTGTTCTCACTGACTCCTCCTCCTGGGACAGTATGTAGGTCCTTGCATGTTCTCACAGTGACGACAGAAACACAAGAGCCCAAGACTACATCTAGGCTTGGAGCCAGCACATCATCACTTCAAATTCATTCTTTAAGCCAAAGCTTTTCTCAGGATTTAACGCAGCTTGTTAAGGGTGGGTGGTTGTGGTGGCTCCACCCATGTTGGAAGGACATTGTAAAGTTACAAGGCAAAGTTCAAAGATGTAGAGAAAGGTAAGGCCATGAGCAATTCCCACAATCAGCTACCTCCTCATGTTCCCCAGTTACTATCACTTTTCTCTGAAAGAAAGAATGATGGGCTTTTACAGGAAAACTCATCAAAAGGGTCATTACTTGCTATTTCTATTCTTCTCTTCTTCTTCTTGAATCCGCTTAGTTACTTTTTTGTTGCTGAGACAAAATACCCAACCCCCAAAGTTAAACAGGGGAAGGTATATTTTGTTCACAGTTTGTAGAGGTTTCAGTCCATAGTTGGCTGGTTTCAAGGCAGGGTGGCATGGAGGAGAAGAAATAGTCCACAGTAAGCAGGCAAGAGAGAGCGCATTAGCCTTTTTTCTGTCCTTATATTTTATGCAGGCTACCTGCCCTAGGGTGGGTGTATCACTCACACTTTTAATTAATCCTAGCCAGAAGTATGCCAAACTAATCAGTAGACTGATTTAGTAATCACACACCCTTAATCCCAACACCACACACTCTAGATCCGGCAGCCTCTGAAAAGCAGCCCCCCAATGACTGCATGAAGCTTTGTGGAGGCACTAGCCATAACACCCACAGAGATCAAGTTCTTTCCTCACCACGGCATTGAATCTACTCTTAAAATGAGCCCACATAGCCCAATCCAGTGGTCATGTCCTGGTCCCCCTTTTCTCTAACCTTAATCCTGTTTCATTCTCTCTGTCTCAAAATGTTCTCTTTACTTTGCTTTCAGAACACCATACTCTACAGGTGTTTCTTTCCTAGCTGGCTCTACTGTCACCCTTGATTCTCTCTGATGCTCCTTCGTAGTCTTCTCCACTACATCCTAACATATGCCTGACTGTGGGAACTAAGTGTTTGAGTTCTCATCAATTCAGACTTTGATTCAACCTCATTCCCAAAGAAATTCCATCCAACTAAGCATCCAACTAAGCTCCAACTAAGCATCTTCTGCTGGCAATGAGCAAATTGTTTTGTCTACTCCTGGCCAACCTTCTACATCTCATACTGTCTAGCCTGCATCCTTTCTTAGATGTTCAATAGACCTCTTACACCTAGTAAGTCCAAAACCAAGCGCTTGATTCTTTCTGCACCACCCCCCCAGCACAAGCCAGAACACTCCTCTCTATAGTCTTGCTATCTTCACATGGGCAGTGCCATTCTTCCAGTTGTTCAGGCCCCAAATCTTGTAGTAATTATCTTTGACCTTAATCTGTTTTCCTCGCACAACATCAAATCTGCCAGCAAGTTCTTTTGGATCAACCATTAAACAATACCCAGAATCTGGCCACTTCTCACCTCCTTCACCTCCTCCATATCCTTTACTATGGTTTTTTGCCTAAATTATTGCCATAGTCTCCAAATTGGTCTCTCTGCTCTTTTCATGTTTCCCAAAATCCATGCCCCACACAGGGGTCAGTGATCTTCATCAAATATAATTTGGATTCCATCACTTTCCATCCCAAACACTGATTGGTTACTTCTCAGATTTTGTATCCCACCACTCTTTTCCCATTCTCATGGATCCAGGAATATAGGCATGCTGTTCTAAGACAAGCTAAGGCATCTCCCCTCTAAGAGTTTCTGTATCCACTGCTCCTTCTGACCAGAGCATTCTTGTCTCCAAGAGCTTCCCCTGCCTCAGGTCTCACTTGGGCAGTAAAAGAGACCTTCATGATTATAGCACAAGAAATAGAACATCCACACTTAACACTTAGCTAGCATCGGTAACTACCTGACAAATGATCTACTCAGTTGTTTTCTGTCTTCTCCCTTTTAATAAGCTGTATTTTTCTTGTTCTCATTCATTAAAGCCTACTCTTGTATAGGCTCACTCACACTTTGGCAAAAATGCCTGATCATGGCCTGTGTTTCCATCATCTTGGGTCTCCATTGTTGTCCTAGGTCAGTCCCCTCTGCCTCATCCTTGATCGGATATCAAGACTTGGTCACATTGCACATTGTCATACAGTAAAGGATAAGGATATGCTTTAGTGCTAAACAGGAAAATTCAAGAAGGCAAGAGTGAAAGAGAAAGGAAAGCCTGGGTCCTGTAGATCTCGTCCCCTTACCCCACTGAGAGGCCAGCCTGGGGAGGTCGCTGCCCCTCTTGCAGTGCTGCTCCCAATATTACTGGAAAACAACTCAGTTTTATTTGTTATTTTGTACTGGAGACCTAGAAGAGCATCAGGTGTATAGTTAAGGCATCTGGTATGTATTTGGTAAAGAATATACAAATGCCAAGTACTACATTTTAAGCCTTTGAAATCTAATGTAGACCTTTTAAAATTTTGCACTTATTTTCTACTGATTTAAAAGACACTGATCACACAATTGGATATTAGATTTTTCCCATTGTAAAATATTCTGCCTGACACATTAGTTAGAATATCTCATTCCTAAGCTTTCTAGTGTTGCCTTGCAGGGGTTCACTTGCTTCTTGTTGGCATTTCCTTTGTGGGAACCGAGGCTCAGATTTTCAACTTTGCTGATTTTTTTCATCTGTTTTCTATATTTGGAGAAAGATTTGATTTCCCTTGCCCATTGTCTCTTCTCTTCTCCTTATAATTTTGTATCATTTTTATTCATTTAATCTCAGGGGCATTTTGGTAGGAACATAAATATCATAACAAATAAAATAATAAATAACACATTTTACCCATCGTATGAATTACAAATATTATTTCCCTGTGTATCATCAGCATTTTGTTTTTTTTTACTGTACTCTGCAGCATATAGATGTTGTAAATTTATATTTTGCCAAATATGTGAATCTTTTCTTTAAGATTCATGCTTTGGACATTATACTACTTAGAAAGGGCTTTTCTACCCTAGTTCATATAATTATATGTTCCTTTTCCTAGTAATTCTGAGAAGTTACTTTTCTTCATCTTAAAAAAGTCCTTGTGTCAAATTAAATAAGTTTCAATATCAAAGGGGGATTGTGGTCAGGTCTTCTCCTCAAGAAATGAATGAGAAACTGTTGTTATAGGTCTACAGGATGAATTTAAGGTGGATATGAAACAGGACTTAGTTTAAGAATTTCTTGATTCACTAAGTAAACTAAATAGCTCCTTTCTATGAAAATAAAACAAACAAACAAAAGGTCTGATATGGTTTGGTGCCTTCCAGCCCTGTCATTCCCTCTTCTAGTCATTCAGGTCACAAAAGTCTCATTTTTAATGACCTTATCAAGTTTGGCTAATGCATGAAGTAGGAAGATACTGAGGTTTGAATATGGTTTGTCCCCTAAAGATTCATGTGCTGGAAGCTTGGTCCTCAGTGTGGTGATGTTGATGTGGAAAAACCTCTAAGAGGTGGGTTTAAAGGTAATTAAGTCACAGAGGCTCCTTCGTCATGAATAGATTAATGCTATTTTGTGGGAGTAGGTGAGGTCTCATAGGAGAGGATTAGTTCCCTTGAGAGAGGGTTGTGATAAGGCAGTGAGTCTGGCCCCTCCCTAGTCTCTTGCTTCCTGTCTTGTCACATGGTCTCTCTCTCTCTCTTTCTACCACCATATCACCATGTGAAGTCTTTCAACATGCTGCCATGTAGCCAGAGGGCCTTCATCCCAAGACAAATTTGTGCAGTCACCTGAACTTGGACTTTCAGACTCTAAAATTATGAGCTAAATAAATCTCCTTTCTTTATACATTACTTTGCATCAGGCATTTTATTACAGGAACAAAAAAATGGACCAAGACAGAAGAGAAGAATGGCAAAAAGAAAATATGCAAAAAGACACTTGAGGCTAATGCTTTGAATTGTGCCTACTGCACAAAGCTAGAATTAGAAGAATGTAATTTTGTGGTCTGTTTGTTCTAGCATGCTTCTCTAGGTTTGTCATCAGCTCCAAGGGAACACAGAGGATATAAAAGATATTTTAATTCAAGTTATTATTTAATTCATTCCATTCTCCTTATAAAACTGTCTGCCATAAAGTCATTCTAATATGAAACAGTTCTGACTTGCTACTAAGCCACGTGTTAGTTCCTGTTAACACTGAGCCACAGTGGCATATTCACATAGTTGTTGTAACACATGAAAGTCTACAGGTATTTCTCAGGTTCAAAATGGCTTCAACTAGACCCTCAAAGAGTGAAGAGATTTCAATATAGACTTGTTTTCTGCCTATTCAGGCTGAGACCCAGATAATCATTTCCACATAACAGCTGCCTTATCCTCAAAACTTGCCAGCACAGAATTCAATCTTTCATCTAGTTTATGTACCTAAAAGAGTTACTCTATTAAGAATTTCTTAATGTTTGGTTAATTGAAAAATCTTACTAAAAATGTTACTGTAATTAAATGCTTAGGAAGAATATCCACCTCTGCCAACTAAAAATTACTCAAGGAGATAAGACTTTGGTTTCACATAAGTCAATTTCCACTCTCAGAAATGTCATCTATTGTAACAGAATTTCTTAAATCACCAAAAATGTAATGGAAAGCTGGCTAGAGTTCTGATAGTGTAGTTTATTACATAGGTATTTTCCAAGAGAAATTATTCATTGTAATTCATTTTAACCTGGGCCCCCTACAGTTAGAATGATGAGGGCCTTCCACATTGGAAATGATGGTTCTGAATTTTTTTCATTGTTTTACTATTACCAAGATTCAAAATAATATTCATCAGATGATTGTGAGCGTCTCCTTTTCCTCTGATTTGTTTCCTAGTGGGAAGGATCTGAGCATTCCCAGCTATGGATGTTTCCTTAAACTGAGTTGAGTTCTTCAGTGGGACATACTCATGGGAGAAGCATTAGTAAAAGTTTTCTTAATTCTGCCCTCATTGTCTTCAGCTCTTCTTACCCTACAGTCCTGAAAACCTTCCATACACATTAGCAATGGATTCTTGTTTGTATGTTCCCTAAGAGTAAATCCTTGTCATTTTCTAACCAAAATCATAATGGGAAACATTTTACACTGACAAAATGATCAAGTTTCTTTGCTTTTACCTGGAATTACATCAACCTCAATGTTCATACACATTATCTCATATTGGTCAGAAACACTTTAATGCATAAAATGGGGAAATATTCTTACTCAACAAATGGATAGTGTTTGATAGATGAAGTATTTTAAATCAAGGGGCCATGGGGCAAGAGAGGAAGCAATAAAAGCAACTTTTGGTGTCAAATGGAATCACAGATTCAGAAAGTGGAAAATTCTGTGAAGAAAATCTTAAGTTTTAAATGTTCTACATTGTAAATTGAGGCTCTGTTTCATCAGCACCTCATTAGTTAGTAGATTCCCTTTTCAGCTAATGTCTTGCTCATTCTCCCAGTCAACTAGAATGGGAAACCATTCAGTTTCCAATCAGTTGCCAAGATGTAGAATCTCCATCTTTGAGCTTCTTTTTCCATTCCATTTTAAAGTCCTGTGGCCCCTAAATGGTTCCACTGTCCCAAAACATTTCTTTGCAAAAAACCAAAAACAAACAAACAAAAAAACAAACCCAATGCTTCCATGATATATTTTTAGCTGGATTTATTTATTATTTTTCTCAACAATCTGAAATGGATCATTTCTCATTTCTATAATAAAATAAATGCTCCTTCCCATCAGCATCTTTCTACCTAAAGTACATCGATATATTTAAACTAGTACTTCTCAAATTTTGATGTTCATAAGAATCACTTGGGAGTCTTGTAAAACTACAGATTCTGGTTCCATGCATCTTGGGGAGGGCCTGAAATGCTCCACATGACACCGATAGCTTGTTGAGGACCATGCTCTGATTAGTGAGATTTGAAATTATCTTATGGATATTACTACAATACCAGTAATGCCTTGGCATTGGGGATGATTTCTGCATGGGATAGTTGTACCTAGTTTTTGTTCTGTTTTCATTTTGCCTGCTTTTCAAGTGTTCTTCTAGGTGCTTGCTTTGTAACAGAATAGCAGAATAGATGCAACTACATTAAAACCAAAAGAGAGACATAGTGTCTGGCTGCCTCGGGCATTCCTGTTAGCATGAACTGCAGTCTTTCAGGGGTCTTAATTTTTAATAGCTATGCTATCAGATTCACAGTCTTGGCAGTAAGCTAGGTGTTACAGCTGCCCATAAAGTGTTCTGATTTATGGACTCACTGCTCCTCACCATAAAATGAGGAGAAATCATAAATTTGAAAAAAAAAAAAAAAAAAGCTCCACAACCTAGCTAATGAGATTTCGAGTTATTTGTTATTTAATAAGCATTTAATAGCATGAAGATCAGAATAACTCCAACTTGCAAAATGCACTTAACAGTCTGGAAACATCAGCAACTGAAAAGTGGGTTACATGATATAATGAATGTTGTTGCCTTTCTCCAAACCTGTTCTGTTTCCTTGCCCTCTCTGGCTTGTTTCTGGCTCCACTCACCTTTTCCACTAGTTTACCACATGATTCATCAACTTTCTGGCATTTCCCACTTACCATCTGTGTCCAACCTCCCAGTAAAATCCAATAAAACTTCTAATATCCAGCATCCCATTAGTTATATCCTTGTATATAGCTAACTCACTGGGAGGTGATCGTCATGATGATTACCTCAAGGCCAAGGGCACTACCACTCTCTGAACACCTACTGTGTGCCAAGTTATGTGCTAGCTGTATCAACCAAACATCTTTCTTAATCCTAAAGTAAGAAAGTTCCTAAAATATTCTTTCACAGAAGGATTAGGTTCTGTTAAATATGTTATTAAGACTAAATATATCTTCTTTATTCAACTCCTCAAATGGATATTAAATTTTATTGGTTTGAATGTATACATATGGTATTAATTCAAAAGATACAAAATGGAATAGAGTGAAGAACAAGTTTCCCTCCTCCTCATCACTCTCATCAAGTTTCTATCTGGAAACAACTATTGTTACCTTTTTTCTTGTATGTCACCTTCCAGAAAGAAAATCCACTAAGCGTGATGTCATAGATTTCTTTATAAATTTACAACCTGTTACAGCTATATATAAATGCTCAATTGCTAACAATGTCATAATATATAAATGGATTATAATTTAGAAATATATTTTCATACCCATTATGTCATTTGAGTCTCCCTACAATGCTATGAGAAAAACAGGACATTGTGTTACCATTTTATACATGAAGAAACTGAGGCTCAAGAAGATGAAATTATTGCCCATGGTCATATATTTAGTGAGAGGCCTAGTTCTTGAACAACTAGTCTAAAGCTCTTTCCATGACACTGTGGAAAATGTAGCCCAAAGATCACATATCAAAAAAAGTTAGTCCTTTTTGACCAGTCAAATAACTCTTTGTACATACCATGAGTTATTCAATAATTTACTACACTCAATATGGAAGCAAGAGGCTATCATAGCATGTAAATAGGATATCACATAAGAAAACAATATTCTGTCTTTGCAATTGCAGTTGTTAATTTGTAATGAAATATTTTAACTAAACAATGGTCTGAGTTCTGCTAATGGAGATGTGAGGCCCTTCCCCTGAGATAGTCATTGGTAATCAGAGACTGCTAGAGAAGAGCTAGGTAATTTATCTACCTGATCTATTAAATGAAAAAGAGCAAGAAGAAAACAACTACATTCTTTATTCAACTGCCTGGTGAACTTGTTTCCCTATTTGGGGATGAAATTCTTGGTAGATCTGTTAACTTTCACGCCACTCTCAGGAGTTGACAAACACCTTGTGTTATGAGTTCTTGCAAGTCCAAATCAGCCTGTTACCAATGTTTCAATTGTTCACTCACCTCAGAGCTTCCTCCATTCCCCAGCTCAGACTGGTCCCAGCTGGAGAAAGAGGCTGGGAGGAGGGATGGTGGGCTAATCACTCCTACTGTGCCTCTCTACTACTCTTCTCTGATTCATCTGCTGCATTTGGACCTTCTAGCATCAGGATAACCATAGGGAAAAAAGGCATGGTTATGGTTTTCTGGAGACTGACCCTTTTCTCAAGGGCATCTTTACAGTTCCTCAGAAAAACCACTATTGGGGAATTCCCACTGCAGCTTCTTCACACAGCTGTCTCACCAGCCCTTGGCTTCTGGTAGTCCTTCTCTAACTCTTCTGTTAGGTGGCCTGTGCCTGCTTCCTGGAGGTCTCCTTGAGTGGAGCCCCATTCCATGTTGAGACTAGCTCCCTTCTCTGGAATCTTTACAGACAATAAGCCTGCTTACTGTATCATCAGTGGAGGGACAACTTGTTCCAGTCTTTGCCTCCTCTTCTTCCTGAGCTGCCACAGGTTGCTCTCCCTAACTTCTCACCCCCTGGCTTTTTTAGGTACCAATCTCCATGTGGTAGGCTAAAAAAAAAAAAAACCCTCAAAACCTTACCTTCATCCCTGGAATTTGTGAAATTTACACTACAGAGCATAAAGGATTTTGCAGATGTGACTAAGGTAACAGATTTTGAGATGAAGGAATTATCCTAGATTATAGAGTGGGCCCAATATAAATACATGAGTCTCTGAAAGCATGGAACATTTCCTACTGAAGTCAGAGAATAGTGGCAGCATGAGAAGAATCTGCATATCCTTGTGGGCTCTGAGATGTAGAAGCCCTTGTGCAAGAACCTGAGAGATGCGATGAGGAGCCAATGGCAGTCTCCAGCTGACAACCCACAAGGAACAGAGGCTTCAGTCCAACAGCCAGTGGAACTGAATTCTGGCAACAATATGCAGAGGCCTGGGAACAGATTCTCCCCTAGAGCCCCCTGAAGGGAATGCAGCATTGCCAGAACCTTGGCTTCAGCCTTGTAAGGCTTAAAGTAGTGAAACCAGCTGAGCCCACTAGACTTCCAACAACTACACAACTGTAAGATAATAATTTTGTTATTTTTTAAGTTGTTAAATTTGTGCTAATTTATTTTAGTGGCAATAAAATAAATCATCTTGTGTTCCCCAAAGTCTAGAGGTCATAAGCCAACTTTTCAGTGGTTCTCTGAAGCCCCTCTCTCATTTGCTTAAAATGAGGAGGAAACACAGACAATGGGAAAGGAAAAATTTCAACAGTTTCCAACTTCTCTCTGATGGAATCCTTACCCCCTCAACAATTCACAAGTCTTCCTTTGTATCTCTGGGATCAGGATTACTGGGTGAATTTTTGGGTCACTGCTTAGCAAGTTTCATCTATGAGATGGGCATTTAACAATATTTATTCTCAGCTTTTCAACTTCTGCTAACACTGAGACAATAGAAATAGTCTTATTTTAACATCTTGCTACATACACCTATGAGTAGAATTTCACTCTTAGGTTTAACATTCCTAAAACATGTTGGATATATTTGGGTTGCTCTGAAAAAGCCAAGTGACAAGTGAGGGAGCTGAGGTCCCAGGGAGAGAATTCACCACCAATGTAGGAAGAGAGGGCAGGAAAAAAGCAGTTATCTATGATTTGAATTAATGTGGGTGAATCCATACTTCCAACTCTAGACGCTGGACATGTTAGGACCCAAGTGGTGTGAAGAAAAGGAAACTTTGTTTTCAGTGGCTCTGGATGAGGACCAGGGGCTCCGGATGAAGACCAGATCACCAGTAAGCACAATTCTGTCTTCCTACAAGGGTTCCTGCAAGAATAAAATGAGCTGGGACCGTGGAGCTGGAGTAAGTGCAACAGCTGAACCCTTCCTCTCTGAGTTTTGAGATTTCGCAGCTTGAATTTCCTATAGAGCATAGGGATGAAACAAGGAGAGGAGGGAGGGGCAAAGTTGTGACAGAAGCATGGTCTGTGTGAGGGGGCAGGACGAGCAGGGCCCTGCTTCCCAGAGCTGAGTGCCTCATGCTGGGCAGATTCTTGGTCATCTGCACATCTACAGAATGAGGAGGAGAGGGGGTAAGCAAATGGGAGGCAATGTGTTCAATTTAGATTCCATGGTGCTGTCTTTAAAGACCACTCTGGATATGATATCACGGGCCCTGACAATGTCATTCAGCTTCCTCTTTGGGCAGCAATACCTTCCAACTGAATGATTACTATGTGTGGGCTTATGACTTTTGCTCTAGAAAGTAATATGTTCATGATGCTGTAGCTGGATAGGGATTATACAAGATTGTGGATAGAATCCCCTTTCTGCTCAAAGCTCATTTATTCTATACAGTGAAAGGCAGCTGCACCATTATTTCTAGAATTCTGCTTTCCTTTCATACTCATTATAGGAAGAAACAGATGAATGTAAAGTATCAAAATATTAATATATAGCATAAATACCTAGATATAGAAAAGCCTTCTTCATGGGATGTTCCTCAAAACTGGGACATTTCAATGCATATTTTATATTTCTCATTTAATTATCTATCATAAACAGCCAAAAAATATATAATATCACCAAGCCTCATCACCTAATGCCATTCTTAACATACAAAATAGTGCTAAATAAATATTCATTGAATCAATAAATATGGAAAAATGCAAACTAAGCATTTGGAATACTATGTTGAATTTCTTTCTGCTTTAGCTCCTGCCTAATGAATGAGGAAGGTCACTGCAAGAGCATAGGGCCATCAGGAGATTCATATTTTAACAGTAAGTGCCAAATCTTTAATGCCAAATAGGATGAGATGGGATGTAGAACCACTTCTTATTACCACGTTGTTGGACTCCATCACCTCAGTATTACTCTCCAATTGCTTCGTCTCTGTGGATCTCTGACTCCTTGTTACCTCCAATTGGAATGTCCCGCAAATCATCCTGCTTGCTTTATCCTCTCTCACCTCGAAGTAATCCTGTCATCTTTTTCCAGTTAAAGCCACTTCCACTAAGAAGATCGTGGCAAATTATCCCTCTGTCTAACCCTGTTTGCTCTTCAGGAAAAATTATCCTATGGGAAAGTGAATGTTACAGACACTTTTCAGAATGTATTTAGTCTGAATTTCTCCTGCCTTCCAACATTCTAACCTGGTTACCTTTGTATTGTAGTCAACTTAGATTCAAGGAGATGGAGGTTCTGAATTTCTTCCTTTGACCAGATGGAAATCATTACATCAGAATGCTGATCACTGCAAAATCTTGGACATATTGTTTTCACAATTAGGAAACGGCAAACACAAAGTTCTTCAGTGCAAAGCCAGCATGTAAGTTTAGCTTCCATTTGCTGCTATAAATTTTGTTCTTGTTGCTGCCAGTAAACACCAACTGTTCAAGTGAAATAGTAAACCCAAATGTGCCTGTTGGATGAGAGTAAAAATATAATATGCTGCATAAATGCTGATGTAAAAGGATTTTTCAACACAGTAAATGGGGGTAGGGAAAGAAACAGGGAGAGACAGTTGAATTGAATGTAGCTCTCTCTAAGAACTTCTTAGCTGAAAGCATTAAAGAGTCTCTTGATCGAATGTTGATTCAACACACTATGAAAACAACAAGGAAAACAAATGCAGAATTGAGCTATCATCTTTGGGATGTCAGATCACAGTCCTACCTTGAGCATTCACAGGGGTTACCAGAGAAAGCACACACAGGTTGTACAAGTCGGGGGAAAAAAATACCCTCAGAGTTCACTCAGAGCTGATGGAAATACATAGCCACAAGCTGTTTGCTAATGAGCAATCCAACTGCTGAAAGTCAAACTCAGTAGCTGGTACCATCTGTGATAAGAGGACTTAGTGACTTTCCATTTCACAGATTTACTTTGAGGCTAATCACCAGATGTCTGTGCTTAGGTCTGTCTATGGTTTAACTTAATGGACATATGATTTAAACAGTGAGTTTTATAATCAATTTCCTTAATTTCATCTTGGATTTACCTTATTTTATAGTGGATTTATTTTCTTTCATCATTTTTTCCTTTGCCGAAGAAAGTGTCTGTGCCTTGGAGCAAGCTGACCTGAGTCCTAGGCCTTGACCCATTTTTGGGTTCCCCCATCCTGGTTCTTATGTGGTTAATAATATCCACCCCTTGGGTAGTTGAGAATACACACAGTAACACATGGCATTAAATGACTGGCACAGTGCTCGCTTCAGCAGCACATATACTAAATGACTGGCGCAGCCTTGCATATAAAAAGTCCTGAATAATAATATCAGTTCCCCCCCAGATTAGATTTTGCAAAGAAACAACTGAAAAAACATTTAAGGCACTTCTTTAGTGTAATTATAACGAGGCTCCAGGCCAAAAACCAAGCAGTAAAGATTACCCAAGCCAGAATATTTCAGCACCTGAGAATGGCTTGGGCTTATTTTCACAGCAAAAATAAACAATATTATGTAAAGCAGTATTTCCTTTTTCCTTCATTTTCATATGGAAAGGAAAGCATTCTCAGAATAATGGCTAAAACTTGCCTTTTGTAAACCAGAAGATGTACGCAAATTTCATACTGAAGTCAAGAAAACTGAAAGTCTTAGATGGATGTATGTATAAGGACAAGGTACTGCTGTCAAAAGTAAAACAGATGTTGATGTCTCTAGTGCCTCCATGCAAAGCCACAGCTAAGTGTTTGATTTATTATTGTCATTCAGTTAACTGATGTGTCAATTAACTGGCCAAATTATTTTTGCTTAAATGTTCACATTGCAGTGTTATACTGATGCAATCCATGTTTTAATAAGGACAGAAAGCATCCATAGTGGCAAATATATGAGTTCAGAGGAAGAAAACTGTTCATTCCCAGATCTCAGATGTATAACAATTTAAAAATATATAATAAAGTGTCAGTTTCTCCTTATGGTTACTTCTGAACATGTGTAAATTATCAGAGCCTGTGTCCATTTATTCCCATAGAAAATAATACCAGCAGAGACACAGCTAAGCCAAGCTGAGTCTTGCTGTGTTGGTTTGAGGAAATATAGGCCAACTTGGGGCAAGGCAAACCCAAGAGAAAGGAAGTAAAAAATAGTAATAAAAGTCCTTAGGAACAGTTTCCCTTGGAAAAGACATCCCAATAACATCCTACATTAATAGACCAGAAGGGACACAAATGTGTTGTACGGATGACACAGTAAATGAAGCCAAAAGTCTCACTCTGATCACTCAGTACAACCTGAATTGAAACCTTATGAAGGAAATCATGGTTTTTGACTCAAAGAAGCTCAAAATGGAAATAGAGGTACTAAACCTAACAGCCCACCATCAACTGCCTGGATCTCTTTATGCTATTCTGGCAGAGAGATCATCCATTTGACACTCAAATATCTCCAGAAATCTGAAACTCATCCATTTACATTCTAACTTTGAGCAACATTATTAGAAAATGTTTCCTGATTTTGGATCAAGGACTATTTCTCTGTGATTTCCATGTACCATATCAGTTCTATTTCTATCACTCAGAAGTCCCATCCAGGCAGAATTCCACTTCCTATGGCAATTAGTCTTACAATTTAGGAATTGCAAATTAGATGCTGACATTTAAAAATTGGAAAATTACTCACATATCCATATTTTTGACTCTCTCGAAATTTTGGAAGCTCTGGAAACAATGGCCTGCATAATAATTTGCTGAGTTGAGTAGCAGCTAATACTTTTAGATAGGGAATGTTCTGATTTGTTCTCCATGTTCCTTACTACTCCATATTACTTTGCACTAGTCCAGTTTCTTCCTTTTGTGATACTTTGGTATTTTTAGCACCTATTTTTATGATAGGTTGGTATTTTCAGTGTCTCCTCTAAGGCTTCTTTATTTTAGAAGATTTATCTTCAGCTCCCTGTTCTTCCCCTTTACAGGATGAACCTAAGGCACTTCTGAAGCCTGGACCTGTTGAGTGATGCTACACAAGGGAGACTGACATTGATTCATCCAGTCTCTCAAGCAGTCCTCAGTATTCTGCAGAGTTAAATATGTAGCTAAGACCTTGGAATCATTTTAGATAGGGTGAAAGTGGGATGTAGAGGGAGGATGTTGTGAAAAGCCTGTAAGAATGGCGGAATTTAGTATCTCATTCCTGCTAAAAGCCTAGCTTCAGAGAGTTGCTCTTATTTGCCACTATGAGTCCTCATAAGGACTTAGGCACTTGGGAAAATATTTCATTATGTTCTATTGTTATGGGTGTTCCAAAAATGGACCATTAGTCTTTGAAGGGTTAATCATGTCTTGATTGTTTTCATCATTCTTGATATTAAGTGTTGAAGAAGTTATTATAGAAATTTTCTAACATCTGGTCATTATCTCCAATTCTCAATCAAATGAAACTATTAAAAAATTTATTTATTTCACTTTATTTTTATTTTTAATTACAAAATTATGTGTCTTAATCCTTTTAGTAAATGAGTATCTGGGCTATGTTACAGGAATGGTTCTAAAGAAAAGGTTAACCAAATATTTTTCCTAAATTCTTAGAATTATTTAACAAAATAGGGCCTTAGATTTTTTAATTTTTAAATTTTAAATGGGTGTTCTTTGGGGGGGTAGGAATGCCATGGCTAAAAGATAAGAGCCATAAAATTTAAGGCACGTGTATGAACTTCAAAGCGCTGACTTGCCTGCATTTGAAATGCATCCTTCTCCTTCCTGCTGTACCTGGAGCCATCCCAGAGGCTGTGCTGGCAACTCCTGCTGCGTCTTTGCTGGCTGGAACAATTGGCTCAGAGCAAATGGAGTGTTTAACGCACACTAAACTGCATGTAGAAGTATTAGATTTTGTGTTCTTCAGGGCTTTGACATCTGACACATTTCTAATCAGTGAGGTGTGCTCAAATCAGAGGTCCTTAACACTAGCTTGATTTTGCACAGTTTACATCCTGGGGGTTCCTGTTGGGGACAAAGAGAAGACAGACACACTGCCATTCTGCTGTCTAGGCAATACATTCTTGAAGAGGGGACTATTGGACACAGGGACAAAACTCTGCTGCCCATTACCCAGGGTGGCCCAGTGTAGTTGAGACCTTGACCTTGGTAGTTAGCGTATTTAATTTGTTTTGCTCAATTACCCTTACCTGACTCCTTGATGACTTTACCATTTACTTTTTTTTTTTTTTGTGGGTACTGGGGGTCGAACTCAGGACCTCAAGCTTGCGAGCAGGTGCTTGTGCCACTGAGCCATCTCACCAGCCCTATTTACTTATAAATGACACTATCATTGAAAATAGATGGGAAAACCAAATTTGTTAGATGAAGTTCTTCGGAGAGAAAGAGAAAGGACTAATCTCTGTTCTGCCAGGCAAAAGAGTGTATTATGCTTGGTCAGGTTACATGTTTTTCTCTGATACAAGTCTGGGACTATGGTCATAATTCAAAAGAGATGGTCAAAAATGTCAGCGTTTGTAAAATATTCTATAAAAGCAGGGCAGGCCTAAGCTGATAGTGTCTGCTACTGTGTTTACATGAAATGAAAAAAATCAAAGCACATTCGATAAATGTGCTGTGATGTCATACGCCCTTGGGCTCAAATAGCTTCTTCGCTCTTTCCCAGCTGGGAGACTACAACCTCAGTTTCCTTGGGTCTGTAATGGGACTGTACTGGGATCTGTAATGGATGACTGTAAAACTTCCCTCATGAGGCTGTCATAAACTTTAAAAGAAAATAATGCATATAGGGTGTTTGATCCTATACCTAACTAGTTAATTCCTCAATAAATGGTAAGTAACATTATTAGTACTGGTGTACCACTATTTACACTGAAAATGCCTATGATATCACATGATATCAAAAACAACCAGAAGACAAGCCAGATCACAGTATCATTAAAATTATGCTAAAAACAATAATAGGAAAAAGTCTGAAAATACATCAAAATTTTATCATATGAGTTAGGACAGTGGGATTATTAGTGGCTTCTCTTTCTATTTTCCAAATATTATGCTATTATATTATACTATACTTATGATTAAAATAATTAAAAATAAGTGAAAATTATGCACAATATGACTGATACAGCATTCTTACTGAATAGTTTTACTTGAACCCAATCACTGGGAAACAATCACATAAAATCCAGACAGTGGGACATTTTCAAAGATAATTTTCCTGAACTTGCCAGAAAAATAAGTTTTTCAAAAAGAACAAGTCCAAGAAAACTGAGAAAACTTGTACTATATTAAAAGAAACCAAAACAGCAAGCAATTATGGTATGTGAATCTTGATTGGATTCTGTATCAGATGACAATGTTTTGGGAAAATTAAGAAAATTAAATATGACCTGTATATTAGATAGTACTTTGTCTTAGTTATGTTCTTGTTGCTGGGACAAAATACACAAGACCTTCAAGGTAAAGGAGGAGAGGTTTATTTGGCTCACAGCTTGTACAGGATTCAGTCCATAGTCATTTGGCTACAAAGTGGGGTGCACAGAAGAGGGCCACAGCAGAGGAGAAATATCTTATCGCATGGCAGGAAGAGAAAGAATGCGACCAAGAGAGGATAGAGGAAGACAGACCCTTCTAGGTCATGCTTTCTTCTGATCTGGCCTCACATCCCAACATTACATTTAGCTATAAATTCACCAGTGGGTTAACCCACTGATGAATATCACACCCCGTGATTGAATCACCTCCCTAAATCCCCACCTATGAGTGCATGAGACTTTGGAGGGACATCTAGTTACAAACCATAACATTTATACTAATTTTTCTTAGCTGTGAGCATAAAAAAAATGTTACTATGTGTTAGAATGCCCTTATTCATAGGAAATGCATGCTAATGTACTTTTAAGTGACATCATGATATTGGCTGTATGTCTGTATCTAGACACAGAGAGACAGAGAGAGAATGGGAGAGAATAAATAAATTAAGTAAATTATACTGTTGGAAAGCTGCAAGAAATCTTAGAAGTCTTCTAATCTAAATGAGATACAGTGAAATAAAGTGAGCTAAGATTTGAAGTTGATAGGATCAAAGTGAGGCAGGAGACTGGGAAAGTGGGTATGACCTGAGAAGTTCCAGGACACAAGCATAGAACAGTTCCCAAAGCCCTGCATGTGTACTTCTCTGGGGAACTTAAGAAGTTTTGACAGCCTGGGCCTGACGTCAGCCTGAGGAGCGGGCGGTTACAGAAGGACAGTGCCACTGAGCCCTGTGCTACCGTGCTCCTTCACAGTAGCCTGCTCTCATGCTGTGGAGTGTTCTTGCTTCCCTTTTACTCAGCCAAAACTCGCTCTGCAGAGCATATTTCTTTTCCTACCTTTAATAAACATAAAACCACAATAGCTTTTGTGCTTGTTTTGTCCAGTTCTTTATTTAAGACAAGAAGAACCTAGAAACCACCTCTGGAAGGAGACCCTAAGGTCCCTAGGCTTTCCGGGGCCTGAGATCTCCTATCTCTGAAAGAAATAAGATGAGATTTTTTTAAAAGCTATATTAGTTAACATATTGATAACAAATAGCTATGGCTAAAATATATTTTTTAAAATGATTTTAATCTGTTAAATTCCTTGAGTCTCACAAGCCAACTGGAAATGATCTTACAATCTTATGAGAAATTTTCATGGTGATTTACTTTATGTAGTCTTGTTTCTTACTTTTACAAAAAATTCCTAAAAGAATGAAGCCATGTTAGTCAAACGTATATGTATGACACACATATACATATATGAGGTGCGATAAAAAAAGGCAAATGCTTAAACTAAAATATTGTTACAGTAAAAGACACATTGCCATTAATCCCTCTACAGATACGCCTCCTTACTTCGAACACACTAATACCATCATTCTTGCCACTTTCTGAAGCAGTTCTGGAAGTTGTCCTTCATGGCTATTTTTACAAAGTATAACTAAAAATATGGTAAATGCTGCTGACAAGTGCCATCCAACAGAAATGCAGGCTCATGAAAACATTAGGGTGTATCCTTATCCACCTCATTTATCAGATCTGGCACTGTACACCTCTGGATCTTCCCCAAATTCAAAATGACTATGAAAGGTAAGGTTTTTGAATTGATTCAGTACTTCAATTCAGCCATAACAATACAACTGAAGATACTCACCAAAAAGGACTCCCAGAACTGCTTCAAAAAGGAGCAAATATGATATTATAAATGTGTTCAAAGTAAGGGGGTGATTTTGAAGGCCATTAATAGCAATGTGTCTTTTAATGTGATATAGTTTTCAGAAAAAAATTTAAATATTCACTGTATTTGTTGATCACACCTCATACATAAGTACATATAAATATATACTTACATATACCTGTATACTTATATATTTTTTCTTGATTGCCTGAAATGCTTAGCACCAATTTTTTATTTCAGTCACTTCTTAGTATTCCTTATTTGATTTAGCTGATAATACAATGATGCTGAGATTCAGTCCTTGTCCTAAGGATTTACAGTTCCTTGGAGACTGACATGAAAATAAGCAACTTGAGTCATGTCTTATAATGGATATCAGCAAAGTGCAAAGGAGAAGAAAGGAGAGATAGCTAATCCTAGGTTGGGGGAGGGAGGCCCGAGAACAGCAGAATGCAGGGAACAGCTTCTTTCTCAGAGCTGCCTGGATTCTATGGCTGCCACCCCAATATCAGATGACATCAGTGAGGAAAGGCCCTTCACTCCTCACTTTGTTGTTTTCAAGGGAAGAGTTAATATGCAGATTGGCAACCATAAGACTCTCAATTCTCTTGCTTTCCCTGTCAGTGCCAGGGTCATTTGTGCAGACAGGAAGGGTGTGTCAATGTACATGTCTCTGAATAGTAATTAATGTTTTAGAGAGACTGATAAGAGCAGGAAATTTATTGAGCTACAAGAATAAGAAGAGAACCATTTGGGGACATTTCCTTTCTTCCTACCTGCCCTTAACATCTGGATAGGGTAAAACATTAGAATGAAACTGCTCAATATCCTGCTGGTCATCTTCAAACTCATAGCATGCAGAGTACTTTCAAAAGATCAGTGTGGGTATTCCAAACAATTCAATGATTTCTATCATTTCAAAGCAAAATGTCCATTCTGAGCAAACTTACTATAAATTGTTTATAGAGTGTTTCCAGCAATTGTCCTTTAGTGGGCTCTCAGTTCTACAGCTTGAGTACATCCGGCGTGCCCCCAACTATTTCATCTCTACAGCGCCAAGTTTCAACAAAATGAACATGGCTGACCCAGAGCTTCTTTGCTCAAATCTTTACAAGAGCAAGAGTCATTATAAGCTCAACCTGACTGAAAATGCCACTTAGCAGAACTCTGATATTTGAACCTTAAAAACAAAAACAATGATGTATAGGGACAAGTATCATTTAATTGTAGGAATTCACACTGAGAATGAATACTGAAGTGACTGCTTACAAACCAGTTTTGTTCACATATTTTATAATTCCCCAAAAAGAATACAAGGCACAGACATTGCTGTACTGTTTGCAGGAAAAGAAGAGAATGAGCACAAAGGAGCCTGTCCCACATGTGCCCAGGGCTTGAGAGCACACCTTCTGCTTTGCTTGTGACAGTGGCCTGCACATGGGAGGCATGCGTCTGAGAAAGGGTATGGTGAGAAGGGATTCAACAAGTACTGGAACTGGATGCATTTGGGGAAAAGCTAAAGATACTATATACTTACCCGTCTATCTTGGAACTGCAGAAGGCAAAGAAAGGCAGAGTCAGGGACAAGTCTCCTCTTGAACTGATGGCAAAACTTGTGTCACTCTTTGGAATTATCAATCTGTAAATAAAAAATCCTTATAGGGGAGTGAGTTGATTAAAGAAATAATTAAAAGTCCCTTGGAGAGAAAGTTGGCAAATAAGATTAATAATGGCACTGGCAGAGAGGATATTCTAGGCTAGAAATGGATGAGAAGTAGGTGTGTGTGTGTGTGTGTGTGTGTGTGTGTGTGTATGAGACAGAGAAGGAAAATATGGAAGCGTGAAATAGAACGAGAGGGAGCCCATTCTACAAACTTTATTGCCACTGAAAAGAACAGTGCCAAAAATGTTTTAAGAAATGATTACATTATCAGAATACATTTTAATTATCTAAAAACACTACTGGAAGATAGCAGCACTATTTACATATATGGGTACTGGGAGGTTTGTTTAAATGATGCATCTCCATATGTTTATTATAGATCTAGATCGTATGGAAATAAGCAGACTACGCAATGGGAACAGGTTATTCAGCTTATCGTAACAAGGGAGTCACTGGCATTTGGCAGAGACTCATAGAAAAGTAAAGGTGTGGGCAAGCTCCGTAATGGAAAAGGAGAAAGATTCGGCTGTGCCCTGAATGGAGCTTATCGGCATGGGATGCCTGAAGGCTGCTAGCTAGAAGCAGTGCATCTTATGTGATTTGTTCGGAGGTCATCTTTGACCCTTTTTAAATGGTTCTGAGTTAGAAGCAAAAGATTAAAAAAAAAAAAGAGAAGCTTATAGTCATTGACCAAGTGCTGATTGTTCTGGGCAGGGATGGTGGATTCAACCTGTAAAGGCATACATGGTGCTATGGTTTGGATATTGTTTGCCTCCCAAAGGTTCATGGTTTGGCAGCATGGTCACGGTTTGGTGGTGGACCCTTTAAAGGTGGAGCCTAATGAGAGCTCCTTAGGTCACTGTGGGTACTACCTCTAAAAGAGGATGCTAATCTAGAGTGAGCATTCATGAGAATGGGTTCATATAAAAGCACATTTGAAAGCCGGTGAGATAGTTCAGCAGCATAAGCACCTGCCTGGCAAGCGCAAGGTCCTGAGTTTGACTCCCAGTACCCACATAAAGGAAAAAAAGGGCCGGTGATATCACTCAGCAGTACAAACACCTGCTGGCAAGTGTGAGGTCCTGAGTTTGACTCCTGGTACCCACATTAAAAAAAAAAAAAAAAAAAAGCATATTTGAGCTCTGGATTGCCCCCTGGCTTCCTGCTTGGCTGTATGATCTCTTTTACACACATGTGCTCTAGCCAAGATATAACACAGCCAAGAGGACCCTCACCAGGAACTGAGGTGATGGCTGCACTAGGCCTTTGAACTTCCAAAACGGTGAGCTAAGTGAACCTATTATCTTTATATAGTTAGCCTGTTTCAGGGATTTTGTTATAGTAATGAAAAATGGATGAATATCTATCTATGAATATATCTATGAATGTAAGTTGGGTATTGTCCATTTGCATAGTCCTCCAGGCTGGGGCATGTCTGCAAAGCTGGTATTTGGTGCCTACAATTATCTATTTTCCCTAGCTCCTTTCAACAATTTTCCTGTCCAGGCTCAAAATAAGGGGTAGCACATTAAAAGCTTCTGCATGGACAAACCATGGTCCAGGGAATCTCTCTAGGTCTCTGCCTGATCTTCCACTCCAGTTATTCACCTCATGCTTTGACTTCATAGATGCCCCTTCTCAGCTGGTCCTCTTGGGATGCCTCCTGATTCTTAGACTTGATTCTGATAATGTAACCTCACAGGAAACAATATCTGGAGGATCCTTCCACCCCACCTCTATGCTCACATTAGCCCCCCAAGAACCTCACCAATGGAACTTCCCAATACATCCACAGGAGGAACATCAGATAAGACTAATTCACAATGCTAAAAGAAAACCAGATGATACTGAGGATAGTAATTAATACATAGTGCATGCTCAGAAATCAACTCAGAGCACAGAACCCATGACCCATGGAGATAAAAACTGAGAGCCCTACTATCAAAGAGGAAAAGAAAGTAAGCCAAGGGCTGAGGGATCTATGGAAGCCCCACAGAATTGCCCTCTAGGCGTGACATAATTGGAAACACAAAGTTCACCTTTGGTCCTGTAGGGGAAAGATAATAGTCCCATAGGTTCTTACTTAGAAGAGATTCCTGCTAGAAAAGACAGATTAACATGAGAAAAGCAAGCAGAAGTATATGAAAATGTATATTTCACATACATTGAAAGAAACCCAGAGGATGAATAATTCTCAAAGAGGTGGCTTTGAACTCCAGTTTAGATAACATCTTCAAAAAACAGCAGTAAACTTTTAGAGAAATGACAAGACAGAGGAAAAAGACTGAGTTTCCAGTGCAGCAATTTTGGGGAAGGCAATTAACTGGAAGATAAAGATTAGTTAGTAAACCTTGTTGATGTAGATTCCTCTGGATGATAAGAGTTCAAAGTTGTCTTCAGTGGTTGTTATGATTTGAATGTTTCCCCAAATTTCATGTGTTAGAAACTTAATCCCCAAGGTCATGTTGGTGGTATTGAGAGATGAGACCTTTGGGGGGTGACTGAGCCCTCACAAATAGATGAATACATTCATGGGTTAGTGGGCCAATGAGTTATCATGGGAGTGCCTTTGTTATACAAGTGAGCTCTCTCTAGAACACTTGCTCTGTCCTGCCCTGTGATGCCCTCTGCCATGTTATGATGCAGCAAAATGGCCCTCACCACATGCTGGCACCATGCTCTTGGACTTTCCACCCTCCAGAACTGTAAGCTAAATAAACCTCTGTGTTTTTTTTTTAATTACTCAGTCTCTGGTATGCAGTTATAGCAACAGAAAATGGATTAAGAATCTTTGTTCTCCCTAGTAGAAAGAGTGGAGGTGGAACACCTTTTGGTCTTTGTCATCTATGTCATGAGGGAAGAGAATTCTCCTGCATCTGCTTTTTCTTAACTGCCTTCAGCTAGATAATCCTTTATATTTTTAGGGAGGCATATCCTGATCTCTTACAGCCCATTTTCTCTAACACCAACAAAATCAAATCCATAAAGAAACTGCATTCTTCTTTATTTTAAATTGTATGGAAATTTCCTAATCCAAACCCAGCCTGCCAAATCCAGGAGGTAGGAACACCAAGGCTGGCCTGAGGAAGAAGGAGTGGAGGTCAGTGAGGCCTCTCTGTCTGGGAGTCTAGCAGGTCCTTTCTCCACCGAGCTCTTGCACGTTATATTCCCTTCCTGTGAAGTTTCATACTGGTTTTTAAAGTGGTCTCACTTACAAGCAAGTCCCCACATAGTCTAGGGCCCAGCTACTCTCAAGACTTGCTGACATCTTATTTCTGATGATAAACTCTCCACTGGGTTTGGAAAGGTATTTTTACTTTTCATTTTAAAAGGAATAACCAGGGCTGGTGAGATAGCTCAGTGGCATAAGTGCCTGCCTGGCAAGAGCGAGGTCCTGAGTTCGACTCCCGGAACCCACATACGAGAAAAGGGCCGGTGATATCGCTCAGCAGCATGGGCGCCTGCTGGTGCACGAGGTCCTGAGGTCGACCCCCGGTACCCACAAAAAAAAAAAAAAAAAAAAAAAAAATAAATAAATAAAAATAAAAGGAATAACCAGAATATAAGGGAAGAGAAAGAGAAAGACTTTTAATTAGTTAATGTAATTCACTTATAAGACCTGCTCACAGAGTGCTAATCATCAGGATATCCAGGGCCAGATGTCTCCATTATAGGAACTGGTTTCTTTTGGAGTAATTTTACAACTGAGTTCTATCTTCCCTCCCTCTGCAAAAATCTAAGCACTGAATGATTATACTACTACCAGCAATACTAACATGATTCAGACTCGAAAGTTTCTAGAGAGGCTGAGTAGATAGGTGATTCTTGCAAAGATCCCCCTTCTTCAGTGGCCCCTGCAGAACCCAGACAATTCACTAGTCATGTGATGAAACTGGCAAGAGGCATGGGGAGCTGGGGGTTTGAGAAGACCATTAAAATCAGTTGCTTTTTTTTTTTTTTTTAACTTACATAGAATTAGAATTCAATTGTCTAGGAACAAAAGGAGAAACAAAAATTAAAGTAGGGGGAAAGTAAAGCTCAGTATAAAGCTATTTTAATTAGTTAATATAGTTTACTTAAAAGACTCACTGCTCAGTTTAAAGATTGTAGGCTGTTACACCCACCAGCGGAGAGCCTTTTGGGTCCTTGGGCCATATGTCACGGGTCACAAGCCCTACCCAGAAGAAGCTTTAGGGCCCTGGCTGTGGCTGGGGTGAAGGGAGTGGTTACGGTGAATGTGTAGGAGCAGGCACTCCTCCTTGCATCCCTCTCGTCTCCTAAGCCTTCTGATGTAGCAAATAAAGGCAGTCAAATAATTAAATTATTTAATTTAAAATATTTCAATCAAATATTTCAGTCAAACAATTTAAAAGATTTCTGCCTATGTGAGAAATCTGTGGGTTTCTGCAAGAAATCTGTGGGTTGATAGGTTATTCCTGTTCAGCTCTCCACTTCCTTATCCATTCAATGTTACAGTTTTACCATTCGTTGATCTGTGCTGGAATCAATTATTTCACTAGGGATTGTAAAATAGTGATTCCTTACTCCTTTCATTCCTTCAACATTTATTAGATAGCATTCTTCTATAAAGAAGCATTTTCCTTTTTTGGAAAAAAAGTTATCTTTAACATGTGTTCCTCTGCTACCAATGAGTCCTTGAACTGATTCTTCGGCACTTGCCGTAAGTCAGTGGAATGAGATATTGAACAAGACATGTGTTCAAGTTAGTGTCTCTCTATCTCTTCTTCCCTCCATTTCTTTTAACCAAAGATACAGAGCTAGACTTTTATCATTTAATATCTATTTATCTTACATATGATTACTTAGTGTCTACTACATGTTAGACCTTGTTTAGGTGCTTGAGATACAGCAGCAAACAGAAAAATAAATTCTTTCCTCATAAGCTTTCATTCAGGAGCATCAAGGCAGATAGCAAACATTACAAATTATATATGTGCTACTGAGAAAAATAAAGTAGAAAGGAGGGAAGGGATTGGAGGGAGAGTATGCAGTTTTGAGTAGAATTGGTAGTATGCCTGAGAAGGTGATACTTGAGCAAAGACTCTTAGAATTAAGGATTCAAGCCATGCAGACATTTGGGACAAGAGCCCTTCAGGCAGTGGGAGCAGCATGTGTTAAGGCCCTGAGGCAGATATGAGCCTGGCCTGCTTGAGCA
Organism: Erethizon dorsatum; assembly: GCA_028451465.1. Taxonomy (NCBI): domain Eukaryota; kingdom Metazoa; phylum Chordata; class Mammalia; order Rodentia; family Erethizontidae; genus Erethizon; species Erethizon dorsatum. Next base: position 99,593,675 of record CM051824.1, read on the forward strand.
GTTACAAGCAAGCCGACATGGCTAGATCTGAGCTGAGTAGGAGGGGAATTCAGAGAGGACAATGTGGTACCAGATTTTGTGAGATCTTGTGGGCCGCAGCCAGGATTTTAGCTTTTACAGAGGGACATGGGCAGCCATCAGAGGATTCTAAGTAAAGGAGTAACTTTATGTGACTTCTGTTTGAACCACGGCTTTTCAGCTGCTGATTGTCCTGGCTCTCAAGGAGAAGGCTCCTTTTATACATGAATCAGAGACTTGGAGGTTAATAAGTGATGCGTTCCAGGTCACCATCTCTTAAGGAGTGAAGCCGCGATTCAATCCAGGCCATTATGTATCAGCATAAAATAGAACAGGCTAACAGACCTTGTTATTAGGAGACAAAGTGGGGTTGGAGGTTATCTGTGTTGACGGATAGCACAGCTCCCCAGCCCTCGGGCCTCAGAAGATTTGATCCTTATTTCTTCTCTATTCAGCAACAAATGCTAAGACATTCAGCACTGAGCAAAGCTACACTATTAAACTTGTCTTTCCTCATTGAGGCATCTCATCTTTCCAAAAGATGACATTTCTAAAAACGTGACTGCAATAAACTCAAGGTCATAGAGCACAGCTCTTAAAAAGACAGTTTCATGAGCTGTAAAAAGTAATCAGGGTTTGTCAAGTCAGCAAATCTCTCCCCTTCGGCCTTCTAACCATCACTAATGCCTTTTTTGGAGAGAGCACGCTTTTGTTCTTTTGCTTTTCAAAGCTGTTAATGCAGGAGCAGTATTTCTTTACACAGAGGATTCTGCATGCCAGCCTTAGCCACTTGGGGCTGAGAAAAGCATTTTCCTCGATAGTAGTTTCTTTTCTTTTCTTTTTGCTTTTCTGTTAGGGATACAAGCCACTAACCAAAGAATTGTAATACCAGTTAAAAGACAGTAAATTGTACAGACTGATATGAGGAGAGTCCACATTTTCTAATACTTGAATGATAACTTTAGTAAAAAATATTTCCGTGATCTCTTCTGGATTGTACTGGTCCATTTGAGAAAAATCATCTGGTAGCATAATACGTACAGAAATAATCATGTTCTTTTTTCAAAATAGAATGGCTAACATAATAATAAGAATGTCATATTTGACAGTGTAATAGAAATATAAGAATGTTTTTTGTTCTTAAATTATAGAAATTCGAATGTTGTTTATATCTATTATTGAATTCTCAGTGCTGAATGCTTTGGCTGGAGCCACAATCTTGTACATGTAGGGGAAAGGTCATATCCTACCATTTAGGTTTAATGAATGTGGATGCTAGTTTTCTCCATTGCCAAAATACTCATTAGCATGGTGGAAGAGTGACAATGTGGCCCATGCTTGTGTGACCTGCTGTGTGGTCAGAGCCAGATTATACACAAAATGTCATTTGAGCCTCACAATGAGCCTGCAGAAGGGGTACTGTTTCTTACAGACAGGAAAACAGGCTCAGAGAAGTAAGTTATTCATCTGTGAATGCTCAGCAAGTAGGAGTAGCTTGGGTTTTAACCCAGGCTTTCTGAGTTGAAGACCCAAAGAATCTTGAATACCCCACACTGCCTGCACAGTGGTGCTACCACTCCGATGTAATAAAGCAAACTCCCTGTTGTCTTTGTGATCCTCTTCAGGCATCTGTTGGTTGTTGAGGATGATGGGGCACCAGCTGTGCATTTGGTGGGCTGCCTAACTATTCCATATGCCCCGAGCAGCATTCAGGGCTCAGCCCCATCATGGAGTTCAAGCTACAAGTGAATTCAAATTTTCAGGTGGACTCTATCTAAGGAATGTAATAGGTCTTAGTCTTAATGACTGCTCATCATCCAGCTATAAAAGTTCCTACCAAGCTTTTAAACATCTTTTCCGGCAGAGCTTTACTGATTTTCATGAAGTATTCTGTGGAGTAAAAAGTATTCAATGACCAAATTGAATTTGTATAAAATTGTTTTCTATAGTATTTCCTACTGTCTACTATATACTAATTTTTGGAATTCATAATGCCCTTGGTATTTTAAAAACTCTGGAGATCTTACAACAATAAACAAACAAACAAAACTTGAATTTTGTTTATCATTTCCTAACCTTATATGCACGGTCTCAAATTTCCTATGTAATGTCTGTTAACCTCCTGAGAAACTTGGGTTCCATAAAGCATGCTTGGGAAACTATACCAGAGACTCTCACTGGGACAGAAGTTTCTTTGGAAGAGATTTGTTTACTTTGCCTATTGCTGAGTGCTTATGTTCTAGAACAGTGTTGACCATGCTTACGTTTGTGTCTAGGTGTCCCCCCCAAAGCCTCATGTGGTCATAGGGTTTTTTCAGAGGTGACTAAATCTAGAGTGTGTGATTGATTCGTAGTGCAATGCTGGGATTAAGGGTGGGTGATTGCTGGATCAGCCCACTGATTGGATTGGCACCGCCTTAATCCCAGTAGACTGGATACAATATAAGGGACAGAAAGAGGCTTGCCTCTCTCTCCTTGTTTTGCTACCTTCCACCCACCATGAACTGTTGTCCCTCTGCCATGGGCCACCCTGTCTTGGAGCCAGTCATTTATGGACTGAAACCTACAAATTGTGAGCTATATAAACCCTTTTTCCCTTAAATTTGAGTGTCCGGTATTTTGTCTCAGCAACAAGAAAAGTAACTAAAACTGCCATATAGAAGGTGGCCATTAAAAATTATTTAAAGCCAGACATGGTGCCGTATATCCGTAATCCCAGCACTCTGGGAAGCTGAGACAAGAGGATCACAAGTTCAAGCCCAGCCTAGACCATTTAGCATATTTTGGGAGACCTTGTCTCAAACAAAACAACACAGGATAGGAATGTGGCTCAGTGAGAAGGCCCTGAGTTCAATATTCAGTATTCTCCTCCACCCTCCCAAATCACTTGAATGGGTGTATAGATCCTTCATTCTACCCTGGTCTTCTAATGTTCTTGATAAATTCCTCAGATGAAGGTATTTCCTAATTGGTCACATTATGTCAACTGAACAAAGGCCATCAAAACCTCAAAATAAAATGCTAAAAATAATTTTTTCTGTATTACTTATAATATTAAAGAGCCAAAACTACAGCTTCCTTTATGAAGAACTAGCTCAAATACTAAACTAAGTATTTATCACATGGTAAGTCTACAAGACACCCAAACTTTTGGAAGAAAAATGGCAACTTCGATCATGCTTATATGCTGCACACAGCTGCCAGGGATCTTTAGATTAAAAACAGCTGCTTGTCTGGCAATTTTTCATATATCTCCCAAGTGTTGGGCAAAGGACTCCTTTGCATCAAACCTTTCATGGAAAGGCAAATGGTAGTAAGTTTCCCTTCCCTTAAATGGGTGTTGTGAGAATTCAGAATGTTTTCAAAGAAAACAGTACTGACAACACAATACCCAAATCTGGTGGATTCTACCTCATCGGCAAAAGATTTTTTTTTTTTAAATTAATAACATTTGAAAATTACAGAGCAAAGCAGGCCCTGGAGATCATCCAGCAGAGCTCCTTCATTTGATAAATGAGAACAAAGACAAAGTCATTGAGCAAATTTCCCAAGTCATGTAGCTTTCACTAAAGGCAATTGGAATTAAATCCTTTAAATTCCAAGATGTTTGTTTCACAGCACAGCCACCTTTTTCACCACAGGACCTTTCTGAATGTCCCATACACATGTGGCCCCAGGGATTAGGAAAGCACTTGGGAGGAAAAGCTCAGAAGTGGGAAGCCCTAGGGAGGGATTATGTGGTCTCACCTCCTTATTTTCCAAGTAAGAAAATGTAAAGAAGATAAAATGCAGGCAGCTGGGATAATTCCTTGGCGATTTCAGGATTCTTTAGAGTAGCACATCCCAGTAGAACTTTCTACAGTGATGGAAACGTCTGATGCAGTAGCTAATTAAGCACTTGAATTGTGGCTAGTGCAACTGAAGAACTGAGGTTTCAACTTTAGTTTAAATTTAAATTGTCACAGGTAACTTGTGGCTACCGCTGGATAATGGAGCTTTAGAGGGCTAATCTAGATATACTCCGTTCACTGAGTTTTTTGTACATCTTCTGTTAGAAGTCGGTCATCCAAACTGCCAAAATGTACCACTTGTTATACTGTTGCATTACACATGTTTTATGAATACCAGGTTCAGTATAAGACAGTGAAGAGAAAAACCATCTGCATTTGTGATTATACAAGTGACTAAATCCAGCATAAAAGTCAAATTATCATAAATACATATTTATTTCTAATAAAATTATAGTTTCTGTGATTTTGGTAATTAAGTAAAAACATCAGAATGTATAGTAGTTGTATATAACCTTTATGAATCTTTTATTTTTTTAACTATTTAGATATTATAAAATGAAAATTTATTGATTCTTTATTTCTAAATGTAACCTCTTAGTAATTCATAAGGGCCAATCTCTTACTCCTTTCTATTTAAATAACTGCTTACAGAGACACATGCTGATCACATTGTGAAGAAAACAAGCCAGGCTTCTTTGCTCTGTGCAGCCATATACTGCCTCAGAAGCTAACTGAAACATCTCAGCTTGCCCACCAGGAGCTGTGTCTTGTATTCAATTAGTTTCAGCAAATTATTAGAAAAAGAAGAGCATTGTTGAACCAGGAGCTGCATGCAATACTTAGGTTTACCAACTCATACATTAACAAGTCTTGCATGATTCTGTCTGCAAGACCGGCTCCTTCAAATGCCATTGATTCCCAACTTCAGACAGTCCTCAGTGGGGAGTCAGGCACGGGACACTCAGAGGAGTAATTCAAAGGGCAGGGCCGGGGGTGCTGGCTCCATGGTGTGTTACTGCTCAGTGGGTTCCAAAGGCCAAAGTGCTTGTCTCTTCACATGCTTTCTCAGACAACTGGGCTTTCTCATCTTGGTAAAGTCTGGCCCAGAGGGCTTGTTTTTCAATGTCCATATCCCAAGACAAAACAAAAGTTTAATTAGACAAAATTTGCCTCTGTGAATACCTTTTCCCCTCTTTAGTGGTAGAATCACCTCTTCTTAAAATATCTTTGGTGTCCTTTTTCCAAGCCAAGAATGACCTACTACGTCCCATATTTGTACCAAGAGAAAGTAAATGCAGTTGGAAATTAAACTTTCAAAATCTGTCCCTTTAGCTAATTTGACTACACTTTTGCTTAATAATGGGGCTGGCTGAAGGCTGGGAATCTGAAGGGAAGCTGCAGACTTCATCTCCGGGGAATGTGTGGTGAAAACTGTCTCGGGCAGTGTTCTGACCACAGAGAGCATGAGGAGCCGGAGGAGTCCCCTGGGCCCGTGGACACAGAAGGTTGTTTATGGGCCTTTTTTGGACATACATGAAAGAGGTCAAAGAAAATTGTAACAAAGCTTCTAAAACTCGAGACACTTTGATGTGACTCATTAATTCAAGAAAAGGGAAAACTGTACAGATATTATAAAAAAAAAACTTGTGGACTTTTTTGATCAAAATACAGATTAAAAATATCAAAGTCAATACTGATTTTTTTTTTTTGTATGTGGGCTGTGTTTTAAATCAGTGGCTAAATACAAAAAAAAAAAAAATTCTAAAACCTAGCATATCATATGGCTCAGTCCAAACCCCAAGGTATTCAAGCAGAGAGTATTATTTTTTTCAATCAAGCAACAGGCAACATATATATATATATCTGAATATTTTACTGACTCGTGAATATAGGTCATTACTTCTAATAATCCAGCAGAAAATAGTATCTTGGTTCAACATAATGCTGCATGGTATATAATGACAAGCTGCTTTGAAGTGTAATTGCTTTTATAGAAATATAATCCTTTCACATTTTATTTTGTTGACGAATACACCAGACAGTGGCTGGAGAAGTGTCGAAGGAATGCTTTTCTCAGAAGCATATGCTGCACTTTAGCCAAGAAAGAACAAAAAACTTGATCAATGTGTATGTGTGTATCATGAAACACTTAATCAGAAAGATATACAGATCTTTCTTTTCCATAATTATGAGACCTGAGATTTTCTCGAGGGAAGTGTTCCAACATGAGAAAGAAAATACATAGTTCAAAAAGCCCATGTTTTCAATTTGCAGCCACATGGTTTAAATTATCTATGTATTTATAAGGGTGCTAAATAGGCAGCTTAATTTAGGGAGAGGGGTCATTCAAGTTGAGAAAAATCATGTTTAATCCCTTAGCTCACTACAGGTTGATTGTGCTTTTTAAATGCATATAGCCTCAGCTAACAAAATTCCCCATGATAAGAAGGTCCCCTGTCTGCTTCTACATTTGTCAGCTGCCAGTAACAATGGAAACTTGTTATGCTCCTGGCTCTGGGCCCAGCTTCTCTGGGCATCTTCCAGAATTAAGGATTTGTCAGTTATTTCTCTTTATGTTGCTAGTGTGCTTGCCTCCAGTTTAGGGGTCACCTGCTCTGTTCCTAGCATACCATGTAATTTTTACATTATTATAGGGTAGAAACCAAATGGCCAGGGTGTTCAGAGCTTCTTTCTTAGCACAGTAAACCTGCCTTGCTTTTCTTTGTGGTTGGGGCTAGAGTGAGTTTAAGCAGAGCCATAGGCAAAAGTTGGTTAAATATGAGGGGTTGGAAAATTGTCCACTTATTAAATATTTGATGACATTTCAGAATTCTCATTTTTTAGGCAACATAGTAGAAAAATCATGCTTTTATGACATTTTTGTGTTTTAGAAATACAACATGAAATGTTTTAGGTGAAATTATATAATGTCAATAATGTGGGAGTAGGGAAGTAGATGGGGTATGGATGGACCAAGATTGGCCATGAGTTGATAATTGTTGAAGGTGATGATAGGTACACAGGTGTTTATTAGATTATTACGTTTATTTTTACATATAGTTTGACATTCTCCATAATACAAATCTTCTAAAAAGTTAAGAGGGGGAAAATAGAGTGCCTGAAAAAAATATATGAATCTTAAATAGCCCTTTCTATCAACACTTCTTTAGTAAAACAGGGTCAGAGTTTTAAGAATCATTTGGAACTGTGGCTTTCACGCTCTTCTTAGCACTTACGAAATAGTGCTTAATAGGACTCCATGCTTTGGCCCATGTTTTATATCACACTGAACTGTTTTATACTGTATGGCTCTCTGCTTTATCAAAACTTGCTGTGTTGGACCCATAGGTGTGAAATTCTTCTGATGCCTTAGACCATAGTTAGGTTTAAGCAGCCTCCTTCACTGGTTTCCAAACTTGGCAGGTAAGCAGAAGAACCATTTTCACTGGGCCAGAATTCCAGTGCCCCCTCCCCCAGCACCAACTGATTCTTTGCATGGGTCTGCTTTGAGATGTACACATGCATGTTTTGATTTCCACCTATTTTTATTTTCAGCTGAGCCCATATAGCTCGACAATGGCAGGAAGTGTTTCCCCTGGTGACTCCACAGTGGCTTGCCTTCCTCCTGGGCCTGCTGCTATGGCTTCTGTTGCCTCTTTCCCCTCTATATGCTAAAAGTAGCCCCTTTCAAAACCTTGCAGGTCTCTGGCCTGTTTTTTCTTCCTTCCTTGTGTGATTATTTTGACTCCTGAGTCACAGACCCCATTCTGAAGCAGGTCAGGCAGAGCGACCTGGGTGACAGTCCTAGGCTGAGGCCTCTTGGTCCTTTGTGACTAATCCAGAGGTGTGAGTGTCCCGCCTTCTGTAGGACAGCTCCTGGGTATCTTGTGTTGGAGGGCAGATGTCAGCCCTCATTGAAGAGATGAACACTGCAGCTTCAGAAAGTGGCATCAAAGCTCCTGAGAAGTGTTCAGGGTCCCCAAGCAATGTCTTCCTTCCTGGATGGGCTGAGACATTTCTGCCTGACCCTTCACTCACAGCTGAGTCTCTTGAGGAAGAAAGGAGAGAAGCATGTTATGAGAATAAATTATGAAAAAACAAGAGGCTGAAAAAGCAGAATAACCCCATGAGAGGATGAGGAGTTGATCAGACCGATTGTCTCCTTCACAAGATCCTCCAGTTATATTTCATATCGCTTTTTGCCCTAACCTGAGAGAAGAGCGAGGGGCCAAACGTGAAAAGAACTGATCTGCAAGTAGTAATACCTGAATTCTTACCCAGCCCTGCCGCTAAGCAGCCACATGGTGTTGGGTGTACTTTGTTTCATTCAGTGTCAAGTACATACTGTGAGCCATGCATAGCACTAGTAGACACTACAGGGACCACATGAATAGATAAAAAAAACCCACTATTTTCAAGAAGCCTCAAGGGGCCGGTGAGATGGCTCAGCGGCTTAAGCGCCTGCCTGGCAAGGGCGAGGGTCCGAGTTCGACTCCTGGATCCCACATACGAAAAAGGGGCCGGTGACATCGCTCAGCGGCACGGGCGCCTGCTGGCGTGCGAGGTCCTGAGGTCGACCCCCCGTACCCACCAAAAAAAAAAAAAAAAAAAAAAAAACAAGCCTCTGAGGAAGCAGACCCATAAGTAAAACATAAACCACCAAATATTGTATGATCTAAAGTACAGGTGCTAGAATCTATGGTTCAGAAGCATCCCAGAAGTGAATGGTCTGTTTTACCAGGTTCACGGGAAGGACAACGTCAGCAAAGGCTCCCTGTGCCCCAGGCCTCCTGTTTTATCGGAATAAAGGGGGACTAGAACATGGACAGTAACTCTCCTTCCAGAACTGTAAACATTCTCAGATCTATGTAATTGGGGAGCCCCGGCACAGAGGTGTTGGCTGTTCGCCCACAGTGCTTCACAGAGGTTGTGGCAAGGCTAACTTGGTGCCCCCGCCGTCAGGCACTAACTCAGTCTCAGTGCTAAGTCACTTTCGAAAGTTAATGAATTCAAATTTGTCTGCTTATTTCACCCAAAACAGAACTTGAAAAAATCATCGGTGCTTCTCAGCTTGAACCTAATTTTTGGGCAAAGGGAAAGAACTATTATTTAAATACTCTCTGTGCTGGGGCTCCTTGCAGAAGTCCTTTATGGTAAAAACAAAACAAAAAGTAATGCTCATTCCAGTAAACTTGCAGTCAACCCTAGACGAGAAGCAAAATCCCATGCAGAGAATCCAATCCCTTGTTCCTCACAAACCTAAAAAAAAGTGGAAGAGATTTGTGGTTAGAGCTTTCAGCTGTGCGAATAGACAATTGTTCATTAGGTAGCTGGTTGTAAATTCTTCTCTAAAACTTGTTTTTTCTCCACTGAAACCCTGAATTTTTCCTTGTGTACCTATTAATAGCAAAAAGCAGAGTTCCACAAACAGAAAGGAAGTGCAGAGAGTGAGAAGGAGTAAGAAAGAGAGGGAAAATACTCCACGGAGTTCAGATGAACCTGCAGCTAATGACATCTGCGCTTAACCAACTGCAGTTTGGCCATACCCTATAAAAATGCTGAATTTAAGAGTTTAATGAGCCTTGATTCCTTGTCAGATTAGCAAAGTTTTCACTATCTGACTGTGAAGTTTCTAATGCTTACATCTCAAAGGCTCAAAACTGAATGAGACAGGCATCAGAGAGATAAGGCATATAATGCTCCAGTCACTCACTTTCTGGATTCTAGAACCATGGTTGGAAGCTGGGGAGACTACTAATTGTACCCCCAGATCTTTCTTCCAGTTCTAGCTGAATACATTGCTGTCCAGGTAACTACTTTGTGTTATGCAAATAGGTGAAAACAATAACTTGGTTCCAACCAATGGGAAGTGATCTGAAATGATTTGTGCCAGTTTGGGATTTGGCCTTTAAAATAGTTGGTATACACTCCCCAGATCATTTCCCCCTTCCAAGTATCTGTAAAACAGCATGAACAATAGTAGTCACTTTGGACTCAGAAATGGAAGCCATTTATTGAGATGTCAATGCCTCTCAGCCAACCTTGAGCTAGTCACATCTAAGTGGTAAAATGAGGGATAGATATATAAACGTCCATCTGACTAAGACACTGTACCATGGGGTTTTTGTTATAGCAGCTTACCTCTACTCAAACTAACTATCCCATGATTTGGAGTCAGAATCTGGTCTCAAATTCCATACATGCTTTCCTAGTGACCTGGACTCACTCTTTATCATTGGAATTGAGAGTAGGAAAAGCAGAACTGTGCCAACTTTCAGGGAAATTATGACGTGCAGTATTCATTTCTAAATATCTGTCCTAAGGAAGAGCTGAAATAAAAAAAAAAAGTCAACATGATATTTTTTATGAAACAAAAACATTGAACTGGACTCAAAAAATAAAACCACATTGAACTTAATCAATTTGAACAAAAATAGCAGGATGAGTCATTAAAATATGGGCTATTGACTTACATTCTATATGATGCTAGAAAAGATTTAAAGTGTGAACATTGGGAGGAAAAAATCACGTTTCTATAAAATGTGCATGTGTGTGTACACATATACTTCTGTACAATGGGTGTATGTGTGCCCATGCAGGTGCCCCACTGGTTTTTGGTTTGCTGCTAGATGGTTCTTTTATGTAGAAGTATTTCCGCCTTTGTTCACTGAGGTACCATTACTCAATGATGTTCATTTGAAGCCATGGTTCTCTTTTACTTCACTGAACTCAAAAGTGTCAGCTGGATGACAGACACAAATAAAAGTATCCAGACTTATTGCATTAATAATGAAGGAAGAAATAGAATCATAATTCCCACAGTTAATTTTCCTGGTAAGTCTTAATATAGTATAATATTTTATTTTGCCTTTTGTCTAAGTATTTTAAGAATAGAGATTTCCTACAGACCTTAAGAACATGGTGTTTAGAATAATTTATCCTGTTGCCTCCTTACTTCTTATGCTGACATTTCCTCTTACTTTTTATTTTGAACAATTTTAATTTTGCAAGAAGTTGAGATAATACATAATTTTCATCTTGATTCACCAATTATTAAAATTATTACAAAGTTGCTTTATGTCATTCTATCTGCTGAACCACTTAAAGGTAATTTTGAGACATCATTTTTAATGAAACAAAAAATGATCACAATATAATATCAATCGAGAAGTGATTATATATGCAAATGCTAATTATGGCCATTTCTGGATGATAAGACAATATGTATTATTTTCCTCTATGTTTTCCAAAGTTCCTAAAAACCAAGTTTGAAATCTTTAAGCTTCACTGAACTAATAATTCTGTTTAGAAGTTTGACTAAAATTTACTACCACTATATATGCTGTGTTTATTTCCACTTTGTGTAAGTACCTAATGCCAGAGATACATTAAATATTTAGTTAAATTGTGAGGATAGTGATCTATTTATGCCAACCAAAATGTGACAATGTATATCTCTTGCTTCTAAGTGAATAGATATTTCCACTATCTTTCCACATGTCTTGATAGGCTCTTTGGGGGGCTATGGTTCCTGGTGACCCCTCTTGAAATGACTCACCCACCTTCTCACTATTGGCATCTGTTTTAGTCTGTTTTCTATTGCTATAAAAGAATACCTGAGACTGAGTGATTTATAAAGAATGCAGGTTTATTTTGGCTCACAGTTCTGGAGACTGGAAAGCCTAAGAGCATGGTGCTAGGATCTACTCAGGTTTTGAGGAGGGCCTTGTGCTGCTTCAATTCATGGAAGAAAGCAGAAGGGCAAGCAGACGTGTGTGGAAAAGACAAAATGAGTGACTTTGATTTATAATGACCAACTCCCAAGGTTTTGTTTAAGACCAATATCATCTGCAAGTAACCTACCATTGCTTTTGCTCAAGATGCACTCATGTGCCACAAATTTTTGCCATAATTATAGAAAAGTCTCTCTTTATAACAATCTGTGCATTTCATATTTGGGTACATAGAAAAATTCTCTAATAAAGTGTTTCCCCCATGCTAACTAGAGTATCAGAATGGTATCAGAATCACCATTTCAAATACTGAGTTCCCTATTATTTATCCCAGGCAGAGTGTGTGTGTGTAGACTAATTATTGTTATCAATTTCCCTGTGATGTTCCACAAGTTTGAGAACCACTATCCTAGACCCACATTTCTGTTCCAAAGATAAGGGAAAAGAGCCTGTATAGCATTCATTCTTCTCTTCTCAGTCAAAGACTGAAGATCAGAGCTGTTCAATGAAGGCTTGCAGGATAAAAATCAAACAAGGAAGAGATGGCATTACGATTTAAATATGGTTTGTCCCTTCTGAAACTAATGTTGAAATGTGGTTACCATTGTGTGGAGAGGCAGGGCCTTGTAATCAATGTCTTCTCACAAAACCGGGTTAATTCTTCTGAACTTTTGTTGTCGACTAAGGTTGTCCATGTAGAATTACCAAGGTGTCGCTCAAGTCACTTTAACTCTACACTAGTAGTTTTCAAGTTCTATGGGCTCAAGAACCACCTACAGGACTTAAAAAAGAAAAAAGAAAAAAAAAATATATATATATCTCCCAAGGCCCATATCCAGAGGGTCCTACTGAGTAGGTTTAAAGTGGGAACCAGGCATCTGCTTTTCGATCAACACTCTGCGTGATTCTCTTGCAGTGACATCCTTTGAGAAATGCAGACTCCAAATCATGGGTACTAGATGTCATGGATAATTCATTTGAAAGGAGCTCTACTATCAATCCAAATGGGTCACTGGTATTAATAAATGTGGTCACATTACTAATTAAACTTTTGTCATAAATGTCTCCATGGGTAAAGAAGCTGGGAGGCCGGTTCAGTTGATGTTAGGATGGCTCCTTTGGAAGTTTCAGGGGACACTTATGCTCCCATCATTTATCATCTAGTCCATGTCACTGGGTCTCTTTTCAAATTCATGACATCAGAAAGAATGTAAAGCACCCAAATACAGTGGCTCATGTCTGTGATCCCAGCCACTTGGGAGGTTGAGGCAGGAAGATCACAACTTTGAGGCCAACCTGGCCAACTTAGCAAAACCCTGTATCAAAAAAATAAATTTCAAAAAGGGCTAGAGATGTAGCTCAGTGATAGAGCACTCTTGGGTTTAATCCCTAGTACTACAAAAGGAAGAGGGGGGAAGATGGAAGGAGAGAGAGAGAAAAAGAGAAGGAAAGAAGGAAGGAAGGAGAAGGAAGGAAGGAAAAGGAAGAAAGAAAGGAAGAAAGAAAGAAAGAAAGAAAGAAAGGAAAGAAAGAAAGAAAGAAAGAAAGAGAAAAAGAAAGAAAGAAAAGAAAGAAAGAAAGGAAGGAGGGGAGAGAGAAAAAAAATCACAAATCAGGTATGTCCAGTCAGGGCATTTTAGGGAACTTAAAAAATTACAGAATAATTTTCATGTTGTAAGGTATATGCACTTACCCAAAAGTAGGATGAAGATAGGAAAACACTAATGCAATGTGTTGTGTGATTATTTGGAGTCACATATGAGTAATGCTGGATCAAAACAAGAGGGAAAAAAGAATTAAGAATGAGCAACTCAAAAATAATAAGAATTAATATTGGATATTAGCAGCACTAGTAATAAAGAGTTTGAGTGCTTAGGTTTAACACTGTCACTCCATTCTGGCTTTCTGTTGCATCTGTGTCTGGACATTTCTGTGAACTTCTCAGGCAGAATCAGTCCTTTTTGTTTGCTTTTTGCTAAAATGTAGAGCTTTTTTTTTTTTTAAATGTCAGGGTAAAATAAGCTACTGGATGTGACTGAAGGTCATGTCTAACATACTATCCTAAACACTATGAAGGCCTGGTGGTGTTAGCACTCCGCAGACAACCTCTCATCATGTCCCCAAGCATCATACAGAAGGACAATTCATAGACTGAGAGGAGCTGGACAGCCATCTGCTGTGGCAGGACCAAGGACCCCCTGGCCACATTCACAGCAGGCCCCTTTTAAAGTGTTGGGGAACTTCTCAAAGAGGATCAGAGCAGGAAGTTTTCTGAAAGACATTCACAATTTTCACTTCTTGCTGAACCTCCCACTCTACCTTATGCTGTAGACAATTCTTACCTCAGAGCTGAGGTGATATCATGGAAAAAAATACTCCTCAACCAAAATTGCTGAGATTATGCCAGGATTTTTAGTACAGAAGGAGAAAGCCACAGTTTGTTCTCATTGTCTTCTTTGTTTGGCAGTGTGCCTGCCTACCATCCCCCTCTTTCTTGCACAGTGTCTCAACCCCACAGCCCCTCATGGGCCTAACATCAGCCTGTGGTAGGTGGCCTGAGGGGGCTCGGGTCTGTCACTTCCTCTATTTTCCTCTTGGAACAGTAATCCTATCCTCCCACACACACTGTAAAACCAAAGGAATGGAATGAAAGCAGATGACACATGAGACAGATAAGCAGCCAGCTCAGGTTCCAGATCCAGACAGCCCTGGATTCCAGTCCCATGGCTCACTCGCCACCACATGACCTCCAGCAGCTCATTTGAACTCTTTAAGCCTCAGTTTCCTCATCTGCTTTGAGGCTTGAATAAAGTGATGCATTTAAGGCATTTAGCAGTGTTCTACTAAATTCTTAACACTAAACTGTTAATAAAATGGAGATTGTAAAAAATATCAGAACATTGGTGACAATGGAGATTTTACCATGTAGTCTCTCAGGCTTTCCACAAAGAAAAATTACAGGAAGTTCTTAATACCTGGAGATGGACATTAAACCAATAGACTGTAAGTGGGATTCCAGATATTTACAGACCTGACAGGCCTACGAAACATACCCCTGCTTTATTTGTACCATCTTCTTCTCTTTCAAACTCTTCCATTTCAATGATGTTTCTCTGAAGAATAAACCATCACGTGGTTTATAACATTGTCTACATAACCACTTGTTAAAAGGGGCAAAAGTTTTCCAACAATCTCAGTTTCTCTTGAAGGCCTCCTGAGTCCCATCTGCCCCCTGGCTGCCCAAGGAATCACCAATGACATCAGCCAGAGGGCTGCCACCACTCACAACCCCCAGGCTGTTAAAGTTTAAATGGTCACTATTTTCTCTTCCTTGGCCGTAGATGCGAAGTTCAAAGTCTCTGGGTATGGGGCATGTGGAGGAGAAAGACTCTAAAAAGGAGTCAGCAGGGAGAGGAGGCCAAGGTTCTAGCTATTCATGCTGCTAGGACTCACCACGCACAGTGTGGGCATTCTTTGGAATCACATAGAAATTGTCAGCCCAGGGCTCCGTCATATTAGCTGCCCAGCCATTTTTCCACATTAATCATTCAAACTGACGTGAGTAAATAGTACCACATGTGGTCGTGATGACAGTTGTCTCCATAATGTATTCGTCTCAAGGTACTCATGGTTTTTACTTAAAAAAAGAAAAGTAAGTGAATGACTTCAGAAAAATCTTCAGGCAGGATTACTGTTGTCTTTATGAGGAGCACGATAAAAACTACACATGGGTTGGGGGAGGCTGGGGACAGTGAGAGTGGTAGTCTGTGCTCTCATCACTGTCAGGCCTAATGAATTTGAGAAACGCAGAAAAAAATGAGTAACTCTCAGAATCCCCACCCCCGAGTGTTTCACGTGTGCAGGCACAGCCCCACTCTTGACCCTGACTGTCCCTTGCATTTTTGCATAAGACTCAAGCAATCTTTGTTGAAACTGGACATAATCCTATGGACAAAACATATCCTGCCTCCCTTTCCTCCCTTCTCTCTTTTCTTTCCTTCCTTCCTCCTTTCTTTGCCCCTTTCCTCCCTCTCTCCCTTCCTTCCTTCACTAAATACTGAGCATGTGGCTTATGCCTAGTTCTGAGTTAGCTAAGGGAAATCCCAAGAAGAAAGATAGTTCTGGCCCTTGAGGAGCTAAAAGAGGGTGAGGAGAGGGGTGGGAGAATGAGGAAACAAACGCACAAGAACCATACAATGAAACATGAACATCGGATTCAAATCCCAGACGAAGATCCACTGGTAACAGTTGAAATGAGTCATCTAGCTTTCCAGTGTCTCCCTGAGAATTTGGTTGAGACAAAGCTTAAGAGAAGGTCCCCAAATCTGACTCTCAGAGTCACCTGAGTACATTTTGATAACCCTACCCAGATCTGCTTATTTGTCTTGCATCAGAGGTCTTGGGAATGTGTTTGGGAAGAGGTAGGGACTTTGCCATGAAGCCTGCCTGCAAAGAAGCCACACTGGCTTGGCTGAACCTTTTCACTGATCTGTAAGACCTGAAGCCTTGCCAAGCTCCCAAAATCATGGCCACTGTCATAGAAGAAATCCTCTTGAGGCATTAGCACTCCAGTGAGAACTGTTGGAGACTGCTCCCTCCAGAGCAACTGGGGAAAAAAGGGGCAGGGGTGCCGGATATAATGGTGGAAGTGCAGATGCGGAGCCTCAGGAGAAGGAGCATCGGAGCTCTGAAGAATGTGGAAGCTGGAAAAGGCCATCTAGTCTTGGTCTCCACCCTCAACAACATGCCTGCTGGAGGATCATCAGGTTGTATTGAAATACATCCAGAGTCAGGAAGCTTTCTACCTCCAAGGAAGCCTCATCTGTTGTCTTACAGCTCTTGCCAGGTAAAAGAGAAACAGAGCTGGGCATAGTGGCACCTGCCTATAATCCCAGCATTCTGGGAAACTGAGGTAAGAGGATCACAAGTTTGAGCCCAGCATGGGCAACTTAGTGGGAACCTGTCTCAAAATAAAAACAAAAAAGAACTGAGAATATAGCTCATTGCAAAGGCCCTGGGTTCAATCCCTGGTACTGAAGGAAAAAAAAAAAAAAAAAAAACGGAAAGTAACATCTCGTGTGACTTCTCATAACATCTCCCTTGCTCTTCCTGTTGATACTTTGGAGAACAAGCTTCATTTTTCCTTCAAATATTTGAAGTTGCTTATTGATGCCCCAAATCTTTTATTTCAAGTTTCCAGGTCTTTTATGAGCTCCTCTATGATAAGATTTGAGGTTTTTCTCAAGGTTTCTAGATATTGTAGTTCTTTTTAATCACAACATTTAGTTCCCCCACACTTTCTCCCCCCCACCAAACCAAACGGGCACACAGGGCTTCTCTCTCCTGTAACAGATTCATGGTTGCAAAGACAAGGAGGCCTCTCAGGGCAGCCCAGGAAGTGGCCTCTGAGGAAGTGGGGAAATTCAGGTCCCATCCATCATTCTCAGAACACTTAGGACACTTTGGGGCAGGAGGCTAAGTTCTTGATGTTTCTTGTTGTCATAACTGTAGCAGTCACATGGCATACCCTCTCCTTCCTTGAGTGTGGGCTGTCCACCTTTTTCCCAGAATGCCAAAAAAGTCAGGCATTTTTTTAGATCTTAGATTCAGTCCATTCAGAAAAGAAAGAATAGCAAAATAAGTAAGTCTGGTGATTGCTTTTCTTCTTCGAGTCTCCGCAATGAGTATTTGTGTTTCGGGGCCCTCTGATAGCAACTTTCTACATCTGCACACAGCCAAGTCCCTGATGGCCTCTGGGCCTTGCAAGAAGCTGAAAGACAAGGTGTCTGCCTCCAAGCTGGGACAGCATGGTGACCAGGGGTGAGGTGAGAGTGAACAGTCACACTGAATAGTCACACAAATAGCCACAGCGTGACTCTGGTGTTCCTAGAAGAAGAAACATGTCAGACACACTCTCACCTTCTCTTTCCTCACTCCCTTGAATCCTGGACCATGAGGCAGCTCAATCAGCCCAAGATAGAGTCAGCATCTGTTTCCTGCAAAGCTCCTTGCATAGGCAAGCTGCATGGCTCCAAGGATAGTGACCCCATTTTACTGTTCACAGATATCACCTTGCTCCTGCACACCAGAACTTCTGCCTGGGGTTTCAAGCCAAGAGGGTCCCTTTGTAGAGGGCTGGATATCATCTGTGAGGACATTTGAGCATATTCCTGGTGGGGAACAAGAGTAAGTTTTGTGCTGAGACTCCCTGCACTCTGTGTCAATGCAGTAGGGTGGATGGCAGTGGCTGAATCTCCCAGTTGACTTCTCCTTGCTGAAAACTGCTGGTTTAGACGATTTAACTGACTCTCATGTATGACAAGGCCTGCAATAAAATCTCATCACCAGATCTAGAAAACCTGGCAGTGAGGTCTCCATAACACCTGGAAGCAAAGACCTGAAAGGCTACTGGGATTGTCTCTCTCCATCGAATGTGTCTCTTTCTTTCTCTACATGTCCATCATTCACTCAGGTCAGCTTCTTCCATAAGCTGGGATCACAGCTGTCACACCATTTTAAGTGTTGGATTCCACAGCTTCTACAGGGCTGAAGAGTTTTCTCCAGCAATAGTTTGATCTAAGGTGTCCCTGTACCTCTCCCCTGGTCTTAAACTCTCATAAACCCTGTCTTCCCCATCCTATCTTTGGAGAGAAATATGAGTCAGTGTTGGAGGGTGACAGACTTTGGCTCTGCAGCAGATTCTGCAAGTCACCTGCCCTACATCCATTTCCTTTCCTCCCTTACTAACAAAATCTTAGGTTTTGTTTGGTGCTACATTTAGGGATGGCCATGTAACAAAGTTCTGGTTAATGATACATAACATGAAGGGTTCTGGAAAAACCTATGCTTTCCTAACATAAATGTTGTCATTTCCTATTGTTTATTTCATCTTTTCCCTGCTTTGGAAGATAATGAATTGTCTGGTGATGCAGCAGTTATTTTGCAATCATAAGGCAAAATGTTTGCAGATAAAGATCTATAGGCTAAGGATGGTAAAATGGAACGATGGGAAGAAATTGCATACTTGACATTATTTTAGTAGAGCCCCAGATTGCCTAATCTAGAACTTATAATTGTTAGATTTTTATTCTCTGTTTAAATGACTGTGGTCAGTGGCATTTATTTCTTTTTTCTTTTTTCTTCATTCTTTTGGGAGGTTTTTGGTCACCTAGTCATTCATCCATTCAAAAATTGTTTATGAAGTACTTATTTTGTACTCATCACTGTTTTAGACAAAATGTAAATTTCTTACTAAGCTTACATTTTAGTAGGAAAGGAAAATTAAACAATTTGAATACATAAAGCATCAGGTAATCATAAATACTAATAAAAATAAATCAAAAAAGAGTTATAAAAATATACTTGGGGAGTGGGAGTGAAGAGAAGTTTACTGTTTTAGAAAGGGTGGCCAGAAGTTCATCATTGAAAGAGTGGCATTTGAATACAGACCAAAAGAAATTGAGGGAGCCAGTTTTGCAAACAAGTCAAGGAGAACATTCCAGAAGAGAATGGAAAGTGCAAAGGTCCTGAGACAAGAGGATAACTAGTATGATTAAAGAACAGTGAAGAGGACAGGAGAAGAGTGAATAAAAGACTACTGAGATGAGGCAGAGGGAAAATGAAGGACCATAATATGGAGGATCTTGCAGATCACCTTAAGGATTTTTTCTATTCTGGGTCAAATTGGAGAGCCACTGGATAGTTTGAAGGGAGGCGTGACTTGATCTGACTTACCCTTTAACAACATTTCTGTGATTGCCATGATGAAAACAAGCCGAAGCGGGTGGGACGGAAACAAGGGAGTCCATTCTACATAGACAATCTGTGGAGGGAAGATAGCAGTTTGGACTGGAAGGATGATGGTGAGGGAGTAGGGTAGCGGGATTCTCAGTGTGACATGAAGGTGAAGCCCAAGGGCTTGCTGTTGGAGTGAATATGGGGGTACATGACAGAGGAGCCGAGGACGACTCCAGGGGCTTTGACTGGAGCCAGTGGAAGAGAGAGCTGCTACTTACTAAATCTCAGATGACTGTAAGAGGCATGGGCTTGGGGGAGGGGCTGCAGAAGATCAGGTGCTCAGTTCAGTTCAGGGTCAGGGAGCCTGGAGGAGTGGCTTGACCTCTCTGCACCCAAGTTTCTTCCCTCCCTTCTTCCCCCCAAAATCTCATCTTCTACACTCATGTTCCTAGTGCTGATCAGTGATAAGAGTGCTGCAGTCAAGACACTGCCAGTCTTTCATGTTCTACTTAGTAAGACAAGAAAATGGGCCAAACCAATGGTTTAGCAGTGTTTTCAATTAAGAGAGTGAAAAATCTATTTGCTCAAGATTTCACAATGAAGTCATATTTCATAAAAATTTTAAAAGCCAATGTGGGGACTCCCTGGCTATCCCTGGCTAATTTCTGAGAAGTGGCAGCTGCCAGAGGGGCATCAGTGAGGACCACTCTTGGGAAACCATCCACACAGTCACTCAGCACCCTCACTGTGCTGTCCCTTGGTACTATTCAATTCATAACCAAGTCCCATAAATTTTGTCTTATTTATGGATGAGGAAACTGAGGCTTAGAGTGTTCAGGCCCCTCAAAAAAGACCATCCAGTTTTAGCTTTGATATTCACACCCAAAATACGATTTCTCATTTTCTATTATATACTCTACCCTTATCCTCATGTGACCTGAATAAGGCTGTTTCTATAAAATACCAGTATGATTTATGAGGAGGAACTTGATACAACTCATAATGGGGGCAAAGTTGCTTATGTCAGCTATACCCCAAAATTGGTCTTCCTGTGACCCTAGCAAGCAACTACAACTTACTTATTTCAAAAGAATGTGGATTGATTTTAGTGAATAAAAGGTTTAAATGACCCACAGAAAATCCTTTATATAGAGGTCTCTATATTTTATACTAGGGAATTTCACCAGATTCTTGGTGAAGAATCATGGCTGGATGTCTTCCTTGTCATTTCCTAAGTCTACTTCCACTTGCATTTGACCAAAGTAGAACGAACCCTTCCTTCCAACTCTTTCTCTCTCCTTGCTTCCTTCTGCCTCCTTGCAGCAGCAGAATGTAAGCAAGTATTCCAGATCAACTTTGAAGGACTCCTGTTTTACTTATCCATTTTGACCGCGACAAAAAACACCTTCATAACTGGCAAAGTATGAAAAAGAAGAGACAGAGACTCTTGCCTCTGTTCCCACCAAATCCTGTAGGATCGCTTCCTACCACAGATTGCTCCGTTTGGTCTTTTTCATCATTCTCAGAGGTCTTGAAATCTCAGCCTTTGGCCAAAGTCCACATGCAGTTTCAGGAACTGTCCTGCACTATGGGTACGCATGAGACCATAGGAGTTTTGGTAACAAGAGGAAGGGGAGTGTGTGGGCTTGTCACCAAGGGCACAACTGTGCCCAGGCCCTGCCAGACAGTTTTCGTAAAGGGAGTTTTACTCAAAATGTACTACAAATGTTTCAAAAACAATGGGGGTTAGAAATAACAAAAGGCAGATGTTGGCTTGTTCTGTGAGAAATAGAATTAGAAAATGAGACGTTCATGGACCCCACAAATGTAACTTGAGAAGAAATATTCAGTGTTGGCATCCAGCCCCCTCATGCCCAAGACACTCCCTGGAACTGGGTTAGGAGCCACATGGTGCAAAATATCGCACCATTCAAACCGTTGCAAGGCACTGCAGGGAGTGAATTAATATTTCTCCAGTTTACTCCAAAACAGTCACAAAGGCATGAATCCCAGGCAATAGGGATTATTTTGAAGATACTGTCAGCACAACCATTGTTTTGAATATTGTCTTATGGATACATTCCTCACGCAGGAAAATTTCCAGGCGTGCTTTTTACCCTCTGTAAGAGTCTCCCTCCGAGCGGAATAATGTAATGGAAAATACACTGCACAGAGGGTCAGAAGACTTAAGTTGGAGGCGCTGCACTGCTTGTGCCCTACCAGCTGCTGATCCTGGGGCCATCTTGGGTAACTATTCTGGGCCTCTTTTGTCATTATGTGTGAAATGAAGAAACTGAGAAATGATTGCTAAGAATTCATCTCCTACAACTAGATAGACTCACTTCTTCACTGGCCTCTAGATCTGTTTTTAATTATCCCACTCTGATCTTCGCTCTCCCTGCTCCCCCATCCCCTCCTCACCTTCTCCACCCCTCCTTCTATCCCCTTCCTCCTCTTACTCCTCCTCTGCCTTTTCTCTCTCCTCCTCCTTCTTCCTCCTTCTTCTCCTCCCCCTCCTCCTTTCCCTCCTTCTTCTTCTTCCTCTCCTTCCTCCTCCTTCCTCTTTCTTCTTCCTCTTTTTCTTCTTCCCTCTCTCCCTTTCCTGCTCCCCATTCCTCCTCCTTTCCCTCTCCTTCTCTTCCTCTTCCTCCCTCCTCCTTCCTCTTTTTCTCCTTCTCCCTCTTCTTCCCCTCCTCCTCCTTCCCCTTCTGTTCCCTCATTCTCCTTCTTCTTCCTCCTGTTTTCCTTCCTTCTTCTTTCTCCTCCTCCCCCCTCCTCCTCCTTCCTCTTTTTTTCCTTCTCTTCCTCCTCCTCCCCTTCCTCCTCCTTCTTCTCGTCATCTTGCTAACTTCCTTGAACTTCAATCTCCTGAGTACCTGAGATTACATGTGTGTGCCTCTGTGCCTGGCCTCTTCTCTTTCCTCCTTCCCCCTCCTCTCTCCTATCCTTTTGCTTCTTTTTCTGCAGTGCTAGGGAGCAAATCCCACACTTTCTAGACAAGTGCTTTGCCACTGAAGTATGACCCGACCCTTCTCTGTGCAAAGGATGGACAAAATAAAATGGAAGTAAAAACCTTTAACTACTCAGTTTATAATATCTTGGGTTTTTCAGGACATTTTAATTAAGAACAACTAGGAAACTCCCTATAGGATGTCATCATGGCATTTTCTATTCAGTGAGATAATTGCTTAAAAATATTGTATTGAATTGCCAGTTTTTGCATTAACAGATACATATAGTCTAGCAAGTATTATAATTGAAAAGTTACGTGAATTAGTACCAAGCTTATATTTTTTCTTTATTATCTGGGGTTTGTAGATAATCCAAGGAAAAGAACATCCGAATTTTCCTCAGTATTTTGGGGTCTGCTATATCAAATTGATTCCCTTTAGCAACTGATATTTTCAGAAACAGTCTCTCCCTGTCACCAACTGGACAATCCTAGAACAAGGCCACTTTCCTCTAGGAAAGTTGGAAATAAGCTGCATTTGACAACAGCACCAAGGCAGGTGGGCTCTACTCCTCCTTTACTTCATCATCACCCCAAGGGAAATTGGGAAAATTCATGAGACATGCTATGTTATTTACTTGCCTAAGAACTTCCCTTCTGCCATTCCCCCCATATGGTTTATGTTCTCCTTCTGAATTGCTGCTTTTACGGCACAAGACTGCCTTTGTTGAGAGGCAGCCACAGGTGTGTGATGAGAGAATTGGAGAAAACGCACATCTGTGTGTGACAACATATAGGCAGGGCATGAGTTTTGTGTGTGCAGGTGTCCATGGAGTCTAAAGCACGAAGATCACGCGCGCTTCATGAATTCCTCAGGAGAATATATTCACATAACATTTAAGAGCTCTTGGCTGAGAAATCTATGCACCATCTGTGAACACATCCTTTCAAGAGAGATGCTGTAAACCACCTCTGATTCCTAAGATAGACTAAGCAAGTGCATTTCAGCAGAGAAGCTCTGAGGAAATTTGAGATCCAGCAATGACACTAGTTCAGCACTACTCATACCTTGTTTTGCTCTTCTCCTTAAATGGCTTATTAAACAAAACTTTCACTTCAGAACAGGCACACTGGCTTGGAAATTCAGCTTGGCATTCCTTACTATGGCAACAGTGCATGATTTAATAAATTCCTCCAAGCCCAGATTTTCTTACCCATAAATATTAACAAAGCCTAACTCAGAAAAAGATGGAAAGAATTCATTTGTAGAAAGCCTGGTACATAGGAGGTACTCAGTAAATGTTAGTTCCTGTTCCTTACATGAAATTCTTGGACAAGATTAAACAGAAGGAAAAATTCTTTCCATATGTTCAGGTAAATAATTGACAAGGTTCAAATTGCCTTCTAATTTGCCAACAGAGGTTTCGACCTCCTGTCCTTTGGCATGATGAGGTTGCTTAAGACATGGCAGCTGCACGTGTTGGCTTTGAGCTCACCTCCTCCAAAACCCTGGGAGGGCTACGCACTGTTTCTAAGATGCAGAGCCACTCTTCCTATGTTTCTTTCAGCAGGCCCTGCATGCCAAGCTATTTACTTAGGAATGGTGTTGGAGCTGTGTCCACCTCTCTATATTTATCGGGACTGATCTCCCCTGCGTCCAATGGCACAGGGGGCGAACTGCTGCCCAGGGTATGCTACAGGGCAGTGAGACTACATGTGACAGAAGGAAGCATCCTTGGGGAAAATATAAAACCACAGCCCTTTGTTTCACCAGCCCCAATAGAACCATCAGCCCAACTAGACTGTTAGAAAAGCAAAGCTTGCTCTCTGCTTCTAAGGAATGTCACAGAGTTATAGAAAGGGAATTGGCTTAGCAGTCAGAAGTAAGTTCAAATTCTATGGCTGTCATTAGGATAGGAGGAGGAGAGGAGGGAGAAAGAGAAGAAGACCTTAGTCTCTGTTTTTATTTTTCTGGGTGGTAATAACCAAAACATAGGTGTTATGAGAATTCATCAGTCATTTCACATCGTGCTTGGCATATGGGAAATCACTGATGAATTTCAATGTCTTTCATAAATTCCTCAAATATGCATGATAGAGACTCATCAAAGGCACGTTTGAACAATGTGGCTGTGATTAGCTGACTCCGAGAAAGGAACCACTCTGCGCTGACAATGAGGGGAACAAAGGCACTGGGACAGAAGCAGACATTCTCCTCACCCCAAGAGACAGTAATTAACAGCTAGAATTTCCTAATGTAAAAGGCAGATTAGCATCTCTCTGGAGGGGCTTCTTAGATGTATCTCCGTGGTCGGTGTTGGTGGATAGTGTGGTTTGATTCCCTTTTGCACAGTCTATCCCCATTCTAATGTATATTCCAGTAATTCACAGTTTGCAAGGGTAAATACTAAATTTTTCCAGACTCCTCGTGATTAGTGTCTCATATATGACATAGACAGAAATAATCAGATGCACCACTTGAAAAGACGAAGTCAAGTTACATAGTGTCTTAGGTAAGTTCTCTGGAAACAGATTCTGAAACAAAGATTTGCATAGAGAAAGTTTAGGAGGACTTGCCTTCAGGAGCAATACTCGGAAACAGTGAAGCACGATTAAACAGAAGAAAAGATGAACTTCAATATAGTTGTGGTAAGAGAAACCTCAGTCAATCCCCACTGGATGCTGTGGAACTGGGAGGGCCATTCACACTCTCCAGTCAAGGCAAAAGGCACAATTATATCAAACGTAGCATCTAGTTACTGGCCATGCGCTACCCCCAGAGACAGAATGTAGTTTGGACAAGGCAGCTTCTGTCAGTTAAGGGCAGTTTCTAGATATGGGCACAGCTATCAGCAGTTAACCTCCTCAGGAGCTGAGAGAATGGGTGCCTGGCTCCTGAAGGATGTATGTGCATGGTTCACCACAGATCCCCAAAGCCACTCATGAAGATCCACCATGTTCCTCAGGCTGCCTGCTTATCCTATATTAATCCACTTGTAAACAGCTTCTCCAAGATTTTGATTGGTCTCTTTTCTTGACAAAACTTATAAAACAAAAGTTAGTAAATAAACTTCAGCCTCCAGGGACGCATTTGGGGTTAAGGTTGCTGTACATACTCACGGTCTCTCCTCTCCACTGCCCAATTTAGATTCCTTTCACTCTTAGCTATCACTTCTGCCTCTCTAGGTGATTGATGGTGAGATGACCAAACCCTTATTTCTGAAAGACTGAACTTCTCAGGATGTGCTACTGTACTTGTCCATTTATTGTCAAAATTACGCAGTGTCATACTAAAAGATGGCTCAGGGCGTCACTGGTATGTTAGAATTTAGTTGGTTGCATCTTTTGTGTAGCAGGTCCTTTAAATCTTTCTGGTGACCAGAGTCAATTATTTCTACCTGTGTATGATTCCCTTCCTTAAATGCTGGCCTTTTGGTATCATGAACCAAAGTAACTAAAGTTACCAGGTCAGGAAGCACAAATTCCCCTAAGTGGGGTCATTGGGAATACGGAAGTTGGGCTACTCTTACTGCTAACTCTTATTTCCTAGGCACATGTATTCCATCTGTTGAGGGTCACCACACCATATAATGGTTGATTTGCAACATGTTTTGTCCTAGAGGATAACATTCCATCTGTGAATGTAACTTTATTTTTTTCTTCCTCTATCAGCTGGTAAAAAGGGACTCACAATGTGGCCACGTGTACTCTGGGAAAAATACTGGTGCAAAAGTGGTAGATGGGATGGGGACTCGGGTCACCTGATTGTGCAGCTCATCTGTGCCCAGTCTCCTACACCACTTCCATCTGACAATAGATTCCTCGGCTACCCAACCACGTGACTTGACAGGTCTTACAGATGGGCAGCTCTGACCAGATGATCACTTGATGCCCCTTAGTCAAGTCCCAGTGACATACTAGGACATGGTTTTCAAAAGGAGCAAAAGAGGATAAATTGCATTCATTTTCTAAAATAAAAATATAGCATTGTAAAGGCCATAACCTTTATAACTATTCAAATTTAATAAGTGTAAAAAAGTTACCTGGCTTCATGTTAGAAATCCAACTGGTTAAGGGAAACTCTATGCTTAACTCTATGCTTAACAAGTGTTCAAGATGATTTTTATCAGAAGTCAGGAAACCAACTCCTTCACTATAGCCCTTTCTCTGCCTGGTATTGCAAGATAACAGGTCTTACAAATGTCTTGCAGGAAACTTTATCCACATCAATGGCACAGATGTACCCGCTACATGGGTGAACCAATAAGGGGCAGAATGTAGTTGTTAATTAGGCCTCAGTATTCAAACTAACCAAGAAAATTGATAAAAGCAACTCTTGTACCAAAGTAATAAGATAAAACTAGGGGAATAGGCTAAAATTAAAAGTGCTACAATATGACCACTTTCTGGGCCAGATTATGAGTAATACAGAGATCATCAATACACTAATTTTTCCTTTAGTCCAGGATTCTTAGAAATCTCTTCACCTTTTCTTTTTTCTTTTTTTTTTTTTTTTTTTTTCTCTAATGAGAAATAACTCAGGAACACACACTTGCCTGGGCTGTTTTGTCTGTCATAAAGGCAGACAGAAGTGTGGACTGACGGTAATGAATGACTGTATTACACAATTACTTAAATATGAATCTTCAGCAAAAGTGAAATGACTCGAGGCTTTTCAACAAATACCAGCTTGAAGCTCCGTAAACAATGGGTTGCGTCAAATTTATTTCTAGCATGCGTAATTTGTTCATAACTAGACATATTTTACACTTGAAGTAATGTTTTACTAGAACTACATAAAGCAATTGTGCAATTGATAATAAATATGTCACTACTGGTAAGTAATTAATTCATGTGAAGTTGATTAAAACCATACTAGCACTGCCTGGAGGGTAGAACAAGAAAGTTTAAATAAATAAAGTAGATATAGTCAAATAACAGATGGTGTGAAAAAGGTAACAATAAAAAAAATAAACTCATGGACAAAGTGTGTGTGTATCTGTGTGTGTGTGTGTGTGTGTGTGAGTTATTAAACTTCTATAACACATCTGACATTCTGGATACTTTCCTCAGAACTTTTTAGGTGTTGAGCTTTTGAAGTTTTGAATTCGTGTGTATTATATATGATGACACTATAACTCTGAAAGGCTGAGTAGATTGTCTCCTGCATATCCTTCGTTAGTGGTGGAGCTGAAATCTGAACCCAGGCTCAGCTGATCCTAAAGCCACGCTTTTCTTATCAGTTTTTAGTATCATGTCACATAAGCTTGTGTTTTAGGATTATATATAACTTAGTTTGTATTCTGCATGAGATATATATCTGAAATATTATCTTGGAAAATGGCTTAATATTTTGACAAAATCCAACACTCATTCATGATAAAAATCCTGAAGAAAATAGGGATAGAAAGATCTTACCTGAATCTGACAAAAGCCATTTTTGACAAACCAATGGCCATCATCATCTTAAATGGGAAAACCTGAAAGCTTCCCTTCTAAAATCAGGAACAAGACAAGGATGCTCAGTCTATCATTTCTGTTCAACATAGTACTAAACACATTAGCCAGAGCAATCAGTCAAGAGAAACAAATAAAAGAAAAGGATGAAGTCAAATTATCACTTTTTTCAGATGACCTGAACCTCTACGTAGAAGACCAAAAAATTCGACCAAAAGACTCCTATAATTAACAATCAATTTCAGCAATATAGCAGGATAAAAAAATCAACAAACAAAAATCAACAGCACTCCTGTATACTAACAATGAACTCACTGAGAAAGAAATTAGGAAAAGAATGTAATTCACAATAATATCAAGAAAAATGAAATACCTAGGAATTAACTTAACCAAGGAAGTGAAAGACCTCTGCAACAAAAACTACAATATTCTGAAAAAGGAGATTGAAGAGGGCATCAAAAAGTGGAAAGAGGTCACCTGTTCCTGGATAGGCAGAACCAATATTGCAAAATGGCCATGCTTCCAAAACTGATATATAGATTTAACACAATCCCAATCAAAATATCTATAACATTCCTCATAGAACTACAGAAAACAATCCTAAAATTCACATGAAACTAGAAGAGACCCAGAGAAGTGTAAAGCAGTCCTGGGCATCAAGAGCAAAGTAGAAGGCATCACAATACCTGGCTTTAAATTATACTACAAAGCTACAGTGGTAAAAATGGCATGGTATTGGCACATAAACTGACATGTGGATCAATGCAACAGAACAAAGAATGCAAAAATTCCCCAGACACATTCAACTATTTGAACTTTGACAAAGGGGTCAAAAACATACCTTAGAGGAAAGATATCCTTAGCTGGGAAAACTGGCTATCTATCTACAGAAGATTGAAGATGGAATCACATCTTTCACTATGTACTATACTAAAATCAAAATGGATCAAAGATCTACATTAAAACAGAAACAGGCTAGTGAGATAGCTTAGGGGCACAAGTGCCTGCCTAGCAAGTGTGAGGTCCTGAGTTTGACTCCTGGTACCCACATAAAGGAAAAAAAGGGCCGGTGATATCGCTCAGTGGCACAAGCGCCTGCTGGCAAGCACGAGGTCCTGAGTTCAACTCCCAATACCCACATAAAAAAATAAAAAATGAAACAGAAACACTTTGTTGGAAGATAAAATAGGTGAAACTTGAAGTCATAGCTGTAGGCAATTGTACAATAAATAACAGCAAGAATCAACAAATGAGATTAGAGTAAAACCTTGAGTTGTGAGTAACTTGTTCTGTGAGTGTTCTGCAAGGCAAGCAAACATTTCTAATAAATTTTAACTTGATAAATGAGCAACATCTTGCAAGATGAGTAGTACATGATGCCAATGTCACATGATTACAACTGAGCCAATGGTTTCTCTCTCTCTCTCTCTCTCTTTTTCTTTGCAGGATTGAGGGTGATCATCTCCTAGAAGCAAAAGGTTATGGAGGAGAACTGCAGAGGAGAAAAAAAGGCAGTGAGATCTGGGAGACATATAAAATGTGGGAAACAGTGTAAAATTTTATAGAAAAGCACCACCCAAATAAGGTTGTAGCAGTGTGAGCAATGAATCTGTTTAATGACAATACAATGTCACATTTCCACAAAATCCTCAAAAGGCAGCAAAAGCAAGTGTCATTGGATAGGTTCCTTGTTAAAGTTGCATGAAAAGAAAAAGATTCCATTGAGCCAATAGATAGCAGTGACTCTTTTAGTGATAGTGAAAGTCATCCTACACAATAACCCTCCTCTATCTTGACTCCCTTACATCAGCCAGGAAGGTTTTCAAAGGTAATTTCAGGTTAAATTTTTAAAAATATTTTACATTTTCTTTATTATTTTGTATTACAATATTATAATCATTTTATATGAATTTTAGGGTTGTGGAATGAATCATTTGAGTTTCCATTTTTCTTATGGGAAAATTCACCTTTATACACAAGTGCTCTGGGTTACAAGAATGTTTCTGCAATGAATCATGCTCACAAACCAAGGTTTTACTGTATATCAAATTAAAAAGTTTCTCCACAGTAAAGGAAATAATCAACAGAGTGAAGATACAACCTACAGAGTGGGAAAATTTTTTTTCTGGTTATTTCTCAGAGGACTAATGTCTAGAATATACAAAGAACTCAAACAATTAGACAAACCCAAATAAAAGCCCCAATTAAAAAAAATGGGCAAGTAAAATGAATAGACACCTCTCAGAAGAAGAGGTACAAATTGCTGATAAACATGAAAGTATGTTCAACATCTCTGGCCATTAGAGAAATTCAGAATTAAAAAGACACTAAGATACCATCTCATGCTAGAAAGAATGGCAATCATCAAAAAACCAAATAATAGGGCCGGTGATATAGCTCAGTGGCGTAAGCACCTGCCTGGCAAGCACGAGGTCCTGAGTTTGAATCCCAGTACCCACATAAAAAAAACAAACAAACTAATAATGACAAATGCTGGAGTGGCTGCTGTGAAAAAGGAACCCCTCTATAATGTTGGTGGAAATGTAAACTAATACAACTATTATGGAAATCAGTATGGAGATTGCTCAAAAAACTAAAAATTCTATTTGATCCAGCTATTCTTCCTAGGTATCTTCCCAAAAGAGCTAAATGCATCATATTACAGTGATATATGCACACCAATGTTTATAGCAACACAACTGTTAATAGCTAAATCCTGGAAGCAGCTTATATGTCCATCAACGTATGAATGGGTAGAGAAAATGTGGTATCTATACATAATGAAATACTACTCAGCTATAAAGAAGGATAAGTTCAAGAAATTTGTAGGAAAATGGATATACCTTGAAAATATAATGTTAAGTGAAATAAATCAGACACACAAGCTTGAATACCATGTGGCATCACTCATTTGAAAAATGCAAAGTAAAAATAAACAGTAAAATAAAAGATTGATACAAGGAATAGGGAGATAAATTTTTGCAAATGCAAATGAGTCAAAGAGACTGAGGGTGAGAGAAGAGGGGAGGGAAAAGAGACAAGAAAAGATTTAAGATGTTTTATGTACATGTACCAAATACCCACAATGAGTGTAATCATTTTATGTCACAAACATGAACTGAAAAAAATAATAACAGTGATAATAAAAATGGGGAAAAGAGGTCTAGAGACAGAGGGAGGGAGGTGGGTGGGGAAGGGATGGGAAATAAAAAGAATCAAGGTACGTTAAGTACATGTACCTATTCCCTAAGATGAATATCAACTCTGTGTACTACAAATATGTACTAATAAAATAAAATGAAACAAGACAGCATCTACTATATAGGATTGATGAAGCATTAAACAGAAAAATACACAGGAAGTACCTCTCAGAATGTTTGGCACACACTGAGTACTAAGTTAGCCAATATTATATCTCTAGGAAAGTCAGTGCAAAATAAATAATCAATAGAATAAGAATTGAACATCATTTTCATATATAGTAAGATAGGTAAGATTGGTTTAGGTATATAAAGACTGTTTAAACTGTACTTTCATTGAATACAGACTGCAGAGCTATGGGACATCTTTCCTGAAATTTTATTATTTTTGAAAAATGAGTTTCATTTAATTTAACTCAGTACCATTATTTAAGCACCTGTGTCATTTTCTTCCATTATAGCCTTAATGATTGGGTGTAGGGTGGTGGTAGGGGGCAGACAAGGAAGAAATGGGGAGCATCTTGAAGGAAAATAAATAGTGCTCTAGGCTAAGAGAACATCCCTGAGGAATTTGCCTTACCTTCAAAGCAGTTCTAGTTAGCTAGGAAGTCTGCCTCAAACTAATGGAAAAGATACTTAACAATTTAGTGTAGTAAAGGAAAAGGTGACATATAAGAAGGAAATACAAAGAATGAATAAAAAATGGGCCAGGCTGAGAAGTGTTATAGGTGTAAAAAGGTGATGATTAGAGGGAGTCTGTGGCCAGGCACATCAGAAATGGGGAGAAATTCCACAAGGCTGGAAGACAAATGGACTTGGAGGGCAGTGGATGGAGAAAGAACTCTGGAAAAAATATCAGGATTCATAGGTCAGAAAGAGCCAGGTGGTAAAGATTCTTGTATGCCCTCTATGTCTGTGATTTGTTCATTCAGCTGGTCATTAGAATCACCTAGGAAATTTTTTTAGAAATATGGATGGAGTGCTGCATCCAAAAACAACTATCTGGGCAGTTTTGGGTCTACCTTCCTACTGAGAAAATAGAAAATTGATTGAAAAAAAAATATATAGCAGCTTTAAGATTTTTATTGGTAAATTTTAGATATTCATAATAATAATATTCATCATGGAAAATTTGTACCTGTACATGATATAGCTTGCTGCTTTATTTTCCCATTGCCCCCCTCCCTTAAACCCCTCTTCTCCTCCTTCTCAGAATATATTTTGAATATCTGTTTGAAGGCGTCTGAGAGCTGTCATAGGAGTGAGAATGTGGAGACCTAGCTGCCAAACTGGGGGGAACATTAAGAGTAATAAGATAACATATGGGAATATTTTTTCACTCAAGAGGTTTAACTGTCAGTTTTGAAAGTAGTGCCTGCGAGATTGCAAAGTAGAAGAATGTTCAGTAGTTTTATGGAACAGTGGATAAGGGGGTGGAGAGAATTGGAGTTCAAAGCCTACAAAGGTAGCGTGAATTCGGGTAAATGCCACCTGTGTTTCTCTTGGGGACCCTAAGATTCACACATTAGGAGGAAGGATGGGTTGAAAACAAACAAGATTTCATAAAGATCAATGATTGGATGTGATTATCTCATTCACTGATTGAATTAAGGTAATTTTATTCTAGATTATCTGCCTTTCAGAAGCAAAATTAAATTCTCTTTTATGAAAGTTAACATCATAACATCAGCCAGAAATTTTAATTTTAATAATGTTCCATGCACAAGATCTGCACTCCATCAAAACTAACAAAACATACAAATAAACAAATTTGGATCAAAAACTACGGGTAAAATCATACAATATAAATAGACTTCTAGAATAATTAATATAGTTAATTCTGGAATTATCAGACATAGAATTTTAATAACTATATTAATATGTTTGGGGAAATTAATGACAGAGAATTTTAGAAAAAATAGAAATATAAGAAGGAATGGAATTAATAGAATGAAAAATATAATCATTGTACAGAATTTATGAAGAGTTAAAACTGAAAAGTAGTCAGAGAAAAATATCTAGATAAGTATAGAGAGACAGAAGTAGATAAAATGGAGAAAAGAACATAATAGGAAAGATAAGTTTAAAATTCAAATAGTTGAAGTTACAGGATAGAGAGGAAAGTCTGGCAAAATAGTATTTGAAGGGATAATGGTTGTGAATTTATTTCAGTGATCAAAGACACTGATGCAGGAAATGCAATAAACCCAAAACAGAATACCATTAATAATCACATAGAAGTCAAACTTATAAATAAAAATATCAAGCTCAGACAGACAGAAAAAGACACATCACCTTTAAAAGAGTAATATTTAGACTAATGGTTGACTTCTTCATAGAAAAATTAAAAATTAAAACACAAAGGAATAATATCTTCAAAATGCTTAAAAGGAAAATAAGAGCCAACCTAAAATTATGTATTTTGTGAAAATATTCTTCAGGGGTAAAAGGCAAAGAATTCTATTTCTGAGAAGTTTATAATAGATGATGCCAGACCAAGGCTCCTGCTGCAGGAATGAGACACCTCTACACATCTATTCGAATTTCTAAAATTTAATAACTGACTAAAGTAAATGTTAGAAAGGACACAAAACAACTAGAACTCTTACATATTCCCTGTCAGAATGCAGAATGAGATAGCCACTTTGGAAAACAGTTTTGACAATTTATTACAAAGTTAAACATATGCTTATAGAACACCCCCAGTCACAATCCTAGGTATTGATCTAAGACAGATAAAAACCAGTATTCATACAAAAAAATCTGTATGTTAATATTTATAATGACTTTGTGCATAATCACCAAACTTGAGAAATAATCCAAGTGTCAATCAACAAATGAATGGATAGACTCTGGCACATCCATACAATGGAGTATTATTTAGAAATAAAAAGGAACGACTACTGATACTCACAAGAACATGGTTGAATCTCAAATGCATTGTTTAGTGAAAGAACCCAGTCTCATAAGGTCACATTCTGTATGATTCCATTCATTCAGGAAAAGTCAATATTATATGGGCAGAAAACAGGTCAGTCATTTCTAGGAGCTAGGGGTAGGGCCAAGGGTTGGATATAAAGGGGTATAATCAATGGTATGCTGGTAAATGTTTAACAAGAATTTCTGAAAATAACTCTGATTTGTAGTATTTCTAATCACCGAACTGAAAATATTCTTACTGTGGCCAATTTCAAGCTACTAATGTGATGACGTTGAATATAAAGTTGGGAAAAGATGCAGAGTACCCTGAGGATACAACAGATACCAATAGCATGATGTTGATAGATAACAGTAAAGTATAAAAATAAGTTGGAAGTAAGGAATCTTTAGTACTTATTATGTTTATTTTAATATAACATATTGCTGTATGTTTATGTAGTTTTATTTTAATTAATTGCTTTTTTAAACAACAGACTTTGTAAGTTCCAAATATTTTGAAAATTGTCTTTCTGAAACTAGTAAATGCTGGCTACAATGTATCTCTAAACATGAGGGAAATTTTTGAGATGATGGAAATGTTCCACATTTTGATTGTGGGGGTGGTATATAACTATATGCATTTGTCAAAACCTACAAATTTCTACATTTAAAATTTGAGTTTACTTCATGCAAATTATAATTTCAAAAACCTAGCCACAAAATACATGCATAACCATTGACCCATCAGTGTTAATACTAGAAATCTATCCTCATTAAATTCAAACATATTGACTAATGATAAAATAATAATAAAATAAAAATAAAGAGAATGCGTAAATAAATTATTATATATCTATGGCATAGAATACTACACAGCAATTAGAAGGAGTGAGGATTCAAACAGTGGTTCACCCTGGTATGTTTTCGGAGGGATAAAGATTAGGAGAGATTTACTTGATACACATACCTCATTGTACACTTTGAAATTTTACAGGTACATATATTCCTTGTTCAAGAGAAAAAAGGAAGCATAAGTTGATTTCAATAAAAACAAAATAAGGACATTTTCAAACAAAAAATAAAAGCTTCTAAGATAATTTATGGTCAATATATCTTCACTAATATTTAAATGCCTTTAGTAACTATATGATGAATTGCTTACCACTCTAGATGAAAAATGAAGCCCGGAGAAATACTTTTTACACAAAGGCACACAGCAATGACATGTAGCTCGAGGACTTGAAAAAGCACTCTTAATAGCTTTGCTAGAGTGACTTTTAGGAAAATTCAGGAAGGTCTAGGAATGCTTAGCAGAGCAGTGGTAACTGAATTCAAGGTGAAATAGAATATCCCTAAGAGGAAATTTTGAAAAGAGAAAGAATCAAGGATAGAACCCTGGAAATATGAATGCTTGGGATAGGAAGAGAAAGAGGAGGCTGGAAAGAAAACTGAAAAGGAATGATCAGAGAGAAACTGTATAGCTTAGTGTGATCTCTTGCTTTAAATGTTGGAACAGAATATATTTTGGGGAAAAAAATAACCTTATCTTTGTAAATTGTTATTCAGAATTCATCCTGAGTTTTTGAGAAAAAACTGGTTGCCACCTCTGTGTGCACACGTATGTTGGAACATGTGGGGCCCAATACCATGCGTAGGAGTCTGGCTTTCCTGCATTCTAATATTCAACAATTGGAAAGGGAATGTTCCCCATAAGCATATCAGTGAGGGATATGGAATGATAATTTAAACAACTCTCAATTGTGTGAGGACTTAATTTCCTAGGACAATTTGGGGTGGAGTTGTGAAGAAATGTTTATTTAATTGTTTCTTATTCACCATTTTTGCATTTGAGAGTGAGAAAGGAAGAAAAGAATGGTGGCACTTTCTTGCCCCATAAATAAAAAGAAAGAGGTAATAAGCTGTACAGAAATAAGCTGGAGTTAGAACTCAGGAAGGGCTGAGCCTAGCACAGTTATAGATGTCTTTTCTGAAAGGCAAATCAGAAAAACTCAAAAGGAAGGCAACAGCAACACACAAACTTCTCAGCTGGAGAAAAAGATTGTGGTGGGAGAATCTGAGAGTCACTTAAGAGTATTTAGTTGTCCAAGGGAGCAGCAAAATAACCATGCTAATTCAGACTTTAACACCTGTACTCCAGCCAGCAGCCGAGTCTAGGCAGGAGCAGGCGGAGCCTGCCAACCTCCTGGAGGTGGCCAGAGGGAGCTCAGAAACAGAAAGAGGAATCACTGCCCCTCCCTGGGAGACGATATTTGTTTTCCTATTCATGCTGCTATTTTCTCATTTCCCACATATCAGTGTATATTGATCATCAAATCAGAAAAAAAAATGTTAGTTTAAAAAACAAAGGATTGGGCTGGGGCTGTAGCTCAGTGGCACAGCGTCTGCCTGGCAAGCACGAGGCCCTGAGTTCGATTCCTGGTACAAAAAAAAAATCTTTATAGAAAACAAAGGATTGGGGGCTGGTGAGATAGCTCAGCGGCATAAACGTCTGCCTGGCAAGCGTGAGGTCCTGAGTTCGACTCTATGGTTTGAATATGGTTTGTGCCT
The DNA here is from genome assembly GCA_028451465.1 of Erethizon dorsatum. Lineage (NCBI taxonomy): Eukaryota > Metazoa > Chordata > Mammalia > Rodentia > Erethizontidae > Erethizon > Erethizon dorsatum. The sequence continues at coordinate 99,630,048 of CM051824.1, forward strand.
TCTGAAACTCATGTTGAAATGGGATTGCTCTTGTGGTGCCTGTGCCAGATAGGGCCTTTAAGACATGATTAGATTGTTAAGAGCGATTCATGCCTTTATCACAGGACTAGATTAGTTACCACAAAGTGGTTATGTAAAGTGTGGCTGCCCCATATGTTTTGTCTCTTCCACAAGAAGTACCCACTCACCCCATTGCTTTTCATGATGCAGGAGCTTGAGGCCTTCACCAGAAGTCAAGTACATACTCCTGCCAGGACTTCCAGACTCTAGAACCATAAGCCACATAAAATTATTTCCTTTATAAATTACCCAGTCTCAGGTATTCTGTCACAGCAACAAAAAATGGACTAAGATAGATTGTATTCAATATATTTTTCTAAGATATTCATTTATTGGTCACCTGTTTTTAATTTCTGAGCAAAATGTAATTATTCAGGCAGGTACTAGATGCCCCTCTGATTCTGTCCATTGTCACCTGGAAAGTGTCATCCCACAGCTAGAGCAGGAATATAGGATGAGGGAAAAGACCTTTCCTAAAGCTCTCTTCTTGGCATGGGTTGATCTTATTCTCTACATATTTACTTTGAGGATTGAAGAAGCCTTCTTTTAAATACCTCTATTCCCCTTTTTCCTCAAATGCTCCCTGTTAATTACTTTTCCCACTTTTACACTTAAGTTTTAACAGAGAAAACAGTGGAAACTATACAAATGAAAAATTAAATATCAATTTATTAATCGAGGTAAATAGCTGAAAACTAGAAAAGGAAAGACTTTAAGTCCCCTGGGCAGGAGATCATGGCTTAGACCTAAGACAAATGTGAGGCTTCCCTTCTTGACTGTATGCTGATGCTCTGAGACTGTGTATGGGAGGTGTCTTAGGAAAGGAGCCAGCAGAGCCATGCATGCACTTGCAGGGCAGAGAGGAGGCCTGGGACACACCTGGGCAAAGGTAAACAGCAGGAGGATGGCCCACTGGCAGATACCCTGTCCCCCACAACTGCGGTCTGGTAAATGTCAAAGTAACCAATCAGATGGGTGATTTGTCTGCCCTGGAGAGGATTAAGAGAGTCACCAAGTGGAAAGAGACTCTTTTATAGGCTGGTGGGGCATGAAGGACAGAGAAAGAGACTTTTCCTCCTCATCTTTTCTTACCAACAAATACTCAAGCCCTTTATGACTGGATTCTTCAGCCCAAGTGGTCAAATGTCTTTTCTAAACTAAATCTTCATTTCAATAAAAACATAACCCCCACATATTGTATTTTTATGACAAATGTATAATTGGAATTTATCACAGAAACCTGCTGTGAACTTTAATCTACCTCCTATTTTTAAAAACAAGAAAGTTATCCCATGCTATGATTGCATTTTACAAGAGCTACACTTTTGAGCAAGACACAGCCTAAAATTGAAATCATCAAATTGAGTACGACCAGCTATGATTGTTCAGATTACTGCAAATTTAAACAGGACTCTCAGATGGTAAATTAATAGCTCATGATTAAGTTTCTGCTACCAATTAATGTCAGCTTTTAAATCAGTGTTGGTTACAGGAATTTCATATTACATTTATTAAGTAATCAAATATTTATTACATTCATTGCAATTTGCTCTTATGAATGTTCATAAGCATCCTAATTAATTATAAAGTACTTCTATCTTGTGAGAATATTTAAGTACATGTTCCCATAGCATAGGTTTGCAATGCTTGTCTTGTCTAATGCCTGTACATTGTGTTTGCTAGAAAAAACAGATGCAAATTGAGACAACACCCCATTCCTCCAAGGGAACAGAGGCAGTTTTCACCTTTGATTAAACTGGATTGATTAACTCACAGGAAACACTGATTAGTTGGAATGAGGGAAATTTTTTTCATGATTATCTTGGGATTTGGTTCATGCACATATTTTTTAGAACTAATGAGGAGACTAAATTTTATACAAATAGATATCCTTTCTTTAAATGAACTAGGAAAGTTTTAAATATCTGATATTAGAAAATAAATGCAAACAAAAAGATACTCTGTCCTTCCACTCTGAACTAATGACAGTATTTTGAGTTGGGCCATAGAGGCAATTATGATGTTGAGATAATTTAAACAACTACAATTTTTTAAAAAATCATTCTTTTGAGTACAAACTCAACTTGAGATATTCAGATGATTTTTATGTATGTGCTACTGCTTTTGACCTTTATAAATCTCCTCTCATGCCCTGAGAGGTACTCTTATTGCCTATTCTAAAACTGAGAATCTGACACAGAACAACAGAGCATCCACAGCAAATTAGTAGCAGAACCCAGGCTGGCCTGGGGCTTTTCATTCTCAGACTGCATACAGATCTCTTGTACTAGACTGGTCATTTATAACTTCTTTGGAGCCACAGAAATCTTTTTTTTTTTTTTTTTCAGTGAACTCTCATGAAGTAGGCTAATATTTAGAACACTACGGAGCTATTTGTTAATTCCAAACCAATTTCAATGTTTCCTTCAATTTTCATACTACTTGCCAGATGGCAAATTTCCAAGAAAACTGATTCTACCAACCTCAACTCCAAAACGAAATGAAACTCAAAGGCCTTGTTCAAGCTTCTTCTACTAAAATCTGTATCACTGTTGATGAAAAGGGCCATCACCCCCAAAAAGGCTAACACTCATGGACCACATAGACTTTAGCAAAACCAGAAGGTGGAAAACCCAAATAGCTGCTAGCAAACAGGAGAAATTTGGAGCAACTCCATGCAGCCTCTACAGTCAATATTCTGCTTGGCCACACCCAAGAATTCTCCAGATATTGGCCTTGAATTTGGTACCATAGAGAAAAATACCAAAAAAGTGGAGCAAGCTAAATCCCTCAAGATTCTTGTCCTTGACTACTTGATAACACATCCTTTTTAAAACCACCCATAAGAAGAAAAGAAAAGAAAAGAAAAGGAAGAAAAGAGAGCTAATATATTTCAGTGCCTGCTGTGAACAGGCATTTTATACTGGATGGTTTCATATTTTGTTTGACTTTCTGAGATGAAGATTTTTGTTCTTCTTTTACCAGTGAGGAAGACAATACTCAGAGTGACTTCATAATTTGCCCAGTTGACTCTGTTAAAGGTTAGGATTTGAATCTGTTCTCAGCAAATTTTAAAGCCATGTTCCTTCCATGTCACATGACCGTGCCTCTTAAGGCTGATGCTGTTTGGTTATACTCACCAAAAGCAATAGGCTATTAGGCACAGGTTTTATATCATAAGGTGCTTTTTTTTTTTTTTTTTTTTTTTTTTGGTATAGGGAATAGAACTCAGGGCCTTGTACTTGCCAGGCAGGTGCTGTGCTGCTGAGCTATATCCCCAGCCCATAAGGTGACTTTTTAAAAATTATTGTTGTAAGAGCCAGCTCTCACTCAGTGTACTGTAGGTACTTTGAAGGACTCAAACCATGGTAGACTTTGCTTCAAACAGTGACTGTCAAAGAGAAGGGAATTCCCTGGCTTAATTTCCTCTTTTCTAAAGAACAGTACTTCATGCCTCTGCTATTTGACTTAATGATCACATACAACAATATTTATATTTAAAAGACATGAATGGGATTCACTAACAATCAAGCTATCAAAAACATCTTTTTCCATTCTGTGACAAGATAGGATAGATATACAGAACTGCTAGCCTGACTTTTGTTTGATTAGGAAAAGGGGTTACTCAAATCATGCACACAGATGCCATTCATTTACAGGGAGATTCTTGGGCTAGAGAGGAATACACATTTCTTTTTTTTTTTTTTTTTTCAAAGTTTAAAACAACAAAACTTTATTTGTCCACAGTTCTGGAGGGTAAAATTACGAAACCAACAAAGGCACATTACCTCTAGCTGTTCTTGGGAAGAATGTGTTCTTTGCTTTCCCTGCCTTTTTGTGGCTGTTGGCTTTCCTCGACTAGTAATCATATCTCCCTAATCTCTGCCTGGTCACGTTGTGACTTCTCCTCTCTGTCTTCTCTATGTACATTTTGTAAGGATACTTGTCATAAGATTTTTATTCAGAGGAGTAGTACAGGGTAGTCTCTAATACACGTTTCTAAAGGTACTCACTGACCTCTCTGTTCTTGTGTTTTCGTGCTATAGATCATCCTTTGCATCTGGTCATTCAAAATATCATACCAGAACTGTAATTTCCAAATGTGCTAATGGTGAATTTCCCCTTGCTGAGTAGCTCTTGCTGGGAGAGTTTCTGGTGGTAGATATAATTTGATCTCACAATAGCAAGTACAAACAAAATAAAACAAAGCAAAACTTTTTTTTCGTTACTGATCATTTTGTTTGATTCTTATCTTTTTTCCCTTCTCTGTGGTAACAGTAATATGAAGAAACAGGAGAATTGCACTCTTGCCAGTTCCTTAGAAATGTTAGCATCCCTCCACCAAATTTAAATTGCATTTAGCATTAAATGACATTACTTAGAACCTTGATATCAAAGAATGAGCCTGAAGAAAGTCTGTACTACACACACAGTAGCTTGAGTAAAAGGAAATAACTCCTTTCTTGAATGTGGAGCTTCCTTGGTTGGAGGAAGGACATAGAACTTGCCCCAGTCCAGTCAACATTTTCTCCATCCTGCCCTCTTTTCCTTTCTTCCTCTGCCCTCTTCTTGTCTTCCAAGAGCACTCTGCAAAACCAGGTTAGGAAACTCCTGTCCAAGACCTCTCTACGATTCTTCTTTCTTGAAGACACTTCCTAGCTAACGAGGTCATTCTCATTTTCTCTTTGTTCAAACATACACATAGCCTTTTTCTACCATAGCAGTCCTCAGACCGGTTTCCAGGGTAGTTCCCATTCACAATTTTGTAGGTGGCCCCAGCTGTCAGAGAAGTGGTGTGGAAAACTAGGAATATCTGCAAATATTTCATCTTTTAAGACTCATTTTTAGCTACAATATTTTCCTTTCCCTGTAAAGGGGGAGGGATGTTTCAGTGAAAACTTTTAGCAAATTTAAAAATAATTTTCGGTATTACAAAATAATTTGTGTTCATTGTAACTTGGTACAAATCAATTCAGGCTGCCCTCTAATCATACTTTGGACTTTTAAAATTTGCAAAACTCTAGCTATTTGAGAACACATAGAACAAGTTATAACTGCTCTTAGCCAAAGTTTGCTAATTAGGAATTTCTGTGTTGTTTCAGAAATATGGAAAGCCCTGTGCTTTGACAATCATTGACAACAAAATAAGTAAAAATCAAAGAAGCATACACTAGAGAACAAAGCCTTCCAGTCGGATTGATGGATATCTACCTGCCTAGCACAACTATGGCTGGAGAATCTAGATCAAGAAACATGCAAAGCTAAAAGCAAGTCCCAAGACTCTTCAGTGATCTTCCCCTCATGCTCCCTCCTGCAGCACCATCTCTTCTAGAATCCTTCAGGGCTCTAGAATTGTTCAGAGAGAAAGCTGCCCTAGCAGCGTAATATTTTTCAGAGCCTGCCTTTCCATTAGATGCCACTTGGCAGCACCATTCACTATATTTTTGATCACACTGCATAAAAACACTTACTAAAGAGGACTTCCAGAACTGCTTCATAAAGTGTCAAGAATGATGTGATAAGGATATTCAAAGCAAGGGGAATAATTTTGAGTGGAATTAATGGCAATGTGTCTTTTACTGTAATAAATTTTCTTAAATGTTCACCTTATATTTTAAGAATATATATATATATTCCAGTATGAATACATCCCTGTGTTAACTCTTTTTTTGTTCACTTGTATTCTAATGCACTTTCCTGAACAAGGGAGAAGATGGTGAGCTTCAGCCAGTACTTGCAGAATTGCATCTCATCCATTTATTTTATCCATGTGGCATCCTGCAGTCTATATCACCCAGACAGCATTATCCACCGTATAAGACTAAGAACTGCAAGGTGATGAGACCCCCCCACCCCAGCTGGTTACCCTCTCTCTCTCCACACAGAGTTTTCAGTCCCTGGGTTTTCTGTTCCTCTACTTTCAGAGGCCACAAACACGTGTGCAGTAAGAAGCAGCTGAAACCCAAGGAAACTTCACCTCCCCCCAACCCTGTCATTGACTTTCCCTAGAGAATTTTTGTGGAAATTTAATAAAATTAAGGTTCCAGGGGAAATTATAGATGGCCACATTCCCAATGAGAATTTATATACCTGTTTCAGGCAGCTTTCTACCTATGTTGCTGACCAATTTTTCTACTAATTCTTGTTATGGGAACAGCTCACCATCTTGAGTAAATTGTAGTGCATCATTGCTGTACTAGAGTATAGATAAAGATTTTTATGGCCACTTTTTTGTAAAGCTAGTAATTTTATACTGTCTTGACCTTTTCATTTGCTTATAAATTTGGAATTTCATGTGTTTTACTTGCTTAAAGCAGGGTGTTTCCATATTGTAAACCAGCTCATGAAATCTATGGTCTATTGAACATGCCATAAAGAATGAAATGTTTTGTGTTCTTTATTCAATACCATGAGCGTCAGTGTCTTAAATAAACACAGATTCTTAGGAAAGGATGAAGCTGAATAATAGAGGCCTGAACTCCTGCCCCAGCCTTTGTTCTGTGGTGGTGGAGTGGCTGGGGAAAGTCTTCACTAGTGTTGAGCATGCCTGCAGTTCAGATGCAAACCCATTTGCAGAATAGAATTCTACTCCAATTCCACAAAACTGCTTTCTGTTCCAGAGCAGCTGTTTCTCTGTGGTGGTCACAGAAGTCTTGACAAACACATGGGAAAGTCAATCGCCAGAGTTTTGTCCTTCAGAGTGTAGCTAAGTCCTTTCATGGCTGCCGAGCCCTGGGCTGCACTCCTCCAGCAGGAAGATCGATCACGAGGTAGTTTATTTAGTCAGAGGATCATGGGTGAGTCAGGAGACAAGGAAACTCAGAAAGAGAAGTCAAAGTGATTTCATGCAGAAGAGGAAACCAGCTGCACCTGGCAGTCTGCTACCAAATCAGAATGGGCTGTAATGGAAAACGGATGCATTTATAGAAAATCCACCTCCCCACTCCCCAGGCAGAGCTGCTGCCCTCGTCATAGGGAGTCAACGTATTAAGTTTGGCAGCTCTTGTAGAGCTTGCCATGCCAGGGAGGTTATTAAAACTGAACTGAAATGGTTTCATAACTCAAACTGGAAACAAGAGTGAGGAAAATGCTAACACCAAAGTGACAGACCAGAACAAAACAGAGCTAGATCTGTAGGCTCCCTGGCTCAGGTTTTAGAAGGTTCCACGTGTTAAAACAGGCTGAAAAATTAGTTAAATAAAACAGAGTGCCAAGCTAGACATTTAACACCCTTGAAAGGGGGATGGCCCACAGGAGGATTCCGTGATTCACCTTGTTTGCTAAGCTTAACTTTCAGGAGTCTGAAGACAAGATTAATTATAACTACAGCCCCTAAAACGTCTGTCTCATGCAAAGAATCCCTCCACCCCCACCAGTTCTCATCATTGATTCAAAGGACCTCAAGGGCATTGGGTATTTCCTGATTCTGAAAAAATGACAGCTAAACAGAGTCCTCATAGAAAGAACCAGAGATGGGGAGAAACAGTTGAGTGACACTTTCACCGTCACAGTCTTGAAGGGTGTAGGCCAAATCCTTTTTGGAAACATACTCATTTTACAATAACACAGTTTAAACACTAAAATGCTTGCTAAAATGTTGGAAAGTCTGATGCCAGCAGAGAAGAACTTTAAGAGAGCAATCAGTTTTGTGTGTGTTCGAATAAAGCCATCATTTTTTTTTAAATTGGCTAACATCAGAGGAGTCCCTCCTTTCAGAAATAGCAAACGGGCTTTCATCTTTGGAGGCAAAATGTAAGTTTTCAGGTCCGTTGAAATCGGTAGTCCCCAGGGAGCCCCCATGAGAAAACGCTTTAAAACCAAGTGCTGCCAGTGCAGCTCAGCAGAGCGAAAGGGCTGAGTCTGCAATACCAGGGACCGTAGCTGGAAATGGTGGTAAGAATCCTCATCAAAAAAGACAGGAAACTTCAGAGTACATGGTCAAATGCTAATGCTCTCTGTCGCTTCTTCAGATATTTCAGAGATTTTTTATATATTTTTTTTTACACGGTTTTTTTTTGTTTGTTTTTTTTGTTTTGTTTTTGTTTTTGTTTTTGTGGGTACCGGGGGGTCGACCTCAGGACCTCGCGCACCAACAGGCGCCCGTGCCGCTGAGCGATATCACCGGCCCCTTTTTCGTATGTGGGCTCCGGGAGTCGAACTCAGGCCCTCGCGCTTGCCGGGCAGGCGCTTAAGCCACTGAGCCATCTCATAGAATTTTTCTATATTCGCTTTTTCTGTAAATGTTTTTCTCTCACTCAGCAGCAAAATCCTGGTGGCTCTGCCTTCAAAAAGTATATCCAGAGTCCAATGTTTGTCACCACTACAACCCTATGGTGGTTCAGCATGTCCCATGCTTTACTTGGATTAGTAGAGTAGCCTCCTATCAGGTTTCCCTGACTCCCTGCGGTCAGTTCTCAACATAGATCCAGAATGATCTGTAGCCAGAGAGGAGTTCTATTCCAAGCTATTGATAACTTTCCTTGTTACTCAGAGTCAAAGCCAAGAAGGCCCCACATCAGTGGCTCACAACTCCAAGTGGGCATCTAAGTCATCTAAGGAGTGTTAGATAACATGCATGCCTGGGCCCTGCCCCCACTAGTTATGTTTGGGTTGGGCTGGACCCCATGCAATAGCATCCCCTACTGCAATGGTGGCAAACCTATGGCACAGGTGCCCCAGCTGGTTGTTTGTTATCACTGAAAGCTCAAAAAGATTTATCATCACTGCCCTGCTGTATCTCCTCCCTCACTGCAGGTGCACTGGCTGCCCTCTCATCCTCTGGTCAAGAAGGCCTCCTTGTCTTTCACATACCTTATGTTCTGCTTCTTTCCTCCTTTAACTGATAATAAATGCCAATTAAATGAATAAATTATTCTAATATATAATATGAGGGAAGAGAAAGTGTATGCCTGATTTTTGAGTTCTGACCCACTGAAATATACTCATTAGCTCACACATTTTTAATTTCTCACTCCTTTCCAGAGACTGAGCTACTTGGAATGAATACCCTCCTAAAGGGGACATGATAGTATGTTTCTGCTCTGTGGTTTATATGTAAGTAGTGATGAGATGAAAAGCTAAGCACCATAATAACCCACCCATGACAGGGGATTTTCTTTGGGGTTCAATGTCTTAGTTTTAGCTATATAGATTTTTCACTGTATGCCATAATGTACTCATGAATTTTTAAATATTTTAAAAGTGCATATCATAGAAACATGCTCTTTTTTTTTTTTGTCTCTTCCCATTAGAGAACCCAGGGGCATGGGTCCTGTAGATTAAAAAGCTTTATGATATCCAATTCTCTAATTGCATCTAAAATAAATAAAAGGGAAGGTACTTACAAAAATACATTTTAATTTCAACAGAAAAATTAATTTGGGGATGCTATGGCTTGTATATAGATGTCCCCCCAAGTCTCATGCACTCTTAGGTGGAGCTTTTGGAGATTGTATACACATGGTAACTATCTTAACTATCTTGTGTATACATATATTCTTTTCTTTTTCTCTTTCTTCCTTTCCCTTTTCCCCCACCATAGTTTGTCTTTTCTTTTGAACAGTTTCTTTCCAATTCACAATATCTATTGTAACTTTTGGATCTTATTTACTCATTCAGTTTCTCACACTAGTGAAACAATATGATGTTTACACATATGGGTCTGATTTATTTCACTTATGAGTATGGTCTCGAGTTGCATCCATTTACCTATAATTTGGATATCACAGAAGTAGCTTAGTATTTCTCGTTGTAAAGATTTTTACCTTCTAATTTTTGAAAAGTCCATAAAGCAAAATCAAAACTTTACAGAAAGCAGTCTGTAAACCTAAAAAAATGGAGCAAATGAACTTAAAATCTAAATGTGTATTCAGTTGGTGGCTTGACCATAGAGAAAATAATTATTCCAAGTGACTTTAAAATCTAGTAATTGGGGTATACTAAAACAACTTTACAAACAGTAATAAATAAAATCTTAAATTCCTTTGTAAAATTATGGTGTTGGTAGTTTTGGTATTGTTATTACAAAGCTGTTGTGGGTGTATGGTAGGATAGAGGGAATGAATAATTATACGATATTCTAATTTTACCAATCCCAGCACCTTGGAGAAGTTAGATTCTTAGCATAGAGAAAGGAGGTGCAGATGGAAGATCAAAAAGATAAACTCCACAGAACAAAATTTGAAGTATAAATATCAGCATGAACTCTTACTGAAACAGATGTATTTCATGTTTCTCTCCTGTGTTTGGAAGGTGACTGGATCAAGGGGTCGCTATACTTATCCGTGGATTCATCCATTGGCGAGTTCAGTAGCTAACAGTGCTGTTAGGAAGTGAAGCCTGGTTGAAGGTGGGTCACTGGGGGCATGAGCTGGAAAGGTACATTCTTGTCCCCAGCTTCTTTCTTCTCTCTCTGTTTCCTGGATGCTATTGAATGAGCACTTGTCCTCTGCCAGGTCCACCTACTATGCCAGTTTTGTCTTGGAGCCAGCCAACTTCAGACTAAACCCACTGGAAACTGAGCCTCCTTTAAGTTGCAGGTGTCAGGTACTTTCTCCCAGTGATGGGAAAGTGACTAATACAATGTTAATAATAAAAAAGAAACAATAAACAACCTAGTAACAGTGCACACTCTTTATTTCTCAAATTGTGATCTCTGGATACCATTTTTCAGTGAAAGAAATCAAGATTCTCGAAAGAAGTAATGGTTTTGAGTCTGAAATATACAAGATGAACCTAATTATTTAAGAGTTGACTCAAAGAGCTTCCTTCTGGACAGATATGAAAATGTATGCACTCAAAAGAATAAAGACTCCAAAAAACCCCAAATATATTGAAATTCATGACTTCATAATAATTTTTTAAAAAACTCAGTCATCTTCACAGATTTGTCTTTTTTTTTTTTTTTTTTTTGTGGGAACCAGGGATCGACCTCAGGACCTCGCGCGCCAGTAGGCGCCTGTGCCCCTGAGCAATTTCACCAGCCCTTTATTCATATGTGGGTTCCGGGAGTCGAACTCAGGCCCTCACACTCGCCAGGCAGGCACTTACGCTGCTGAGCCATTTCACCCGCCCAGATTTGTCATTTCTAACAATTGAGAATTTAAGGGAGAGAATCAAGTATCTATCCTGCCTTTCCAGTATAAAATATAACTCTGAATAAAAATAGTTTATGAGGGGAACTTTCTCTTTAATACTGTATTTTATCTAATAAATGCAAAAGTAACAGCATAATTAGACTATCACCATTTTTAAAATCCCTAATGAATTAAACATGGTAACCGATGCTACAAGGACGCAATCGGCAAAATCCAAACGGTGGGAAATTACAGGAAAATCCAGTTTTCTAAGTAGATAAATCAAAAAGAGTGTATAATAAGTACAGCTTATATATTAATAGAAACTTAAACATACCAGTTAATCACAGTGTGTGGACCTTATTTGAATACCAATTGAAATAATCCAAATTTTAAGAATTACTTCATGAGACCATTGGAAATTTGAAGACTGAGTTTTATAATCATCAGAAACAGATTTAATCAAAGAAATGGCTGCTAAAGATTACTCAGTGAATATAGCCCCTAAGGAATTTGCAAAAATCTTGAAGGAGATTGGATTTCCCATGTTCGATGGGAAGGATACTATAGTTCCAAAAACTTATGTCAAGGTCCTTCCACCCCATGAACCCTAACACATGTATCAATCATCTGTCATCACCGTAAGTTATCATACAAATGATTTGATGAAACAGGAGCTCTGCACCCAGGAGGATCAGACTGCACTCTTGACCCTGCCATTACTCACTATGTGACTTATGACCAACACTCAATTTATTTGGTCATCAGTTCCCAAATGGGTAAAATGAGTTCAGCTTCTGGTTTTAAGCAGACAGTGATTCAATTCTAACTCATGGTGTTGTGAATTTGGGTTGGGTGACCAGCAGCATCCTCAAAGCAGCAGGCTATGGGTAGAGAAGAGAGACACAACAGAGAACTGAAAGTGGTGACTCTAGGGAGACAGCCCACTTCCTGAAGTCCTTCATTTTTATGGGAGTGGGGTCTCTCTCTGGATTATAGCCTCTCAGTGTGAGAGCATTCTGGCTTTGGGTGAATCAGTACTTTGTACTCCACTGCAAATTGTCTGAACTTAGGTTCTACTTCTTTAGGGGATGGTAGGGAAATGCCAGTGGACCAGCACTTGGAGGCCTGAGGGTCCTAAAAGTGTGGGAAGTTGAGTTTTGGACAAACTCCGGGGGAAAGGAATGTCCCAGAACCATAGGAGCTTATAGCACTTCCTTCTGGGGAAAGGTGGGGTTCTCAGGGTCTGCTACCTTTTTGCCTGACAACCCAGAGAAAGCTCCTAGGCCAGGCTCATTTATATGTCCCTTCTGCTTGTCTTCACAATTAGATATCTATGTAGGTAATTTAATTTTTAAAGTTTGTCATTCATTTGTAACAGAAAATATTTTTAGTTTCTAGCGTGAGGGAGGAGCCGAAGATACAGCAATGGACTGGTCAGATGGCTCATGCAATTTTATTTTTAGATTATAACATCACCAAAGAGTCTACTCATCTCCCTAAATTTTGTCTAATGCTTTGTCCCAAAATGCAAAAAGATGGATCCTTCATCTCATTTTCTCTTATCTTTCTATCTCCTAATATTTCCTCTTCTGTAAATTGAACAGGGTGCAATTGACAGACTATGGATTTTTCAGAGCATAAATCTTGTTACATGAATGTTATAATTATTGTATTGCATGAAAAGACACCTGGAAAGAGGCTCTCCTATCAAAAAAAAAAAAAAAAAAAAAAAAAAAAAAAACCAGCCCAGAAGGAAAGCCTCAGGTAGAGGACAAAAGGAATTTCTTCATCTTGAAGAGCTTTGTCAGAAGATACCAGTTGTTTCTGAGGCAGATTCTCAAGGTGTGGTGTTAACCCGACATTCTCTCCTCACAGATATGTCAATAAGTAGGAAAAGGAATCACAGATGAGATGCTGTAATGCAGGCTAGGACACAGGTGTTTCAAGACCATGTGACTTTTTTTTTTTTTTTTTTGTGGGTACCGGGAGTCGACCTCAGGACCTCATGTGCCAGCAGGCGCTCGTGCCACTGAGCGATATCATTGGTCTTTTTCTCGTATGTGGGTTCCGACAGTCAAACTCGGGCCCTCGCACTTGCTAGGCAGGCGTTTATGCCGCTGAGCCATCTCACCGGCCTGACCATGTGACTTTTGAAAGATAATAAACTATTTAAGCCCTAGGAGCACCTGGGAAGATAGGACTGGAGATCATTTTTGGGAAATCAGAGCATAGTTTACATCTCTGTTGTTTTCCTTACTGGTTTTTCCTGGGAATTAAATTCTGAAACTTCTCTCCCACTATGGCAGCTGTGCTAAAGGGAACCAGTAATATTCTTTCCACTCACATTAACTGGGCTATGCAGTTATATCGTTTGTTGTTAAAAATAGCATCCCAAAGTAGTCAGCCCCCACACCCTATTTATTCTATACCCTCCCGACACTCTTTTTGAAATATACGAAAATCTCTGATGTGACAACTCTGCCCCAGATAGGTTTCCCAAACTTTAATCTTAGGGAAAGGCTGGAGACTCTCAAATCTTTTCCCTCCTAAGGCTTCAGAACTCTTTCTGCATACTAAAGGGAGCCCAAAGCAAGTGGTGGAAATGGGCAAGGAGTTGGGTTCAATTAAGAAAGTCTCCCACGGGGATTCCATGAAGAAAAACAATGACCAGTCTAAAGTGACATTTGACTTTTCCTAGACTGAGATGCTCCAGGCAGCTTCCCTAGCTAAAACATGAATTTAGGCAGAGTCATGCAAGTCATTTTCAGCCTGACCAGTGCACTGAAGGAGGGTGCAGGGAAGGGGCTGGGTATGGAGAAAAGGCATGAAGAGGCAGAGGGTGCTCGTCAGCCCCTCTCCCCAAGCTGCAGAGCTGCCAGTCTTCCTTGCACCTCATCATAAAGGATCAGAGTCTCATTTTTTAGGAGGCTGTTTCTGTACAGCCTATATATCCTCTTCAGAAACAGGTGAGGGACATTCGCTTGTTCTGTATACTCTCCTGGTCATCTCTATGACCTTTATACTTCGTAGACTGCAAAATAACTACTTGACTAAATAGACAGTTGAAAATTTAAAGGAATTCTTTTTAATTGGAAAGGAAAATACAAACCCATCATAAATTGACTATATCATAAATAGAAAATACATTTAAAGTACCTAACATACCAAACCAAATATCATATTGACACCTCTACGCAGTCAATAGATCAGGTGTTATTATCCCAATTTACAGATGGGCAAGAGGAAGAAGGGTTTAACATTTCTCACAAGGTTACCTGACTGGTTTTAAGTCCCACATTCCCAGCTCAGAGCTCTCTTTTGTCAGATTTCCTTTTGAGACTTTAGCCCCAAAGATGTAACATAATAAATGCATTTCTTAAGAGGAGACAGATTAGCCTAGCCTATTTTACACAGGCTCAGAACTTTCACGCTAGCCTACAGCTGGACAAAATCATCTCACACAAAGCCAATTTTATAATAAATTATTCAATAACTCATATAATTTATTGAATACTATACTGAAAAATGAAAACCAGAATGATTGTATAGATATGCTTTTCCATCATCATAAAGTTGAAAAACCCTTAAGTCAATTGTAAATTGGGGGTCATCTAATTTTTTTTGCAACATGAATAATTTTCTCCAATTTCTTCCAATTCTAAATCCCATTTTTCCCCAGTATAATCTGTTTTTGTTAAGCAATAAGGAACAATTGTAGGTGTTTGATCTAGGAAGTGGACTGAGAATCTGTCTCCTTTTAAGAAATGCATTTATTATGTTACGTCTTTGGGGCTAAAGTCTCAAAAGGAAATCTGACAATAGAGAGAGCTCTGAGCTGGGAATGTGGGAATTAAACCCTATCAGGTAACCTTGTGAGAAACGTTAAACCCTTCTTCCTCTTGCCCATCTGTAAATTGGGATAATAACACCTGATCTACTGACTGTGTAGAGGTGTCAATATTTTTCTGGGCATAAATCAAGATGGATGCTCTCATACGAGAGAGAGAAAGGAAAGCACAAAAGGAGAGAAAGGAAGCACAAAACTTGGCTTCAACTTCAGAAAAAGAACAAGAGTATAGAACGCATAGAAGGGAAGCATTGAAGACACTAGATGTGGCCTTGGTAGAAAAGAAGACCAACAATACACAGAGCAACAAGAGATTCATTTAAAACACAGAATAAGCTTCTGTTTGGCCCTAGCTGGCTCGTTGGGCAAATGCCATCTTTATTCAGAACACAAAGCAAAAAGTCTCCTCTCATTAACTTTGTCAGATGTGGGTCCACATCTCTTCCCAGAGGTAACCACTTGTATCTGTTTGATATTATCCTTCAAGAACATTCTTATGCAGTTACAATGGTATATGTACATGGATATGTATATTAGAAATTTAAAACTTTACTGCAGGAAACTAACCTTCACAAATACATTACTTTTATTGTATTTTGATTTATCATATTTCATACAGTTTTGCCAGTCTGAACTCTGTTCTGTATCTTTTATTTTACCTTTATAAAAATCTAATTTTCCTGTGTCAAAGTTCACTAAGATTTTATTTTTCCTTGTATTAACAAGTCTCATTTTGTTCAGGTTTACCTTTTGTCAGTTTTATTTTCTGTTGATTCTTTCTGCCAGCAATGCTTGCTATGAATTGAATAAATCACTATTTGCATTTGATTGTGATATAATCCATGAGAAAAGTATAAGCAGTTCCTCCCACCTCGTGTTTCAGAATTACTCTGTTGCTGGAATTATTCTGTTGTGTTGCTTGTACTACCCTTTTGCTTTTACCTTTTTGAATACCATGGCAAAACATAGATCAAGCAGAGAGATTCAAAACACAGTTGGCATGCTCTGAGGTGCTACAAGAAATAAGAATTCTGACATAAATACACGTGTACAGAATGGAAGTGATTTGGCATCTCTAATGCCAGCTGCGTGGCAGTCTATGCTACTGTGAATTCAGAACCATGCCCATCTACTGCCCTCTCTATCAGAGGCATTCATTGGGCAGCGAGCCTCTGGCTAGCATGTGGAATCAACACATCCATGAGACAACACAAGCTCAGTACTAGGGCCACAATACTTTAGCAGCCCTCTAAAATGTCCTTATTTCTTTTAAAACCAAAAAGAAAAAAAAAGGAACTGTTAGGTTAAAAAAAGTTTCATATATAATACTAATATATTCATCTTTTTACTAATGCAGTCATATAATTTTAAAATAAAATTTTAAAATATTTTTAGAACATAGTTTTAAAATTTTGTAAAGGGGCCTATGAAGGTTAAAGGTCCATGAAAATCAAAATGCAGACTTCTTGGCAGGAGCACATCAAAATGATACAGTAGTCCATGCCATGTACCTGAAGCATGAAGGAAAATTCTTGGAAACAAGCATTTCCTAACATGATAAAAATAAAGCTTACTTAATTTAAAAAAAATTCAGGGCTGGTGAGATGGCTCAGTGGTGTAAGTGCCTGCCTGGCAAGTGCGAGGTCTTGAGTTCGACTCCTGGAACCCACATACGAAAAAGGGGCCGGAGATTCTGCTCAGCGGCATGGGCACCTGCTGGCATGCGAGGTCCTGAGGTTGACCCCCGGTACCCACCAAAAAAAAAAAAATTTAATATTAACATGACCAGTACTATCTGGTTTGAGGCCAACCTCTGACTACTCTGACCTGGGATGGTCACACTATGCATAGTCCCTATGTCTCTCATGGCTGGTCCTGCCCTTGAACAAATGAAGCCTTGGCAGATCCATCTCTGGCCAGCTTGTGCCCACTCAGAGAAATTATATTTTTCAGGGGACTAACTGCTAGATACTCTGTCTAGGTATCACCTCACACAGGGGCTCTCAGTAAATATTGCGTGAATTGTCTTTCCCATTCTGATAAGAGTGGAAGCTGATGTGGACTTACATATTAGTAAAAGTTGCATAGGGATAGCGGTGAAGCTCGGTGGTAGTGCCCTTGCCTAGTAAGATACAAGACACTGGGTTCCATCCCTAGCACTACCAACAAAAAAAAGTTGTGTATATTGTCTCACAAAATTTTTTTCTCTGAGAAAATTTCTATGAGAACCAGATAAATAAATAAAAATTTCATCAGAGGAAATATATAGTGCTTCTCCTCCATGATTTCTAGTTGTTATTCACTGCCTTTTCTTCTCTCCCCTTTCTTCTTTGGCACCTCTTCTCCCCTTCCATGAAATCAAGCATCTAGAAAAAAATTTTGGGAGCATCAGAGCCAGTGGAAATATGTTTTTTTTTTTTTTTTTTTTGCCTTCTCAATTAGGTCACTTCCGCTTCTTCTAATTTCTTTCCTAAAAGAAAGGATCAGAACTAGACAATTTCTACCCATGTCTCCCAGGAACAACAGATCCATTCTTCTACTTCCCCTTTTTTCTTTCCATCTTTTAAAGGGCACAAGATCCAAGTCTCACCAGTTTGAGGCCTGTTTGTTCCCTCTGAGGTGATAGCCAGAAGCAGTCCCCATACAGTGGACTTCACTGATGTGCTCACATTCTTTCCATTTCTCCGTCACTAAAGGCATTCTAACTGCTTAACACTCCACTGTTCTTCCAGATAGTTCTATACCATAGACATGACCTCAAAGTTATTTACCATTAGCCCTCTGATTACATCATGACTTGGAAATTTGACCTTTCCTCCCACTAGTTAGAAGCAGGAGTTGTGTTTTGTTCAATAAATAAATATGTAGCTTCTCTTACAGGCAGGCAATAGGGAGACAGGGTGAGAGGGGGTTAGGCTATGATTAATGAACTGTTTGCTTTTGAGTCAAGATAAACTGGTCAATCTGGATGCAGTGTGGATCTGCAGCATGATGCTGAGCAACCCACAGAAGCCCTTTGAAGTTGCGACACCCTCACTAGATCGTGCTACTGCCATTCCTTGGAGCCAAACAATATTTTAAAACTCAGAAAGATATGAGTTCAAGTTTTCCCTCCCCACTAAATGCTTTTACATATTAGGAAAGGTATCCGTCATACTGACAAATGATACAGATGCATCACACAACTACTTCAAGAAGGCGGGTACACTTCCCTTTCTGTCGAATGATCTCACAGGAAGGACCTTGTTTTCATCATTTAACAACCTATCTTGGAGATGTCCCATATTACTACACAAAGAACTTTCTTATACTTTTTTTAGTAGACTTTATATTTTTAGAATACTTTTAGATTTATAGAAGAGTTGAGCAGAAAATACAGCACGCTCTCCTGTACCTCCTTCCTACACATAGGAACAACCCTTGCCCCGCCTCTATCAGCATAACCCACCCGAGCGGTGCACTTGTTAAATCAATGAACTATATCAGCATTACTATCACTTAAAGACCGTAGTTTTCATTAGGGTTCACTCTATTGTTATACATTCTATGGATCTGAACAATGCATAATATCATTTATCTACCACTGTAGGTCTATGCAGAATAGTTTCACTGCCTGATAAAGTTTGGATCTGAAATGCCCAAAGGCCCATGTGTTAAACGTGTGATTCTGAGCCCACGACACTATTGGGAGACAATAGAACCTTTAAGAGGTGGGGCCTACTAGAGAAAGTTAGGTTACATGTGTGTGCCATCAAAGGGAATATTGGGACCCTAGTCTCTCTCTCTCTCCCTCTCCCCCTTTCTCCTCTCTCCCCAGTCTCTCTCTCCCTCCCTCCCTCCCTTCCTCTCCCTCTCTCGTTGCCCAGCCACCAAGAGGTGAACAGGACCCCTCTGCCACACATTCCCACCATGGTGTACTATGCCATCACAGGCCCCAAAGCACCAGAGCCAAGCAACCACAGACTAAAACCTCTACAACTATGAGCCAAAATAAACTTTTCCTCCTTTTAAGTTATCTCCTACATTTCGTCAAGGTGATAGAAAGCTGATTATACATTGGTTTAAAAATCATCTATACTTCATCTATTTATCCTTTCATCCTCCTTAACCTTTGGCAACCACTGATCTTTATACTGTTTCCACAGTTTTGCCTTTTCCAGAATGTCATACACTTGGAATCGTACAGTATGTAACTTTTTCAGATTGGCAACTTTCACTTAGCAATATGCATTTAAGTTTTCTCCATGTCTTTTCATGGCTTAATTACTCATTTCTTTTTAGCACTGAACCATAGTCTGTCATCTGGATGTGCCACAGTTTATCTTGTCACCCACTGAAAAACATCTTGATTCTTCCAAGTTTCAACAATTACGACTGAAGCTGCTACAAACATCTGTGTGAAGGTTTTTGTATAGACAGCTTCATACTTTTTTTACAGTGAAATAATTTCACATTATGAAGATATGCCATAAATTTTTCTACCATTAGTGAACATTGCAGATTATTCCCAGGATTTCGCCACTACAAATTGTGTTTCAGTGCATAACCTCGTATATAACATGTGTGCAAATGCATTCTTAAGATTAATTCCTGCAAGTGGAATTTTTGGGTCAAAGGGTTTAAGCATGTTGTAATTTTGATGTATATTTCTAAACTGACCTCACAGAGGTTATAAAAATGTACTCTCTCACCAGCAATGTGTGGGAGTGCCTGTCCCCTATGGCTTCTGTTGTTCTTTCCCAACCGAAACCCTTCTTCATCTGTTCCTTCCCACGGCCCTTGCAGGAAGTACAGGCCAGCTGTCCATTGGCCCAACACAGTACATCCATGTGTCTTTCTTTTTTGTCCATTCATGGTCTTCGTCATGAATTCAAAGACCTGAGTAGGCAGAAGAAGTGTTCTCTTCAAAGTACCTTCTGTTAATGGATTTAA
Organism: Erethizon dorsatum; assembly: GCA_028451465.1. Lineage (NCBI taxonomy): Eukaryota > Metazoa > Chordata > Mammalia > Rodentia > Erethizontidae > Erethizon > Erethizon dorsatum. The sequence goes on from CM051824.1 coordinate 99,649,965, forward strand.
ATAAATACAGGTACCACTACTGAGATATTTCAAGACCATAAGTTTAAAAGAAAAAAAAACCCTTACCATATATTTAGTAAAATATTCCCAGTGAATACAGAGGTGGCTAACCATGGTGTTATGAAGGTCCTTTGAATATTTTCTGTGATATTTGTTCCTCTGAGAGAAACCCATAAAATATGGAGACATAAATATCTCTTAGAATATCCTACTCCTTGTCTTTTGGGATGGAACTATTTGCTAAAAAATTCTGAAAACTTAGCACCATTTTCTGAGTACCAGTGAGTTTAATTAAGCAGGCTGGAGCTTCTCTGAACATGGGCATTAAGAAGAGCCCATTTTCCAACCTGCAATGCTCATCATCCAAATTAAACTTATCATGTAATGTGGTGTTAGATCTTCTTCTTCCAATGTGAGTTCTTTAAAGTCTGCTGTCATCATAATGGCACTCTGCATGTAGCCAGATAACTCCTCAAGCAACCCAACTGTGAAGGAGGCATTTCAAGCTCAGCCATTTCTCAGCCTGGGTGATGCTGAGCACATCTATATATGGTAGGCAGTCTCCAAGATGATTCTTCAAACACCTCACCTTGGGATTTATGCCCTTTTGTAGTTCCCCTTGTATAATTCCATGAACTCTCCAATGGATTTCATGTCTTCCTTTGAACAAACAGAATATGGGAGAAGTGATGGGATGACATTTCCAAGATTAGGTTATAAATGACCACATTTCTGTTTGAGGTCACTCATCTCTCACAGTCTCTTGTATCAATCCTTCCATCTGGTGAAGGCCAGCTTCCGTGTCTAAATCCTTCACCAAAATCTTGAATGTGACCTTCTCAGAGACTCTGAGTCGGAACCACCCAGCTAAACGGCTCTTGCATTCCTGACCCTTTGAAACTATGAATTAATATGGATCTATTATTTCAAAGTGCAAAGTTTGAATATAATTTGTTAGCCAGCAATTACATAACTAATGGATCTTGCCACTGGAAACTGTCTCATCATTGAGAAGAGTAATTAAGACACTTGGAGAGGAAGAAAGTAAATGGAAAGTAATGCTAAGGGAGTCTGAGAAAGGATTTCACTCTTCTTTTTGCTGGGGTCCAAATCTAAAAGGAAGGGCAACAAGTTTGGTGAGACCTGAGTGAAGCTTGGAAAGGCTGCAATAGGGAAGATATCTTCCCCAATCTGGGTGAATAGAACAACACTAGACTGGACTGGGCCTCCCAGGGGGCTGGACCAAGTGAGCCTGAGGCAAGTACCAGGATAGGGAATATTGAAGAGAGCTGTGCTTTCTCAGAGGTCAGCGGACCTGAAGATCTTCACTGTGGGACAAAGAAGGATGTAGGATGATCCCACTGGACTTTTCATTAGAGACCAGAAGGGGAAACAGAGTTTTTACATGAGTATATCAGGCAATGTCTGGGCACAAGTATGACTAGGTATGTTATACCAGATGTCCCTGCACAGACGGCACACAAAGATTAGAAACCCTTCCTGACCCTTCCCCATTCCTTGATGCTGGAGAGTCTAAGAATTCTAATATGATTCTACTGAGAAACAGCAAGAAAGTCAACAAGTTGACTTTGAATTGACTTGGAAAATCCTAAAGTGAATGACAGAGCTGCAAACTAGCTGAGATGAAGTACTATCTTTTAGGCAAAGTAGAGACTTGGCAAGACTTTCTTTGAAAGACATGTGTGTATTTAGTTTTGTGAGAGGTATTTTTTTTACCAGGAATGTATGCACCCTGTAGGGAAATGAGATCCCTTGTTTTGGAGAGAAAAATTACAGGAAAGTAAATAAAAAGGAATTACTTCAATTCAACCAGAACATGTGGAGAAAGCTCAGTTTTCTAAAATTCAATCCACAGCATCCATCTACTCTCTTACTCTTGAGTAGCAGTGGGGAGATGAGAGACGGTAAATTGCTCTTTGATCTGTCATCATTTAATACCCACATTTCAAGATAACTTTTTACGTAGCATAGCATGTAAAAAATCAATTCTAAACTAAAACTGCCTTTATTCCAATCCTGGATCATCTTTCTAGGAATGTAACATTAAAAACTTAGTCTAATCTTTTTCTAATCTGTCTCTGACTCTGTCTCTGTCTCTCTCTCTCTCTCTCTCATTTTGAAAATGTGCAGCGATAGATGTAATAGCTGATCTTCACATACCTATTCACTTCAACCATTATTAACTCAATCTTTTTTTATTTCTATTGTAACTCATTTCCCTACACTATATTATTTTAAAACACATCCCAGATCACATTATATAGTGTTATTCATAACATTTTGCTATATAATCTTTAAAACATAAGAAACCTTTTAAAGCCAAACTACGAAACCATTATCATATTTAAAAACTAAACAAGTTCTTTAATAGCATCAAATATGCAATCAGTATTTAAATTTACAATTATCTTAAGTTTTCTAATTTTCTTATAGTTTATTTTTTTGTGGTTTATTTAAATCTTTTCCCAAATAATGCCCACTCATTGCAGTTAGTTGATATATCTCTTTCAGTGTACGTACTCTGCTTCCATCTTTTTCCATGCAGTTATTGCCTGAAAAAAACTGATCACTTATCCTGTGGACCTTCCCACAGTCTTTCTGGTTGCATCCCTGCATGTTTAGCAGGTTCTCTTGTCCTCTGAGTTCCCTGTGTTTACACCTAAAGGCTTGAATCAGGTGCAGATTCAGGGTCATTTTGCGGGGTTGGGGGCAAGAATTCGGCATAAATGAAATGGTGTCAGTTCTTTCAACAGGTAGCACAACTACTTATTGCCTCTCTTTTAGTGTAATTAGCACCTGTTTATGTTCAGTACCTAGATTCATTAGGGGCTGCAAAACAGTGATATTCTAATTTCATCTATCTTCTTCATGTATTAACTAAAATACTTCTATAAAAAGAAAATTTCCCTCATCTTCAATGAGATAGTCATTTACTTAAGGTAGGCCAGATAAATGATTGGTTTTCAAAATAATGAGTTAGTTCCCTTAATTGATGATCAATTAGTTGTATTTTTTTAAGTATAATTATGAACTCATGGGTTTATAAGTAAATGATGGATTTCAATTCATTGTAGCTATTTATGCTCAAAGTACCCTATTTTTGTTCAATGGAAGCCCATGGAAGTTGGCACCTGTATCCTTTTAATGTGACTTCGTTACTAATTCACATGACCACTGTCGCAATTTGCCTGGGAAGGAAGGTGTTCTGTAATATAGGACTTTCAGTTTTAAAACATAGTAAGTTCTGGGCAAACAGGGATGAATTGGTCACTGCAAACCTTATCTGTCTTTACTAATTTCAGTGATAGCTGGTAAGATGAGACATTCTAAATTCATTGTGTACATGTCCCATTCCAGACTTGGAATTAGCTATTTTCTCAAGAACACTTGGTTCCTTTTAGTGGGAAATGAGAGTTAGTGGGAAATGGAATTCAATCCTCTAACTTCTTTTAAGCATCAGCTCTACTTTTGTACAATGGTTAGAACAATAATCTTTATCCAAAATGAGTCTCTGTGAGGATCATATGCAATAGTGGTTGCAAAGCACAGGGCCTGGATCGTAGAAACTGCTTAGTAAACATTGGCTGCTCACAATACCCATATAGGTAACTTAGGCAGTGTCACGGCTTATTCACCTAGCCAAACTCCACCTCGTATTAGAGAAACCATGTTAAAGAACTATATTGAAGAGACACAGATCAGGACAGAGACTCTTTTTTTTTTTTTGTGGGTACTGGGGGGTCGACCTCAGGACCTCGCGCGCCAGCAGGCGCCCATGCCGCTGAGCGATATCACCGGCCCCTTTTTCGTATGTGGGTTCCGGGAGTCGAACTCGGGCCCTCGCGCTTGCCGGGCAGGTGCTTACGCCGCTGAGCCATCTCACCGGCCCCAGGACAGAGACTCTTAAGAGTTTTGCTGTGTACTATCTACAGACTGCAACGTGACCTGTACAACTCAGTAATTTCAAACTTCACATTTAAACCATCAGAGCTATCCAACCTTTCAACAAAACAAAGCTGTGCAGCTGGAGAGGAGACTATTTCTAACAAAGCCTGAAAATATTTGGGTTTGACAACTGAGAAGCCCATGTTTATCCTAAGTTTCTTGCCCTATTGCATACTTGTAAGGCAAGCGAAAGAAATTTCATACAATAGTTGAAAAAGTAGTGAAAATTCATGCATTGAGAGAGATTCTCAAAAAATAGTATTGGAAGCAGATGCAGAAAAGTACCATTAGTAGGTCTCTGAGAAAATGATGTGATCTGCTCTAGAATTCATGAAGGAGCAATTTACAGAAAGAAGCCACATTGGCCCCTTCCACGTGGGTTTTCAGCTGAGCCTTCAGAGGCTAACAGCTATCGCGAGCCCCTGTGCCTGTGATGTACATAAAGAAGAAACAGATCAAAGAATTCTTGTTCTGTGAACCATTGCAAACAACTACAAAGGGATGGATGAGTTCAGCGCTGTCACGAGTGCTTTTTGAAAGCATAAGTTAATGCTTGTCATATGTGAATCGATTTATACTGATGTTGCCCTTGATATGTTAAGAAAAATTCAGGACCCATTTATGCTTTTTTTGTAACAAAGTAGGCTCTTATCATTATCACACAGCATAATGCACCAAGAAGTTTTGCTTCTGAGAAACTCCCCCAAATATTGAAGACTAGCTTGAATGTTGTGGTGAACACAGTAAATGTTTCAAAGGATGTATTCAATCCCCTCCCCAACTCTTGTTTCTAACAGAGCAGTTGGAACAAGGACATTATTCAAAAATAAAACTTTCAATGGCCATGGGCTGACCTGGATTTTTGTTTTGTTTTGTTTTGTTTTGTTGTTATCGGTGGTGGTGGTGATAGTGAAGGATATTTGCTTGTTTTTTCAATCTTAGCAAATATTTGCATATAAAAGAAGGTAAAAGAGAATTTAAAAATTGAGTGGCACATGCATTCATCAGACTACATGAGAAGAAAATAATTATTAAATAGTAGATGAAAATCCCTGGAAAAAATAAACTGAACAATGTCTTGGGATCATAGTTAGACTTTAGCTCTGCCAGCAATTTTTTTCTGCAAGAGTTCCTTCCAGGGATATGAATGGGCAAGGCCTTGACCTACTCAGGAAAGGGAAGACTCATCACAGCTAGGTCATCAGGAGGCTGCAACATGGGCCAAGGGCCAGATACCTGGCACAAAAATAAGAGTGGGCTATTTAGCACAATAGTCCTCTGCTTCTTATCCCTGGGGTAGACTGCATGACCCAAGCCCCCCAGTGGACATAGAGAGTGCCAACACCTCCATACGCTAAGTTTTTTCCTATCCATCTTGCAGTGTTGCCATGTTGTACCAGAGTAGGTCTGTCCTCCCTTTTTTATGCCCTGTTGCCTCCTTCGCAACACTCTTGTGCTCTGGGGTCATTAGTAAGTAAGTAATGTAGGTGCTACAACAGTGTCTGCCAAATACCCAAGGTAGCTACTAAGTGATGAACTGGTAAGTATTATGCAAAATGATGAATCACTTCCCAAATGGGGAGAGAGAGACAGCATGAGATTTTATCCTGGTACTCAAAGTAACACACAATTTAAGGCATAGGAATTGTCTTTTTCTGGAATCTTCCATTTCATATCTTCAGACCTTGGTTCACTGAAACCACAGCAAATCCATATATGAGGAAGACTACTGTATTTTCTAAGCTACTAAAACCTTCAGATCTCAGGAATAAGCAAAGCAGGTGAAAAGAATACAGTATTCCCACAGCTGGAGGCATGGCAAGGAGAGCAGATATTTCACCATCCCACAGAAAAGGCAGCAAGCATCCAGGCCAATGCAGGCAGCTTCCTCCTCTGAAACTGTTCTCAGGTCCCAGAGAAAGTGACGGCAGTGCCTTCCCTCCTATGCCTGCCTCTCAGCCCCACTGCACTTATCAGCTTTTTGTAGTGTGTGAGTGCATGAGGGAAATGTCCATTTTTTGAAACCAAGGCTGACATTCAAATAAAGAATTTTTAAATTTATTTAATGATTTATAATTATGGCAAATGAAATTAAATCCTAAATAAATTTAACACATCAAAAAAATTAGAATGAACACTGCAGGAAAGTTTTTCAGGCAATTCTCAGTTTAGATAAAGCATGTTGTAGAATGAATTTCCTTCTTCCTTGTCGCGGGAGGCGGGGAGGTTAGGAAATGACGCTGTGAGCCTGGCAAGTGATGTGAAAACTCACAAGCATGAGATGACTACTTCCTTCCTTCCTTGCTTTTACCGTGGGAATTTCCCATCTTCAACATTTTAATTTCTGGGTGTTTAAGTTAATCTCTTCCATTAATCTCTTCTATTTGTGAGGTCAATTGATATTTTTGTTGCTGCTTTTTTAAAAAATGCTGCATAGTTTAAAAAGAAGGTGTAGTCTTCATTTTGGTGATATACGGGTAATCAAAACATCAGGTGTGTGTATGTATTTTAGGGCATATGTATCTTTAGAATTATGCTATTTAGGCCTGATTTATTCTTACTTTATTATTATTATTATTATTATTATTATTATTATTGGTGAGAGAAGTGAATTAAAAGTCTTATGCCAGGGCTTCAAACATGGCTGAATAGAGGAGTAATGTCTGAGAAACTCAGAGAAGATCATCTAAAAACACAAGTAATTGGAAGAAGGGAAGGGATATACACCCTGATGCAAAAAATCAATTTGAAAGAAGTGACTTGTAGATCGAACAAAACATATGCATAGAAGTTTAAAAGAAGGGAAGCAGCCCCATAGGGCTGACCCACAGGACCTCCACCCTCACCCATCATGGAAGCAGCCATTTTGAGAAGCTCCCAAATACCTGGCATGATCCAAACAGCATGGCAGAGTCTAGCCGCACAGGATAGACTTGGGTTTTATGAGCCCTTCACCTCATCATTCCCCTCCAAACATGGAGGAGGTTGCAGCCTGGCAGCATCTTCGCCCACACACATCTGGGGCGAGTGTCCAGGGATGGGAGCTGTTCCCTCCCCACCTTCCCATTCATTCTCAGACCCTGTGTAGAAAAACAAGAGATGGGCTCCTGTGTTGGGAGTCTTCAATCTTGGACCCTGGGCACACCTGAGTCACCACTGGGAGCCTGCAGTTTATCCCAGGCAAACTGGGACATTCATCCAGCACACAGAGCTACCACTGGTCTGGTATGAGTCAGTACTCAGTACCCTGGAGTCTCACTGCCCTGCTCCAATCCTAGACCTGCCAGAGTCTCTATCTGACATCTAGCACCAATTCCAGGGCACCTTAGGTTTACACAGAGAGCTCCAAGCCCATGTAAATCTCTGCCTTGTACACCTGGACTGTGGTAGCACCCATTCAACACAAGGTGTACTGCCTCCACTCTGGGCACAGCAGTGTCTCCACCCTGCATTTGGCCAGAGTCCTGGGCACACTCCCTGCCTAACACAATAGCCCAGTCCTCTGCCTGTCTAAGCAGCAAGGGTTAAGGGCCCACCTGTTCTGCCCGGTACTCCAGACACCCATGAGATACCACCCAGCACCTTGCACCTTCACTGTGCCTGAAAAAATCTCCCCATGTTTGTCTTGGGCAGATTTGCTTCTCCTCTCAGAATCCCAAATCCACACAAGCCTCTGCATAGTTTCAGGAGCCTGTCCCATGGACACTGGAATATATACTGGATAACCAGCATTGGTTCCAAACCAGTGGGAATCCATGAGAGGAGCCTCAGAACCAAGGCCCCATATCTTCCCTGGTCTGACTGCCCAGCTTGAACAATTGCCACAAATGGGGTTATGGAAAGAGATCCCCTTAAAGTGAGTAATGACCATATAAACTCACAGACTATAATGAGAAGCAAAGAGGAATGTGACTTGTAACATTAAAGACTACTGGAATGGAAAGAAAACACTCTTCTGGAAATATATAGAAATTCTCTCTCTCTCTCTCTCTCTCTCTCTCTCTCTCTCTCTCTCTCTGTACATTTTTTGGTTTTTCACTATTTTTTTTTCTTTTGATGGAGGACAGAGTTTTACCACCCATTTTCTTGTTCTTCTTTTTAATATTACTTTATTTGTTTGAGTAGCCCCTCCTTTTATTCTTTCTCTGCCCCTTCTTTTCTCAATCTGTCTTTAAACTTCCATTGGTATTTTTTCTTATTTTCTTTTCTTCTTGTTTAATCTACACTCCCTATTATTTATCCTTTTCATAGTTGGTAGTCTCTGTTCCTATTATTTAATACCACTAATTTCCCTGTACTCTTTAACAGGACCTTCTACATCAATCTTACCACATTCTTCACATCTTCTATTGCTTTTTCAAAATCTATTTCTTTTCTCTTTTTCTTTCATGCTACCATACCTATATTATTTACCCTCATGAAAATATAGGTAGTTATACTCCTATTCAATATAGTTCAGGAAACATTAGCCAGAGCAATTAGACAAGAAGAAATAAAAGGAATAAGGACAGGAAAGGAAGAAGTTAAATTATCATTATTTGCAGATGACATGATACATTACATAGAAGACCCCTAAAACTCCATCAAAACACTTGTCGATTTAATAACCCAATTCAATGGTCAGTTGGATACAAAGTCAACACTGAAAAATCAATAGCATTCCTGTACGCAAACAACAAACTCACTGAGAGAGAAATTAGGGAGACCACACAATTCACAATACTATAGAAAAAAGTGAAGTACTTTGGAATCAATCTAACAAAGGAAATAAAAGTTCTATACATTGAAAATTACAGTACTCTGAAAAATGCGATTGAAGAGGATATAAAAAAATGGATCAGAAAATGGATCTCATGGATCAGAAGAACCAACATAGTGAAACGGCTATACTTCCAAAATTGTTACACAGATTTAATGCAATCCTGATCAAAATACCAATAGCAAACCTCACAGAACTAGAGAAAACATTCCTAAAATTCATTTGGAACCAGAAGAGACTTAGAATAGCAAAAGCAATTCTCAGAAACAAAGGCAAGGCAGGGGGCATCACAATCCCTGATGTAAAATTATACTACAATGCTATCATGGAAAATCAGCATAGTACTGGCAAAAAAAAAATAGATCTGAGGATCAGTGGAACAGATTAGAAGATGCAGAGACAACTACAATCACACTCAGCCACTTTATCTTTGACAAAGGGGCCAAACATGTTCACTGGAAGAAAGATAGCCTCTTGAATAAATGGTGCTGGAAAAACAGGCTTTCCACATGCCAAAGACTAAAACTAGACCCATGTCTATCACCATGCACTAAACTAAAGTCAAAATGGATCAAAGATCTAAATATTAAAATAGAAACACTAAATCTGCTGGAAGAGAAAATAGGTAGAAATCCTGAAGACATAGGTGTAAGAAAAGACTTCATGAACAAAACCCAGGTCACATGGAAAATACTACACAGAATCAACAAATGGGAGCTCATCTTTTTAAAAAGCTTTTGCACATCAAAAGAAATCACCAACAGAGTGAAAAGACAACCCACAGAGTGGGAAAAAATTTTAGCCAACTTTCCATTAGACAAAAGACTTCTATATAGAACATATAGAGAATTGAAAAAAATCAGACACCCCAAATTCAAAGACCCAATCCAAAAATGGACATCTGAGATGAATACACATTTCTCAGATGTAGAAATGCAAATGGTAAATAAATATATGAAAAAAATGTTCAACATCATTGGTCATTTGAGAGATGCAAATTAAAGCAACACTGAGATTTCATCTCACTCCAGAAAGAATGGTTATCATCAAGAAATCAACCAATAACAAATGCTGGTGGGGCTGAGTGGAAAAAGGAACAATTCTCCACTGTTGGTGGTAATGTAGACTGGTGCAACCACTGTGGAAATTAGTATGGAAATTCCTCAAAAAACTAGGATTAGAGGTCCCATTCCACCCAGCTATTTTCCTTTTGGGTATCTTCCCAGAAGAATTAAAAACATCATACCATGGCGATATATGTCTACCCATGTTTATAGCAGAACAATTTGTAGTAGCTAAATCTTGAAAACCACCCAAATGTCCATCAACAGAGGAATGGATAAAAAAGACATGGTATTTTTACACAATGGAGTAGTACTCACCCATAAAGGAGGATAAACTTGAGGCACTTATAGATAAATGAATGCAACTTGAGACCATACTCATAAGTGAAGTAAATCAGACTTACATGTGTAAAGATCGTATTGTCTCCCTGTTGTGAGAAACTGAAGGAGTAAGTAAGAACCAAAATGTACAATAGATGTTGTGAAATGGGAAGAAATTGTTCAAAGGGAGAGAGGAACTGGGGGGAGGGGGAAAGGAAAACAACATATGTTAGTTATACTGCTAGCTTCTTTTAGTTCATTGAAAAGAAAGCTTTGTGCCTATATCATTTGGAGAATATTTTTATGCCCATTTCTTATACTCCAAGTAACTACTTTGAAGATAACAATATGCAATGTATTAACTATTATTATTTTCCTATTATTTTGTTATGAAATTTTGTTTTGATTTTTTTCCATAAAATTAAAAAAATAGGGCCGGTGATATGGCTCAGTGGCATAAGCACCTGCCTGGCAAGCGCAAGGTCCTGAGTTCGACTCCCAGTACCCACATAAAGGAAAAAAAGGGCCAGTGATATCACTCAGTGGCACAAGTGCCTGCTGGCAAGTGCAAGGTCCTGAGTTTGACTCCCAGTACCTACCCACGTTAAAAAAAATAATAATAATACATATATGGTAAAAGTGTAAATATCCACTCTATTGAGTGGATACAATTTTCTGATTTGTCTTAGATTTTGATATATAACTATAAACCTTATACCTATGATTAAAGGTACAAAGTATTAGTTATTACAGTTTGTCATTTTCCAGTTTGTGTTTGATGCTATTGTTATTACTGATTGTATTACTTTAGCCAAGGTGACATACCTGTTGTGATCAGTTGATCTTCCTTGTATGCCGGTACCTAGATTGTCTAAAGGCAGTAAACAACACTATAGTCCAGTACCAAAGAACTGGGTGCTAAGCCAAACAGGCTGCAATCTTTCATCCCTAACAAACAGAAGAGGTAGGTTCCTGGGACAGACTACAAGCCAGCTATGCATAGAAGACATCTCTGAAAAGTAGTCATTACATAAAGAGGTCTAAATACCAGTATTAAAACTACCTAGGATAAATAATTTATAAATCTCAATGCAGAAAACAAATAAACAAAACAACAACAATGACAACTAAAAACTTAGAAAGTGAGAAAGCACAGACACAAGACCCAACACCCAACTTGCCCAAAGCAAATCCTGAGGGATTTCAAGTAAAAGAAATCAAAAGCCACCCAGCTGAATTTTCTGATATAGTAGTAGAAGAAGTAACAAAATAGATGAATAAATCTCTAGACAAAACCAAAACAGAAATAATTACACAGATAATTAGAATGAGGATGACCATAATGAAGGAAATGGTTAGCGAATCTAGAGTAGATACAAATTTTTAAAAATAGAGGAGCTTAGGAAAGACATGAAACCATGAATGCCCTACATGGGAAAGAACTGCATTCCATAAAACAGATTCAAACAAATATCCCAGAGATTAAAAATTCTCTTGAAAGTATATGCAGCAGAATCAACCAATGTGAAGATAGAATATCAGTTCTAGGATACAGGGTTGCAGTTAGTGATCATCAAATAAATGACTTCTTAAAAATAGCAAGGGACCATGAAAAATCAATCCATCAGCTGCTAGATGATGCAAAGAAGAATAATATAATATTAATTGGAATCAATGAAATATCAGAAGATAATATAAAGTACCAAAAAACTTGTCATGAAAGTAATAGCAGAAAACTTTCAAAGCATGGAAAAAATATTGAGACACAGGTAAGTGAAGCATATAGAACTCCAAATAGCCATGATTATGAAAAACTACACCAAGACATATAATAGTTAAGATTCCAGAAATTAAACACATGAACAGAATACTAAAATCTCTTAAACAAATCACCTATAAAGTGATTTGAATCATCAGAATTGCAGCAGACTTCTTAACAGAAACCCTTAAGTCAAGGAGAGCATGGAGTGAAGTATTTCAAGCCCTAAAAGAAAAATACCTCAACCCAGATTGTGGTATCATGCAAAATTATCTTTCAAAATTGATGGAGAGAGGGCCGGTGAGATGGCTCAGCGGCTTAAGTGCCTGCCCAGCAAGCACGAGGGCCCAAGTTCGACTCCTGGAACCCACATACGAAAAAGGGGCTGGTGATATCGCTCAGCGGCACGGGCGCCTACTGGCGCTTGAGGTCCTGAGGTCGACCCCCCGGTACCCACAAAAAAAAAAAATTGATGGAGAGACTTCCATGATAAAGATACTTCCATGATAAAGAACACCTGAAGAAATTCGTGCTCACCAAACCAGCACTCCAAAAAAGTTCTAAAGGATATTCCAGAAAGAGAAAATGAAGACAACAATTTCAAGAATTATAATACAATGAATCTACCAGGCAAGGCAAACAATTAAATACAAGGGAAAGAAAGGGAACCAACAACATAAAAATAATATAATAACAAATGTAAGTCAATACCTATCAGCTATAACCATCAATGTGAATGTTCCCAACTCACCAATGAAAAGAAACAGATTGGCAGAATAGATCAAGAAACAAGATCCAACAATATGCTGCATATAAGAAACACATTTAACTCAAAAGGAAATTTATAGACTGAAAGTCAAAGTATAGAAAACAATACGCCATGCGACAGGAACTCAGAAAAAGCAAAGGTAGTAATTCTACTTGGAGACAAAGTGGATTTCAAGCCAAGACTGAGCAGAAGAAACAAAAAAAGTGGCATATTTGTTATGGGAACAATCCAATGGGAAGTGATAACAATTATAAATATACATGCACCAAATATCAGCACACCCAACTATATAAAACAAACACTAATGAATATGAGAAAATCAGATAAGCACTAGTACAATTGTAATGGGGGATCTCAATACCCCACTGTCACAAATAGACAGATCAACTAGACAGAAAATCAGCAAAGAAATGTCAGAGCTGAACCAAACCTTTGAACAAATGGATTTAGTACATTTCTATAGAGTATTCACCCCATAACATCAGAATACACATTCTTCTCAGCCACACATGGGCTGTTATCCAAAATAGACCACATACTAGCTCATATAACCTGCTTAAGTAAATGCATAGGAACTGAAATTATTTCATGCATATTATCAGACCATAGTGCAATGAAATTGGAAATCAATGGCAAAAGAAACCACAAGAACTTCATAAACACATGGAAATTAAATAGAGCCCTCCAGAACAATCAATGAGTCACAGATGAAATTAAAGGAAAAATTAGACGGTTTCTACAATTAAATAATAATTCCATTATGATGTACCAGAATTTATGGGATGCAATGAAAGCAGTTCTACCAGTGATATTTATAGTGATGGATTTGCACATCAGAAAAACAGAGCAAGCTAAAATAAGTAACCTAATGTTGAAACTCATGGTTCTAGAAAAAGAAAAACAAGTTAAACACAAGGCTCATATGAGGAAGGAAATTATAAAAGAGCAGAAATTAATGCGATTGAGACTAAGAAAACAATACAAAGAATCAGAGTCAGTTCTTTGAAAGATTAAATAAAATAGTCAAACACTTAGCCAACCTTATAAAAAGAAAAAAGAAAAAAAGACCCAAACCCATGTAATTAGGAATGAAAAGGGTGAAATCACAACAGATCCTATAGAAATCCAGAAGATCATCAGTACCTACTTTGGGAACTTGTACTCCAATAGATAGAAAATTCAGAAGAAATGGATCAGCTTCTGCATACATATGAATTATCAAACTTAAATCAAGAAGACATGAAAATTCTAAATATTCCAATACCAACTATTAAATTGAAGAAGTAAAAAAAAAAAAAAAAAAAAAGCTACCAACAAAGAAAAGCCCAGGTCCTAAAGGATTCACTGCTGAATTCTACAAGAACTTTAGAAAACATCTAATGCTATTATGACTCAAACTCTTTAATGAAATTGAAAGGGAAGCAATACTCCCAAACTCATTCTTGGAAGCAAACATTAACCTGATACCATAACCTGAGGGGCCCAACCATAAAAGAGAACTACAATGGGTCGGTGAGATGGCTCAGCGGCTTAAGCGCCTGCCCGGCAAGTGCGAGGGCCCGAGTTCGACTCCCGGAACCCACATACGAAAAAGGGGCCAGTGATATCGCTCAGCGGCACGGGCGCCTCCTGGCGCGCAACATCCTGAGGTCGACCCCCCGGTACCCACAAAAAAAAAAAGAGAGAGAACTACAAGCCAATCACTTTAATGAACATAGATGCAAACATGCTCAATCTAATGAAAGAAATGAAAGACATTTACATTGAAAAATATAGTACTCTGGAAAAGGAAATCAAAGAGGATATCATAAAATGGAAAGATATCCTCTGTTCTTGGATAGGCAGAACCCATGTAGTGAAAATGTCCATACTTCCAAAATGTTATACAGATTTAATGCAATCCTAATCAAAATGCCATTAGCATACCTCACAGAACTAGAGAAAACAATCCCAAAATTCATTTAGACCCAGAAGAGACCTAGAATAGCAAAATACAATTCTGGGCAACAAAGGCAAGCAGCAGGTGTCACAATCCCTAATGTAAAATTATACTACAAAGCTACAGAGATAAAAACAGCAAGATACTGGCAAAAAAACTGACCTGTTGATCAATGGAACAGAATAGAAGATGAAGAAACAACTCGAAGCACACTCTGTTACCTTATCTTTGACAAAGGGGCCAAACACCTTCACTGAAAGAAAGATATCCTCTTTAATAAATGGTGCTGATCACCTTTATACTTTTATGTACTAATTTGTCATATTTTTAATTTTCTTATATAGTCTCTGATGACTCATCACAATGAAAAATGAGAAAAGAACAACACTTACATTTATTTCATGGTGCTTACACTCCCCAATTATAGGTTATTATATTATTAATGCTTCTAGTTGTTAACTTAATACTTTTGAATAATACATTAACAACTCTACTACAGGTTTTATCATGTAAACAAAAGATTTGGAAATCATGCTACAAAAGACAAGGAGCTCACACTTATACTGACTTTTTTCCTTCTCTTTACCTCTCACTTTTTACTTCTTTTACTGTGATTGTTTCTATGTTATATTCTATTCTCTAGTCACAGTTACTACAATTGTTCAGTCTTATTCCATTATTCGATAAATTTAGTACTTACCCTCATTACCACCATAGCTACTCTCTTCATGTTTCTATTGACATCTTTAAGTTTGCTGTGTGTTTCAAGAAAGGAAACATAAATAACTTTCTCCTGATTTTTTGCATGCTTGAAAATACCAAACAAGAAATTGGCTAGGTAAAAAATCTTGGGCCATGTATTTTTTGGGGGACTTGAAAATATTTTTTACCAGCTTCTAGCAGTTGATACTCCTACAAAGAATTCCGAGGCCAAACTTAAATCTTTCTTTTTATAACTTTGCTTTTTCCAGGCCCAGATTCTTACTCTATCTTTGAAGTATAGTAACTTTACCAAGCTATATCTCAGTGTTGACTTTGCTTATTCTTTTTTTTCCTCCTCTTCGAAATATCTGGGTTCATTTCAAAGCATGAATTAGGTCTTATTTATTAAGGAAATATTTATTATGTTATATCTGAATATTTATTCTGTTTCTCTTAGTAAGGACACTCATTTGCAGGAAAGCTGAGTTCTTTTTCATATCTTCCATATCTATTATTTTCTCACAAATCATGTTAAGTATTTGTTTTTTTCTATTTACAGCATTTTCCTTTTTCCAAAGGTATTTCCTTTTCTCCAAATGTATTCTCTTTATACCTGTCCTATTTCAAGCAGTATCTCTTTTTTAACTAATCGTGTCAATTTTCATTTCTGTAATTACTTTTTCTTTTCTTTTTTCCAGATCTCTGTAAGTTTTTTTAAAAATTACTCTTAGTAATTTATCTCTTACTTGAGTCAGCATAGTTTCCTTTGAATTATTGCTTCATAAAAGTCATTTTTATACATTTTAATGGAAAAATGTTCCTTACAATTTTTTATCTAGGTTATGGCATAACTTTTTGAAATGTTAATCTGCCTTTTGTCATATTCTTATTTATTTTTCTTGCAATATATTTGTGTTATGTGCCAAGTGAATTCCTTTTCCATAACTATTCATCTTTTTATGAGATTACTCATTGTTTTATGGGGACTGATCCTTATTGTTTTTTTTTTTTTTTTTTTTTTTTAAGACTAATATGGCAGAGAGGCCAGGGAAGTGAGCAGAATCCACCATCAGCTTGGATTCTCTCTGTGTTGTGTTCTTGTCTCATCTCTTGGCAGCCTGGCCGTTGTGCTGATCAACAAGCAGTGATTCAATAGCTATCTCCCTTCAGCAGCAAGCTCAAGTGCCCCCTGTCTCTTGCAGCCCATTAGAAAAGATGGCCTGTTTTTCTTTTCCTCACTCGGCTTTACATCCTTTCCAAAGTCAGGAATATCCTGAAGTTTGTGTTTCTCCTCAGAGCCCACTGCTTTACAAGGCCAAGGGTATCACTCCCTGGAAAGAATAGCTGCTGCAGACAGCACTGTGGTACTGAGATCTACAGTGAGCCTGTGCTTCCAACTTCCTCCCCTCCTGCACTTCTTGGAAGTTGGGCTGATTTCAAGTTTCATGTCTTTCTATTGTATTTATTATTATCTCTTCTAGTTCTATTATAGTAGTTTTCCCTGGGTTTCAGAAATACGAATGAGGCCAGGTGCCTTGACTCTACCACTTCACTGACGACTTTTATGTGGTCAAGGAAGGATTCTGGATTCATTTCTTCCAAAACTGCATTTCTTTTTTTTTTTTTTTTGTGGGTACCGGGGGGTCAACCTCAGGACCTCGCGCGCCAGGAGGCGCCCGTGCCACTGAGCGATATCACCGGCCCCTTTTTCGTATGTGGGTTCCGGGAGTCGAGCTCGGGCCCTCGCGCTTGCCGGGCAGGCGCTTAAGCCGCTGAGCCATCTCACCGGCCCCAAAACTGCATTTCTTAAATAATATGATCTGATGGAAGATGATCTTATGGAAACATGGACCATGGCTGCATGCAAACGGATCTTCAGACAATAAAGTTTGAGGTTCTTCTTTGCATTTTTCACTGCTGATGGAAGTGCCTAGGGCCCTCAGGCAGAGCAACGTCCTGATGCTATGAGCTGGGGTCTCTATCATATCTCAAATCTATATTGTTTGATCAATTCTGCATGCCTATATCTTGTAATCTGAGTAGCTAATTTGAAGATAACAATACGCAATATATTAACCATTGTTAATTCCCTATCTTGTTTTGAAATTCTGTATCATTGTTTTTACTGTTGTTCATTTCTCTTTAAAATAAAAAAATAAAAGAATAAAAATACATCATCTCAAAGCAAAGCCTGTGACAACTTCAGAAAAAGCTCCCCATTGTTGAGTATCACTGAACAGATGGTTCTTAGGAAAAGTTATGCCCTGAAGCCTCTGAAAGTTTATCATTGTTTATGCATTTTTAAAGAACTTTAGTGAATTAAATTATAATTCTCTCTTAACTCATATTTCCTATAGTTTTTAAGTTAAAAAAAACCAGCAATTTTTTTCTTGCTTTACTCTTCTAAAATGTTCTTTTCAGCAATTTTTAAATAAATGGTGGCAGAAAATATTTGAAAAATAAAAGAGATGTAGGCTTCAAAACACAAAGAACTGATATGCTTGCTGCAAAGAGGCACTGTGCTCACCCCAGCAGAGTGCGTAGCTAACCCTGATGGGACACTTCTCTGTGTAACTCATTCAGTCTCCCCAACAGTACCTCTTAGGAGATACCATTACATTATTTCCAATTTATAGGTGAAGAAACTGAGGCACAGCAGGCTTAAATAACTTGTGTCAGGTAGTAAGTGATATGTCCAAGATTGGAACCTAGGCAGTGGATTCACAAAGCCAAAGCCCACCTACAACAAGCAAAGAACAATTTAAGTGCTAAATATCATGGCCCTAAATTTAAGTCAATTCACCCCCCAAGTATTTCTTAGAAACACCATGACCTCCCAGTCACTAAATCCATAAGCCTTTCAATGAGCTCATTTTCTTCTGCTTTTCTAAAGGTTTGCAACTCTTGAGCAAATCTTCCTTTTTCGACATGCCAATGAACTTGCAGCAGAGAGACTTAAACTTTCAGAGGCCAATACAGAACTCCTGAAGGTCCTTGAACAAAGGAGCAATAGGCTGAAAGTGCTTCCTGGGGAAGATCAGAATGGCAGGGCTCTTCAGGATACCTGGGTTGAGTGAGGTGAGCTGTTTTAGGTAAGATCAGTCAGCAGCTGCTACACAACCCTGGGTATAGATTCATTAACTCTAAGAAATGTTTGCGGTATAAGGGACTTGATTAACACAAGTAGCAGTAGAATGAATACTCAAGATGTGATTTTTAATAACTTTTATGAAACTCCTTGCTCTTGTACTTCAAGGCTACTATGGAGAATATGATTTTTTCAGATTAATTATTATTGGCTTTGTCAAGAACCACGGGAAATCATCTCTCAGATCATGCTGCTCCTGAACAATTGTCTTATACATCATCAATTCTAATTCCCACAGCTGCACATATCCCTCTTTATAGTCCTGCTAGGAAGCTCAAAAGAAATGCATGGTTTTGGAGGAAGGCACATATAGCTTCATGGTGGGACTTTGTTGTCCTCATCACAGTCTTGGATCCATCTGTCTTTTCTTCTTGTATTTACTGTCATATTTTATCAATTACTTTAAAGTTATTTTGTTTCACCATTTTACGTGTGTGTGTGTGTCTTTGAAAGAGTCTTTAAATATTTTGTAGAATAGAGAAAATATACGAGAAGAACAAGAAGCAATAGGAGAGAGAATAAGAGAAATGGAATTTAAAAGCAGGTAAAGCATAATCCAAGCACAGCAACTCTAAGAAGACATTTTTGAGACAACTGGGAAAACTGGAAAATATTAAGAAATCATTATTCACTTTCTAGGTGAGATCATGATGTTTTTTAAGTTATCTGTTGAGAATGTACAGCGAACTATTTATGAATGAAAGTTACACATGTTTGAGATTTGCTTCAAATCGTATACTACAGAAAAAAAAAACTAGTAGATGGTAGTTGAGAAAGAAAACTATGAAAATGATTTTTAATGTAGGAAACTGTGAAGATGAAGGCACCTTTCACAATAATAATGTATCTGAAAAAAGACATGGACATTCTTAGAAAGTCAAAATTCATGGCTCTGTACTTGATTTTGTCATTTCACTGAATTCTTAGCATGTGCCTGGATGGGCTGTTTGCAATTAAAAAGTGATATATTTGAGCTGTGCAATGTTTAGTAAAGTTCATAGTAGATCCTAAATTCTGGACTTCAGTGGAGAGAGCAGAAAGGAAAGAACAAGTATTTGTTAAGCACTGAATTTATCCCAGGCGGTGTGTGCAAGGCCTCGTATGTAAGTATCTGCATTTTTCCAACAACCTCTTGGAGGAATATTCCTTCCTTCTTTCCATTTTGTCTGGTCTCTTTTCTAGATTATGGGTAATAACTGTGTTTCACTGGATTGGCTGGTTTATACTTCTATCTTCCTGAGTGGCTCACCACTTTCCACCAGTGTCATCACATAACAAGTCCAAATCATCCCAGGACCATACGAATAAATGGTGGTTTCTGTTCCCACCTGTTGGAAGCCATCATGATTCCCCCTGGTATCGATGCTATATTAATCATGAACTTTAACTTTGGGGGTCAGGTATTTTGTCTCAGCAACGAGAAAAGTAACTAAGACAGGGTATATCTAATTGAGTGTTATGTAATCTAATCTAATGTTATCTCTATCTCTAATGTTCATAATAGCCTTGGGGGATTCATATCCCTCCTTATGCATGATAAAATGAGCCTCTGTGAGGGGACAAGACTTGTAAGTCACCTGAGTCAGGAAAGGCAAAAACCTTACATAAACAAAGGTCTGAATTACTCTTAGTGATGCAAAAGCCTCTGGAAGGTTCACTTTCATCATCTGTAAAATGAGTAGAATAATACCTTCCTTGGGCGGGTGAGATGGCTCAGTGGTGTAAGCACCTGCCTGGCAAGCGTGAGGTCCTGAGTTTGACTCCCAGCATCCACATAAAAAACAAAAACAAAAACAACCTTCCTTGCCCATCTAATAGGAATGCAGTGATTACCAAGAAAAAGAAAGGCTTGTGGTGGCATGTGCCTATAGTCCCAGTGACTGGGAGGCTGAGACAGGAGGATTACCCTGAGTTTGAGACCAGCTGGTCTACACAGTGAGTTTGAGGCCCTGTCTCCAAAAAAGAAAGGAAAGAAAAGAAAGAAAGTAGATTTCTTGGGACTAAAATGATATGCACAGTGGCAACATTATGAATAACAATAATGGTTATCTAATGCTTTACTCTTCCATGATGCATCTGCATGAATCCTCTGTAGATAAGATGATGCTTTGTAGTAGAATTGAACCTAATGGTTCAAGCCATTAGGATCCTTATATGTATTTATGCGGAGAAAGAAAATCCCTTCCTCGACCTACCTGGAAAGCAGTATAATGTGAAGATAGAGGGCACAAGCTCTGGAGGCAGACCCTACACTTATTTCTGGGTGACCTCAGGCACACTACCTGATCTCTGTGTGCCTCATTGGTAAAGAAATACAGCCCTTCCTTCACAGGTTTATTTGAGGTTAAATGAGATAATGCATGTGGAGGATATAGCAAGTGCTCAATAGACGTTAGCAACAATCACGAGGATGTGAAACAGAACTACTGGGCTTTTCTGTGTGTGAGACTTCTCCAGTCATCTCAGTTTCTTCCAACCACAATTTACAGAGCTTGTCTCCATCCCTTTTCATTTGTGCAATAATAGCAGGCCAATAGATCATTTTCAAAGGCAATAACTTCATGTTTACATATGAGTTTGCTGCTTTCATATGCTAAGCAGATTGAATTGTTCACCTCCTCTACATCTATTAAAAAGTGATGTATTTTTATGTATTGTTTTTCTGGACAGCATAAATGCACGTTTTCTTGTCCAGCTCCATCAATCACTTTGTCATAGAACTGATAAGATCCCCAACTGAGGGGTTGGACAGTGATTTACCCTGCATCAGTAAAACACTCACTTCTTCCTCCAAAGAAAACATGGGAACACAAAAAGGAAATTGTTCTAGAAATTATATCTAGAAATTGTTGTACAAGAAGTGTCATAGCTTCAGTAAAATCCTTGCAGGGCAGAGAAATCCACCTGGCCCAGCACTGTTGGAGGAAGAATTAGAGGGAAGACAATTCTCTGCACAAAAAAATGGGGGAAATTCGTGGGTAGTGGTAGGGTAAGTATTCCTGAGAGAGAACAGGGTAAGAAAGAGGACAAATGGGAAGAAATACAAAGTGACCAGAGGACTTTAACACCAAAAATGCCAGCCATGATTGCAGTACAAACCCCCTTCCAGCACCCAAACCTTCAATAATGTCTGGCATAAATAAGCTCTTTTGTGGTAATTTTTTCTTTTGAGAGGAGGAAATTATAGAAAGAGGCTGTGTTCCATAATGGAGACAATGGCAGACAGAGACTAAGCAACAGCCTTGAAAGAACAGAGAACAAGATGCAATGAAGACTGGAAGTAAGAGTCAAATGTGACTGAAATGATGTAGGAATACTTGTAAAAATCATGGTGTAGGTGCTGGATTTTACTAATCACCTTTTCATTACTACAATAAAATGCCAGATGCAGCAAATTTATAAAGAGAAAATTTAGCTCAAGTTCTGGCAGTTTATTCCCATGGTACCTACATCAGCTCAGTTTAGACAAGAGCTTCCTTGCTGTGGTCACACCGTGGCAGAAGTACGTGTGAGGAAAAGCTTCCATCACCAAAGAGGAGCAAAAAGAAAAAGACTGTGTCCCACAATCCCTTTCAAGAATACACCCCCAATGACCTAAGCACCTCCCAATAGATAGCTCTCCCCCAAATTTCCACTACCTCCCAACAGCACCACCCCGGGCAACAAACTTTCAATTGTAATGGACCTTTGGAGGTACATAATTAAATTCTTTTCAAGCCACAGTACAGCCTTTACAAGGTTTGGAATGGAGATTACCTACTTTAAGGACAGTATATAAACAAATATCTATTTGCAACACCTTAAGTGGAAACAATCTACTCATTCAAAATTTCACTGAAGCTTTAATGCTTCTTATATAAAGATTACCAGATAATGTTCATCCATGTCTCTCTTTCCTAATGGTCACTTAAATCATCTGTGCTTTTCCAAACAGGGAAGACAACCTAAGGAGTAATGGGAACATGGTAATAATCACAGACAGAGTGTTTAAATACAGTGCCAAATGATTCCAGCACAGTTGATTTTGCCATAATCTTAATAATAAATAAAACCAAGATGTAAATAAGAATAAAGAAGTATCATCAAACTTACTCCGATGAAAACAGAGTCATGGGATTTTTAAAGCAACCTCAGAAACTCACAAAGCTGCCATCAAAAGTCTTTGATGAATTATTTGAGTTGGATGTGAGTTCCGTGGGGAGAAAGGTCAAAAGGATAGTTTTTGTTAAAGGCTGTCCCAGACTGACTCTGACAGTTGCTGGCAAAGCTCTGCTTTCAACTGGAGTTAACTCACCAGAACCACCTGCTGTCGTGGCCCATTTAGCAATGGGGAATGAGGCAAGCTAGTTGGAACCTCAGACATCAAAGGTGTGAAAAGGCCCAGGCCTCTTACCTCCACACTTAGGGCTAAGCATGTTGTGTGGAGATAATAGATACTACAATTTATGTTTCCAAGTAATAAAGAAGAAACTTGAAAATCTCTTGAAAATGGAAAAGTCTAGGCAATTTTAAAGTATTCTCTTAATTAAGAGAGTACTTATAATAACTTAAAAGTTACTTTCCATATGGTAATCTTGTTAATAAAAACAACCTGGAAAAGTTGTCTTGGGTTTCCTTACACGTTACACGGTTTATATTTTATGGCTGTGAGGTCATAGCTGTGAGCTATCCCCCTCTGACAACTTGACTATGATGTATGCTGTTATATTTCAGTAGCTAGGGGTGATTTTTCAGCTGGATGAAAAGTTCATTCCATTCCATCACTGCTGATATCATCTGCATTTCCATTTCACTTGTGAAACGTAAAACACTGGAGTTGGAGATACAGCTTAGAACCAGTTATAAAGTGGCAGAGATTCATAGGAAGGTCAGAGAAACAAAGAATGTAGATATTTTAATGTACCAACGTTAATAATTAAAATGCCTTGCATGTCACTGGCATTAGGTTTTTTTTTTTTTTTTCTCACTGCTTTCTCATTTATGAGTGGCTCAACAATTTGACAGGGGAAAAGTCTCAGTTTTAGGGAGAAGTTGAAGTACCTACCGCTATTTAAGCACTTAATGGAGGCTCATACCTTCTTTCTTCCCCTTCTGTCTGCTGCAGTGCCCCAAATGCCACCACAGTTGGTCTCTAGTCCTAATTTACTGAGATGTCCAAAGAGAACATCCTGGCAGTAGTGCACATCTTAGTGATAAGTGAAAAATAAGCATTCTAAGGAATATGGCATTTGGAAAAATCTGTTTGTCTATATATCTAAAGAAATGTATAGTTTAAAATAACCTTAAATTATTCTTTTAAACAGAGGCAAAAAAATACACATAGAAATAGTCATTGTGGTTTTATTTATAATAGCGAAAAATGAAAGCAATCCAATGGTGGTTGAATTAAATACTGTAAATGATTAAAAACATGATGTTGTGGCTACTCAATAAAATATTGCAAGTTATTAAATGCATGCCTTACATTAATATTTTTTGAAAGAAGAAAATGCTCATTATGTGATATTTTATTTAAAAACTTAAATATAAAACATCGTACAATATAGTCCAAATTTGAGATATAAAATTCATAAAGCTCTACTAAAATAATTTTTAATTATCAAAATTTTTACAATGAACAGCTAAGAAGATATAAAATGTTAAAGGCATACTTTTACCTACTATTTGATGACTTTTAAAATGTACATCAGATCTGAGCATTCTAGTTTTAGAAAACTTACAGTACAATCAGGGTTTTTCTTTTAATCAAGATTGTCAGAAAGTCACCATCAGGTGAGACACGCTATGAACAAGCAAACTATCTATGCTACTTTAATGGACTGAAGCCCTCACCATTAGCTTCATTTCTAGCAACATCAAACAACAATTACTTGGACACCCTTTTTTGAATGGCAGAGATGTTTAGTTTATATTTCCTCCTCCTTGGGACACAGGGAATTAAACTTCGTTAAAGAAGATAAAAATTTTAGGATGTTTTCTATAAAAAAAAAACTTAGCTTCAAAAAAGACCAAAATAGAAAATCTACCTGAGAAAATATATTCCTCCTTGGGCCAACCATTAATTAAAAATCTTGTGTCTCTTGTGACATTCTGATTCTCTGGGTGAAAATTTTCTTCACTCCGGGATCCAAGAGTCCAGCTGAGACTGGCAACTGTTAACTAACTGGAGGGTAAACACTGTATGCAGTGTCTCCCTCACGTCAAGTCTAACTCTCCTTTCCTCCTCCCTTAAAGCTACCGGGAACACAACTACACCCAGTGAGCATATTAGGCAATAGGTACGAGGGCCTTATGTGGCCTGAATCAGTCTCTGTATAACTGTGAATGTAGACTCTCCTATGATATAGATTAGAAAAGGACCAGGTTAAAAAAAATAAAGAAAACAAAAAAGAAAAAGAAATAGTCCAGAGGCAGGAGGTTAAGGCATGGCAAGGAGGCTGACAATAGGATATGATCTGTCAATCACAGAGGAGGCTGGGCGATAGGGTGTGGCCGACCAATCACAAAAGCTGTCAAACCACTGTGCACAGCAACTCCTCACAGGATCTGATATCAGAAAAAGGATTTAAAAGACAGTGGCTGTTGGCTTGTGACCACTGTCTTCTTATTGTTCAAGTGACTTGCTCTGCACGCAGGGCATATTTTCTCTCTTCTCACAATCTTTTCACTTCTGCTTCTTTTCTACTTCTTTTCTTCTTTAACCTTCAATAAATGTTAAACTTTCAAGTTTATTGGTTGTCCTATCCAGTTCTTTTAATGGGACAAGAACCTGGAATCACTGGACACTCTAGTGTCCAGTAACAAAATGACTTAAAAGTAAGGGACCGCACAGTGATGGAAAGGATTGTAGAACCACAGTTGGGAGGGAGGCTCTGTATAAGTCCCAAATCTATGAGCTCCTAACTATGGGACTTCAGGCAGGAAACTCAGAATTATCTGGAGATGAAAGAGGCAGCTGGATTTTATTCAGTTACATCTTAACTTACATCACGTCAGATGTGAGCATCCACTGAGGTACAGATGGGGCCAGCCTGTGCCTAAGGAGATAGAGGAAGTTCTGTAGCTCTTTGCAACTTCTCTGCCCATGGATGCATCTTACTATGCCACCTTCATCCTCAGGGGCTTTATCCTTCCTGGCCTTTCACACATGGAGCCTTGAAGTCTCCATTTTTTGCAGAAAATGTGAGGAGCTCAATTCCTAGTTAAACCTTCCTCATGGCCTGGGCACCTTCAAGTGAATCCTTTAAAGTAGCCCGTGTCTCTCCACCTGGGAGGCAGTGGCTTTATGGTGCTCAGGCAGCTGCCATAAACTCCTCTGTTTGTCTTTTACCATCTCGGGTTGACAACATTTACACACAATTTTATTCCTTTACAATATACATTTTTTCCAAGTTGCTAATGTTTATTACTTTGGTTAATATAAGGAATATACATGCATTGTAGAAAATTTGGAAAACAAAGAATAAAGAAAAATAATTTCCAATAAGCTTTCCTCTCAGAGAATACCATGGTTAACGTTTTTGGTTTATTTTCTTATATTTATCTTATTTTTTCACTTATGTTTTCACATATAGGCTTATGATTTCATTAACACAATGTTTTTGATGGCTGTAGATCAATATTTACGCCTATTGCAGCAATTGTTAATAAACACAGAGAGGTCAATAAAAAATCTGGAAAATAGCATAACTTGCTGAGACTCAATAAAATAAAGCCAGCAATGCTGATCTGCAAGGTCTTCAATATGGGTCTTTAAAAAAATAATGTGAATTTGGAGGGGCATCCTCCCTCCCTGGATGCTACTACCATGAGTATCACGGTCTTACTCATAGAATCCAGGAACAAGCATCCTGGGCCTCATGTAGACGTGACCCCAAGTGGCCTGAGACACCAATAGTGGCATGATCTTGTTCTCCATGAGTAAAGAAAGAGTACTTCCAAGAAATGCACTACTATTACAAGGGAAACAACTCCTACCATTTTAGATGCCATATATTGCATCTTTCTAGGACACCAATTTCCTTTTCCCATCTAAGAACAGTCAGTAGAGTGCTGTTTATGTCTTTTCTTTGAAATAGTTCTCCTCTGCAAGGGTTCATTCCCATGTTGTCAGCTGTTCTTCTTTGTTGTTGCTGTTTGCCCTACCTCAGTAAGACCCCCTCATTGTTTTGACTATCACGGTCTCAATTTGGTTCCTGACTTTCAGCTCTTCACCTAGTTCCATTATCCTTATTTAAAGTTATCTCCCATCCATCCTTGTTTGTTTTATTCCGAAAAGGCTTCAGAATCCTGACAATTAGAACATTTAACCTTCACTAGGCCCTTTGCTCTGAGTGAAGCTCATGTACCAATTCTGAGCAAACTCCTCAGCTTCTGCACCAATGTAGACTTTCTGATTTCGTGCAGAATTTTGAGAAATGTTTAAGCTTCTAAATGCTCTGAGCAGTGGAGGAGTTTTAACTCATTCTTTGACTTGTACCTACAAACCAGTAGGAAATAATTTCACCTGAAAGCACAATGTTTCTCTGACATTCTACTTAAACTGATGCCCCAATATGAATTTCCAAGTATGATGCTCATTTTAGCTTTTGTGTTAGCTCTTTTCTAGCAAGTTGGAGAACAATTACTTGAAAGAAATTATGAATACAGAAAAATATCTTTAGATTTTAGGGCTGGCACTGGCTGTAGGTACGTATATCAGGTGGGGTTACAACTTTTCTACCAGTAGAAGCACCCTTTGGAATTCCAATACTGTCTCACCAGAAAGCCTCATTAAAACTCACATACTTTTCCTGGAACTGGTAATAGGTGAGCACCTAGGATTAATTTGAGAGCAGATGAGAGAGGAATTGAAGAGAGTGGAAAAGTGGAAAGGGTCAGAGTACAGGACACAGCTCAGGGGAATAGGCCCTCCAGGGGCATTCGAGGGGCATATATATCTATATATATATATATGACTCGGTATAAAATGAGAGTTTGGTTTCATGACTGGTAAGAGAATGAGTGTACATGAAAACCAAGGCAGGGGGCACTTCAGAAGGAAATCACTTCTCAAAATTCTGCCAAATAGTTCATGTTCTCTGAAATGACCTTTCTCCTTTCAATTCAGTCACTGTTTGTCAACAGACTAAAACATGGAGTTCTTTCAATAAAAATTACTACATTCGCATTGTCTTGGACAAATGTGTTTCGATTCTTTACTTTCTGAGCCAGATTATTGTTTAAAAGACAGAATAGGATGTACTTTTACCCCTTCCCTATTCTATACATTTCCACGTCTTGGGAGCCAGATGCTAAATTGTTTCCAGCCAGTAAATAATGGTTGTGGCAGTGAAGCTCCCAAGAGACCTGAAGAAGGAAACATGCCTTCATTTCCAAGGCTCTGTTACAGATATTGGCTGCTGGGTGGATTTGGGGTAGTTGAATAAAGGGAGGAAATAAAGCATAGAAGTGAATTGGTCCAATGTATAGCCCAACTGGGCAAACCAGGGTGTCACAAGTGCCACCAGCATGCTTTGTACTCCCACTAACTTGCCTGTAAATGCCAGAGATGTGCAGTCACCTTAGCTGACCTGCAAAGTTCAGGCTGAGTCAAATGACAGGATGAGTAATTACCACAAGGTATCATTCTAGATGGTGCCATTGATTATTTTATTGTTTATTTGATCATCAGAGCCCTCAATAAACACATTTGAGGATGTACTTGACGGTAGGCAATGTACTAGGTGCTCTCGAAGATATGAGGATGAGCTCTGCCTGGAAGGAACTTCTTCCCAACACCAGGCTTCAGATTGGCATGAGCAAGAAGGGGAAGGACCCAGGTAAACCCAGACTCAGAATGGCCAAGTGGGTGGGAGGGGGAGATAGGAAGAGCAAATGACCTTTTTGTGTCTGTATAACTGGGAGGATAACAAATATAGCCTTTCAGTAGCCACAGAAAATTGTTTCCAGGAGACCATCCCCTTCATACACCTTCAGATACCAAACTCTGTGCACAGTCCCTTATTTAAAATGATGTAGTATTTGAACAAAATCCACGCACATCTTCCCATCTACTTGAAATCATCTCTCATTACTTGTAACAATACAATATGAATGTCATGTAAGTAGCTGCTAAACTGTATTTTTTAGGGAACAATGATGAAGAAAAAAGTCTGCATATGTTCAGTACAGACACAATTTTTCCCTTGAATATCTTCAACTTCTGGTTAATTGAATCTGTGGATGTGACACCTGAAGATAAAGAAGGTCAACTCTACTAACTTAGCCTCTAAATGGGATCACTGGCAGTTCCTAATGTGTTGATTCTTAGACTATGTGGATGAGGGGGCAATTCAAATGGTCTCGAAGACTACACTCAATCTCTATGTTTTGCTTACTGCCAAAAAAAAAGAGCTACTTCTATGATAGTTAATAGAAAGACATAAAAGTTAACTCATTTGCAAAAGACTAGACAGTATGAAACAACTGAAAATAATGTACACCGTGACAGTGTAGGGGCACCGGTACCCTGCCCACCTTCTTGGGCAGCTCCCAGTGTATTTACCCCTGGGGGAAGGGACTTGGTTGCAGTTAATACAAATTCATTCCATGATTCTGATTGAATGCCAACCATGTGCCATGCTGTGCTACATACAAAGGAGGGCTTTTCCTGGCTGATTTCTTCGTCACCTATATTAACTTGCCAGTCTACTCTCTGAAGCCCCCTCACTCTACCTCATCCCCCAAAATTCTCCCTGGTTCCTACATTTGATATCCATATCCCAGCTGTTCTGTTTCAAGCACCAGGTTACCAAGGAACAAGCCAGGCTACAAGTGTGGCAGACTCCTCCCTGGGGTTCAATTTTTGCAGTCTTGCTTTGATTTAATCTGCAGTCTAATGTGCTACTTTGTCTCTGCAAGCCCTTATCAACATTTTACATTTCAATGTGACTTTTCTGGGGCAAATATCTGTGCTTTCAATTATGTCAACCCAGGTGACTTACCCTTCCATTGTTCAAGGTCAAAACTCTCCGGTTGTTATTTCCTGCCCATACAACTAGTTCCTTTTCCTTTAGTCCCTTTGGGACAGTTTCTCAATTGTCACTGGTGTTCCCAGATCCTATCTCTATCAGGTTTCATCTGCAAATTTAATTATGAAGCTATGCCCCTTTTTGGCTTATTTCATTCCATAGTATAAAGGCTTATTATGCATCCATTCTCCATAAGGCACCCTGGGTTCCAAAGATACGCTAGACATGCCCTCCTGTAACTACACGAAAATGAAAAGCTAGCAGTCCCTAAAAGGAGATAAGTGGGCCTAATTTTGTTCATGAGTAGACCTGTGGCAGGACCCTTCCCCAGAAGAGTGTGGTTGGCCCCTCCCGAAGGAATGTGGGGGGGTACCTTCTCAGAATCAAGAAAGACAATTAGGCTGTTAGTTCCTAGATAGACATGTGTAGTTCTAGCACTGTTTTGTAATAGATTGTACCCAGCCAGGCTGTAGTACGCTAGTGTGTTATTATTTATGGGAGACAAAGACACAAGAATTCTATAAAAGGCAAAACTTTGCCATGTTTGGGGCTCAGCCTTTTGGGTATAAACCCACTGAGACCCACGCTGGCACAAATAAACGCTACTTTCTGGAAAAAGCCTCAGTGTCTGGTCTCTCTCTGCGAGAATCCTGCTGCGTTTCTTGGGGACTTGCTTGGGATTTGGAGAGCTGGAGACAGTTCGTTCTGTCTCCCTTTGTCGCCTGGGTGTGAACCTAGGAGTACTGGGAGATGCAAACATGCTTGGTGGCACTAGGGAAATTGGCCCTTCCGGGTGTGCTGGGGCGAAAACCCCAGACGCACAATGGAACCCAGTGAGGCTCGGGCACTGGCTTGGGGAGCGCCACCCATCAGATTGGTAAGAGCCTGGGTTCATTCTGGTAAACCTGCCCCCAAGGGTTAGAAGGGGAGCCTGACCACCTCCCAGGGTTACGGCTGCCCGAGTAAGGTTCACCAAGACCGAAACTGCAACTCTGAGGCTTTGGGTGCTGGACGGCGGGTTGGAGTTGTGTGTTTGTGCGTGAGTGAAATGGGCAGGGCTGAGAGGCGCTGGAACCATCTCTGCAAGGAAAGTGACCAGAGACAGGCGAAGAGAGTGCGTCCCTCCATTAGCCCTCCCTTCCCCCGTTTTCCTTTCTTCTGTGTGGAAGTTGTCTGCTACAGGGAGGAGATGGGTGGAAAACAGAGTAAACCAACTCCCCTGGAGTGTATGCTAGAGAACTTTAAAAAGGGATGTTCGGGTGATTACTTACTGAATTAACTCCTGGAAATCTCCAGGCATTCTGTGAAATTGATTGGCTATCGTTGGGGGGGGCTAGTCTCCAGAGGGCTCATATGATAAGGACGTAATTAGCTAGGTGTACAGGGTCCTTGTAGGGGACCCAAGCCACCCCAACCAACTTACTTACATTGACTGTTGGTCCTGTCCTATGCACCTTGGCTGAAAGCCTGCACTGAGGAGAACTACAGGGTAGTTGG
Source organism: Erethizon dorsatum (assembly GCA_028451465.1). Taxonomy (NCBI): domain Eukaryota; kingdom Metazoa; phylum Chordata; class Mammalia; order Rodentia; family Erethizontidae; genus Erethizon; species Erethizon dorsatum. Next base: position 99,680,901 of record CM051824.1, read on the forward strand.
TCACCTCCACATGTCAGCCAAAGCCAAATAAAATGATTCTGCCTGGGGAGCCAGAGGAGGTCCCACCTCCTTATGCCCCACAGTGTCTACCACTATTGCCACCACCTGCTGCTGTCCCCACAGAGGTGCCACCAGAGCAGGTCAGCCCACCAGACACCACCTTTTCCTCAGTGTCATCTGAGTCCTCCCCGGAGACCCCTTCAATGGTGGCCTTCCCCGAGCCACCTATTCTGACTCCACACATGCCTGTGGGTGCCCATCAAGTGGACCCCTCCAGCAGCCTGGCCCTCCAGCCCCACCAAGGCGCCACGCAGATGCTGCTATGAGAAATGTGAGGACCCCGTACTGTGACCAATGGGGCAGATCCAAGCAGGCAAATGAATGCTAGCGTACCAACCCTTCAGCACTGCAGACCTCCTTAATTGGAAGAATCACACTCCTCCATATACAGAGAAGCCCCAGGTGATGACTCGGTGCAGTCTATTATCCAGACTCATGGACCCACATAGACTGATTGCCAGCAGCTCCTTCTGACCTTATTCAACACCAAGGTGTGTCGCCACTGAGTCACTCAGGCTGCCATACTCTGGTTGGAAGAAAATGCCCCATATGGAACGCTATACCCCCAGGCTTGTGCCCTTGAATGTTTCCCAGAAAAAGATCCTCTATGGGACCCAGTTGCAGAAGGGGGACTCACCCAGATTGGATGGTACTGGGAGGCCCTCCTAAATGGTCTTAAGGCTGGAGGAAAGAGGACCATTAACACAAGCAAGACATTGGAAGTACTGCAGGGGGCAGAAGGAAGTCTGAGCCAATTCTACAAGAGGCTGCATGAGGTGTTCTGTCTGTATATCCCCTTTGACCCAGAAGCAGTTGAGAACCAACAGACGGTAAGTATAGTGTTCATCAGCCATGCTCAGAGAAATATCCAGTGCAAGCTACAGAAGCTGGAGGGTTTTGCTGGAATGAACACCAGCCAGCTGTTGGAGGTCGCAACAAAGGTGTTTGTTAATTGAGACTGGGAGGCCTAATAGAAGGAGAGTCACAAGATAAAGAAAAAGGAAGACTTTCTGGCACCTGTCCTGGTGGAACAGTTAGGACACCCCCATGAGGATACATCCATGGGCATGGGGGAAGGCCAGTAAGGAGGCCAACAGGGAAGCTGACAGAAAGGGCCACCCTACCTGGGAACAAAACTGGATTGGAACCAATGTACCCACTGTCTCAGGTAAGGGCACTGGAAGAATGAATTCTCTTATAGGATGGAAAAACCTTCCCCTGCCCCCGAACCAGAAAGCAAAGGTCAGGTAGACCAGAGCTGATACCCGCCAGCTCAGAAGCCACATGGGGTGCCAAAAGATTATTCTGTAGGGCTGGCTGCCATGGGAAAATATAAGGAGGACTAGGACAGACCAGGCTATATTTTGTTGGGCCCCCAAGAGCCTATCGATTGAATGAATGTGGGGGACCGGCCCATTGACTTTAGGGTGGACACAGGGGTGGAGCATTCTGTGGTGACCCAACCCAGGGGCCCCCTTCTCGCAGAGACAAGTCAGTATCATGGGGGCCATAGGCCACCGAACATGCTGCCCTTTCTTGTTTTCCCAAAGCATTTTATGTGGCCACAAAGTCATTCATGAGTTTCTATACCTCCCTGACTGTCCTGTGGCTTTAATGAGTCGAGATCCGTTAGGAAAGCTACAAGCTCAAATAACTTTCAACTCCCATGGACAGGCTGCTTTGACTTTCTGTAAAACAGAGGCAAAAATCATGACCCTTATGATTTCCCCGGGAGGAGAATGGTGGCTCTACAGTCTCATAGAGAAGCCACAAGAAGGACCTAGCTTCCCTTTAAGTACCTGGTATATGGGCTGAAGACCCGGAATGTACCTCCAGTAATTGCAGAACTAAAGCCAGGGGCAAAGCCGATTCATCAAAGACAATATTTCATCCCTCACAGGGCAGAGATTGGGATCCAGAGACACCGGGAGAGGATCCTAAACTACAGGATCCTCTGGCCTTCCCAGTCACCTTGGAACACACTTCTCCTGCCAGTCCAGAAGCTGGGGACAGATTACTATCCACCAGCTCAGGACCCACGGGCAGTAAACCAGGCCACTGTCACCCAGCACCCAGTTGTCCCAAATCTCTACACTTTCCTGTGTCTCATCCCCACTGAAGCTGCCTTCTTTACATGTCTGGACCTAAAAAATGCCTTCTTCTGCATCTTCTGGCCCCATAAAGCCAGCCAATCTTTGCCTTCTATTAGGAAAATTCAGAAAATGGTGATAAAGGCCAGCTGATTTGGACAAGGTTGTATGGGCCCCTAAAAGAGTGGCAGTCATGCACTTTCAGGGACACCAGAAGGGAGACACCTCAGCTGCTCAGGGAAACCATAAAGCAGACCAGGAAGCGAAGCTTGCAGCCTCCGGGACAATGACAGAACCAGTGGCTGTGGCTGTCACCCTGTTCCCTAGTCCACTGGTGGAATGGGATCCTAATTACCAACAACATGAGAATACTTGGTTTAAGATGGAGAATGGAAGCTACCTCCCAGGTGGATGGTGGAAATTCGAAGACAACAAGGTTATAATCCCCGAGGCACTAGCTCCAACTTTTGTCAAAAACTTGCATCAGGATGCCCATATGGGCCGAATGGCTCTTGAGACCACTGTGGGTCAGCATTTCTATGTCTTGCGGCTCTCCAACATAGCCCAAGTAGTGTGTGAACAATGTGAAACATGTGCCCACAGTAACCCATGTCAAGGACCCAAGACCATGCCTGGGGTGCAATGTTGGTGGAGCCCCATTTGAAAATGTGGTCATGGACTTCACTGAACTTCCGAGTCGTGCCTACAAGTATTTGTTAGTCTTTGTGTGCACCTTCTCAGGCTGGGTAGAGGCCTTCCACACCCATACAGAGAAGGCATCTGAGGTAGCCCTATTCCTTTTGAGAGAGATTATTCCATTTTGGAATCATAGGCTCAGACAACAAGGTAGCATTTATCGTAGAGGTGGTGTAGCTGGTGGCCAAAGGACTAAAGATTATTTGGAGGCTGCATAGAGCATACTGTCCCCAGAGCACAGGAAGAGTGGAATGAATGAACCAGATTCTAAAGCTACAGCTGAGCAAACTATGTCAGGAAACTCACCTGCACTGGGACCAGCTCTTACCAATAGCCCTGCTGAGGATTAGGTGTAGTCCCACTAAACAAATGGGGTTCCCCCTATGAAATTGTCTATGGGAGACCCCCTTCTCTTACTAAGAGCTTAAGGGGGGACTTAAAGGAGCTTGGTAAGCTCACCCTGAGGTGACAGATGCAGGCGTTAGGCTCAACCTTAGCCACTCTACACCAGTGAGTTAAGGAACAATTGCCCGTAATTTTGACTACAGATGCTCACTGCTTTGAACAAGTGGATGCTGTGTGGATAAAAGAATGGAATGTCCAACCCCTAAAACCCTTTTGGAGGGGCCCATTCACTGTTATCCTATCCATCCCCACTGCAGTAAAAGGTAGCTGAGATAGTCCCCTGGATCCACCATAATAGAGTAAAACTCGTGTCTCAGAACTGGAAGTGTGTTCCTGACTCGTTGATGCTGTGTAAGCTGACAGTCCAAAAAAAGATGGCCACGACCTCAGAGACACCATCAGGAGACAACAGCCCTGCTCTAGTCAGTCTGGAAGCTGATTGGTCTATGCATGGCAGAAGCCTGAGGACTCCATTGACTGGTGACTCCGTGAACTGACCGCATCCCTTTTTGTCATTGGCCATCTATTATACACTACCATCCCTGGTTCTTAAATGTACTTGGGAGTGTAGCTCTGATTTTTACCATAGCGCTCGCTGAGACCACCCTGGCCAACTGAAAATGAGGTAAAAGGTGTCTGCTACCCCTTACCTTCCTCTTATGGATAGGATGTTTTGCTAGTATTGGCTGTTTTTATTGAGGAGTCCATTGGTAAACCTGAGCTCCCCATCACGTGACCCATGTATTTGCATAACCGTGTCAGGCCAGGGAGTTACTTGGACTTTACTCTACTACACCCACTTCTCCTGCCAGAGGAGGGTCCAAGGAACCTGCACACATAACAAGTCAACCTATTTTATGTGCCAACAGAGGTGTCAATATACTTGTTTTGACCCACAATATACCCCAATGAAGATTGCTTAGAAGTTTGTTCCTACCAAGAAGAAGGGACCTTGGTCAGCCAGACACAAATTACTAACCCAAAAGACTGATGTTAGTACAGTTTGATGCATGTGTAGTTATAGGTATTGGCCTCAAGGCATCTGTCATAGGAAAGAAATGGGCACTTGCCATACAGGGCCCAAGGACTCTTGATATACCTACCGTGTGGAGGCCTAGATTAGGAGCAAGAATACCGACTCAATGACGAGTACATGTGTGAAGAGAGCAGTTTCTGTGCCTGCATGCCTGAGTTTTTATGTCCCAGATGAAGGTATGTTTCATGGGCTACCTAGGAAAGAGAAGGCACAATAGCACTTCTTCAGAAGGGAGCTACTACATCACGCCGTCACTCAAAGGCCTGTAACCCTGTACATTTTACCATCATTAATCCAGCATATTCCAGATGGCAATGGGGCACTGAGTGGGCATCTGGATCCAGGGGCAGGGAAAAGACCCGGGACTGTGGTCTCAAGAGAGTCACTGATGCCCATTCAACCACGTCCCATCAGGTGTTCCATTCTTTTTATGAGGCAATAAAAAGTAACCCCCCTCCCATGACAGTCACAACCAGAAACGTGTTCCTAGCCTTAGCAGAGGCTGTAATCGGACTCTAAAGATCTCTTTTTGCTATGTATGTGGGGGGACCAACATGGGGGATCAGTGGCCATGGGAGGCTAGAGAATTAGATCCCTGCAAATCTTATAGTGGAACAGGGTACTCCAACCCTACTTCTGGGATTTAGCTTCTTAAGACTTCAATCATTGGAAAGAACTGCCTTGTCTGATGTGGAAAAAGGTTCACTGTCCCTATCAGAAATCTAACATGCCTAGGCCAAAGACTGTGTAACTTAACCACCTGGGAAACCCAGTGGTTGGGGTCCCCAGATTATCTTGAACTAGATCTGCACCCCTTGTCTAACTTCTCCTGTCTCTGACAGGCTTAAAACAATGTTGGTGCAGCCATCAAATGGTGAGCCCAAGGTGGACCATACTGGATATGTGAGAGAACAGCCAACTGATCAGGGTGATGTGTGTTAGGAACAATCCACCCATCTTTTTTCCTACTCCCACTTGCCTAGGGAAAACATCTGAAAGTCCAGTGTATGGGGCCAGAGGAACTCAGAGAAAATATCATGCCCTACAAATCAGCCATTGGAAGGATGATGAATGGCCTCCTGAGCTTATAATCCAATATTGTAGCCCTGCCACCTGGGCAGAGGATGGGTCTTGGGGCTACCACACCCCCGTTTACATTCTGGACCACATAATCAGACTAGAAGCAGTTGTAGAAATTATAACTAATGAAATTGACAAAGCCCTTAACTTGTTGGCAAAAAAGCAAACTGAAATGCACAATGCTATCTATCAAAACTGCTTAGCCTTAGACTACTTGCTTGTCTCAGAGGGAGGAGTTTGTGCATAGTAGATGATGAAGGAAAAGTCATAGAGGAGATCATAGATTGAGTGACAAAAATTGTTCATGTCCCCATTCAGATCTAGAAATGCTGGGGCCCTGGAGAATTGTTTGGAGGATGGTTTTCAACCTTCAAGGTTTCAAAACCCTCATAGATGTTGTGCTCCTAATTTGGGGAGCTTGTCTAATCCTACCCTGCCAAGGTCTCCAGGTTATACGGTCTGTCTCCAGTCTCATTAAGGCATTGGTCAAAAGAAAAAGAGCCACACATGTGATGATGCTATGGAAATATAAACCTTTAGATCAAGATGATGCTCTTTGACCCAAAGTTAAGGGAGTCCAAGCATCAAAGTGGTGGGACCCTTCCCTGGAGGAGTGTGGCCCAGCCCCTCCTGAAGCAATGTGGTAGAGGGGGGAGCCTTCTCAAAATCAAGAAAGACAACATGGCTTAGTTAGTTCCTAGATACGCATATGTAATACCACTGCTCTGTAACATAGATTTTACCCAATCACATTGTAGTATGTTAGTGTGTTACCATTTATGGAAAACAAAGACATAAAAATTGTATAAAAGGCAAAACCCTGCCGTGTTTGGGGCTCAGCCTTTTGGGTATTAACCCACCAAACCCCACGCTGGCCTCAGTAGCCTTTTGTTCATAGCCACTCACTCAGTGGCTGGGTGCCCTGTGAACAGAAGCTGGGAACAGAAACCATAAATGTATCTTCATGCCCTGCCCTCTCCTCTCCTTACCTAGAACATACATCCATGAGCAGATGCTTGGGAAGTTTACAAAATGACTTTCTGAATAAATTATTTGGGAATATAAATCTTCTTTTCAAATACGCTAGTGTTCTTGTCTAATCAACCAATTATCTTCAAGTCAGTGGTTTTCAATTTGTTTATAATGAACAGAGTGTTTCCTTCAAATTCTTATTTAGAAGACCCCATCCCCTCCTACATAAAATAATAATACTGGAGCTCTTTTTGTTCACATAAAGTGGGAAGCCCAGTGGGAGTTCTAATACCATCCACTCCCCCAACCCCCACCAAGCTAAAATACCCCATATGTAAATTCTTCATGTCTTTCAAAGCCTAGGCCAGGTCACTTCTCTCCCATGGCAATTTCACTCGGATCATCCCATCCATGGAGGCATATACCAAGTTTGAATCCATGCATACTCATGTTCACAGAGGCTTGCTAAAGACCAAATCCAACCATATGCACTTTACATAATTCCCACATTTAATCCTCAAGGCATCCTGTGAGGTAGATGTTATTATCCCCACTTTACTGATGAGGATATAGAAGTTCAAAGAAGTTCATCGAATGGCCAAGGTCAGACAGCTATTAACTGTCAATGCTAGGATTTAATCAGAGAGCTAACTGATTCACCATTTCCTGTTTTGACATGCTCTTCTTTCTTTTCAACTAGAATGTGAGCTGAACTGTAGAACTGTGTCTCCATTTCTTTCTCTCTTTGCCCATTCTTAATTCAATGTTTTGCTTGGGGAAGAGTATAATTAATAATTTTTCAGAAATGAACTTGTTCCTAAAAGTATATTGTACCATTCTTAGCCTTCTCCTCCCCTAAAATCTGTCTTTCTAGAAGAGGCTGCCGGCCTCTGCATAGGCCATAGTTTCACTCTCTTTCTTTCTAAAAAGTTATAATTCTGAAGTGCAAAAAATAAAAAGCTTTGCTGCTGAAAATATTAAGGGCTTCTTCCAAAGGCTGGAAGCTAAGCAGGAGTTTCACAGGAAGGAAAAAACAACAGTGACCTCCTCAAATGGCGAGGGAAGGCTCAAGGCAGGAAATCTAAATTTCTGTCAGAGCAGCTCTAGGGAGAAGCGAGAGTGAAAGTGGGCAGACTGTTTAGATTTTTACCACTAGGGACTCTACCCCCAATTTAACTTCTGGACTAAATTTTAAAAACAGCCAAGTAGTAAAAGCCCTGCTCCCTGTGAACTCTGGCCTCTCTGTCTATTTGGGATGTCAGAGAAAAGCTGCACTTTGTGTGAGGCAGCCCCAAGGGGACACAGAGTGGCCCAGGTGGGTGATTGATTGGGAGAAGCCCTAGGGCACCACCTTCCTTCCACTGCCCTGCACCTGCGTGGTATCACCTTGAGAAAACAGAGGTTGTGTCTGCAGGGGCCCAGTTTGACCTCTGTGCCTCCTACACGGCCTCACCCCCACCCGCCTCTTACTGGAAAATTAACCACAGACTTAACATGAGAAAGCAGAGGGCCACCTCAGCCCAAAGTGTAGGCAGTGAAATTACATGAGTAGACAACAAGTAGTAAAGTAAGCGCCTCTACACCCTGACCTTAAAATCCATTCAGTCTCTCTCATAAAACTCTCAATTTTAGTTTCACATCATTACTGCAATAGACAAAACAGCATTGCCCAAATGCCAGATGGTTGACCATGCTTTCATTTTTATCTTCTTATTTGAATAGCTCAAAATTAATTCAGTGATTTCAACATAAGTCTGACTAATCTTCAAATATTTATCTAAGATAGCTAATTTTTTTCCTTGAAAATATAGTAAGTGATCTTCCATGCCTAATGCATTTGCAATATACATGGACAACCAGTCAAGTTTGCTCTTTAACCACTTTTGCACAAGGAACACGAGCAACGTGTTAGAATCAAAACACATGAACCAAGCATAAACAAAGCAAAGTGTGCTTTGAGAAAGGAAAACCAGGGCCAGATAATAGACATGGTTGGGTGAATCTTCACACAGTTCTGCTTTCTGATGGAGACAACAAAAATTGTTTTTAAAAATATATTCTGTCTTTTTATTATGTACCAGTGAATGTTGTTATTGTTATACATAGATATATAAAAATGGTAAACAAAATCCTTAGTTGAAATGCCAAATCTAAAATATTCAGTATTTTCCATCAATTTCCTGATTCTCCAAACCTCTGAGCCACATGAGTGCCCTTTTCTCCTTTCTTTTCCTTTTAAAAAATCAGAATAGGTGATGCAAACTACAGAATAAAAACACATAAAAGGAAAGTTGCTATTGGAGGGAAAGAATAAAAAAATGAATATACAAATAAACCCAATAGTCAAAGCCACTACAAATAAAGTCGAAAGACCAAAAGTAAACTAGAAAAAATGGCAAATTGTATCACAAAGTGCTCATTTCTTTTTATACAAAGATCTCTGGAAAATCAGTAAGACAAATAATCCAATGCAGAAAATAAGCCAAACAGATGAACAAACAATACTCAGAAAACAAATTTAGTATAAGCTGTCAAAGTATAAAAAGATTCTTGCTCTCAAATAGAAAAGATGAAAATGGGAAACAAGGTTGATAAAAATGAAAAGATATACAGCCTGTATGGAAGACAATTTGATTAAATATTCAAAATTGCTAAGTCATTTATTCTTTGACCCGGCAATCCCAATAATTTATCCTATGGACAGTCATATGTCGCATAACTACAGGATATGGCCTGAGAAATGCAATCCTAGGCGACTTCAGAGGTGTCTGAATATCATGGTGTGCACTGACTGACACAAACCTGGGTGGGATGGGTCAGCCACTGGACACTGCTTCTTCATGCAATTAAGAGACTTGGTAAACATGAGATATAAAGGCTGCTCTCAGGCATAACACAGCTTACTCACTTACAGTAAACATTTTTATAAGTAGGAGTACCCTCTAAACTAATGATTAAAAGTATAGTAAATATACAAACCGATAATGTAATTGTTTATTGTCAAGTATTATGTATTACATACTGTACATAATCTTACGTGTCACACTTTTTACACAACTGGCAGTGCAGTAGGTCTGTTGACATGAGCGTACCACAAAGGCATGAGGAATGTGTAGCGCTACAACAAGACAATGCCTACGACTTCACTAGTCAATAAAGAGTTTTTCAGCTTCATTATAACCTCCTTGTGGGACCACTGTCATATATGTGATCTGTTGTTGACTGAGATGTCATTATGAGAAGCATGACTGTACCTTATGTGTGTGAAATGAAATGTGTACAAAGTTATTTATTACAACATTGTAATGGGTAAAAGTATATTTAAAAACCAAGTGGCAGGCAACAGGGGTCTAGTTATATGAATTATGGCACAGCCCCACAGTTCTTTATTTGAAACCTTAGGGTTCCATGTGGTTTGCCTGTCAAAATTTTTTTGAAATTTAGAAAGCTAACACAGTGCACGTACATATATTAGGTAACACCCTGGAGGCTTCTGGTACATTATTCAATAATCAAAGCCATTAATATTTCTACAAAGAAACTATGAATATTCATATAAGTGGGAGAAATAAAACTATAAATTGACTCATACCAGCCCAAGCCATATTTTCCACCAAATGAATTTGCCACAAACTCAAGAAAACTTTTGACTTACTGAGTATACAGATTTGTACACTCATTCTTTTATTCTCTCTCTCTACAAACAACTTTCCTTTTATATATTTTTATTCTGTCTTTGCATCATCTTTGCTGACTTTTTGAAAGGAAGAGAATGGAGGAAAGCGCACTGAGAGAACAGGTACTCATGCGACTCAGAACTTTGCAGAATTATGAAATTGATAGGAAATACTGAATATTTTAAATTCAGCACTTAAACTAGGAGTTTTGTTTTCAATATTTTGTACCTGTGTATAACATTAGCAACTTTCACTGTTGCATGGTACAATAACAGAATATATTTTTAAAAATAATTTTTGTGATCTTCATCAGAAAGCAGAACTGTGTGAAGATCCACTCAACCATGTAAATCAAAACCTTTGATTTACATATGAATCCTAAATTCTTCATTTAGGAATTGCAGATAGAAGACAGTAGGCATGTATACCCATACAACAGAATGTCATGCAACTATAAATAAGAAAGCATAGTTATGCACTAAACAATCTCCAAGATATATTGTTAAATTTTTCTAAAGACATAAAAGGAGGAAAAAGGAATATATGCAATTATTTAGGTAGACAAAATGGATCTGTAAAAACTATATGTATTATTTCTGGAAAGAGGAACTAGGAGGAGTCTACAATCTATAACTGGGAGGCAGATATTTTGCCTATACACCTGCATACCTACCATACAAATTTATTAATTATGCACAAAATAATCCTTATAATTCCATTTTCAGTTGCTAAATAAGGTATGTAATTTCAGGGGATGAGCAGACTTCACCCTCATATGGATATTTGAGAGCTCTCACAGCATCAATCATTAAGGTCCAACTATGGACCAGGCACTAGACTAGGTACATGGCCCAGATTATAGATGGTCAAATGAGATAGGCATTAATATGCCTATTTTAGAGATGAGGAAACCAAGTTTCAGATAGATGCATATAGCAGCAAGTGGTAGAGCTAATAATTCATCCTCAAGGCAGCCTAAGCCTGAGTTCTATGACCCAAAAGAACATTTTAAAAAGAGGAATAGGTAGGTGGTTATAAATACAGAAAATGTATATAATATATGGCCAGATGACTGATATTTTCTTGAACAAAATCCTCAGGACATTTGAGATTCTGCTATACTCTGGCTCCCCTGGCCCTGACTCCTGCTCCCATATCAAGGAAATCTGCAGAGTAAGGGGTCTGTGACGGGTCCATTTTGGCCATATCGGCCGCCATGGACAGGCAGTCTGGATGGAGAATGTACTGTCCCCTTCTCTGGGTTCTTCATTTGCACTGGCTGAAGAGGAAGGGGCTATAAAGACGTGTGAGTCAGCTTCCCATCACTGTCACAAAGCACCAAAGAAAACAAACTTAGAGGAAGAAAGATTTAGTTTCGCTCATGGTTTCAGACATTGCAGGCCATGGTCACTTGCCCCATTTGCTTTTGAACCTATAGTGAGCCAGAACATCTTGGCAGATGTGTGTGTGATGGCCCCCATGACTGTAAAGTCCCTAGATAATAGAAAATTACCACGAAAAAGTATAACTAGGTTACTTACCAAAATGGACAAAACTTGCTGTGCTGTTCCTTTGCAATTGTTATGTATCCTTGTTCTCTGGTCAACTTGTGTGAAACTAAAACAGTTGAAACTATGTAACCATAGCTAAAACAGTTGAAACTATGTAACCATAGCTAAAACAGTGAAACTATGTGACCGTAGCCAAAACAGGTGAAACTATGTGACCGTAGCCAAAACAGGTGAAACCATGTAACAGTAGCCAAAACAGTTACTTTCTGTTCCAATCAGGATGTGATTTTTGCTTTAAATTCTGTGTGCTGTAGAGGCTTGGTGCTGATCTGTGATCTCCCTGCGTGGAGTGCGTAGGTCAGTCAGCTGGCCAGCTAATAAAGGTTCATCAAAATTCTAGATTGGCTGCCTGGCTTTCTATTATGAGTTTGAACCCATAACAGTGTGAGGCAGAGGAAACCTGTTGACCTCATGGCAACCAGAAGCAAAAAGAGAGAGAGATGAAGGGACAGGTCCCAGTGTTCTCTTTGAGGACAGTGACTTAACTTCCTTCTACTAGAACCCAGCTTTCACTTTCATAGTGCCACTGGCTGGTCACCAAGCCTTTAACATAGGAGCTTTTGGGGGACATTTAAGATCCAAAACAAAAGGTAAACATGGGTTGCCCTCCTGAGCAAGGTCTAGCTCCAGAAAGACTCATCTTCTACTCATAAGTACTGTATACAGTTGGCCCTTCATGTCTTCAGGTTCTGCATACATGGATTCAAACAACCAACCATAAATAGAAATATTGAAAAATAAAAATCACGGGGCTAGTGAGATAGCTCAGCGGCATAAGTGCCTGCCCAGCAAGCACGAGGTCCTGAGTTCAACTCCTGGAACCCACATAAAGGAAAAAAAGGGCCGGTGATATCGCTCAGCGGCACAAGCACTTGCTGGCAAGTGTGAGGTCCTGAGGTTGACTCCCAGCACCCACATAAAAAATTTTAAAAAAATAAAAATAAATAAAAATCATGTCTTTACTGAACATATGCAGTCATTTTCACATTATCTTATACCCTAAACAATATCAGATAACAAATATTTACATAATGTTTATATTACATTTGATATTATAAGTAATCTAGAGATGGTTTAAAGGATGCGGTTGAATAAAAATACTATGCTAGTTTATTATAAGGCGTTTGAACAAATGTAGAGTTTGGTCCAGGAACTAATCCCAAATAGATATGGAGTGACAACTATATTAGAAACTACAGTTTGAAATTCATCAAAATTGACAAATAACAATTCAATTTGTCTTTTTTAAGTCTTTGTTCCACAACCGGGAGAAACAAAATAGAGCAGCTCAGATGCTCTGCTCATGACCATTCATGTGAGAAAGTGTGATGCAGTTTGTGTCTACTCCAAAACACAGGCTCTGACTTCCAGAACCCCGACAGGCCACACACCTCCTAGTCATTCTTCTGCTCCCACCTCACCAGGAACAGGTACCAGATAGCAGTTTTTGAACTAGGAAGAACAGATACGGACCTTGAAACTACACATGTATGATGACCAACCATCTCCATTTGTCCTGGGACTGTTGCCAGGTTAGCACTGAAACTCCCCCATCCAATGACACCCAACAGTCCTGGACAAATCAAGTTTTAATTCTAGCTCCACCACTTATTAGCTATGTGACCTAACACAAGTTATTTCATTGCTGTGCCTTGGTTTCTCTGTGTATAAGATGGGAAGAAAAATGGTACTGTGTCACAGGGTTGTGCTGTGGATTAAATAAATATCTATAAAGTGCTTAGCACAGGACTTGGCAAGAGCTTTATAAATGTTTGTTAAAAGAAGCACATTAAACTTTGTTAAGCCTATTGTTATTGTTTACAGCAAGGTCATACAGTGAAGGAGGCACTGAGCACTCTTAAACTGCATGACTGTATTGGTTGAGACACAAGTGAGTTTCTCAGTGTCAGTGGAGGAAACTGAATATGCTACAAAACCGGGGCTAGAGGCCAGCACTCCCTTGCCCTACTTCTGTCTGCCCTGCCAACTATAGCTCAGCCAAGCCTTCTGCCCCTTGCTGGTTCACACTTTGTGCTCTGATTGCAATATGGTAGGCTCACAATAAATATTTAGTAAATGAATGCAGTTTTTTCTCACACAGCCTATTCAAGTTTGCTGGAAGGAGTTTGCATTTTTCTTTCTTTTGTGTATTTGCAAAGGAATGTAGTACATGCTAAGGTTTTGAGGCAGACTGCTTACCTATGATGAGATTTCCTGATGCTGTAAAATAAAGCAAGAGTGAAAGAGAGAGAAGTGTCCTCTTCTTTGGCAGTTACTTATGTCCTAAATCTGTGGGTAGCCTGAACACAAAAATGTGCATGTTAGTCATCAATCAGGCCACATTCAGACACCTGGAGCCTTGAGATGCTGCACCTGGCTTTCAGGCTGCTTCTGCAAAGGTTTGCATGTCTGTTAATATTCAACACTCTGCAGTTCCCTGCTCACCTGTCATGCCTGCATTCTAGGGACCCACCAGGACACACAGACCTGTCTGCTTGCTGGGTTGCACCCCAGCACAGTCCCTAGTTGATGGTGAGGCTCCAGATGTTCAGGCAGACCCTGCAAAAGTCTCCATTCCTGCACTGGCTAACAAGCTGCATATGTTTTTTTGGCTAAAAGGTGTTTAAATGAAATCATTTTTTCCATATTACTTTGAAAAGTTTATTTTGTCAAGCATGAAAATGACTAATAATATTATTTGGAGAATTTTTTTAAAAGAGATGACCATATTGAGGATGTTTCTTTTTTACTCACTTGGAGAAAAGAACACAATGATATTTAACCCTTTCTTCAAGGGGCCCAGGTGACTCAGACTTGAGATGAACAGTGCTATGGGAATCACAATTGAATGACTGAGCCCAGATGGAGAAATTTGTCCCTAACAGATCCACAATGGTGTAAGGTGACACAGTGGGTTCAATCCTAGTGATGGTTGTAATAAAATGGAGCAGACCCTGCTGCCCAGCCATTGATACTCCACTAGGAAATCAGGTGCCCTGCTGGCTCTGGAGGCTGCTGACTTCTGGAAGCATTGCAGCTCCTTCCCTAGAGGGCCACATTCCCTTAAAGGTGCAGATGCTAAGATGGACAATCTCCAGGGACCCATAGGAGGCTGTGCTGGGGTGGGGAGAGGAGCTCGCCCTCCAGTTTTCCCTTCCATTTGGCAGAAAGCATCTCTCTGATAGTTCTCACTCCAAGCAGCAAAATCATATGCACTCAGCTGCAGTCACAAACAAGCCTGCCCCTCACTTATTCTAGCAGGCCGAGAACAAAATAGTCTACATGGAAGCCCACCTAGTATAGGATGAGATATTTGAATGTTAAATTGTTAAATGTGTTTACTACTATAGTTTGATAGATAAATCTAGAAGACTGAGTATCAATAGAGCATTTACAGATTCCTTGGACTTCTGCAGTGGAACATGGAGGCTTAGGGAAAGCTAGACCTGTCACTTGGTTCCCGGTCCATGACCCATGTGCTATACTTTGGATCTTACATGTTCTCCAAGGTCCGTGTGTTAAAGACTTTGTTCTCAGACTGTGATGCTATTGGGAGGTGGTGGAGCCTTTAAGAGGTGGGGCCTTCGTGGGAGGTCTTCTTATCATTGCGGGTGTGCCCTTGAAGAGGAGAGTAGGAACCTAGCCACTTCCTCTTCTTCTCTTTTGTGTCCTGGCCATGAGATGAGCAATGGCACCAAGCAATCACAGACTGAAACCTCCAAAACTGTGATCCAAGATAAACCTTTTCTAAATTGGTTGTCTCAGATATTTGTTATAGTAACATAAAGTTGAGTAACATCCCCATCATCCTACTCTTTCTTCCTCCAATTCCATCCAACATCAGCTGCCACTATTATGCTCAGCCTGCATGGCCTACCTGGCCCCTTGATGTTATACACCAGACTTCATACAGCCCTGGGAAGGCTGGGGATGTTTGGGCAGCCATCCAGGAGCAGTGTTTAGGGATGAGAGGAGGTTCAGAGCATGCCACAGACTCGGCACCCTGTGGGCAAGAGCCGTAAGCAGAGGGGAGCTCAGCAGAGCCCTCTAAAGAGCAGAGCTGAGACAGAGCTTCATGCCTAGGTCATTAGCATCCAAGAGTAAACAAAAGGCAAACAAGCAGCCTAGGGGAGGGAAAAGCAAATTCTGGTCAGGACTGCTGAGTTTCTTGGTGCTGGGGCCACTTTCTTTTCTTTGAATTTTTTTTTTTCTGTGAACTGGGGGAACAGGGTACCAAAAGGTCAGAGAGAAGCTCCACTTAAGGGGTGTGAGTGAGCAAAGACAAGCATTTCACTTTAACGAGACGAATTAGGGTCAACTATTCTGGATTTGGCATAGGCTGAAAATGGTAAAATGGTGGATCGAATTTTTATCTCTGGAGATATTCCCTGCCTTTCTCAAATGCAGTGTCAAAGAAAGGTCAGACATTAAAGCAACCACAAGGAACCTAAAAATATGTTCTTCATAGCTGTAGGACTTTGAAGAGCTTTTCTTCTTAAATGAAGGAGGGGGGTGTTGTGGTATCTTAAGCCGCTTTTCGAAGTCCTAATGGTTTTCAGGTTTTCTCAAGACCTTCCTATAAAACCAAAGGACACAGATGAATTTTTTAAAAAAATATTTGTTTTTAAGCACAGATAGGTGAACAATAACTCAAAAACCCTGAGTTCCAGTGAAAGAAAGAAATCAAGGACAAAGTACCATAAGAGAAATCTTTGCATGTTTTTTAGAGTAAATCAAGAATGGACTGAACATGATACAAAGAGGTAATCCTATGTGCACCTCTTAAGACCCTGTAATGATGGGAACATCCCATTTATTTAATGCTTTTGCTTCAGGAGTTCATATTCTCATGCTCCCTATGTTAATTTCTGTCCATATTCTATAGGCAACTTGTATTTCTTCACATCCCTTCCTCTGGTAGGAGAATCTTAAAAGACTTGTCCTCTCTTCTCTGTGCCCTGGATCTTTGTCTTCACATCCAGTAGTGTTGTTAGACATGGTAGCGGGGCCGGTGAGATAGCTCAGTGGCATAAGCACCTGCCTGGCAAGCGCAAGGTCCTGAGTTTGACTCCCGGAACCCACATAAAGGAAAAAAAGGGCCGGTGATGTCACTCAGCAGCACAAGCACTTTCTGGCAAGCATGAGGTCCTGAGGTCAACTCCCGGTACCCACATAAAAAAATAAAATAAAAACAGACATGGTAGGATATGACTATGAGATCAATAAAACCTCCAGACTTGGGTATAAGGGTTAATGTAGTATGAAGGAATTAAGGGAACAGACAAAAATTATTCTTGTCACCAATGAGAAGTTTTAGAGTCCAAGAGCTTTGATAACTTGTAATATGGCATAAGTGGGAGCCAGAAAGGGACTATAGATCTCTAATACCGCAACCCACTCCATACAACAAGGTCAAATCACGGCCCATTTACCCTCATCCCTGCCCACTGTAGAGCACCAAGCATAGAAAATAACCGCATGGAGAGGAAATTTGCAGAGCAGCATGAAAATAATTATGGACTGGAAGGAAACTTACTCCGCAGGCTTAAACCTATATAACCTGGCCAAGTGATCACATGGCAAAAAGGAAACATGATCATGGTGGATATGAAACAAGCATTCAAAAGGCATAAACAAAGGCTTAGGCTACTCCAAGGGAAACATAAATTCAGTGATGTGATGGAAAATATAGGCTCAATTTGAGGAGAATTACTATATTGGGAAGATCTATTAATCCGTTGACAGTCGCTCAAAGAAAGTGATGGCAGCCTGCTAGTTTGCCTCATTTAAAACCAGTCTGCCTGAGGAGCTGGAAAATACATCTCAGGGAGGAGTAGCGCCCAGCTGGTGAGAGATGGCTGCCTTCATAAATCTTGTTCATTTTTCATCTTGATGACTTTTCTCTCCTGTTTCCTCCCATTCTCTTTTCCATGCTCATACCAAAACTCCTTCAGGTTAACAAAACCCTCTTCCACAGAAAACTCTTCCTAAGCGAGGGCAAGTAAGGAAAGGCCTTCAATTAGGACTGGAGTCAATAATTGGTCTGCGTCACTCAGGCCCTTAAATGTCAAAAAGAGCAGTGCATCCTGCATTATCTTCCTCTGCAGGCTTGGTTTCCCAGTGCTCAAAGAGGCTGGTTTGGCGAAGAGTTGGGGGAAACATTGTCACTATTCAATACCCAGAGACTAAATATGTAAGATGTAAATGCTTAAAATCCAGAGTTCATATCCCAGTTCTGAGGGCAGAGATGACCCAGGTAAGCTGAGAGACTTTTTCAGCTCTGGTCAGGAGACTGAGTGACAGTCATACACACTTATAGCAGGAGTGTGACAATTTCCCTAATGCTTTTTCAAGGGCTTTCACTTTTATCCAAATAGCTTCTAACATTGCCAAGGAAAAGGAGAGGTGTTGCTATCATCCAAACTATAAGCGAACATTACAGTCTTATGTGAATCCAACTGAAGGAGAATTTTGCTGGAAGGTCCAAATAGCAAACTACTTTTTCCAGATGTCAGAAAGCCTGAAGTCTACATGAAAAAAAAAAAAAAAAAAAAAAGGCAGCATTCTGGACTTTTCATCTGGTATGTCTTTGGAAAGACATACGTGAAAATTCCAGTAAAGAAAATCTATGCTGTACATTCACACTGCTATGTGCTCTGAGGGTACCCCAACAACCCTCTGATTCAGTATTTCAAAAATACACTATTGTGTGAGAGGTAAAACTGTTCCGGGAAAAGAGGACTTGGACCCTGGGTTTTATTTACTGAAATAAAGATTGCAGAAATAGATAGGGATGGAGAAAATGGTATTGAAATATGTTCCTTGTTATAACCCTGTTGCCAGCACTGAAATAAAAGGCTGGTTTAAAGAAGAAAAACCCTGCTTGGCATCCCAGGGGAGCAATTCTGTCAGGGATCTCTGCTGACACAGCTGATGCATACTCAAGACATCTGTGGGATGAAGTGCTCTGTGGCTAAAAGTAGAAACAAATGCTCTGCTGAGAAAGAGTCACACTGTGTGGAAGCAAAACCACATCAGTCTCTGATGATGTGGACTCATGGAAAACCTAACTCTTTTTCTAGATTTAGAAAACACTTGACATAAATAACAAAACCTAAAGAATGAATAAGACTTTCTGTTGGTCCATTTCCATTGTTATAACAAAATACTCAAGGTTAGGTAATGTATAATGAAAAGATATTTATTTAGATTACTGTTTAGGAGGCTGGAAATCCAAGATCAGATAATCCCATTGGTTTGGCCCCTGGTCAGGGGCCCCTTGGTTGCATCACAACATGATACATGTTATCGTGGCGGGAGAGAGAGATCACACGGGGCGACAGGAAGCCAGAGAAAAAATCAAGGGTCAGGGTCTTTATTTTACAACAGCCTACTCTTAAAGAAATAAACTCTCTCCTACAGACGAGCATTAATCCCATCTGAGGGCTGAACCTTAATGACCTAATCACCTTGCAGTAGGTCCCATCACCTCCCAATACTGGGGACAAGGCTTCCAAAACACAAAATTTGGGGGGACACATTCAAACCATTCAAGCCACTAGCAACTTTAAATCATAAAATATTAGAATAAAAAATTCACAAGCAAACACCAGCTTTGTTCTCTGAAGCACACAAGGGCTTAGCTTACCTTCATACCTACCTCACTTGCGTTCCTTAACATTTCTTTCCTGAGTCCTTGTCCTCTGCCTATATCCTATATTTCCTCCCCAAATCCAGTTTATCATACCAAATGTGTGTCCTCTGTCAGAAAGCTAGCTTTGCTCTGTCCCTTCCAAGTAGGTACATGTTATCACCACCCATTAGAATCCCTAAGTTATCCAATCGGTTAGGTCACTTTGTTTATTAATTAGTAAATTGGCTTCTAGGAAAACCACAAGCTCCAATATCTCCGGAGTTTCAGGGGGTAGGGAAGCTTGGGTTCATAGTATCATCTCCAACAATTTTTGCTTCTATGTACTTTCTCTCATCTTCTTTTTTACCTATAGAAAAGGTGTGCCATACCTTTTCTATACCACATGATCCAACACTGGACATTCTCCCCAGTAGACTTTTACTAAAAGTTGGGGCTTGCTATGGCTTGAAGGTATGTGCCCCCACCCAAATTCATATGTTGGAACCTAAGACTGCACTGTGATCATATTAAGAAGCGGAGACTTTAAGAAGTGAAGACTCTGCACTCATGAACAAGATTAGTATTTTATAAAAGGGCTCAGGGAGATTAGCCACCCTGTTTTGCCTTCCACCATGTAAGGACAGAGAATTTGTCCTTTCCAGAGGAGGCAGCCACAAGGAGCCATCTTGGAAGTAGAAAGTAAACCCTTTACTAGACACTAAATCTTCAGGCACCTTGATCTTGGACTTCAGAACCACAAGAACAAATTTCTTTCTTTTTATAAATAACAACTTTATTTAAACTAAAACTTGTGTACTATACACTTTACCAACTTAAAGTGTATGATTCAGTAGATTTTAGCATATTGATAAAGTTGTAAAAATATGGTTGTACAAAATTTCTATTGTTTGTACATTATTCAGTAAGACATTTTGTTATAGCAGCAGGAACAGGTAAAGACCTGCACCCTAGGAAAAAATTGACATGCAAAACAGCATGAAAAACAATTTAAAATTAGATACCCTGTGCCTAAAATTGCTTATTCTCACTGCCACAATGATTCCCACACTATTTTTTGCTTCTTTTCTTCCTCTCTGTCTCCCTCCCTCCTGCCTGTTTTCATCTTCTCTATTTCTGCCCACTCTTAAACTCTTGAATTCCTCCCTCTTGTTCTCACCAAGGAAATTTTTAAATGTTCTAATCTTAGTATAAATAGCAAACCAGTGGTTTAGGCTATGGAGCTAGACATGTATGTTGAAATTCCTGTCTATCACTTCCTTGCTATCTAAGCTTGAGCAAGCCTCTTACCTCTCTGTGCGTTAGTCTCTTTTCTGGAAGTTGATCATAACAGTAGTACCTATTTCAGAGGGTTATTGTGAAGATTATATGAGTTAAAATATGTAAAGTGCTAAAACAGTGTCTGGAACATAGCAAATTTTCAATAAGTCACAGTTATTATTATGTCATTTATTTCACCCCCAGTATCTTTCTGACCACATTCTTATTGTGGTTTTTATAATCTAATAGTGTAAATAAAAAAAAGTTTATCCTCTAAGTAGAATTTCCCCAGTAATCTTGGAATAAAATATTTTTCTTCCTATATAAATAACCTCACACTTTTGGGAGGCCAGAGAAAAAGGTAGGCGCTTCTGAGAGAACTTCCCTGAGCAACCATGCTGAGTAACTGATGCCACAATTCATTCATTCACTACCCTACAAACATTTATTTGTGCACTAAATTAGCTTGTAGGGCTGCTGTATCAAACAATCACAAGCTGTGTGACTTAGAATGACATAAATTTGTTGTTTCAAAGGTCAGGTTCAATATTTCCACCAGTTACATCGTTATTCTTTTAAGATCATAATGCACAGTGTATTAACCATTATTATTCTGTAATTATTTTGTTATGAGATTTTGTTTTATTTTTTCATAGAGGAGTGTTTTTATATTTTATTAATATCTATTTGCATTACATGAAAAACTATTAAATTATAGAAAAATACTGAACAGTTCTTGGTAAGGTGCTGGATGAAACAATGCATTATCTTCCCTCAACATGCACAATTGGACCATTCTTGGAAACGTCTTATGCATATTAAAACCATAAAGGGGTGTTTCTGTGTGTCTCTGTATACATATATTTGAGTTTAGGTTCTAAGTTTAGATAATTGTATATATTTGAGTTAGGGTGTAAGCTCAGAACCACATGAGTAGAGTTTCTACCTACATGGATGTCTGACCTTTGGGAAGCTGTGCGGGGTATGAGACTGTTCTTCGCTGTGCAGGACTGTCCTGGGTACAGCAGGTCATCTAACATCCCTGGCCTCTACCACAAGCCACTAGTTCACTCCAATTGCTGCAACAATCAAAAATATCCTATTCTAAAACTCACTCTAGAGGGCACTGCCCCCATCGAGAACCACCGAGTGAGTCCAAAGTACTTCTGGTTCTCTAATCTCCTTTGTAACATACTAAGCACATGCTCAGTATTTGTTGAATGAAGAAAATTGTTAAATAGTAAAGACTCAGAAGAGTGATGATCAGCAACAGATGACCACTACAGACAAAGAGCATTTCCTAAGTCAGCCGCCATACATGCAAAATGATTTTTTATGGATGTTTGCAATACTTGATCCTTTCTTGAATTAGCAGAAATGTTGTTAGGAAATGAACTAACGAGTTATAACCACATACCTAAACCTAGGAAGAACCTTGTTTATCCTGGTTTTTCATCTCTTTCTTTTCAATCTAATTGGCGAAGTCCTAGGTCATTCCCCTGTATTAAAACTACTTACTGTCCTCAGCATTCCCTCCTCCGGTCAGTGTGAAAGTCACCTGTCCCCATTGTAATGATCCTACAACAGCTCCTGTTTGCCTTTTGCACAACATTAAAACTCTAGTTAACTATAATGCCAGCACTCTGGGAGGCTGAGGCAGGAAGACACTAAATTCAAGCCCAGCCTGGACACTTAGCAACATGGCAAAAAAAGTTTCTGAAAAGGAAAGAAAGAAAGAAAGAAAGAAAGAAAGAAAGAAAGAAAGAAGAAAAAAAGAAGAAAGAAAGAAAGAAAGAAACAGAAGAAAAAAGAAGGAAGGAAGGAAGAAAGAAAGAAAGAAAGAAAGAAAGAAAGAAAGAAAGAAAGAAAGAAAGAAAGAAAGGAAGGAAGGAAGGAAGAAAGGGAAAGAAAGAAAGAGAAAAAGAATGAGAAAAAGAAAGAAAGAAGGCAAAGGCCCTGGGTTTTACACACACAAACACACACACACACACACTTCTTGTTAGCCTTCAAGGCTCTCTATGAATGAATTCTATTTTACTCCAAGCCCCAGCTTCTGCTCTTTGCCCTATTCTAACAATGCTGGCCACTCCTCTGCCTCTCTGCCCTCATGGCAAAATCTTGCTGCTTCCAAACACTGCTTTAAGAATCACCAACTTGATGAATTCTTTCTAGATTAGCTCAGTTCATGCTATTCATACAGTTCTCAAACTTGACTGTTCATTAAAATTACCTAGGGAGTTTTTAAAAGTCCTGAGACAAGGGCTCCACTCATGATCAATTAAACCAGAATCTCCAGAGGGTGGAACCCAGTTATTCAAATATTTCCAAGCTCCAGGATTCCCAGTGTCAGTCATGTTTGAGAACCATTGTGCCAGTGCTCTACACAGCACCTGGATCTTATTAAGCTCAACTCTATCTGCTGCACCTGTAAGTGGTTTCTGGCATGAACTTTCTCCCTTCACAGTAAGACAGGAAACAGGAAATGCTTAATACATCTCAACCTTAAATGTGCTTAAGGATCACCTAGGTCAGAATATCATTCAAATGCAAATTCAGATTCAGGAGGTCTGAGGTGAGAGCCTGAGATTCTGCATTTCTAACAAGCTTTGTGTTCAAGTTGTACTTACAAAATATAGTCATATATATTTAATACTCTTACCCATGTTATCCAACATGAATTACTCTCAAGCTAAGAATTTCAAGGAATGAAAAAGGGGACACTTACACCTCATTGGTTCTCCAAGGAGTTGTTTTAAATGTTTCCTAGATGATATGTAAGACCTTGTATAATTATTTTTTACTGGGCCATATCTAAATAAAAGATTTTATTAAAAATAGATTACACAGGGGCTAGGGATGTGGCTCAGTGTTAGAGCTCTTGCCTTGCATGCACAAGGCCCTGGGTTTGATCCCCAGCACCACTAAAAAAAAAAAAAAAAAAAAAAAAATTACAGTAAATCAAAACCACAATGAGATAATACTTTGCATTTGCTAGGATAGCTATAATAAAAAATAATGGAAAACAAGTGTTGGTGGAGATGTAAAGAAATTGAAACCCTCATTCACTGCTGATAGGACTTTAAACAACATTGCAGGCTTGGAAAATAATCTGATTTAATATAGATGATTTAACATAGATTTACCATATGACCCCCAAATCCTACTCCTAAGTATAGGTTCAAAAGAATTAAAAAATAAACATTCATACAAAAACATATATAAGATGGTTCACAGCAGCACTATTCACAATAGCCAAAAGGTAGAAACCATCCAAATGTCCATCAACTGATGAATGCATAAGCAAAATATATACCCATCCAAGGAAATATTACTCAGCTACAAAAAGTTGTGGAGTATCGTCCCATGCCTAACATGGCTGAAACTTGACAACGTTATGCTAAGTAAAAGAAGTCAGACACAAAGGTCACATATCGTGCAATTACATTTCCCTAAAATATCCAGAATGAGTTAGTTCATAGAAACAGAAAGCAGAGTAGTATTTGCCAGGGACTGGGAGGAGGGTGAAATGGGAGTGACTACTTAGTGGGTACAGGATTTCCTTTTGAAATGATAAAAATGTTTAGAAACCAAATAGAAGTGATGTTTGCACAACATCATGAGTATATTAAATGTTACTGGATTGTACTCTTTAAAATCATTAATTTTTGAAGCAGAACCTGCACACCCTTGTGTGGAAGCAGGCCCCTTGTGGTGGGACACTGTTTCCCGAGAGGCCCCACAGAACCAGCAGTTGGAGACTGAGACCTGACATGGACTCGGAGAGTCCTGTGCAGTCAGAGGCAGCAGTGAGAACACGAGACACTTTTCCCAAGCAGCCCAGCCCACAGTTATCAGTTGGTGAGTGAACCAGAGTGGCGGTGCCCCACACCCAGTTGCATGGAGTAACAGCTGGAAAGTGGGAATACTATTTTATCCCAAAGTGTTCCAGGGCTCCAATTCTAGCAGCAGAACAGCCCTGGGGTTGCTTCAGTGCCATAATGCGGGAGTGGAATGAGGGAAGGGCTCTCCAGTCACAATAGACAGCCAGCAGTTGGACAACAGACTGGGGGGAAACCAGCTGACAAGTAGCAGCTGGAACCCAGACTCCAATCTGGCAAATGCCAAAAGCAAGCCCTTAACTCTAGCTGCAAAAGACTAGAAGTAGCCCCTGGCCTGTGGTAGAACAAGGTCACCACACCTCTGTCCTTGGTCCAAAGGCACAAGCAGGCAAGAGGACTTGGCTGGTGACAGGACAAGGGCACCCCCTGCCCCTGTCCTGTGACCTGCAGTGCAAGCAAGCCAACAACCTTGGGCTGGACAAGGGAATCACCACCTGCCCAGTGACTAACAGGCAAATGGCCTTGGCTAGCTTCAGTCAAGGGAACTACTTGCCCTACCACCAACTCATGTAAGAGGAGTCAGTGGTGTGGCCAAGATCAGCCCCACACTCAGCAATAATCCTACTGCAGACTCAGCTTCACTACTGATTCCAGCTTTGACTAGGGAACTAACAGCAAACAGGGGGCACCGGAAAAAAAAAGTCTTAATAATTTTTTCTTTTTTTGCTTTTTTTTACTTTTTAGGGGGGGTTATATAGGTTTTGACTTTTATTGTTTGATTTGTTTTCTCTGCCCTGCCTCTCTTTCCTCACTTGTCCTTTGGTATTCTCTGAAATTTATAGGTGAATGAACACTGGCTCTAGTCTTTCTGTTTTGACTTGAAATTCATTTGCTTTCTCCTCCATTCTTTCTCTCCTGTCCTCTTCTCAAGCTTCCCAAAATTTGGGTGATCATCCTTAGACCTTTAGTCTTGCTTCTACTATATTTCTCTTCAGCTATCATTCTGTTTTGTCCCCTATCCCTCTTAAATTTTCCTTCCACACAAGATAAAATAACCCTACCATTGCATACAAATTCCTGGTCTATGTTGGGATTGTTATATAACTATAGATCTTGCTGCTATGGTTAGAGATACCAAATTACCAGTAACCAAAGATTACCAGTTTCTAGTCTAAGCTGATGATATTGATATTACTAATTATACTACTTTAGCCAAGATGCCATACTTGTTGTAATCAGTTGCTCACCCTTGTATGATAACACTGTGATAATCTGGGGTCACAATCATTCCCATAGCCCAGTACCAAAGGACTGGGTGCTGAGCCAAATAGATAGCAACACATCATCCCTAATAAAGTGGGAAGGTAGGATCTTGAGACAGACACAAAGACCAACAGCCAACTATAAATACAAGACATCTCCGAGGAACAGACATTTCCTAGGGAAGCTTCAATACCAGTGATAAAACTACCTAACAAGAGAAATACAAACAACACAGAAAACAATTAAAATAAAAAAAAATGACAAGGGGTGGAAGCAAAATGCAATCTCAGACTTCCAGCCCACCAAGGACAAATCCAGGGGAAAATGAGATAGAGAAAATCAGAAGTCATCCATCTGAATTTACTGAAATGACAATAGAAAAAAATATATATACACGGGGCTATAGAGGATATCAAAACAGAAATAATTTCTCAGGTAAAAAAAGAGATGAAGACCATAATGAAGGGCTTGCTCAGCAAATCTAGAGTAGACCTAGATTAAAAAAGTAGAGGAGCATAGAAAAATAATGGAAACCATGCATGGCCAACATAGGAAAGAAATGGAATCCATCAAACTGACTCAAATAGATAACCAGGAAATTAAAAATTCCATTGAAACTTTGCAAAACTATATGAAAGGAAATGATGATAGAATATCAGACCTAAAAGACAGGATCGTGGTTAGTGATCACAAAAAGAAAGATCTCTTAAAAATAGCAAGAGAGAGGACCTCAAGATGGCGGATGAGTAAGAAGCAGGCAGCGAAACTCTCTCTAAAAGTTACCATTGGAACACGGGAATATAGCGACCCGGAAAGCGCAGGAGGGGGGGAGATGCCTCCCCGAAACCCAGAAAAGTTCTGAAGCACAATCTGGGACCCCCGGCACCAGTGACGGGTGACTTCCAACAAAGAAGAAGGAAAGAAGGAGCAGACCGCATGCACGCACCTTCTACTATCCCGGGAGTTGCAGCGCCGCGGAGGCTCAATTCTACGGACACACGGTGGCAGCTGGCGCCCAGGGAGCCCCCACGGAGGATCCTGAGACAGCGGCGGGGCAGGGGAGCGGCGGAGAACGGCGCTGACCGGCGGTGAGTGTCTCTCAGCCACAGCTGCCCCGCGCCAGAGAGCGATCGGCCGGGCGCCATTGTGGGGGGTGTGGCGAAACTTAGAGCGGCTCGAAAACTGCTCTGGGAACTTGTGCCCCGGACAGGGCAGCACGGGGCCTCTCAAGCCCACGAAAGTGTGCTGAGGTCAGCAGGCGAACGAGACTGGACTCTCAGCCACACCTGTCCCGCGCCAGAGAGCGACTGGCCCGGCGCCATTGTGGGGGGCGTGGCGAAAAACCAGAGCGGCGGGAACCAGTGCAGGGAACCCGTGCTCCGGACAGCGCGCTGAGCCTCTCAGGCCCAGGGATCGTGAAAGGGCGCTGAGAGCGGAGGCGAGCTAGACTGGTCTCTGCCTGAAAGTACGCGCCTCTGCTCACCGCCCGCCAGAGGGCGCTCCTGGCTTACTGGGACGGACCTGCACAGAACAGGACTCTGTCACAAGGTACCTGCCTACAACAGAGTCAACACCTGGAACTCATTCTTTTTATTTATTTTTATTTTTATTTATTTATTTTTTTCTCACTGATTTGTTTTTTGTTCTGGCGAAGGGTTTTTTTGTTTTTGTTTTGTTTTGTTTTGTTTTTTGGTGGGGTTTTATTTTTGATCTGTCTGTTTTATTGTTTTTATCTTCGTTTTTGTTTCTGTATGTGTATTTGTTCTTTCCTTCATTATTCTCTCTGGTTTTTTATATGAGTGTAAACAGCGCCTCTAACTTCTTTGTGATTGTGGTTGTGATCTGTTCTTCCTTTTATCCCTTCCTTCTCTTTTTACCACCTGTCCTCTGCACTAGTGTCCCAATTTTAGTGGGATCCCTCTTGGTCCTCTAACCTTACATCTAATTCCTTCCTCTTCTCCCAATACTCTATTTCCTCCTTAACTCATTTTAAATTTAAACTCCTCAAGGAAAAATTGACATACATAGGACTTGTATACTGCATATAATTTTTCTGGTGTGTTTTAGATTTTGTTATATAACCGCAACTCTATACAGCTAAAAGTGGTAAATAACTGGTTAGCTCAGTCTGTCATTTTTTAGGCTGTGTTTGATGCTTTAGTTAACATTATAGCCAAATGTGAAATAATTGTTCTAAACATCTTTCCTTCCTGATATTTCATGATTGAGATTGACTAAGGGACACAGAAAATACAGTGGCACAGTACCAAAGAATCAAGGACTGGGCCAAACAGGTAGCAACTTCGCATACCCAACGAATTGAAGAGGTAGGATCTGGCAGAAAGCTCAAAACCTAAAAGCAAGCTCCACTTGGAAGATACTGCAGAGAAGTAGTCATCTTCTAAAGATCTTAAACACTAGCAATAAAGTAACCTACCATAGGTAATTTGCAAACATCACCCCAGGAATTAAAGGAAGAAAAAATGAGACGACACTTAAACAAGATGCAACCCCACACATCCAATTCACCAAAGGCAAACCTAGGGGGCAACGAGGTGGGACAATCTGAAAGCTACCCACCTGGCCTATCTGAAGTGGTAACAACAAAGCAACTGAATGAGGCTCTGGAAAAAATTAAAACAGAAATAATCTCACAGATAACTGCAGAGATAATGTCCACATTGAAGACCATGCTTAAGGACACTATAGCTGATACAGACAAAAAAATAGATGAGCTTAAGAAAACTATAGAAACCATGAATGCTCAGCATAGGAAAGAAATGGAATCTATAAGGCAGATTCAAGCAGATATCCAAGAGAACAAAAATTCCATTGAAAGTATTTGTAGCAGATTAAGCCAATGCGAGGACAGGATCTCAGGTATAGAAGACAGGCTTGCAATTAGTGATCATGAAAAGGAAGAATTCTTAAAAATAGCAAGGGACCATGAAAAATCAATTCAGCAGCTGCTAGATGACTCAAAGATAAACAACTTAAGAATAATTGGAATAAATGAAAAAGCAGGAGATAGCATCAATGACATTAAAACCTTGTTCAAAGACATAATCAGGGAGAACTTTCCTGGAAGAGAAAAGGAATTTGACACCCCTATAAGTGAAGCTTTTAGAACACCAACTAGACATGATCAAAAAAAAACTTCAGCCAGACATATTATAGTCAAGATCCCAGAAATTCAACAGAAGGGCAGAATCTTAAAAGCTGTTAGGGAGAAGAGACAAATCACCTATGAAGGAAAACCCATCAGAATCACAGCTGACTTTTCAGCACAAACCCTCAATTCAAGAAGAGCTTGGAATGATGTATTGCAAGCTCTAAAGGAAAATAATTTTCAGCCCAGATTGATGTACCCTGCAAAACTATCTTTCAAAATTGATGGAGAAATAAAATACTTTCATGACAAAGAACATCTGAGAAAATTTATGACCACCAAACCAGCACTCCAAAACGTTCTGAAGGACATTCTAGAAAGAGATAGGAACCCCAACAGAAGGAATCCACCAGGCAGGGCAAATAATTAAATAGCCGGAAAGCGGAAAAACAAAGAGTGGGAACCAACAACAGGAAAATATCATGACAAGTCAATACATATCAGTTTTAACCATCAATGTTAACGGTCTCAATTCACCAATCAAAAGGCACAGACTGGCGAAATGGATCAAGAAGCAAGATCCAACAATATGCTGTATACAAGAAACACATTTAATTCAGAAAGAAATTCATAGACTGAAAGTCAAAGGATGGAAAACAATACTCCATGCCACAGGAACCCAGAAAAAAGCAGGGGTAGCTATTCTTTTTGCAGACAAAGTGAACTTCAAGCCAAGAAGGATTCAGAGAGATAAAGACGGTCATTACATCCTTGTAAAGGGACCAATCCAAGAGGAAGAGATAACGATCATAAATATATATGCGTCAAATACCAATGCACCCAGCTATATAAAACAAGTACTAAAGGACATGAAAAATCAAATAAGCACTAATACAATTATATTGGGAGATCTCAATACTCCACTGTCACAAAAAGATAGATCAACTGGACAGAAAATCAATAATGAAATAGTAGAACTGAACCAAACTTTTGAACAAATGGACTTAGTAGATGTCTACAGAGTGTTCCATCCCACAACATCAGAATACACATTTTTCTCAGCTGCACATGGGACGTTCTCCAAAATAGACCACATACTAGCTCATAAAACCTGCTTAAGTAAATGCAAAGGAATTGAAATTATCCCATGCATATTATCAGACCATAGTGCAATGAAATTGGAAATCAATGGCAAAAGATCCCACAAAAACTCCCTAAACACATGGAAATTAAACAGCATCCTCCTGAACAACCAATGGGTCACAGATGAAATTAAAGAAGAAATTAGTCACTTTCTACAACTGAATGATAATGACAGTACAACATACCGGAACTTATGGGATACAATGAAAGCTGTCCTAAGAGGGAAATTTATAGCATTAAACACTTATATCAGGAAAATAGAGCAAGTGCAAATAAACAACTTAAGGGTGAACCTCGAGCTTCTAGAAAAAGAAGAGCAGGTTAAGCCAAAAGCCCGTACAAGGGAGGAAATTATAAAGATCAGAGCAGAAATTAACGTATTGGAGACTAAAAAAACAATACAAAGAATCAATGAAGCAAAAAGTTGGTTCTTTGAAAGAATAAATAAGATTGACAAACCCTTATCCAACCTTATTAAAAAAAGAAAAGAAAAGACTCAAATCCATGCAATTGAAAATGAAAAGGGTGATATCACGACAGACCCTGCAGAAATCCAGAAGATCATCTATACCTATTTTGAAAATTTATATTCTACTAAGATGGAAAATGCAGAAGAAATGGACAGATTCCTAGATTCGTATGAATTACCAAAGCTGAATCAAGAAGATTTAAAAATCCTAAATAAACCAATATCAGCCAATGAAATTGAAGATGTAATTAAAAACCTCCCAACAAAGAAAAGCCCAGGCCCTGATGGATTCACTGCCGAATTCTACAAGAAATTTAGAGAAGACCTAACACCCCTACTTCTCAAACTTTTCAATGAAATTGAAAGGGAAGCAATACTCCCAAATTCATTCCTGGAAGCAAGCATTACCCTGATACCAAAACCAGAGAAGGACCCAACTAAGAAAGAGAACTACAGGCCAATCTCCCTAATGAACATAGATGCAAAAATCCTTAATAAGATACTGGCAAACAGAATCCAACAAATCATCAAGAAGATTATACACCATGACCAAGTTGGATTCATCCCAGGGATGCAGGGATGGTTCAACATACGTAAATCAATAAATGTAATACAGCATATTAACAGAACCAAAGACAAAAATCACATGATCATCTCAATAGATGCAGAAAAAGCTTTTGACAAAGTCCAGCACCTTTTCATGATAAAAACCCTACAGAAAATTGGAATAGAGGGTCTTTATCTCAATCTGGTAAAAGCTATCTATGACAAACCAACAGCCAATATTATACTAAATGGCCAAAAACTGAAAGCCTTCCCTCTAAAATCAGGAACAAGACAAGGATGTCCACTGTCCCCACTCTTATTCAACATAGTTCTGGAAACTTTAGCCAGAGCGATTAGACAAGAGAAAGAAATAAAAGGAATAATGATTGGAAAGGAAGAAGTTAAATTATCATTATTTGCAGATGACATGATACTCTACACAGAAGACCCCAAAAACTCCACTAAAAAACTGCTAGATTTAATAAGCAAATTCAGTAGTGTAGCTGGATACAAAGTCAATACTCAAAAGTCAATAGCCTTCCTGTACACAAATAACAAACTTACTGAAAGAGAAATTAGGGAAACAATACCTTTCACAATAACATCCAAAAAAATGAAATACCTAGGAATCAACCTCACGAAGGATGTAAAAGACCTCTATACTGAAAACTACAGTACTCTGAAAAAGGAGATTGAAGAGGATATCAGAAAATGGAAAGATATCCCTTGCTCCTGGATAGGAAGAACCAATATAGTGAAAATGGCCATACTTCCAAAATTGTTATACAGATTTAATGCAATTCCAATCAAAATTCCAACAGCATATCTCACAGAATTAGAGAAAACAATCCTAAAATTCATTTGGAATCAGAAGAGACCTAGAATAGCAAAGGCAATTCTGGGCAACAAAGGCAAGGCAGGGGGCATCACAATCCCCGACTTGAAATTATACTATAAAGCTACTGTGATAAAAACAGTGTGGTAGTGGCAAAAAAACAGACCTGAAGATCAATGGAACAGATTAGAAGATGCTGAAACAACCCCAGACATACTAAGCCACCTTATCTTTGACAAAGGTGCCAAACACATTCGCTGGAAGAAAGATAGCCTCTTTAATAAATGGTGCTGGAAAAACTGGCTCTACACATGCCGAAGATTAAAACTAGATCCATATCTTTCACCATGCACTAAACTAAATTCAAAATGGATCAGAGATCTAAATATTAAAACAGAAACATTAAATCTGCTGGAAGGTAGGATAGGTAAAACCCTTGGAGACATTGGTGTAGGCAAAGACTTTATGAATAAAAACTCAACTGCACGGGAACTATCCCAAAGAATCAATAACTGGGATCTCATCTTATTAAAAAGCTTTTGCACAGCAAGAGAAACCACCAACAGAGTGAAGAGACAACCCACAATGTGGGAAAAAATGTTTGCCAGCTATTCCTCAGACAAAGGATTACTATCGAGAACATATAAAGAACTCAAAAAAATCAGACCTCCCAAATTTAAAGATCCACTCCAAAAATGGGCATCTGAGATGAATACACATTTCTCAGATGAAGAAATACTAATGGCAAACAAATATACAAAAAAATGTGCAACATCACTAGTCATTCGAGAGATGCAAATTAAAACAACACTGAGATACCATCTCACCCCAGAAAGAATGGCTACTATTAAGAAATCAACTAATAACAAATGCTGGAGGGGCTGTGGGGAAAAAGGAACCCTTCTTCACTGTTGGTGGGAGTGTCGACTGGTACAGCCACTGTGGAAGTCACTGTGGAGATTCCTCAGAAAACTAGGGTTGGAGGTCCCATTTGACCCAGCTATTGCCCTTCTGGGCATCTTCCCAGAAGAATTAAAAACATCGTACCACAGCGATATATGTGCACCCATGTTTATAGCAGCACAATTTGTAATAGCCAGATCTTGGAAACAACCCAAATGCCCATCAACTGAGGAATGGATAAGAAAGATGTGGTATTTTTATACAATGGAGTACTATTCAGCCATAAAGAAGGATAAACTGGAGACTTTTATAGGTAAATGGATGCAACTCGAGAAAATACTCATAAGTGAAATAAACCAGAAGCACATGTGTAAGCATCGTATTATCTCTCTAGTATGAGAAACTGAAAGAGTAAATAAGATCCAAAATGTACAATAGACATGGTGAATCAAAAAGAAACTGGTCAAAAGGAAAGAGAGACTGGAATAGGGAAAAGAAAGAAGGGAAAGGGAAAAAAAATTGTATATATATATATATATATATATATAAGATGGTTAAGATAGATACACTACCATTTTTACTTAGTTCATTGAAGAGTAAGGTTTGTGCCAATAATGTTTGGACAATTGAATGCTAATTCTGGTGTCCTGAATAACTAACTTAAAGATAGTAATACGTAATGTATTAACCATTGTTACCCTCCTATTATGTTGGTTTGAAAATTTGTTCTTCTTTTGATTTGTTTTGTTTTTTCTTCTCTTTAAAATAAAAAAAAAAAATAGCAAGAGACCATGAGAAAAATAATCCAACAACTGCAAGGGTACACAAAGAAGAACAATATAAGACTGATTGGAGTCAATGATAATGCAGGAGTCAGCACAAATTACATAAAAAACTTCCCAAGCATGGAAAAAGAAATTGACATAAAAATAAGTGAGGCATACAGAGCTCCAATAAGTCATAACCAAAATATATCTACACCAAGTCATATAATAATCAAGATTCCAGAAATTCAGCACAAAAACAGAATAATAAAAGCTGTTAGAGAAAAGAAACAAATCACCTATAAAAGAAAGCAATCAGAATCACAGCAGACTTCTCAACACAAACCCTTAAGTTAAGGAGAACATGAAGTATTTCAAGCCCTGAAAGAAAACAACCTCCAACCCAGACTGGTGTATCCTGCAAAATTATCTTTTAGAATTAATGGAGAAATAAAATACTTCCATGAAAAAGAACAACTGAAGAAATTCGGGACAACCAAACCAGCTCTACAAAGAGCTCTGAAAGATATTCTAGAAAGAGAAAACAAAGTCTACAACTCCAAAAATACCAGTAGAAAGAAGGCACCAGGCAGGGGAAGCAATTAAACAGAAGGGAAAGACAGGGAACCATTGACAGGAAAATTATATGACAAAGACAAGCCAATACATATCGGTTATAACCATCAATATAAATGGTCTCAATTTGCCAATCAAAAGAAATACACTGGCAGAATAGATCAAGAAACAAGATCCAACAATATACTGCATTCAAGAAACACATTTAACTCAAAAAGAAATTTATAGACTAAAAGTCAAAGGATTGAAAACAATACTCCATGTGACATTAACCCAGAAAAAAGCAGGGGTAGTAATCCTATTTTCAGACAATGTGAACTTCAAGCCAAGACTGATCAAAAGAGATAAAGAAGGCAACTACATACTTGTTAAGGGAAAACTACAAGAAGAAGAGTTATCAATCATAAATATACATGCACCAAATACAGGGACTCCCACTTATATAAAACAAATATTAATGGACATGAAAAATCAAATAAGCACTAACACATTTGTAATGGAGAACCTTAATACCTCATTGTTATAAAGAGATAGATCAACTAGACAAAAAATCAACAAAAAGATAGCAGAATTAAAGCAAACCTGTGAACAAATGGACTTATGTCTATAGAGTGTTCCACCACACAACATCAGAACACACATTCTTCTCAGAGGTGCATGGGACATTCTCTAAAGTAGGCCATATAGAACTATACTAGCCTATAGAACACGCTTAAGTAAATGCAAAAGAATTGACATTATTCCATGCATATTATCAGATCATAGTTGTTATGGTTTGTGTCTAGATGTCCCCCCCAAAACATCATGCAGTCATGGGGGTGGGCTTCTAGAGTTTGTGATTGATTCATGGTCCAATGCTGGTATTATGGGTGTGAGTGCTACACCCACCCTGGGGCAGGTAGTTTACATACAGTATAAGGAAGGAAATGAGGCTTGCTCTGTCGTGCTCCTCTCTTTTTGCTTTTGTTGCTTTTGCTGTCTTCTGCTGCCATGAACTGTTGGTCCTCTGCCATGCCACCCTGCTTGGAGCCAGCTTATTATGAATTGAAACCTTCACAAACTGTGAGCTAAATAAATCTTTCCTTCCTTAACTTTGGGTGTCAGGTATTTTGTCTAAGCAATGAGAGAAAAATAACTAAGGTGGAATTTGGTACCAGTGAAGTGGGGTCATTGCTGTGACTATACCTGACTGTGTGGTTCAAGAGCCTTTGGGAATGGCTTGTGGGAAGAATTTGGAAAGGTTCAGAGATGTCGCCTGAAAGCGTAGCACTGGGTTGCCTTCAGCTGTTCTGTATGGAAGATTCTGGTCAGAGCTCAGGAGACCAGAAGGCTGGTAGAAACCCTGACGGTAAAGACCAGGCTTGGGAGGTTCCTGCTGGGAAGGACTGCATTGGCTGTTGGACTCCAGACGATGTGTGTTATGAGTTGGCAGAAAGTTTGTCTGCATTTTGCTCGTGTCCAGAGACTGCCTGAGACTAAGATTAAGGGTGGCGGACTAATTAATCTGGCAGAAGAAATTTCAAGGCAGCCAAATGTTGAGGTGGTGGCATGGCTATTGTTGGGAGCTTTTTAGCCAGATTTATATTGAGAATCAAGAGCAAAGAGCCCAGCAGGATGATTTAAAATGTGAGTTTGGCCAGAAAGGGAACTCCAGTAAAGCTGTGGACTGCAAAGGTAGAGCAGAGGAAATCTTGATTGCTGAGAAGGAACAGAAGAATACAAAAGATGGCCTGAGGGCATCACAGGACACAGAAAGTCTCCACCCTTGGCAGCCTCAAAACTGCAAAAGGGAAAGACTTTGCTTTGAGGAGAAAACCATAGAGTGCCAAGTTCTGGAATAGTGGCAGCCACACCATGTGCTAGAATGGCGGCAGCATAGAAAATTTGTTCCTCAGAATTGGATTCAGAGTGCCCAGCATTCCAGGCACTCTACCTGTAGAGCCAAGAGAGAGAAAAGTCTGGCTACTGCTCCAGGTGGCAGCAGACCTTGGCATCATCCACATAGTGCTGGTTTTAGGTGCATGCAGAATGCAAGATTTATGAAGTGAAGGCAGCTTCCACCCTATTTCAGAAGACCTGGGAGACCAGGCAGTGTGTCTCTGAGAGGACAGTGTGTAAAGCTGTGAATGAGAAGCCAAAGGTGCTGTGGAGTCCCCAGAAGGTGGGAAAAGCCAGAAACATGGATCATCTAAGGAAAGTTGCAAGGAGGTAGCAAAGCAGGCCTAAAAGAGAAACCATGGGAGCTACAACCACCACAAGTGCCATAGGGGTGGAGCCTTGTAAGCCCTTTGAAGCTCACAATTTACCACAGATTGCTTCAGATATTCCATATGGAACTACAGGACTTAATGTTTGCTCAGCTGGATTTTGGACTTGCTTTGGTTCCAATCCTTTGTATTCCCCTGTTTGTACCTTTTGGAATGGTAATGTTTGTCTTGTGCCATTGAATGTTGGAAGAGTTTAATTTTTCATTTGTACAGGGGCTCACAGCTAAGACTTTGCCTTAGATCTCCAAGGAGAGTTGGGACCTGGACTTTTCAGCAATGCTGAAACTGTTAGGACTTTGGCAACTCTTAGACGTGGACTAAAATGCCTTTTGCATAAAGGGATGTGCATGAGTCTCTGAGGGGCCAGGGGCAGAATGTTATGGTTTATGTCTAGATGTCCCCCCAAAGCCTCATGCAGTCATGGGGGTGGGCTTCTAAAGTTTGTGATTGATTCATGGTCCAATGCTGGGATTATGGGTGTGAGTGCTACACCCACCCTGGGGCGGGTACCCTGCATACAATATAAGGGAGGGAAAGAGGCTTGCTCTCCTGTGCTCCTCCCTTTTTGCTCTTGTTGCTTTTGCTGTCTTCTGCCAATATGAACTGTTGCTCCTCTGCCACACCACCCTGCCTTGGAACCAGCTAATTATGGATTGAAACCTCCACTAACTGTAAGCTAAATAAATCTTTCTTTCCTCAACTTTGGATGTCAGGTATTTTGTCTCAGCAATGAGAGAAAAGTAACTAAGGCAATAGTGCAACAAAATTGAAAATCAATGGCAAAAGAAACCATAAAAACTCCATAAATACATGGAAATTAATACATTACTGAACAACTAATGAGTCACAGATAAAATTAAACAAGAAATTTAACAGTAGCTACAGTTAAATGATATTGCCAATACAACATACCTGTGTGGGGAGTGGCTGAAGCTGGAGATCGATAACACGTGTGGACAGTAGCAAGGCCAGTCATGAGAACAAAGAGCACCCAAGGCAAGCCATGTGAATAAACTGCTCCAGTCCAGAGAACAACAAGCGTTCGAGGCAATCCAAGCAAACAAATTGCTAGGCAGAGGGGTGTCACATGACATCAACCTGCCAAATGTATAAATAAACGTGCTGTGGTGGTTGAGCAGTTTCTTTCCTCCTATCTGGAGAGAGGGCTCCACCTGACCTCAGCTTTCTGTATTCTGACTCTTGTCTTTATATCTCCATCCTTGCACTGTCCTTCCCCCCAGGAACTTTGAGAGCTGCACTAGACATGGCATACCAGAACTTATGGGATACAATGCAAAGAGTCCTAAGAAAAAAATTAAGAACAGTGAACTCTCACATCGGGAAAACAGAATGATCTCAAATGCACAACCTAATGTTGGACATCAAACTTCTAGAAAGAGAAGAATAAATCAAGCCCAAAGCTTGTGCAAGGGAGGAAATTATAAAGGTCAAAGCAGAAATTAATGCAATTGAGACTAAGAAAACAATACCAAAAAAATTAATGAATCAAAGAATTGGTTCTTTGAAAGATTAAACACAATTGACAAACCCTTAGCCAACCTTATCAAAAAAGGGAAAGAAAAGACTCAAATTCATGCAATTAGGAATGGAAAAGGTAAATCACAGTGGATCCTGTGGAAATCAAGATATCAATACCTACGTTGAGACCCTTTACTGTAATAAGATAGAAAACACAGAAGAACTGGACAGATTCCTAAATATGTATGAATTACCAAAGTTGAATCAAGAAGATATAAAAAATCTAACTAGGGCTGGTGAGATAGCTCAGTGGCATAAGCACCTGCCTGACAAGTGCGAGGTACTGAGTTTGACTCCCAGTACCCACATATGAAAAAAGGGCCAGTGATATCGCTCCACGGCACAGGCGCCTGCTGGCACGCAAGGTCCTGAGTTCGACCCCTGGTACCCACAAAAAAAAAGAAAAAAATCTAACTAACCCAATATCAGTCAATGAAATTGAAGATGTAATTAAAAACCTACCAACAAAGAAAATCCCAGGTCCTGGTGGATTCACTGTGGAATTCTACATGAAATTTAGAGAAGATCTAATGATAGGAAACAATATTCCCAACATCATTTCTGGAAGTAAGTGTTACCCTAATACCAAAACCAGAGAAGGACCCAACCAAAAAAGAGAACTACAGGCCAGTCTCCACAATGAACATAGATGCAAAAAACCTCAATGTGATACTGACAAACAGAATGCAGCAAGTCATCAAGATTATACACCATGACCAAGTATGCATCCCAGGGATGCAAGGATGTTTCAACATATGCAAATCAGTAAGTATAATACACCATATTAACGAAATCAAGGACAAAAACCATATGATCATCTCAATAGATTTAGAAAAAACATTTGACGAAGTCCAACATCCATTCATGATAAAAACCCTACAGACAATTGGAGTAGATGGTCTTTATCTCAATGTAATAAAAGCCATCTGTGACAAACCAACAGTCAACATCATAGTAAATGGTCAAAAACTGAAAGCTTTCTCCCTAAAATCAGGAACAAGACAAGGATGTCCACTATCACCACTTCTATTCAGTATAGTTCTGGAAACATTAGCTAGAGCAATTAGACAAGAGAAAGAAATAAAAGGAATAAATATAGGAAAGGAAGAAATAAATTATCTTTATTTTCAGATGACATGATACTCTATATAGAAAACCCCAAGAATTCCACCAAAAGCCTGCTAGATATAATAACCAGATGCAGTTGCATAGCTGGGTACAAAGTCAATACTCAAAAATCAATAACATTCCTGTACACAAACAACAAACTCCTTGAGAGAGAAATTAGGGAAATCACACCTTTCACAATACCATCCAAAAAAATGAAGTGCTTAGGATTCAGAATAACAAAGGAAGTAAAAGCTCTCTATGTTAAAAACTACAGTACTCTGAAAAAGAAGATTGAAAGGCATATCAGAAAATAAAAAGAGGGGCCAGTGAGATGGCTCAGCAGCGTACGTGCCTGCCTGGTAAGCGCGAGGGCCTGAGTTTGACTCCCGGATCCCACATATGAAAAAGGGGCCGGTGATATCGCTCAGCGGCACAGGCACCTGCTGGCGCACGAGGTCCTGAGGTCGACCCCAGGTACCCACAAAAAAAAAAAAAAAAAAGAAAGAAAAGAAAAAGATATCCCTTGCTCATGGGTAGGAAAAGACAACATAACAAAAATGGCCATATTCCTAAAATTGTTATATAGATTTAATGCAATCCTGATCAAAATACCATTAGCATACCTCACAGAACTAGAGGAAACATTCCTAAAATTCATTTGGAAGCAGAAGAGACCTAGAATAGCAAAAACAATTCTGGGCAACAAAGGCAAAGCAGGGGTCATCACAACCCCTAAGTTGAAATTGTACTTCAGAGCTACCGTGATTTTTTTTTTTTTTCTTTTTTTGTGGGTACCGGGGTCAAACTCAGGACCTCACACTTGCCAGGCAGGCGCTTACACCACTGAGCCATCTCACCAGCCCAAGCTACTGTGATTAAAAAAAAAAAAAAAAAAAAAGTACAGTACTGGCCAAAAAAGAGAGATGTGAGGATCAATGGAACAGCTTAGAAGAAGCAGAAACAACTTCAAACACAGTCAGCCATCTTCTATTTGACAAAGGGGCTAAACATGTTTACTGGAAGAAAGAAATCCTCTTTAATAAATAGTGCTAGAAAAATTGGCTTTCCACATGCTGAAAACTAAAAGTAGACCCATGTATATCACCATGCACTAAACTAAAGTCAAAATGGATCAAATGCCTAAATATTAAAACAGAAACACTAAATCTGCTGGAAGAGAAAATAGGTAAAACTCTTGAAGACATAGCTATAGGCAAAGATTTCATGAACAAAACCCTGACTGCACGAAAATTGTAAAGAATTAACAACTGGAATCTCATTTTATTCAAAAGCTTTTGCACAGCAAAAGAAATCACCAGCAGAGTGAAAAGACAACCCCCAGAGTGGGAAAAAATCTTAGCCTGTTCTTCTTCAGACAAAGGACTTCTATGTAGAACATATAAAGAATTGAAAAAAATCAGACCCTCCTAATTTAAAGACCCAACCCAAATATGCACATCTGAAATGTATAGACACTTCTCAGAAGGAAGAAGTACAAATGGCAAATAAATAGAGGAAAAAATGTTCAACATCACTGATCATTCGAGAGATGCAAATTAAAACAATGCTGAGATTTCACCTCACTCCAGAGAGAATGGCTATCATCAACAAATCAACCAATGACAATTGCTGGAGAGACTGTGGGGAAAAAGGAACACTTCTCCACTGTTGGTGGGAGTCTAGACTGGTACAACCACTGTGGAAATCAGTGTGGAAATTCTTCAAAAAACTAGGACAAGACATTCTGTTGACTCAGCTATTCCCCTTCTTGGTATCTTCCCAAAAGAATTAAAAGCATCATACTACAGTGAGATATGCACAGCCATGTTTACAGCAGCCCAGTTTGTAATAGCTAAATCTTGGCAACAACCCAAACACCCATCAACCGAGGAATGAATTAAAAAGATGTGGGTTTTTATACAATGGAGTACTACTCAGCCATAAAGAAGGATAAACTTGAGACTTTTATAGGTAAATGGATGCAACTTGAGACCATACTCATAAGTGAAATAAATCAGACTCACATGTGTAAACATCATATTGTCTCCCTTGTGTGAGTAAATGAAAGAGTAAATAAGGTCTAAAATGTACAATAGATACTGTGAAATGGGAAGGAATTGTTCAAAAGGGAAAAGGAAGTAGGATGGGTGAAAGGGGAAAAGACAGTAGGGAAAAGGGAAAAAATGCAAGTCAGTTATACTATTAGTTTCTCTTAGTTCATTAAAAAGGAAGGTTTGTGCTAATATCGACTAGAGGAACTTTTATGCCCATATCTTGTACCCTGAGCAATACTTTAAAGGTAACAACATGTAATGTATTGACTATTGATATTCTCCTATTTTTTTGTTATGAAATTTTGTTTCACCTTTTTTCCATAAAATAAAATTTTTTTAAAAAAGATGTCGGGCCGGTGAGATGGCTCAGTGGCTTGAGCGCCTGCCCGGCAAGCGCGAGGGCCCGAGTTCGACTCCCGGAACCCACATACGAAAAAGGGGCCGGTGATATCGCTCAGCGGCACGGGCGCCTGCTGGTGCGCAAGGTCCTGAGGTCGACCCCCCGGTACCCACAGAAAAAAATAAAATAAAATAAAATAAAAAAGATGTGGTTTTTAATGCAATGGAGTACTATTCAGCAATAAAGAAGGATAAACTTGAGACATTTATAGCTAAATGGATGGACCTTGAGACCATACTCTTAAGTGAAATAAATTGGATACATATGTGTAAATATCACATTGTCTCTCTGGTGTGAGAAACTAAAAGCATAA
This sequence comes from Erethizon dorsatum, assembly GCA_028451465.1. Taxonomy (NCBI): domain Eukaryota; kingdom Metazoa; phylum Chordata; class Mammalia; order Rodentia; family Erethizontidae; genus Erethizon; species Erethizon dorsatum. The sequence continues at coordinate 99,722,529 of CM051824.1, forward strand.
ATAAGAGCCAAAATGTATAATAGATATTGTGAAATAGGAAGTAATTGTTCAAAGGGAAAGGGGAATGGAGGGGTGGAAGGGAAAAGAAAAAAATGATAAAAAAAAGGATAAAATGGAAACAAAGCTTTGTAAATAAGGAAGGAAAGAGGGGTTGAAGAGAGGGGAGGAGAATGGGAAAAAAAGAGGAACTAAGGTATATCATGTACAGTTACAATTTTCCTATGATGAATGTGATCATTATACATATCTAAATTGTAGCAATAAATTTAATTATAAAAAAAATCATTAATTTTATATTATAGGAATTCAACCTCCATAAAAATTATTATAACATCATGGGCCCATATGATATAC